>OX235266.1:31033877-32233877 GCA_944472135.2 Trichobilharzia regenti
TCTCACCGTTTGCCATTCAGTGGAAGAGAGAAAACTATCAGATGTATTACTGTGATTTCTTGTTATAACATTCATTCTTAGACCTTGTGTATATTAACCTTATTGTTGGTTATATGTTGGCGTAAGAATAAAGAATTCTCGAGTCGCCAATCTGTGTTCTCGTTTTTCGCGTTGGTTAATACAAAGTGTTTCTGAAAGACTTCCAGGGACAGCGTGAGGTCCAGCGTAGTAATTCCTGGACATTTCCATCAAGTGTTTTTCAGAAGCCTGATCTCGGTATCAAAACCGTCATGACATAACCCATTGACAACTCATAATATTTTAGAGGACTAATGGTGATTTTTAATCTTTATTAGCGGAAAAGCGTAATGGAGTTCTAGTGTGTCGGACGGAACCTGATGAGACTAACGGAAAAAATCCCTAATTTGACAGAACGATATTCCCGCGAATGATAAAGGAAATATAGTTCCTTCGTGATTGCACGTTTCATCCTTCTGAATTCCTCAGTTACGTACATCTGAGCGGCCATGGCCTCACATGTCTTTGTAACGTGAACATGGAATGGCTTGGACTTGGAGATGTATGTGATGAAAAAATGATAATACTGAAAGCAACACACTTGGAGGTGTGAGGAGATACTGCCAAGGAAGACTGTCGCAACTTTGCGGATTTCAGATAGAAAAAAGACAGATTAAAAACCTACCTGGTACTACAGGACTCATAGTGTGTAGATATCTGCAAATGTAGATGCACCATATTGACCTCGTCAATCAGTCTTACTTATTCTCATGATACAGTACATGAGGGACGCCAGTTTACAGGTATCATCAAATTGTTACAGAAATAGGATCATATTATTTAGTCACAATTTACAGTCGATAGCAAAATATGTTTAACATGTACACTGGAAATTATACATACACTTGATAAATGTTAATCCCAATAGTATAAAACATCCTTTTCACTTATGTACAATCATTTCTGTGCATAGTTGGAAAAATCCGCTAGATTGTCAGTGAGTGCAACACTTCGGGAAATACAGAAGTATTGTCTTCGCATTAACAAAAAAAACCAGGTATTTGGTGGATGGGTTATAAGTGCCTGGGAAAAAATAAAGCTTGAAGTCAGTTTTCATACATAATTTTGTAGTGTACAGAATCCTCGACTTATAGTTCATTGATGTGCTATTTTGAAATCAGTGATATGTTTATCTCATTTGATCTGCAATGTCATTGTTGGGAGTAAAATACATAAGCTTTAGACGCATTAATTAATGGATGTCAATCACGTCTCATAAACCGTTAATGCCCAGCTCTGGCTACGCTCGTGCCCACGCTGTTCTTCGAAGATTTCAGAAACACTTAGTTATAACGGACGCAAAAACCAAAACACCGATCTGCCGCTTGATATTTGTTTATTGTTACACCAACATATAAAAGGAATAAGCGAACTAAGGTCTGAAAACAAATATTACAATAATAAATCACAAGATTACTTCTGATGGTTGTCTCCTGACTTCTTTCTGAACAGCGACCGATGAGACGATGACTGTCGTATTGATGCCTCCGCGAAAATTGGGGAAGTTGATTTTAAGCAAACAACCAAGAATTGATCGTTCAATCTTCAAATCCATTGACACTCCCCGGCAAAAACGGGATCCAACCCCTTTTTTCCATCACAACCAATACACGTTGACTTGGATGCCATTGCGAGAACCTGGGTCACACGGACAGAGCTGAAATGGAAAACAAACGGAAAAGCCAACACACCACAAGCATACCCACAGCACAATCTCACACATCGCTGACGGCCTGCGCCTCCAGACAGAAACCTCCTCTTGACATCTTGCAACACAATCGCCACTTGCTAGAATGACTCTTGCAGAATTCAAAGTGACCATGGCAGCACCTCACGATACTCCACGCACATCCACTTATCTACTCATTACCAATTACCACTGCAATCGCTTTTCACTCATTCTGCCTCAATTCTAGTAACGACGACGTATGCGAGCCTCAGTCGTTTACACTCTTTCTCCTCGGCGTGTCGGACCACAGCTAACAATTATCTCCGTATGCATTTCATTCTCAGCAATAGCCTAGCCTCCCCGGCGTTTACGCCCCATCTGCTGTCTCTAACATCAATCAATTCATTCATGGATGTAGAAGACTCGAAACAACTTCAGAAGTAATCACGACGAAAACCTAAACAAAATCACGCAATAACAACAAGATACGAAAACAACAAGTAAACACAATGAATCCAAAACACCACCAATTGATATGACACACCACACGTTTATACAAACAGTACACACAAACTCGCAGTTCATGTCTTGATGGAATTCCTTTGAAGAATCGCAGGACTTACACCAGTACGCCTACAACCCTTCTCAGGTTGACGATTGTAATCTGTGGAATGTCCGGACACAAACAAGATTAACGAAGAATTACATCAATTGGAACTCACACAATTATTTAACACAAACACATGTACAATCACTACATCAAATGTTGTGGATTCTGGCACGACAAACTACCCTTGAAGAACTGTAGGACTTACAGCAGTACGCTTACATTCCTTCTCAGGTTGACGCTCTCGGTTGGAAAATCGTCGCAGAGTTCATTTGCTAACTTCCTTCTATGAGCTGTATCCTCAAATCTGAACGGTAACTCGCTCATGTCATTGTATCGTAGAATATAGATGACGAACAAACATACTACGTATCTGGTCAACCAAGCGTAGGCACAGAGTAATTTACACCAAAGATAATAACATTCAAATAGTAACTTGAAACAAGAAATGCCTTTATTCATGCAAGTCAATTTAACAATTACTCTCTCGTTTACATTTGGCATATCCTCTCTAAACTGAGCAATATCTTTCGTCCTTTCAAATGCACCAATAATATCATAGTCATTGCAGAAGATACTTGAGTTGATGGGCGACTGATTTATTGTGGATGACAACACCAACGATGACCGATTGATACCAGTTGATGAAGTTAGCGGTGGATCAAAAGCTGTTGTTGCTCGACTTTCAGAAAGTTGTCTACCTGCAAGACTACCACCACTGGTGTCTTTTACTATCAGCTCAGGTTCAACACTAGCATCTGATGATAGGTGGGCTACATGCTGATCAATCACACTGACGGTCTCACAAGTACGCATGCCTTCTGCAACTGCACCTGCATTTATTTCCACTTCACTTTCAAGTTTTACAGAACTTTTGTTCAACTTAGCAGTAGTAGGCATATCTATCATCTCATCATGATCAACCAAAGACAACTCTGCACTATCATGATCATTATCACAAATATTCAATTTACCATCATCTATCTGGTGGACTTCATCAATTTCAAACTCTTTCATAACAGAAGTAGACAATTTCGGTTCCTTCTCACAAACACTAAAAGGCTATATAACTTCACTCTGACTAGTAATACCTTGTAAACTTGTAGGGTCAGAACTGGACTCTGAAGCAGTATCTCTATTCTGTGACACTCTATTCAACAATGGCTTACCAGTTGCAACTACAGACTTCTTGACCGCACCGTTATCGTCACACAATTCGGAGTCAGGCCTGGAGTTTACATTTAGCTTATCACTGAAATTGCTCAATGGTACAAAGTTCACCTATGCATGCACTTGTTGCAAACGAGTCTAACACAACCGTGTTTCTCTTGCAGCTTGCAACTTATATGTTGAGGATGTACTACGAAACCTGTTACACTCAGTAGGTGTATATGCATTACTAGACATCATGGAGCCTTCTCGATATCCACTTCTCTGAGACCCTTTCGTCATGAATAACTGCATTTCGCTCTCAGACTGCTCTATTCTAGGGGTGAGATGTAATAGACTGGCGAACTTGCTCATAGATTGATTGACACTGGTACTTACCAGTTTCAGGATATCATCAAACTTTGGCTCGATACCCTCATCCTCCATACGGGAGCTTATCTTCACCCACTTCCTTTGCAGTCGAGTAGGTAGGCGTCTTGCTATAACTTCTAGTATAAAACTTGAGTTGAGGTCACTCATGAAATTCATCGAAATCAAGGTATTCTTATAAGTCATAAGATTATCTAAAAACTCAGTAAGTGCCTTGGAGTCATCTTGAAGTTGACTGCCGTTACCTTTGACAGCTTCGTATACGTTCCTTACAGTCATCGAAGGTCTTCCAAACCTTTGACGTAGTATGCTCATAGCCTCGTCGTAGCCCTCTTTTGGCTTTATAAACTTACAACACTGTATAGCTCTTGCAGCATCTCCAGTGCAATACCTCATCAAATACATTAACTTCAATTCATCACTTAATAGAAAGCTACTCAGCATGATCTCAAACTCCTTTACAAATTGTAAATAATCAGCTGGGTTTCTATCGAAACACCATGGTTCAAATTTAGGGAGTTTGATGTTCCTATTATCCCTGAACGGCGAAACAGTAACATCAACCATGTCATGCTTAACATCAGACACATCGTTACAATTAACAGACAAGTCACAATGACTTACTTTCCTGTTTGCATCCAAGACACTCTGTCCCTTCTTTGACCCAGGCATTGTTGAACTTGACCCAATTCCAAAAATGTTCCAGATATTGCTTGTTCAAAGAGGACTTGACCGGCACCAGGAGAGATGAGCGGTGACTATCCAAACTTTCACCAACTGTCTGAATCCGCCAAAGTCTGTTTCTACCATCAGAAACTGTCAGCCACGTCTCGTAAACCGTTAATGCCCAGCTCTTGCTACGCTCGGGCTCACGCTGTCGCTTGAAGTTTCTCAGAAACGCTTAGTAATAACGGACGAAAAAACCAAAACACCAATTGTTGACTCGAGGATTCTTTATTGTTACACCAGCATATAAAACGAGTATGACTAAGGTCTGTGAACAAATATTACAATAATAAATCACAATATTACTTCTGACGGTTTTCTGCTGACTTCTTTCTGAACAGCGACCGATGAGACGATGACTGTCGTATTGATGCCTCCGCGAAAATTGGGGAAGTTGATTTTGAGCAAACAACCATGAATTGATCGTTCAATCTTCAACTACATTAACAATGGATTTCTACTGCTTGTGGATATTTACTTCTCGTGAGGAAGGTTTTTGAATTTTAGTTGTTCCGACAGGAGTTGTGGATATTGACTGCTCAGCAACATTATGGATATAAGTTCATCACATTATCTTAGGAAAGTTGGGTTGTAGTTGGTGAGGTATATATGATGTCCGACGAGCGTACATCTGTCCATGTGATGTTGTGGTGAGTTATATCTTTTTCATGTTGTCGGTTTATGTCCATTTTATTCCACTTATTGTGTTGGGTAGAAGTTTTACAAACGAAACTTCTTGTCTGTTTGAGGGTAAGTATCTTAATCGTTAATGTTTTATCTAAAATTATAAATATAGGCAAAAACAGCAGGTGTAGTATTTGAACTTATACATTAAATGGACCTATAATTTCGGAGGCTCTCAGATAGGAACTAAGACTACTGTCGTTTGCAAACTCGTGTAGTTTGTCGTTAAGCACTTTTTTGAAGGAAGCCAATGTACCTGCTTGACGCATTTCCATTGGTAGTTTATTCCATATCTGTGCATACCTAATCAAATAAAACTTTTGCCTGGTAGCTGTTTTACATTGTTCGATAGCTACTGTACCCTTAGTGTGTCTTAGTTTGTAGACACTGTCATCTGAAAGTCGAATGCCATTAGTAGAGGTAAAAACTAAGTGGTTTAGAAGCTTATAGTAAAGTGTTAAGTTTAGTCTCAGGCGTCTTAGCCATAGTGTTTCTAATCCTAGGGTGTCACATCTAGTGGAGTAGTTCGCACCATTTTCGGTTCCGAGTAATTTTGACGTGAAGTACCTCTGCACTCCCTCGACTTTCAATTTGTCCTCTATGCGTATACTACTATACATGAATGAACAGTAATCAAATAAAGGACGCACACAAACCTTGTACAACAGAATTCTGGACTCATTTCTGTAAAAGTTCCTGAGTAGAAAGCCGATAAGTCTGCGTGACTTTGACACTTGTTTGGAGATATGTTCAGAAAATGATAAGTCATGTGAGTATTTCAGTCCTAGGTCCAATACAGATTCCAGTCGTAAAGTGCATGGCCTTGAATTGTCAGGTCAAGTTCTAAATTGTTGCAACCTATGCAGAGCCAGCCACATTTGTCGACATTAAACTGGAGTTGCCAGGTGTCACACCATCTATCCATTTTTTCTAATTCTTGCTGTATGGCGTTTACTGTTATTCCGAGATCTGTGTTCTTGCATTTATAGGTCACTTTTAAGTCATCTGCATATAGTATTGGTTTACCAACACTAAAGCATTCACAGATACTGTTTATATATATTATGAATAGGAGTGGGCCTAATACACTTCCCTGGATTACACCACTACTTACAGGTTTAGGCCTTGAGATTATCGAGCCAACTTTTGTTATCTGATTCCTGTCACGGAGAAATGATTTTATCCAGCTCAAGAGAGGGTCACATATCCCTAGTGAGCATAACCTGCTGACTAGCAGATTATGGGGGACTCTATCGAAGGCTTTTGTTATATCGAAGTATAGCACAATTACTAGTTCTCTGTTGTCCCTGCTTCGTGTAACTTCATTGAAAAAGTCTATGTGACAGGTCGCACATGATCTCTTTTTGAGGAATCCGTGTTGTGATGGGTTGATAAGTTCATGTTCTAGTAAGTTGTCTGACACTTGGTCTTTAACCACTTTCTCCATTATTCGTGATATTACCGGTGTTATATTAATAGGTCTATAGTTGCATGCACTGGTTTTGGCCCCTGCTTTGTGCTTAGGTAGTATGTATGTGGTTTTCCACACTTCAGGATAAGTTCCAGTTTCCAGTGACAGAGTAAATATTCTAAGTAACAAGACTACCATTTCCGTGCTACCATTTTTGTATATGACAGATGGTATGTCGTCTGTTCCAGTACTGCCATTTGACTTCAATGTCTTAATCGCTGAGTCTATATTTTGCATATTAAAATCTATTTCTCCTAATTTGTGGTTACTTTTGCAGGTCATTTGGAAATTTGGGGTCGAGTGCACTCTGGTGTCATTGCAAAACCACTCACTGAGGAGTTCACTTATAACCTGGGGATCGTTGTATATTACACCCCTATGTTCCAAGATGCTTACATTATTGTCTTTACTGCTTTTTAGACGTTTTTGCAATATCCTACAAAGTTCCTGAGTTTTGGTGTTACCCATTAGCGCTTTATTTTCCTCATGTTGTGACTTCATTTTGTGTTTCTCTTCAAGCAGTTTAAGAGTTTCATGTATTTGGTTTAACGCATTAAATTCCTTAAATACATGGTATTTCCTTTTCAATTTCTTTAGTTTTAGTCGCGTTTTCCGGTCAATAAATGGAGTTGGTGTCTTTAGGGCAGATTTTAGGGGCGCGATTGTGTCTCTTGCTGAGCCAACTGTTTTGTAGAAAATCTCAAGTGATGCTTCTAAGTTATTGTTGATGAAGTATTCTTCCCAGTCAGAACTTCTCAACAGATCTGATAGGAATTCCCAATCTGCATTCTTATAGTCCCTATATTGATAGCGCACCGGGGAATTTTTAGGTGTGTATTTAGTTGTTAGTCGGAGGGGTAGCGTGCAGTACAATATGTTGTGATCACTGTTATCGAGTTTATTTCCCACCTCTATCGAGATGGGCTCTATGTTATGACAGAGGATTAAGTCAAGAGTATTTTGGTTCCTTGTAGGGAGGCGCACGCACTGCTTCCATCCTCCTATGTCTATAGCTTGTAGTAGCTCTTCATGGATTCTTGGTCCTGTACAGGTATCCCAGTTTACTCCAGGTAAGTTGAAATCTCCACATACTACTTTGAAGTCGAAGTCCAGCGTAGCTACATGCTCTAGTATTTCTGCAATAGTTATATCAGTCATTTCAGGGCTATTGGGGGGTCTGTATATACATCCCACGAGAATTTTACTTTCGTTTGTGTGGATGCTTATCCACTTAGATTCTGGGAGTTTGTCAGTATTTGGGTTATTGAAAGTATTGGAGTTAGTGGATTTATAGGCATATATTAAGCAACCACCTCCTCTTTTGTCAACTCTATCGTTCCTATAGATGTCGTAGTTGTCTATTACCAGCTTTGTGTCAGGTATATCAGTAGTAAGCCAGGTTTCAGTCACCATTATTAGTGTTGGCCGTTCTATGTATGCCAGGCAGCGAAGCGTTGTTATTTTATTAAGGAGAGATCTAGCATTCAGGAGCATAATTGTTAGTAAACCAGAGTTATTGGAGGAGAGGTTAACATGGTTACTTGTCACTATCCCTACGTTATGTTTGGAGGGGCTCTGAGGTGAGACAGAGTCAGTGTGTGTACTATTTCCTGGATGAACTGTGCAGCGAGTGGGGCTATTGTTTGCTGCAGCCGAAAATAATCCTGTTGCATATTTTGACTATTAGCATCCATGGGTCGGCATCTGCGTTGATCTACTGGTGATATATGGTCTGCCCTGCAATTTGGGTTGTAGTTTGCTGGACCTAGGTACCCTGAGTTAAGATTACCCTGGTAGTTGTACCTCATGGGGCTTTCATAGCCATATGCATATTGGCTCACGTCACGTTTGTGAGTGAAGTTATTGAGGGGATCAAGTGCCGACCTGTTCTCATTAAGTTGATGAGGTTTAACATAGATAGTGCGAGAGTTTGGACGAGGATTTTCGTTAATATGGTGCCTATATGAGTCCCGTTTAGTGCTCCATATATCCTGAGGATCCATTCTACGTTGCATTCCCAAGTTATGTGCGTTGTTAGGCATGTTACTTCTAGTTCGGGAAGGGGTATTCCTTCTCACATGCTGCGTGACGTCTTTGGGAATGTGCTTCGTTACCCATGCTTTGTCATTTTTTAGACTGGCCCGCTGCTTATTAGACTTATTACGAGGGAGGTATGTCGAAGTCTGGGGTGGGACTCTGGGTTTTGTGGTCTTTTTTGCGGTTTCTACTGAGGGACTCTCTGGCTTGGATCCAGATTGAGAGTGGTCTGCCAGTAGTTTCTGGTCAGCCATAGTTTGTGCGTCTATGTCAACCTTATGTAGGTCAGCAGGTTTTCGAGATGTGCTCTCGTGCACTCTAAGATTGCACCCAGTGGCACTGCTCTTACTGAGTTTTGGGTCGCTCTTACTTGCCGTTTTTTCTCCTAACACTATACACGTGACTTGCTGTGCTTCAGTGTCCGTCGACACTTTAGCACTGATACCAGATGTATTTCTCAGTGTTGTCAACTTTGTATCGAAGGAGTTCTTGGTTGCTTGCCTTTGGTTTGGTGTTTTATCCGAGACTACTTTAATAGTCTTGAATTTAGTGGCAGTAGCCAGAAGATCTTCGGCCATCTTAAATCGTTCAGCTGTTATGTAGCTGTCGAACCTAAAGAGTATAGGACAAGGATGCTTTAGGTCTTTTTTGCTTAGGCGAATGCACTGACAAGGTGCATTCAAGAGATTTGCAGCCTTCAGCAATGAGTGCTGGACTGACTTTATGGGCTCGCTATCCGGTACATTATACACTATTGCGTTTTGTTTTGAAGCCAGCCTTCTAACAACTTCGCTGGATAGAAAGTCGATGGCGTTTTCTAACTCCTTCGCACTTTCTGAGTCAGTATGAGTCATTCTAGAGGTCATATTAAAAAGCTTTAGGATTGTAGGATCCTGCAGTTCCTTTTTCATACGTGAGATAGTTTCGGGTATACATTCTAGTGAACTTAATTTCGTTTTTAATTCATCTATCTGTAGCTGCATCTCTTTAATTACGCACGTTAAGTAAGAGAGCTCTACTTTTTCAGACAGAACATCTTCCACCTGTATTACAGGGGTCAGAGTTATGTTCGAGGCTTTTATGTTGGGTGAACTACTAATAATATGGGGTGGTAATGTGTTATTAGACGAGCTGGTGCTATTTTCTAAATTAGTGGTGTTCACACGAACACGCTTTTTAGAATTTTTAACCATCGTTATTAAAGATCAATTATTAGTAACCAATAAATGAATATAAACGAAAACACGTGCAAAAGCGTCACCTGATTCGAACGTACCGAGCGGCCATGGCCTCACATGTCTTTGTAACGTGAACATGGAATGGCTTGGACTTGGAGATATATGTGATGAAAAAATGATAATACTGAAAGCAACACACTTGGAGGTGTGAGGAGATACTGCCAAGGAAGACTGTCGCAACTTTGCGGATTTCAGATAGAAAAAAGACAGATTAAAAACCTACCTGGTACTACAGGACTCATAGTGTGTAGATATCTGCAAATGTAGATGCACTATATGGATCTCGTCAATCAGTATTACTTCGAAGAAAGCCCCCGGTCACCACGTTGAGATTGAGACAACGTAGGAGACTAGTAGTTCATATGGGTCTGTCAGCCACGTCTCGTAAACCGTTAATGCCCAGCTCTTGCTACGCTCGGGCTCACGCTGTCGCTTGAAGTTTCTCAGAAACGCTTAGTAATAACGGACGAAAAATCCAGAACACCAATTGTTGACTCGAGGATTCTTTTTTGTTACACCAATATATAAATCACGTATGACTAAGGTTTGTGAACAAATATTACAATAATAAATCACAATATTACTTCTGACGGTTTACTGCTGACTTCTTTCTGAACAGCGACCGATGAGACGATGACTGTCGTATTGATGCCTCCGCGAAAAATGGGGAAGTTGATTTTGAGCAAACAACCATGAATTGATCGTTCAATCTTCAACTCCATTGACAGTGTCCGTCACAAATACTATTAAGCATCAGAAAGATGTTAAATATAGGCACTTTCACTCGAAAAGAGGATGATAAACATGCGAAATATGGACAGTAACTTTCTAGCCTGACTCATTAAACCATGGCACCGCTCTTGGAGTTGCAGGCATGTGAATGAGCCTAATCTCTTGAGTTTGTGGGTGTCGACCTGCTTGAATCTTTTGTGATGGAGAAGGGAAGAGGTCCACGTAAAAGATACGGTTTTCTTTCTACTTGTTTGGAGACAAGAGTAGAGCATATGTAAATGATTTACACGCTAGCTACAAATTTATTCGATTCAGCGCGATGGCGATTTATAGACCACCAGAGTGTCTCAAAGGTTGGACTAGGTAGCAGAGGGAGTATTCTTATTGGCTGTTATCCTGAGATGAAATGACATCTCGAAGACCCTCAAATGAAGTTTCCTATGTACCATTGGAGAGAATGGTAGGGTAGCTTTTTAGTCTACCGCAGAATTAATTTCTGATAAATAATTGTAGGCGTCATCAAATGTGATTTAAGTTCCATTATTGAGAACAAAATCTTGACCGATGATACTGTCAAACAGTTTCGCTTGAAGGAGAAAGGATTCCAAAGTATCAGCCGTTTAAGATGGCATTAGACGATGCCAAAGATTTATGTGTGCTCAAAGAAAGTTTCTATTTGGCAAAGAGAGTTGCTAGAAGACAGTGAACTGAGAGCGTCACTTACCAGTACGAACACTTGTTCGTTTCCTACACTCCATACAAGTAAATATATGTCCATCAATGACCTGTAAATACGGTTGCAGGCTCACTAAAGCACCACAACTATATATACGAGAACGCCCTATCAATCCATTGTCCGGATGGTATTGAAATAGTGATCTGGGCGAAATTTATACCTGTGCAGATGAACAGCGTTCATTTTCGCGCTGGAATGATCGTAAGTTTCTTCAACCAACGATCAGCATGAGTTCAAGATCATCTGAGTGTTTGCGCTCCTAGGACGCTACTCCTGAAATTCGCCGATGGATGTTCCATAATATGGTGGACCCCCCAAACTTTTCCCAGAGGAATGCGGACTTACTATCGCCGGCGCGCCTTCTGTTCATCAATCTTCAGTCTTTAACCTCAACTCAGACTACTCAGTGTGGACGAAACGCATACAGGTGTTCCTCAGTCTGGCCCCACCACGTCACCAATATTTCAACATCCTAAATTCTCTCTCAGATGACGCCTACACATGAGCCGATGCTGCTGGTTTCTGTAGCACGAAACCTGCTATCAAAAACTTCAGCCTGACGGATGACATTTTGACCTGATTTTGGGCCCCGACCATGCGTCACTACATCTCAGCTGACTTCAGTTACCTGATGAGTCTTATAGATTACTTTTAGGTTTTGCAAACTATGGTACTGCACGCCAACATCCATGGGGATGCAGAAAATGAAGAAAGAATGGTCCGTACAAGGCTAGTCGAAGGTTTGCTCCCCGGTGATCTGCGAACATGCCTTCTGTGGCTAACTGCAACCAGACCTGAAGCAGACTATCCTTTGGTTCATGGACGCCGAACAAGACTGTGCAGCCACAACCAACACCTCCTACTGTATATGCCCAAAGAACCTACAGCTGCTACCGTCGGCCAGTCTCGCCACAGTGCTCCTGTGCGCAACCGGCAAACGCGTGAAAGTAGAAACGCATCTGCTTGGTACTATTGTAGAAGGGGAGCAAGTGTGGTCAAAACCGCCAACTTCAACAGTGTACTCGTTTTATAATTTCTCTACGTAATCATGTGATGGGGAGCCACCAATGCTATGGGTACACACTGATGAAGTGCCTTCTAAGTAGCTCTTTGACACTGGCGCGTCGGTGTCACTTGTAAAGACTTCTCCTTTTCCAAACACAATACTCACCCTTAGTAGCGACTCACGTCTAGACAGCAGGTAACAGTGCTAAAATTGGAGCTTGGTCTTCCATGTGTTTACAGGCGAACCTTGGAGATCTAAATGTCCACCATCAGCTCCTCATATGTACTCAGATTACATGGGACCCGATACTTGGTGTAGATTTTCTGACGTCATACTCCACCCCTATAGAAGTCGCCCATTCCCTCGTTACCGTTGACTCAGTCTCTGTACCCCTATATTGCTGTCAGCAGCCGATCTGATCTGAGTGAAACTTATCCATGTCCTCCATCCTTAATCAAGTTGCGGTCAACCCACTTGCCCCTGGTTTCAATCGAGGACAAATTCTAACGTTAATTGAGGAATATCGCTGTGTGTTTGAGGAAGATGATAATCCGCGTTGTACCAATGTTGTTCAGCACCCTATTGACACGGTTAGCCACCCAGCTGTGCGTCAACCACCCAGACGGATCGCCGTTTACTATCGGTGTCAGCTAGATACTCTAATACAAAACATGCGGGACAAAAATATAATGGTACCCTCATCTTCTCCATGGGCACCACCCATCGTCTTGGGTGAAAAGAAGGCTGGCCCTCTCCAAATATGTATTGGCCATCGCAAACTGAATGCCGTGACCAGACAAGAATCTTTCCCGATTCTTCACATAGGCGCAACTCTTGATGCACATTCTGGCCCTCAGTAGTTCGCTACTTAAGATCTAGCATTTGGGTACCGGCAAGTAGAAGCTCATTCGAACGATTTTCCTAAGAGTGCATTTATACTCCTTAGTGGCCTATACGAATTCTGAACAAAACCCTTCGGACTATGAAATACTCCCTCAACAATTCAACGGCTGATGAAGATGGTCCTGGACAGCTTGGTTACGAATAAGTGTCTTTCTTTACGGCATTATTGTACATGAGAAGTCCCTAGAAGATTATATCGATAACCCACGGACTGTTGTTACGTGGCTGAGAACAAATGATCTAAAGTTAAAGCCTTCTAATCGCTCTTTTCTCCAGGGAGAATTCCCATTTCGGAGTCGCCATATGGCCGTATGGCATCCGGCCAGGCCCGGAGAAAACGCGTCCTATCACAGAATAGCCTGTACCCCAGTCTTGTAAAGTAGTTCGTAGTTCCCTAGGGTTGGCATCATACTACCGACATTTCTTCCCTGGTTTCGCCACCATCGTTTCGCCTCTGCATCGACTCACAGAAGAAGGTCGTATATTATTATGGACTAACGAGTGTTAACATGCGCTCGATGAGTTAGAGAACTTGACATCCTCTTCAGAGAAGTTGCTGTTGGCTGGTCCCTTTATTCTGCACACCTTTTCAGGCAAAACGGGCAAAAGGAGCCTTCCTTCTCCAAAAGGCAACTGATGGTCAAGGGCATATTATTGCATATGCCAGCCGGAAGATAGACAGATGTGAAAAGGATATTCGACTACGCAAAGAGGATTCTTGTCCTCGTGCATTTCCTCAAACATTTTCGACATTATCTCTTCGGGCGCTACTTTTGAGTATGCACTGACAGCCTTGCATTGCGATGGCTCCAGATGTTCCGTGAATCAGAAATCCAGATGACGCGTTGGTCGAAATGTTTACAAGAATTCGATTTCACCTTTGACTACCTCCCAAGATCTTGACATGGTAACGCCGATGCTATCTTACTACTGCCAAATAGTGTCCCAGCAGTAAGTGCTGTAATCAGTACGAGAATGGATGTCAAGGACCAAATGTCAGACTACTTTCTTAAACATAAACTCATCAACCTGTCTCAACACGGATTCCTCAAGAAAAGATCTTGCGTCACTTGCCATATAGACTTTTTCAACGAAGTCACCTATAGAAGAGATAGGAGAGAGCTAGTAATTATCCTCTATTTCGATATAAGGAAAGCCTTCGACAGAGTCCCACACAGTCTGCTAGTCGGTAGGCTATGCTCACTAGGGATACGCAACCCCCTCTACAATTGGATAAAATCATTTCTCTATGACAGGAATCAGACAACTAAAGTTGGCTCAATGACCTCCAGACCTAGACCAATCAGCAGTGACGTCATCCAGGGGAGTGTATTGGGACCCCTTCTTTTCATTATATACATAAACAGTATATGTGAATGTTTTAGTATAGGCAAGCCAATACTGTATGCAGATGACTTGAAGGTGACATATACCCGCACAAATACAGATATCGGCCCAACTATGAACTCCATACATGAAGAATTAGCAACAATGGATAGATGGTGTGACACCTGGAGACTAGAGTTTAATGCTGAAAAGTGTGGATGGCTCTGCATAGGCTGTTCAAACCTTGAACTCAACCTAACAATTCAGGGCCACAAAATCCCCAGACTCAAATCTGTACTAGACCTAGGACTGAAATACTCACACAATCTATCATTTTCAGAGCATATCTCGAATCAAGTGTCGAAATCACGAAGGCTTATTGGTTTCCTACTCAGGAACTTCTACAGAAACGAATCCAGAATACTACTGTACAAGGTTTGTGTGCGCCCACTCATAGATTACTGTTCATTCATATTTAGTAGTACACGCATAGAAGACAAACTGAAAGTAGAAGGAGTACAGAGGTACTTCACGCGAAAAGTACTCGGAACCGATAATGGCACAAACTACTCTACCAGATGTGAAATCCTGGGACTAGAAACATTATGGTTAAGGCGACTAGGATTAAATCTGGTAGTCTTCTATACGCTTCTTAACCAAATAGTGTATACCCCTGCTAACTATACTCGGTTCCCAGGTAACACAGGATACAACCTTAGACACACTAAAGGTACAGTGGCTATAGAACCGTGTAAAACAGCCACCAGGCAAAAGTTTTTCTTGGTTGGGTATGCCCAAATATGGAACAAACTACCTGAGAAAACGCGACTACCAAGCACATTGGCCTCCTTTGAAAAGGCACTTAATGACACACTAAGTGAGTTTGTAATTGATACCAGTGGTAATTCCCATGTAAGAGTTTCAGAAATCATAGGCTCATTTAATGTACGAACTCAGAGACTACACCTGTTGTTTGTTTTGCCTCTATTTATAATTCCAGACAAAAAAGCAGCAGTCATGACAATAACACCCATTCAATCAAGAGTCGATCAAACTATGTCTACCTGATACAAAGGGCGAACCATAACCAACATACGAATGAAATATGAGAAAACAAGGTAGAAACTTACCGCAACACCACATGAAAAGATAAAAGTTACTTGAACATCATCTATAATCCACCAACTGGTCTCCTACCCAAAAAGAATGCGGCGATGTTTTATCCAAAATGGCGAGGAAATACATAAATCCACAGTTGCTGTTGTAAACACTCAGTGGGGGTAGGAGCCAACAAAGTAATCCTTTCAAAGCATATGTATACTTCAAATGGGCACGGAGACTTTGTAGAATACGTCATAATCCAAATCACTGCCAATACAGCGCCAATAAACCTGGATATCTATGATATAACGAAAACATGCTGAAAGCTGCATCTCAGATCAAGTTGATTCATCCGATGGTAATGATCTGCTCCTGCATGCCTTATTCGACATATTGAATGGAATGGTCCGCGGTTATTCTGATACCAGATCGAAAAGAATAAAAAATTCACCGGTTGCTGAATCAAAAGTACTTCTCTGCATGTTTAACTGTATTCTAACTGCTATGATTAATTCCAAACCATTTATCTCATAATCAATCAAAAGTCAAATTCCAGGAACGATCCTATTTTACCATTTGAAGACGCTGGCGAACATGCTGTAAATGAGTATTCATGATCTGAAATGAAGAAGCAACTGGTTTTCAAATAGTTTTTCAACATTTTACTCAACTTACGAGTACAGTCCGCCATGCAGACACAAATGGCGCAAATGGAGAATTCTGGAATCGACCTCGGCACCACTTGATGCAGTAAAACAACCCAACATGACCTTATCTAGTTTTCACATACACGATCAAATTTCTTTCCTGTTATAAAACTACGATAAGACTGCTGAAAAATGGAATAAATATATCGCTAATCTCAACATAATACATCAATAATCTTTAAGCCAAGGGTGTTGTTCACAACAAAGTTATATAGGAGAATTGACTTCAAGCTTTATTTTTCCCAGATATCTGTTTTACATTCATCTGATGTCTGGGTTTTTTGTTAATGCGAAGGCAATATTTCTATATCTCTTTATGTGCTACACAAACAGACTTTATAGCAGACTTTTCCGACTGACTTTAATGACAGAAAGAACATCCAAACTGTAAATCCATTATACATCAAATTATGTGCAATTTATATAACAACTTATCCATGCCTGTACAATAGGTATGTTCCTGCATAAACAAGAAGGAATATATTATTATTATTAAAACAATATTTATGCATGCCTATACAATTGGTGTACCCTACATAGCTAGGGAAAAAATGTACCTTATTATATTATCTTTACTAAATATGCTTATTAATATTATGAGTAACTTATCGAATTGATGATGCCTGTAAACTGGCGTCCCTCATGTAAAAAATGAGAATATATATTATTATTATTACTGGGCCTCATTACAAGCGACTAATGTTGACGTATGTGCTGTTTACTCCTTCCAACCTCATGGGAATGAATGAACCATCGAACAAGGAACTACAGGATTTATCTGACACAACAAGATGTGTATGTACTGAATAAGGCGCACTACGACTGATATATGACGCCTTATTTAAAGCGCAGCCATCTTCATGGCCTCGCCTTCCAGTTCCACGTGCTGAAGTTCAAGGGGTGATTCCCCTTGCACACAATCAACTAGGTCTTGATGGTCAACGGAAAACTTAACGCATCGTCCCTCAACGATTTTAGTGGCCACTACCTCGTCACGACGTCACTGAGTTCCACCGCAGTTGTGCTCATATTTTCAAGTATTTATTATTAAGCAGCTTGTCTAGAGGGTATTTGTGACGTTCAGGTTACGTTGTTTGAGTATATGCGGCTACTGCATGCTATCATCCGTGAAGGGACAGTTGATGAAAGTGAACACGGAATCAAGCTTCCTATCAAATCAGTAGGAAGACTGAATTGTTGACAAGAAAATTGGCCTGAGCTAATACTGTAAACAGATAGAAAGAAGCGTCACTTTAGCTTCCATAATTTCTATCTTTTAGATGTGGTGATCATCTTTCGAGGTCCGGAGTGACACCGAAACATGGATTCATTATTTGCTTAGTGCTGTGCTTACAAGAGGAACAAAGTATTTGATAAGAAAAACCAAGAAGAAGGCTATCATGCCCACAGAATAAGAAAGGAGAATGAACTTTTGTCAGAAAAAGGGAGGGAAGTAAAGTGTTTAACTTTTAGGTAACTTTCTATCTGTAACGAATTCAAAAAAACACCCCCTTGATTTATTTGCAGAAGCCCATTAAAGTCAGTCCAAATGGTCACTGCAACTCAACACCTCCAAGATAATTACGACGAGCAGTTGTGTACAGATATTTTTTCACTATTATTATTCGCTAAAATGTGGTGAGAGCTGGCTGCTAGCCAAAGTTGGCAGACAGTAATTTACGTCAATGTTTATGTCTCCGATATTGGTCGTGAGAAAAATGAGAACAAAGTCTTTGCGTAGGCGAACACAGTTAACATATAGGTGATCTGATATTCAAGAAACATCCGCAAAGAGATGAAACATTAACTTTCAGTGAGAAGCAACCAATGAGAAGACTGCGTCTCATGCTAACAATAATCTATAATAATGTGTATGAAAATCTATAAATATTTGTTGATTTCGTAAATAAACGATCTTTCGCCTGGCCCTTGTCTTCTGTTGTTACAAATATAC
Source organism: Trichobilharzia regenti (assembly GCA_944472135.2). Classification (NCBI taxonomy): domain Eukaryota; kingdom Metazoa; phylum Platyhelminthes; class Trematoda; order Strigeidida; family Schistosomatidae; genus Trichobilharzia; species Trichobilharzia regenti. The sequence goes on from OX235266.1 coordinate 31,052,392, forward strand.
CTAACATCCTGCTAACCATACTTTTCTTATCCTATCTGGGTGAAAATAAATTTCTCAACATAACGAGATGGGGACTTATCAGTGAGACAAACAGTGAGTCAAATAGTGCCACGACTGCTGCAGCTCATGAAGATATCATGTCGAATTATACGGTGACACCCGTAGTCATACAGATTAATCTTATATGATATAAGAATGCACCACAGTGCTAAAGTTCTATTCTTATATTCCAAATGCATAAGTTAGTTTTTTTTCTGACTGGTCCCTACAGATTCACCCACGGCTAGGAGACGTAATCGCATAACTTTATGCAGATGCTGAAGCTTGACTATATTAACTGTAAGTCACCACCTATATTAATCGACAGTGTTCATGCAGGACTACACTTACGTATTGCGACAAGTTCATATCCAAGGGAGTACCGGTCTAGCATGCCGTACTCCCACTGCAAGCATATCAGGTAGAACACGAGAATATTATATAAAAAGTTTCATTTCACTGCTAAGCGAACAGGTTTATTTACATATATGGGCAGAGCGCAGTCCCAGATGGAAGTCTGCGTTTGGGAAGTATCTCCCGTTATTCGACCGAAACTGCCCAGTACCCAAATTGTGTCATTTTTAAATTCTTCCACGGTTCAAGCACACAGATCTGTACGCCCACATCCGAAGTTATCCGGCGCCACAAACTGGAACAAAGAATATCTGCATGGTTATAAGTGGAACATAGGGCTTCAAGCTAGAAGGCTTGAAGCTTCTGTAGCAGTGTTTATTTTTACAGGATGGGGTTGCTAGCCTCATGCCCAACCTTTCCTCTTTAACAGCATTATTTCTGGTTCAGCGAGGTAAAGGAGTGCGTCAGCCGGGGATCAAACCCCGGACCATGTGCATGGTCGGCGAGCGTTATAACCGCTATACCACCGACGCACGCATGGTTATAAGTGAGTGAGTGAAATTCCCTTCCCTTGCTGTTGTGTGCACAATTCATTCTTACAACTGATTTTGCAAGTCTACCTGGTGATAAGTCGTAAAACGCTCGTCAGCGTATTTCGGATGTATTTGTGTGGATCCGACTTACTCTGTTTCCCACTGATTTTAACTAACCGTAAGACCTCATTGCGACTTGACATTCCTAAAAGTGATACAGACTGAATTCACTTATATAAATCAAGCGTTTGCATGACTATATATAACTATTCAATAGATTCAGCTGTCATAGTTTGGACTTCTTTTGAAATGTGGAGCACATCATGTAAATTTATATGTTCATATGAAAATATAAATTATTATTGTAAGTGATGCGGAAAATATCACGAAAATTGCTCACATACAATATCACTAACTGCTGGCAACTTTGATATCGAACCATACTACAAGAATATATTTATCATTACTATGTTTTTCGTCTGAGGAACAACAATATTAGAGCAAAACAAACAGATGAGACGAGAGTTCCACAAAGTTGTCCCACTATACAATGTTTCGTTCGCCAATTTTTCGTCTGCATATAAACGCAAAAGGTGAACACTTAGCGATCTATAAGGTTCCCGCTTTTTGAAAGTCTTCCAGTGCGTTCTCAGCCTTTAGCATTTTTGCTGCTACCACTCGCACTGACTAGCAACGATAAACTTCTAATAAAGACTTTTTTAACGAAGACCGTTATTGTCACAGTCAGTTCTCAAGAAACACAGAACATTAGACCACGTAAGTGAGAAATATATTGTACGTGTAATCACAACCCATTGAATTGTAAGCACTGTTAACCACCATAACGACTAACCAGTCTCAAGAAAGTGTACAACGACAAAAGCGCTGTGTCTGTATAAAAAACGGTGAAAAAAGTTTTTTGTATTTATATTTATCATAGCCGTTTACCAACTACGCATAACACAACCGCACAAAACGTACATTACGGCATCTACCTACGGAAAACCAAAGATCCACTTGACCGTTACTGCTCCATCCAATGAAAGACGAGAGGACCAGAAGCGAGGTAAACCTTAACCACAGCAGCATTTATCCATACTCTGCAAAACACACTCTCTTGACGAGCTGTATTGGTGATTGAGTTAAACCAGCATCATTTCCGTTACAGTGAATCAAAGTTACGACAGTCGGGTGGTGGGACGTTCTATGCAGAAGTTTAACAAAGACCAGGAACCTTCATCTTACCACCAAAAAACGAGCACAAACAAATCAGTCTGACCTAGCTTGTGAAAACGATAATGGATTCGGGGAAACTGTATCGGGAGCGAAAAAGAGCCATCCTTTCTCCAAGGCAAAATTCCACTAGTTATACACCAGTAGCTCTACTCCCAATGGTATCAAAAGTACTGGAAAGTATTATTGACTATTACATCAGGGAATACCTTGGTAGGTCTAATATACACCATGAAGCCCGACATGGTTTCAGGAAAGGCAGACCCCGTGTAACAAACCTACTAACAGCTTGGGACGATTGGACATCATGCTGAGATATGAATGGTGTTTAATGAATGTGGTCTTCCTAGACTTTAAGAAGGCATTTGACGCCGTTTACCATGACCTCAAACACAAAATAAGCCAGGCAGGTATAGGTAAGCTACTTCTGTTATGGTCAAACGACTACCTAGCTTAAAAAGAAAATTTTGCAATAACATCAATCGGGTCCGATCGCCTTGTCACAGCCCTTCATCAGGAGTGTCGCAGGGCTCCATTCTATGACCACTGATATTTTGGATTTTTGTCAATAATCTACCATGCCGTCCAAGCTGCCCGACTCTTCCATACGCTGACAACGTAAAGATATGGAGGGCGACAAAGTGTCCGGAGGGCTCAGATAGGCTGCAGGCAGATCTAAAGCTTCTGGAGGACTGGGCGGTGGCCCGTGACATGACTTCCAACCTGGAAAAGTGCAAAGTAGTGAAGCCACACCCCTGTAGACTGCAGAATGCCAGTTACAACTTGTGCAATGAAGACTTGTCCTACACAACGTCGGAACACGACTTAGGTCTAGTTCTAACGGAAGAAATGGACACAAACGTAAATTAGACGGGGGACGGCGCGGTCATACACTTGACATACAGACAGTTAGGTACACCCACTCCTGAGTTCTTTCTAAGGTCGTGCATAACATACGTCAGACCACACCTTGAAGCGCATAATATTATTGCACCACCACCTCTTGGAAAGAGTCCAAAGACGGGCAACAAAAGGAGTGGTTGGTCTCCAAAACAAACCATATGATGAAAGGCTGAAGATATTAGGCTTATTCACACTTAGCTACCGACGGCTCAGGGGGGATTTAATTACTGTCCAGAAAATAACAAATGACCAGAATCACCCAAACAAAGTTGTTCTGCTATTGTGTAGGTACAGGCTCCCAAGTGGAAATCCCAGAAGGATAGCTCACCAGAGGGTAAGGACCCGGGTGCGCTCCCACTTCTTTTCACTGCGGGTTTGCCGTCCCTGGAATTCATTACCGGCAGATAAGGCCACGGAACCGTCTGTGGACGCTTTTAGGCGAAGGCTGAACAGTCATGCAGAGAAACAAGGACTGCGCCCAAATGGCCTATCCGCTTAAAATCCCATGCACCATTCCGAGGGTAGACAATTAAGTTCGTCGTTTTACTTCTCTACATCCTCTCCCCTCTTACTCTTCTGACAACCGTAAATACACTTATTATTATCATTATTACCTATATATATTATTTATATTCTTCAAATTTAATTAATTTACGTTTTCTTTATTTCTTTTTCTGTGTTAGTCTGAATAACTTCACTAATTATACCTATTATCATCCCTTTTCTTTTGACGACGATACCGAAGGACTAACTGGTGAAAGGATAAACTCCATTCACAGTAGTAAGTAAGTAGTAGTAGTCTTAACACACCTCATACTAGAAACCACATATAATTAGTCCGAGTACTGCTCCTTCTGGAGTCAACGGAAGCTACGACATTCGAGTAGCGAGACAAGCTAAGCAGAAGTTTACCGAAGATCGGGAACCTATACCTCACAATGAGGAGGCCAGCACGAAGAAATCAGATTGGTACATACTAGCTCGTAAAGACGATATTGGATATTGGATATTAGAGGCACCTAATTTGACTTCTGCGTCACTATAAGTGGTGGGTGTGGTAAGCGTATATTTGGTTGGACCATGCATTCAGCAATAAGATAACGCATTTTAATTTTAATTTGGGTAACTGTAAACTACAGCAGCCCGAAAAGAAACTACTTCTAGCGACCAATTATATTCACCAGAAGTCGTACTTCGCGAAGTGCGCGTCAGCGCTACTCTCAGTACTGCTTCCGCAGGTGCTTTTTTATGCCCTCCCTTAATATTTTCACTTTACTTTAGGTGCTTAGCATTAGATTGTATTACCCACAGAGCATGCTCATTGTTAACCAATGATTTTTATCATTGTGGTTTTTGAGGCATTTCTCCAGAATCTAAGTACCTTTTATTTCGCTTGTATCTACGCACAAACTATTATTGAAATGTCCCGTACCTAACCGTTGCAATTTCCTCGTGTTTTGTACTCGAGGTGATTATCTGGCTCTATAGATAACTCTCCATGAGTGTAAAATTTGGCTAACTGGTTTTAGTTCTTGTCTGCTGTGAGGCAGCAAAATTAAACTAATTCACAGTTACGTACGTGTCGTTCATATGTCAAATATGGTACAGTATTACCTGGTGACTCAGGCGAGGTTAAAAATGTAGTAACTGATTAATGTGATAGGTTTTGTAGCAGTAGGTAACGTATTTGGAGTTCCTGTCTGCTACAAATGCATAGCTTGTGGTATTTTTAACAAAATTCCTAGATGTTACAGTTAGTTAACATTCGTTATTACAGCACAATTGGAAATGTTTTCACAAAATTTTATGTGGAAAGTATTCAATACCTTTCATGGTTAAATCAGGCTCCTTGAATATTACTGTTCTAAATATTTTTGCATTTTTGGATTGATGTTTGTCTTTCTTTCAGGTCGGTGCGATCAAGTTCGTGTACTCTGATCCTCAAAAACCTTAATTAGATTCCTGCTTACAATGGCCTTCGGATTTCTCAGAGGCATACCACATTCTGTAACTATTTCGCTTAACCTTCTCCTTTGTCTGCTAACAGGTTTCCTTCATTTCCCAATTTCGACTATCTTTTTAGACTTATCAGTTCAAGTCACATGTGAAGTATTTGAGCTGGATAACAGGTATGGTAGGTGGCTTTGTCAGATGGAAAATCTGTAACTTTACAGGTTCATTGACTTTATTGATAAAGGCCCTTGGCTTGTTCAGGTAGTTAACCTTTATGAGTAACTCATATTTTTAGTTCTATGCCCCATGGTGTGGTTTCTGTCGCCGTCTCACTAGTACATACGAAGAAATGAGTAGATTACTTATTCATATGGAACCTTCCATCAAAGTTGCAAGACTTGATGCTACAGTCTATACAGGAATAGCTAAAATGTTTGACATAAGGGGATTTCCTACCATCAAATAGTAAGTATGTTAGGGTATTTCTCATTCATCTTGTTTACCACTAATCTTATTCCGATGTATTCTCAAATATTTATCTATATAACTGTTCTGCCCTACTGTTCTTAAAATGTCGTTGGATTATTCCAAAATTAAAATTACCAGTTTCAATCTTATTTATAAGTCTGTTTATGTCAATTGTGGTTAAATGTCTTTTTTTAAAATTTTTTGTTCGTTCAAGTATTAACAGTACAGTGACTTACACGTTCATGGGCGATCGAACTGTGAAAGGTCTGATAACTTTTGCTCAAAGAGCTAATGGGTATGTTTAAAATTGAAAATTTTATTTTTCATGATGTGATCATTAAACAGCTTTAGTGCAATGTTGTAGTATAGTGGTATTGTACTAGTGGTGTACTGTTGGTATTGTAATTCATCGTGTTTTCCATCACTTCCAGAGTCTTAGTCTATTGTGTCCGATCATCTCAGTGACATCTTGGGTAGAAATGTAAGTGCTAAGCCGCATAATAAAGATGCGGAAGTATACAGCCATACTTGTAAGGGAAATTTATATGATATTACTTATGAAGCCGGCGCGTGGTACTCAAAACAGTGGAAGTTTCTTTCATTTCTGCTCGATATCGAATAGAACAATTAACGACAGCTAACACACACTTAGGAATGAAGAGAATTTCCTTCCATCAAAGTCAAAAGGGATAAAGAATAAAAAGTAATAGGTTTATGTATAGAGCGTAAAAGTTGGTTTCAGGCTTGTTGGATTACTACCATTACATTCATATGTCCTTTAGACTAAATAATTCTCTTTAATTATTACAATAACATACACCTGGTCACTACCAATTAACCACTTTTATGAGAAATCTACACTTTTTTTCAAACCTCTCGACTGCGGCAAGCCTGGTGTTCTCTCCAGTTCTCACTCACACTGTCAAACAAGCTGATAGCAAGTGTCTTAGTTTTAACGTGTTTGGCGTTCAGTCTCATCACCAGTTCTCTTACTTTTCTGTGTTCAGTTAAAGTACAGATTTGTGCCACTAACTGTCTTGCAAAACATGCCTCATACCACTTTGAAGTTCATGGATTTACTGAAGATTATTTCTCTCTTGCTGCTATGTTTCAAAAGTGCCTGCATTATTACTAGTTAAATAATTACCTGTAATTGTTGAAATATAGTGAGAGGGGAATTCTGTGTAATTTACTACCATATGCAGTTGCACTGAACTAAATCATATGCGACGTTATTACGGTATCTCAAGGTGATAATATACTACTGATTGGTATGAATAGTTGAATGTCACTCCCTCTCTCTTTAATATGACAAATTAAACTCAGTGATTGTCGAAGTACACAATTTGAGTTGTAATTCGACTATAGTTTCCTTCGGAAGTGCGAGCTACGTAGCACTGTTAAATGTGCTAAGAAAGCAGGCAAAATACGTAACACATTACATGTGCGTCGGTGGCACAGTGGTTAGGACTCTCGCCGACCATGCACATGGTCCGGTGTTCGAGCCCGCACCGACGCACACCTGATATCTATGGTCGGCCTGCAAAATTTGATTTACCGATACCCATGCTGAAAATTCCGTACTTGTACCGAGAATACAGTGTGGAATCAAGCTGTAAATAAAAAATAAAAAATAATGATTCACATAAGTAGTTGGGGTTCATTCACGATAAGCATTGGTCTTAGTGCGTATGGTGTTGCGTATTTCGCTTATTTTATACCGTTCATGGTGTTAAACAGATTATATTATTATGTGAAAATCCTCAGTTTCCAAAGTAAACCGTAGTGAAAATTCACCGAAAATTGTGTATTTTGAAAACGATTAGTTGCATTACGTATGTCGTCAGTCCTATTAGTTTGTGAGCCAAGTCTAAGCACGTCGTCGATAAGCTCTGACCAAACGAACGAAACAGCCACGCTGTTCGTTGTCTCTATTTTGCATTTCTTTTTACTTTCTTCCATGGCTTTGTGTACTGAGTGAAATGTGGCGACTCGAACTGGTGCACATCGGTGCGAAGTTCTGTATTGAAACCAGTCAGTCAGACAGCCACGCTTTGTGTAGACCACCTAGTTATTAAGATTAAGTCTTTAATTGTTCATGTCAATCAGTAGTATGTATGTTGCTGCTTCTTTGCCACCGATCTCAACCGGTTAACAATGAATCTTCAATTTTTTCTAAAATGGAAGCTAAATTATGATTTTAATTATTATTATAGTAATAATAATTATTATAATTATAATAATTTTTTCACTACTGGCGACTGAAAGTTAATAACAGGGTGCAGTAACTAGTGCTGCATAGTCTTAGGGAAAGTGTTAAGCTCCAGACTTCACCTCTGCTCGACTATTTTCATTGCACCAGTAAGACTTCATTGAAAGAATTATCTGTTTCAAGTGTTTTGTTATAGGTTTGCAGTTAAACATTGTGGTTTATACTTTCGCTTTATTTCATTTTTATCAGGAAAAGTTTCGCTGTTTTTCGCTTTTATAGACCGGCAGTAAAACATTTTGAAGAAAAGCACAAGTTTGAAGAACGTATAAAACAACTAGATTCAGATGAACCATTTTTCTTCCTGCTTACTTCAACAAATTCTGTTTTAAAAGTGAGATGCTGGGCCCATTGTGTGTATATGCTAATAAATAAACATGTAAAGATATGGCTCACTGATTTAAACACTCGAATTTCAGTCAGTAGGTTCAAACTTCTCTCCACCTCATACGGTAACTAGTTTACAGCCTGCTACATGAGAAGTTCTCATTAAAAAGATGCTTATAATAAAAATTAGTCACATTTATTTATTAAATGAAGTAAGGCATGTTATCGGTTATGTACGTACCGCTAGGGATCAGTGGATGAGTAATTTGACTATACCAGCAGATACACTTATCAAGAACCTTACATCCTCTTCGCACTTTAAATCAACACCCACTAATCTAATGGATAAGTGTTATACTTCACTTTAACCACAGTAATCAGATCCCATAGAACGAATAAGATTTGGGAAGTAACCCAGTGTACACAAATTTCTGTTACATTATGTGACTTTAATATAATATCGATCAACTCAACTGTTTTACTCTAAAGTCCACGGCTTACTAACTCATTGTTTTCCTTTTTTAGCATACGCAACTTGTTATTCATAAGTACAATGTCATACACTTTGCAACACCGATATTTTTCGTATGGGTCATATGTTCAATCAAAATCTTGTCCATACTCCGTGTGTATTTGACGAAAGCAAACCAGTATGTGTAGATAGTTTGACACTACTGATTTATGTGTGATTTAAGTGGGTGGGTATAGTGATCCATGTTAAGTTCGGGTCTGACATATGATATGTACTCTTCCTATGTGGCCACAATGCTTGGCAGGACTAATGAGAATCAGGAGGTTAGGCATTTGAGAACTTTTTCATTTTGATTTACAACCCTTCAGTAGTTTGTATTTAATATGCAGCAGGAGGATCAAGTCTTCATCTATCAACGAGGGTTAAGTTTTAAAAACCCAAGCAAAATGAATCAGTTCCGCCGTGATGGCTGATCTCCAAAGCTTCTATGATCGATATACATTTGTCTTGAAAACCATAATGATATTTCATAATTGACATGAATATATCCAGACTGCCACTAGATCAATTTGTTTTAACATATTTTTTATTCTCCCATACTAATCCTTATTTTTATTGGTACTTGTCTTGTTTGAATTTATTCACCAAGGTGACGTTTCTGGAAGTGGCTGAAAAACTCCGCATATTCTCATGGTTTTTCAGTGGCTCACTATCAGTTCTACCTCAAGTAGGCAGTTACATAAATTTACTATAATTATTATTATTGTTATTGTTTCCTTTGATTCCTAGAGGAACATAGGGCTTCAGCCGCACGTCTCTATTGCGTTCAGTTCTCTGCCAACGTCCTCTTCACATGACCTCACCCATGTCACCCTCGCACTGACGACCAACTCGCCGCTTCCCGTTCGGGTTCCACTCGAGAACTTGTTGTGTGACGTCACTTAATGGTTTTCTCAGAGTATGACCAATCCACCTTCATTTCTTCCTGCATATTTGTTGCGCAATCGGTTCCTGATTGGTTCGCTCCCAGAGATCCCTGTTGCTGACCTTTCCTGGTCATCTCATCTTCAGTATTGAACGAAGACAGCTTTTGATGAAAGCTTGTAGTTTGTTTGAAGTGCCCTTCGTGATGCGCCAAGTGTGTGATCCGCATAGTAGCACTGACTTCACATTAGAGTTGAGAATCCGCATCTTATTTTTCACGCTGAGTGCTGTTGAACTTCACACAAACTTGGGAGATATGAAAGCTTGCCTTGCTTTTCCGATCCTTGCTTTGATATCCTCATCAGTTCGGTCCGCCTGTAACTGAAACGATGCTCCCCAGATCGGTTTCTTCTCTCAGATTTCTCCCATTTATGCTCGGTGATTGTTGTCTGTTGTTGTTGTTGCTGTTGGCCAGGAATCTTCATCGCTTTTGTTTTCTCTATGTTCACCTGAAGTCCTATCTTTGATGCTTCTACTGCCAACTTGTTGCCTTTCACTTGCATATCTTTCAGTTTGTGGGAAATCAGACATATCGGCGAAGTCCAAATCCTCCAAGCTTTTGTGTGAGTCCATCCAGTCTACTGCAATCAGGAAAATCATTAGCGATGGTAGACAGCCTTGTCTTACTCCCGTCTTCATCTCGAAGGATTCTGCTAGTTTTCAGTTGTGGATTAATTGGCATGCAACACTGTCGGACAACTGTTGGATGAGATGTTTAACTGTTAGCGGCACCCCATAATAACGAAGTAGTTGCCAAATCACCTCTCGATCGACGCTGTCGGGGCCTTTTCAAAGTCGATAAAGTTGAGATAGCTGACTGCCATTCCAAGCTCTGTTCAATGATGATACGTTGTGTTGCGACTCGATTGATGCATGACTTGTTTCTCCTGAATCCAGCCTGTTCCGGTCGAAGTTTTTCATCCATGGCTTGTTTGATTCTTTCCAGGATGACGCGGCTTAGTATTTTGCTTGGGATGGACAGAAGCATAATTCCGCGCCAGTTCTTGCATTGACATCAGTCTCCTTTCTTTGGTAGTTTGAACAAGTAGCCTTTCTTCCAATCCGAAGGTACCTTGCCCTCTTTATACACCTGCAGTAGTGGTGTGACCAAGTCCACTGTCGTCTCTGTGTCCATTTTCAATGCTTCTGCTGGGATCCCATCTTATCCTACTGCTTTTCCAGCTTTTAGCATTCTTATTGCCTTCAGGATTTCTATTTCTGTCGGAGGGTTGATGTCCACTGTGTCTGCTTCCTCTGTTGGTATTATTATGCGCGTTGTAGGTGATGGTCGGTTTAGAAGTCTTCTGAAGCCTTCGGCCCAGTATTTCCTTTGCTCCACCTCATTGATGATTGACTTTCCATTGTCATCCTTCACTGGCTTAATTTGTGTTGAACTTTTCCCCGATAGGGACCTTGTTGTTTGATAGAGTGTTGCGATGTCTCCTTTGTCTGCAGCTTGTTTTTCTTCACTTTTCATAGCTTCCTAATATTATCTTTTGCCTTCCTTGGCACTCTTCTTCACTTTTTTGTTCAGTGTATTGTAGCTTGCATTCAACTCCTGTTTTTGTTGCTCGTCGATGCACTGGATAATCTTTTGTTTCACCATCCTTCTCTCTTCTATTAGTCTCCAAGTGTCCGTAGTGAGTCACTGTTTGTCCTGTCTCTTCTTTCTGCCCAGAACTTCCACGCAGGTTTGACTCCACACCGCTTTCAGGTTCTCCCAGTGCTTTTCAACGCTGGTCACTTCACTAGTGTTGATTTGTGTCTTCGCCTTTTCCTTATGGTTGTAGTGAAGATACTCCTTGTATCCTGGTCCTCCCTTTTTTTGAGTGTTGAACTTGGCTTGTGGTCTATCTGAAGCTCCTGTTTCTTTGAAAGTTCTTAATTTGATTTGCAGTGTTCCGTGTACGAGATAGTGGTCTGAGTCAACGTCTGCTCCTCTTCTTACTTTTGTGTCCAGTAGGCTGCGCCTCCACTTCCTTGAGATCGAGATAAAATCAATTTGATTTTCGGTTCGCCCATCTGGTGACACTCATGTAGCTTTGTGGATATCCTTGTGTTTGTGTACGCTGCCACCAATCACTAGTTCATTGAAGGCGCAGAAGTCGGCGAAGAGTTCTCCATTTTCATTCATTTCTCCGACAGGTTCTCTGCCCATGATGAGTTCCCTTCATGTGTTGTCTGGTCCCAGTTTGGCGTTCATGTCTCCCATTAGTATTTTAATGTCACCAACTGGGGTATTGTCCATTGTTGTCTGTAGTTGTCTGTGGAATTCTTCTTTCTTTTGGGGGTCTGCGTTGTTTGTGGTTGTATAGCATTGTATAACTGACACTCTCCTTCCTTTGAAGTTGAATCTGGCGGTCATCATCCTGAGCGAGATCGCTTCCCACCGCATCACTATTGCAGCTTTCAGTTCCATAGAACTTTGTTAATAACCTTGCGTGTTCGCTCTATATCATGATCGAAGTATTTCATTATTATTATGATCATTATCGAAAACGAGGGAGTACTGGGCAGCTGTTTCATCGAAAGTACGCATCACTTTTTTCAGACCCAGAACCTTCCGAGTACAAGTCACTCGACCACTAGCTACTACTGTGACGTAATGATTGGGCTTGCATATCGCAATTACTCAACAAGCTATACTGGTTAGAATTAATGGTCCTGCAAATCCTACTACCCCAGGAAGATTGTTAGGATAGCGATTAGACTAAAAGCAGTTACCGGCATAGTGTAAGACATTTTGCTTTTACACTATGCTGGGGGTCAGTAGGCTGGGGAGTAGGAATGTAACAGCAGTAAGTTGTTTCCCTCAGATGGCCAGTATGCCAACTATTCTGCCTCTCCACTCTGGAGAGTTGGGGTTATAAAAGGTCGACCCCGAAAATTGTACATCCCGACTTACCCTACAGTGGTCCGTAACCGGCGGTAAGTTACTAATACGAACCAAACCAGAACGCCAGTTCTTACAGGCTGTGTGTGACCGGCTTCAAGCAGTTGTTCCCTGGGCTCTACGGTCATGCAACACTGATCCTCTTTCTGTTTCAGGTACCCGAAGAATCAATTAACTTCCAGGGTGTGGGCAGTCAGGAAGTAACAACCGCCCACACACTTCCAAAAGCACATGAAGCATGCTCTCTCGCTTAATTTGAGATGGTGCCACAGAACTGGACTATATTGACTCCTAGCGTAGATATAGGGAGTGAAGTGGTACAGCGTGTTGACGACTTCATTTATTTGGGAAATTGCATCAGGCCCAACGGACTGATCGCTGACGAAATCTCAGCATGGATACAGAAGGCTCGCTTCTCATATGCCAATTTACGCCATTTCTTACTTAGTAGACGTGATATCCGACTATCAGCCAAAGGGCGGGTGTACTGCTTATCAATCCACTCCGTCCTCTTTAATGGCTGTGAGACCTGGCCATTGAGAGTGGAAGGCATGAAAAGATTAGCTGTCTTTGATCATAGGTACCTGCGTTCTATTTCACGTGTGAAGTGGTATAATAAGGTGAGCAATATTGAGGCTAGGCGTCGAGTTCTAGGTAAGCAGGGGAAATCAATCGACGAGGTTGTGAAGTTACATCGACTGAGATGGTTAGGTCATGCGTTACGTATGCCTAGTCATCGCCTTCCTCGACGGGCAATGTTAGATGATATAGGGCCAGGCTGGAAAAGAGCTAGCGGAGGTCAAAAAAAAACATGGCACCAGTCAATGAAATCTACAAAAGTTAGTCTAAGCCACGTAGGAAGGTGTAGACTTCCTGGTTGGGGTCCTCGGGATGGTAAAAACCAATGGTTGGAAACAATTGGTGACATGGCTCAAAATCGTTCTCAATCGCATAGATGCATACACTCCTTGTGACTTATGATTTCCAATGAAACTGTATTGTTCTTCGATATTACTATTCTTTTTGCCTTATATCCCTGCTTACTGTCTCTATTTTGAATTTCTTTTTACTTTCTTCTCTTGCTTTGTGTGCTACCTGGAGTGTGGCGACTCGAACTGCTGAACGTTTTTGCAAAGTTCTACGTTGAGATCAGTCAGTCAGGTTAGAAGGCGAGGGCGTATAACATTCAGCTTTTGAGACGCAATTCTATGGCCCATGAATGCTGATTTCTGCCAATTTGTGATGTTAGCTCCATCACCAACCAATATCATCAGTGGTTCTCTACCTGATATCAATGGGTGCTGAAACTCGAAAAACAAATCAAATCGTTATAAACCAACCCTTGAAAATGATTATTATTATTATTGTGTTTGAAGTGTGTACCTCAGTTACTTGATGAAAGGATAACAATGGCTAGTCAACAATGTAAAATATGGTGCATTATTGGAAAGCTTGCCAACCACGCCTATTGTCTGGAGTTCACTTCTCAGCTTACTCACTCCTGACATCGCCTTGTTTACTAACCAACAGTAAGTCTGGAAAGGAGTGATAGTTTGACGTGAGTCTACCAACCTTACCCGAGGAAAATAACACTACTGCTACTTAAACAATGCAAAGGAATTGAAGAAATCTTATCATTTTATTTTTGGGTTGGATTCTTTGTAATTTGATATTATCTTAGTATTTGAGAAGAAATGGAGGCGGAAGATGTGTCTATCCAAGATACACCAAAGGTATACAATATTAATACGTTGCCACGGTTATTTCGCCCCCTATGATATATATATATATATATATATATATATCCAATCTAGGCGTGTCCAGCATTTCTGTCGTAGGTAACTTTTGAGCTATTGAAATTCTTTATTTTCAAGTTGATTATTCGCAGCCATCCTCCCTTTATTATTATTATTCCCCACTGGTTTGACATTGTGAAAGTTATTTAAAATTATAAAGCAGTTTAGAAAGTTCAGTGTTGATGTTTGTTACTGGGTCACTTTTTTCATAGATGTGTAAATTGACGATATGGGTAGTCCTCTTCCCTATATTATAGCAGAAATTTAATGTTAGAACAACTACAGAGTTACAATTACCAAATTCCTGTTCATCTCTCAGAATCTATTTAGTTACAATGGATGTTACGAAATCGTTCAATAGATGAGAGTGCTCGTGCAACTGTTGGCAATTACGTTTACTTCACATCCTTGGATTCGAAAACTGACTAACCGAGTTTTCATATAGAACTTTTCACAGAAGAGCAGCAGTTCAGGTAGCCACACTCAATGTAGCCTACAAAGGTGGAGAAAAGAGGGAAAAGAGATTCAAAAGAATTATGACGAGCAGAAATGTGCAGTAGAAAGAATAGTAACATGGGAGAACATGAGGGTTAAATGGACATAGCAGATCACAAAGAGTGAATGCATTTGTACCGTTGAGAAAGATTTTTAGCCATAGTGCCGACAGTCTCCAGCCATTAGTTCCTGAGGACCCAGTCTAGCGCGTCTACACCTCGCTACATGGCTCATATCAACTGTCCAAGACTTCATGGATTGATACCAGGTTTGAGTTTGATTACCCCTAACTCTTTCTCACCTCGGCCTTTTGTCAACTAGCATTGTTCATCGATGTAGGCAGTGTTTGGGAATCCATAGCACATCCTAGCCTTCTTAACCAATTTAGCTTCACAACCTAATCAATTAGTCTCCCTTAATTAACTAAAACCCTGCCCCTAACCTCAATATTGCTCATCATACTGTACCACTTAACGCGGGAGATAGGACGTAAACATTTATGGTCAAAAATGGCTAGGCTTTTCATATATCCCTCTTTTAATGATCATGTCTCAGAAATAAGGGAGAACAGAGTAAACCGTTGCATAGTGCGCACATCTTTTTGTTGGATAGTCGAATATCACATCTACCCCAAGGATGGCGTAAGTTAGCAAGTACCACACGAGCCCTTTGTATCCATCCTGAGGTTTCTTCAGCAATCGGTGGTCTATTAGAGCCCTCAAATAGGTGAAGTGGTCAACACGCGCAACCACTTTACAAGCCTATCTTTAAACTGGTAGTCGGTGCAGGTCAATCCTGCAGCAGCATCTTATATTTGACAAGAGCAAATCGCGTACCAAACACTCGAAGACTTTTTAGCTTTGAATGTAATAATGTAGATTATTGAAATGGAATAGTTTGACAATATTGTCACAAGTCATGATTGCAAAAGTTTCAGTAGTGATGATCATTTCAGTCTTCAGTTAGCAGAAAAGGTAACTGATAGCGATTCATCGTTGTTGTTGTTGTTTATTTTATGCTGTGGGTAAATAAAACGATAGTTAAATTTTTATTGGCAAGACATGATCTGTTTGCAGTCTGATCATATTCCAGCAGGTAATAATTTAATTTGAATAAAAGTTTTATGTCTGATATATATGTATAAAATTGGTAATACAGTCTTTATCAAGAGCTATATAAATTTGATAAAAGGTGCAAAAATCATTATGGAAAATCAATCTTCAGGATTTCAACTCTGGTGTCTATTCCCTTAGCTTTTTGTATACTTTGTGCCATTTATTCGTTCTGCGACGTTTGAGAAGAAGTAATTAGAAAAACACTGTATGAAGTGATATTGTGGTTGGAAGATAAGTTATGTTGAGGGATAGAATATGTTCTGGCAACGTACATCACTGCTCTGAGTGGGGCTCATTTGATGATTCGATCTATTTGTTCACGATATTTCTAAATGACTTTGGAAACTATAAGGGACTGACAACCTCAATCTCATAGTAATCGTATGATTATGAGCAATAATTTGTGCTCGAAACGTTGTCATCAGTAAATATTACTGTACAACGCTGTGTGATTTTATCAAATTTGAGCCATAATGAAGTTATACTCTACCACAGTTCCCAAGTTTTATATTAGCTGTACCCTCATGTGTTTCCTCTTATTGAAACGTGACAATTGTTTCTTTGAAGGTATGGAATGAAGGAGTTTCTATTATCATTCTGTTTTTCTTTCTTTACCTTCCTTTCATCATTCTGATGGTAATATCACAATATTATTTTGCGTGGTAAATTTATTTTTGCATTAACCTCCCCTCTCCTCAAATATCTTCTGCTTTCGCCACTTTCGACCACTTTAATACAGCGACAAAAGGAAGTGGCACGTTACCGAGTTTCTATAAGTTCTTATGTTCATAATTCACCCTTATAGGTGTAGTTAGTAAATTTTAATTGATGATTTTGATTAAAACTTTGGTTTTTAATGATGTAGAGTGATATTTATAAAATTGTATTTGTAAAATCTCAGCGAAATTGAAATGGTTAATTCCAACCTTTCGTTCGGCAATCTGGTCCGAACTTCAGGGAAATTAATTGAAATTAACATAACAGAGGTTTATATGTAAAAGGAACGTCTTTTGTTTTTGAAACTTTGTCCAATCCTGAACCATTAAACAGTCATCAAAATTTAATGAACAAAAGTGCATGAACTGTGATCAAAATTTGACCTCAGACATTACAAATTAGTAAACAAAATTGTATGTTTATATATAAAAGGATATCTCTTGTTTTTAAATTGTTTGTCCTGTCATATGGAACAGGTATCAACAGGTATAAAAATTTGTATGAGCTGTGATCAGAATTTGACCTCAAACTTTCAAAATTAGTCTATTTTTATTGTATTTGAGGTTTTCCCGTCGATTGATTGGACCGAAGTGCTCGGTCTCAGGTTGACATGTCGGCTTCTTGTGCAGATGCTTCGACGATGTCTGGGCATTTAGTTAGTATTTAATTGGTGGATGATGGTGACTAGCAGTGGAATCCAGGATAAAGCGCATTTCGTCCTATTTGGGACTCGTCAGCTGGATTTACCTGCATTTCTCAGTGAGTGATGATGTTCCCACCGAGGCTCGAACCCAGTACCCATAGATTCAAACGCCAAAGCGTTATCCACTAGACCACTTGGGCCACGAGAGCCACCTCTTGTGCAACGGGTCATATTAATTTTATTGAATTTGAGATTTTCCTGTCGATCGATTGGACCGGTGCTCGGTCTCAGGTCGACATCACTCACTGAGAAATGCAGGTACATCCAACTGACGAATCCCAAATAAGACGAAATGCGCATCCTGGATTCCACTGCTAGTCATCATCCACCAATTAAATATTAGTCTACTTTTGTTAAAATATATGTGTATATGCAATATACAATGAGTGTGTGTAGGGGTGAACAGTCATAACACATCTGTTATTCCATCTACAAGAAAACATGGATAATCGGGAATTCGATCAAGTGTGACTAGTTTTTTTTATTTTTTTTATTTTTGATGACAGCTTGATTCCACACTTTATTTTTGGTACAAGTATGGAATTTTCAGCATGGATATCGGTAGCCCAAATTTTGCAGGCCGACCATAGACATCAGATGTGCGTCGGCAGGGGATCGAAATGTTGATACATATCCAATTTTTAGAGTGTAGAGTGGTATATCTAAGTCCTAAGCTTGTTATCATCTCTAAATTTTAATTCGTCTATAAATTCATGTATCAGAGTAACCTGATAACGTGTGCCCAGATGGTTGTAGTCTTTCATACAACAAAAGAACTCTATCACGTTTTTTTAGATTGATTCTAATTATTAATAATGGATGAAATTTATTGCTACAGATAGTGGATTAGCCAATCTCTTGTGTTGATACAAATTTTGAAGTACAAGTACTCTCATCAAATTTTACTAGCTAGAAAAAATTGCCAAGGTGGAATATTTAACACGATTTACAGACAATATTAGCAGTACAATCATTGGATATAATCCCAGCATTATGATCAGTAATAATTATTCCCTTGGATTCCTGGTGGAACAAGGAACTTTGGCAGCTGTCTGTCTGACTGGTCTCAATGTAGAACTTTGCAAAAACGTTCAGCAGTTCGAGTCGCCACACTCCAGGTAGCACACAAAGCAAGAGAAGAAAGTAAAAAGAAATTCAAAATAGAGACAGTAAGCAGGGATATAAGGCAAAAAGAATAGTAATATCGAAGAACAATACAGTTTCATTGGAAATCATAAGTCACAAGGAGTGTATGCATCTATGCGATTGAGAACGATTTTGAGCCATGTCACCAATTGTTTCCAACCATTGGTTTTTACCATCCCGAGGACCCCAACCAGGAAGTCTACACCTTCCTACGTGGCTTAGACTAACTGTTGTAGATTTCATTGACTGGTGCCATGTTTTTTTTTTGACCTCCGCTAGCTCTTTTCCAGCCTGGCCCTATATCATCTAACATTGCCCGTCGAGGAAGGCGATGACTAGGCATACGTAACGCATGACCTAACCATCTCAGTCGATGTAACTTCACAACCTCGTCGATTGATTTCCCCTGCTTACCTAGAACTCGATGCCTAGCCTCAATATTGCTCAACTTATTATACCACTTCACACGTGAAATAGAACGCAGGTACCTATGATCAAAGACAGCTAATCTTTTCATGCCTTCCACTCTCAATGGCCAGGTCTCACAGCCATTAAAGAGGACGGAGTGGATTGATAAGCAGTACACCCGCCCTTTGGCTGATAGTCGGATATTATGTCTGTCTGTCTATCTGTCTGGATTCAACATAGAACTTGGCACCGAAGTGCACCAGTTCGAGTTGCCACGTCCAAATAGCACACAGAGGTAGACAAGAAGATGAGTGAAGAGAATCAATAGAGTTTGACAAGTATAAGAGTGAAACAGAATGGGTAATGGTAGAAAGGAATATGAAAGATTACAGAGACTGAATACATCTGCGCCATTGACAACGATTTTGAGCCATGTCACCTATTGTCTCCAGCCATTGATTCCTAGAGTCCCGAGGGCCCCAACCCGGGAGTCTGCATCTCCCTACCTGACTCAGTTTAACTGTCAAGGATTTCATGGATTGATGAGGCCATGTTTTTGTTTGGCCACCACTGGCTCTTTTCCAACCTTCACCTATATCAGCTAGTAATGCCCGTCGGGGGAGGCGGTGGTTAGGCATGCGCAGCACGTGACCTAGCCATCTTAGTCTATGTAACTTTATAGCCTCGTCGATTGATTTTCCCTCTTTGCCCAACACTCTACGCCTAACGTCAACATTACTTACCTTATTAAACCACCTAACGTGAGACAGAGATCGCAGACATCTATGATCGAAAGCAGTCAACCTTTTCATGTCTTCAACGCGTATTGGCCATGTTTCAGAGCCATAGAGAAGGACGGAGCGAACTGATGAGCAGTACACACGTCCCTTGGTTGATAACCGGATGTCACGCCTACGCCAGAGATGGTGTAAGTCAGCGAAAGCAGCTCGAGCTTTTCGGATCCGTGCTGAGATTTCATCGCCAATCAGTCCGTTGGTGCTAATACAACTTCCCAAATAGGTGAAGTGGTCAACATGTTCTATCACTTCACTCCCTATCACTAAGTTAGGAGTTGACGTAGTCCAGTCCTGTAGCAGCATCTTACATTTTGCAGGGGCGAATCGCATGCCAAACATACGAAGATTGCTGCTCAAGGTGTTCAGAAGACTCTGCATTTTGTCAGCATCCTCCCCTAACAGGACTATGTCATCTGCATATTCTAAGTCCATAAGACTATTCCCTGGTAACAAGTCGATTCCTAAGTCATTACGTTCAGTTAAGGATACTTCCATCAGCATATCTATGATGAAGTTAAACAGAAATGGGGAAAGTGGACATCCCTGTCGGACACCACTGGTTGTTACCAATTCAGATGACAATTCCCCATAAGCCCTTACACGACTACGTGAGTTTGAATAGAGTGCCTTGATTAGTGCAATGTACTTTCTTGGCACTCCCTTCACAGTCAGACATTGCCATAGTACCTTTCGATCCACGGAGTCGAAGGCCGCCTTCAAGTCAAGAAATATGACAATTGTTGGACGCCGAAAAGTGTGTCTATGTTCTAGAATCTGTCGAAGAGTGAAGATATGATCTATGCACCCTCTACCTGGTCTAAAGCCTGCTTGATTTTCCCTTGTCTGTTCCTCCCGAGTTCTGCTTAGTCTATGCATGATTACTGAGCCTAGGATTTTAGAGACTATGTTCGTTAGGCTGATCCCCCTATGATTATCACACGAGGACTTGTTTCCCTTCTTGAATATCGGTATAATAAGTGACTTACCCCAGTCTGATGGCACTGTCTCTGATTCCCAGACTTTGCCTAGTACCTCAGTTAATCTACAAACTAGTATGTCACCCCCATATTTAAACACCTCCGGAATAATTCCGTCGGGTCCTGCCGCTTTGCCTCGTTTCAAATTACTGATAGCTTTTGTGACCTCACTTACAGACGGCGGACCAGTGTCTATATCCCATTCGGGTGTGTCTGGATGGCGGGGAGGTTCAGTGTGGCTGTAGGCAAGTTAAATTGTCCTCAAAGTGTTCTTTCCAGCGTTCAAGGCGTCTATCCTGAGAGCTAATTAAGGAGCCATTTTTCTCAGAAATAGTCTCACTTATGATTTGCCTTCTCCCACCCGTTTCCCTGATGAGTCTAAAGAGTTGCCTAGTGTTGCCTATCGCCGATGCTTTTTCCATCTCTTTTGCCTTTGTCACCCACCACTGTTCACGGTCCTTGCGGAGACTTTTAGTAAGTTTCCTTTTGTGCAGCTTTCGCTCCTCATTGAATTCGGAGCTCGCCGGAATCAGTCTTCTTGCGTCAATCAGTTCGGATGAGGCGGTGGAGATCCAATGGCTTTTACTAACTTTATGTTTTAGCTTATTGACAGATTTTACGGCTGTGTCTACAGCTAACTGTATGCTGTGCCAGGCTACCTCAGGGGAAGTCCTGCTGTCGACCTCAGCAACTCGCTTCGCTATTTCTTCCGTAAATAAGGACTCAGTGTCTCGATCTAGTTGAGGACGTAACTGTTTCGCTGCCGTCAATTTCTTATGTCCATTTAGTTGTAAGCATAAACGTGCGCGGACCAGATCGTGATCAGAGTCTACGCACGTGTTACAGAAGGAGCGACAGTCTTCTACTGACCCTCGCCAACAATACCCTATGGCTATGTGGTCTATTTGTGTCCAGCGTTGGTTTGATGATGGGGGTCACCAGGTCAAACAGTGTCTCTCCTTGTGTTTGAAGTTAGTGCTTACAAGAAACAGATAACTTTGGCAGCACATCACCATTTATCTCTATTCTCTTCAGGTCTATTTTAGGTGGCTCTACAGTTTTCTATAAGTTTTCATTTTCTCCTACTCACCGTTTCCCAGTCGAGTCCCACTCAGGAACATGGCGCGTGACGTCGCTCAACGGCCTCTTCAGTTCATATCCAAATCACCGTCATTTTCTTCTGCATATTTGTTGGGATATAGGTTCCTGGTCGGTTCGTTGCCAGAGTTTCTTTTTGCCCTTTCTATCCTTTCCTGTTAGCCAAATGGCCATCACTATCGAACGAAGGCTGTTGTTGTTGATGAAAGTCTGCAGTAGCTCGTTGTGAATGCTTTTGGTGTTGCATCAAGTCATCGAAAGAAGACACATTGACTGGACTGGCTTCCTGAAAGTTTTCACCAGCCTGTGTCATCTCATCTCTCCGATCCCAGCGTAGAATAATTTTATTTTTATATTCTTCTGTGTTCTGGGATGGGACGCTAGTCCCATGCCCAATCTTCCTTCTTTCTCCTGACTCAGAATCAGCGAGTAAATTAATAAACCAAACGAAGTAACCCTAAATTAAATCAACCTGAGTACATCAATAATAAGCTGAGAAGCTCCCCTCGGGTGTTGAAATCACGGCGATTGGAATGTCAAGGATAACAAATTGATATGAGTAGTTATTAACTTCACTTGCAAGTTAGTAAAATAGAATATTGTCAATAAAAATGTTCTTAAAACTGAACAATAGTTTTTGCTACATTTCTGGACTAGAATTTATTAACGATAGAACTGAATAAACTCAACTTATAGATGTGAAATGTTCACATCATTTAAGTGTCAGGATAGGCTGGATTGAATTTTAATTTATTGTCACCAAAATATTTTTTTTAGTTTCACATATTTTTATTTTCCGATTATTTAGCCGTACATTGAACTACTTAAATCATTCAGAAATGTTTTTACGGAGATTTTAGTTTTCAAAGATTCCAATGTGTATTCTTATCCAGGTTTACTATCAAGTAAGTGAATGTATTGTTTTGTTATACATATAATATCCTTATACCTGTTATTCTTCATGCGCGCCTACCTAATTTTTCATTTTTAACACTAATGTAGGTTAAATGGTGTAAAACGTGTGGGTCAGGTAGACTCTTACGTTCTCAAAAAGTGGTAATAGGTATTGGTTGGAGAATTTCAGTGATGACATCGTTTAAAATCTGTCAGAATGCATAGATGTGCTCCTCGAAGGTTCCAGTGCTTCGGTTAGACACGTTACTCTTGAACTATTTTTACTCACGAATAACCTCATGCAGGACTACTGTAATGAGTACATTGATCTGTCACGTAGGAACAGCTGATATGTTGGCACTCTGCTTAAACTATTGAGCCGGCTGATTTTCTCTCTTACAAATTTTCCCCATTTAAAAAAAATCTATTTCAACCATTCAGGTATATCCTAAAGTTGCAAATGTACTCCCGCACACTTTTAATTGATTTCCACTCTACTATTTTGCATTTCTTGAAGGATACGAAGAAAAAATATCATAAGGAGTTGATTTTTGTTTCATATCGAACATTTATGCATTATGTGGTTTGCTGTCGATTTCTATGTTGCCTGAAAATCTTCAGCGAAGAATAAATATTATGCAAAATCAAAACAAGTGATTCAGCGAAGAGACTCTTAACAACGAATTTATTATCAAGCTGTGTGCATACCTACACATATACAAGTCGTATATATGTGATTTTCAAAAATAGTAATGGGAATTGCGACAAAGTATTTGTAGTGATAATCGTAGTTAAACACCAAGCGACAAACATGAGTAGGTTATGTACTTTATAAAAAACTTCATTGGACGTATAAATTTTAGAAGGGGATGTAGAATTAATAAGATTGGTAGGCAATTAAAACATTATTCAACAAGGTCAGAATTACGAAATGAAAATAAGTAAAGATGACAATTTAGACAATATTGGAAATTTTTCAGGCTGAAAATAATTATAACAATCGAAATGATAAGGGACGGACATGCAGGTTGAATAAAAAAACGAAAAATAAAAATAGGGCCAAAGTAGGAGTGGGGATTATAAAAATTTAATATAGATGGATTAGAACAATGAAAGAAGGAGTGGTTGAAAAAAAACTATTTACGTTTACAAAGGCTTGACTTTTCCTATTTGACGGCCAAAGTCTGCAATACTGATAATTTGGATACCGAATGGATATGTAGTCGAATAATGTCTGCTTTGTTTTGCCAGTGTGATATATTTTGCTATACGTATATTGACCGTCACTAAACAATATATCTTGTCTGTCCATTAACTAACTAAACAATGTATGATCTTTGTCACATGACATTACAACCAATCAGAATCCAGTGTTGGAAGAAAAACTACTCTGTCTTATTGGTTCATGTGTAATTAATAGTGTTCTCTGAGCTGGTTGGTTTAGTTGCGAAGCTTTCGCCGTCCTTCTGGACAACATCTTCAGCGCAATATCTAACATAAAGTGAAATGATTTAAATTTCGTCATGAGTGACATAATTGCGTCTCCCGGTAACCATCTTTACATATGTGTCAACCATTTTTTATTGACTTGAATTTTAAATAATAATAATAATGATAATAGTATCAGCTTTATTTCAAACAGTATTTGTGGTACAGGTATGGAATTTTCAGCGTGCATTACAATATATTGCATCTAATTACCTCATAAATTTTATAAGATTTTTAAAGTCAAAAAATAAATAAATAAATAAAAACCAACTCCAAAAAAGATAAATAAAAAGAAAGCGTAGCGTTTACATTTCAAACAATGCACCAAAGGATATGAAATATAAAGTTGATGTGTGATAGAAGATAAGAACAACAGTGTAATAGTAACGAGGAAAGAAAAACAAAAACTAATGGGACTATTTGTTAGAGTGCCGCAGTAAGTTTATCGTGTCATACCTAACGGATTTCTCATCACATAACAGCTGTGCCAGATATGGTATTGTGAAGTTTTTGTATTTGGTAGTCCTAGCATATAGCCTCCTATAGCTGCTTCTAGTTCTACCAGATGAAATGCAAGGAGAGAGCTGCGCATAGAGAGGATATTTGGAGTCTGACGATATTGTATTCGCTAGTTTCTTACATGACATGATATGTCTATCCACAATAGTGTTAACCAGTTGGTTTAACGATATCCCACTTGTCCTGCTAACGGCTTTTAGTGCCATTCTCAGCAAAGCAAAGTTTTCCTTAAGTAGTCCAGGAAAGGTTAATGGGGAGCAGTAAAGGGGGATTGGTAGAATACAAGAATTGACAAACTGAGAAAGCAAAGACTGCTTTATGCCAGATTGCTTAAATTTCCTAACGTGGAACGTTAAGCGAAACATCTTTCTAGTAACTAGCAAGATGTGGGAGGACCAGGAAAGATCGGTGGAAAAACTCAGCCCACGGTACTTGACATTATATGTATTTCCAACCTATGTGCCGTCAATGATAGTGGGGCCGTGTGAGCTAACTATTTGTTGTAGGTCACGTTTACGTCTGAAAGTGAAATTGACTACCTGACATTTAGACGGATTAAGACCGTTTGAAGAGGACCACTGACTAGTTTCCGACAGAAAGTTATTTAATTTGGAACAATCTGACTGAGAGTTGACAGGCATAGAAACAGAGAGGTTATCGGCATACTAAACAGAAGTGGCTACATCAGAATGAGGCAAGTCATGTAAGAAAAACGAAAACAGAAAAGCAGAAAGAACAGCACCTTGAGGAACACCAGCTAAAGTAAGTGAGGTAGTGGAGGACTTTCTATTGTAGACGGTGTACTGCTTCCTATCAGAAAAATAGGAATGCAACCACTTATTTGTCCAGCTCTCAGCCTGTGTTGCAGCAAGCTTACTTAGCAAGAGAGACCTGGGAACAGAGTCAAATGCAGATGTGTAATCAAGGAAGGCACAGCGAACGTATTTAGCTCCTTTATCTAAACTAGATACTATATTATGATGTAGGACAACAGCGGCATCTAACGTACACCTACTATGTTTATAGGAAAACTGGCTGGGGTCGTTGAAAGGCTTTAAAGAGGGTTCAAGATTGAGTAAAATAAGTCTTTCCATAACTTTCAAAAAAGGTGAGGTAATAGCAATGGGTCCACTTGTTGATTTAGGCACCGGAACGATCTTGATAATTTCCATGATTCAGGTATAATACTTTTGGAAAACGATTCGTTGAAAATGTCAGTTAATGGGAAACACAAGATGTCAGCACACTTCTTGAGGATAACAGCAGGAACACCATCAGGACGGAGGGACTGAGTAGGTTTGAGAGATTGAAGACACTTGAGGACATCATTCGTGCTAAAGCATGAGAAGCAGTCATTATTTACACTATTTGGGTTAGGAATCATAACATTTGCTGGGATACATATGAAGGATTCATTAAGCATGTTAACATCTACAGAAATATCATTCATCATTTACTTACCACCTGTGATTTCCTTTAATAACTTCCACATATTAGATGGAAATTTACATGAAAGAAACTTCTGGTTATAGAGAGCATTCAATCTTTGTGATTCAAGCTTAATCAAAGTGTTCATTCTCTTAACACCAGATTTGTTTTTCATTTTGAACAACCTTTCTTTTTCACGGCGGAGCTTTTTGAGTTGAGAAGAGGAGAAGCGATCGAATTTTAAGAAGATTGTCTCTTTTGGACAACAAACATCAAGACAAAAATTAAGAAAATGTGTTATGTTGGTAATTGTGTTATCAAGAGCTTGTTCAGTAAACTTTCTGGTCACCCGATTTACTTTTTATTAGTAGGTATATATGGTCTATATTAACGTCTTTGTTAATAGCATATTCTTTTGAGTACCAGGCTTCTAGAAATTCCCTGACTGCACTTTTGGTGTTTCCTCTGTCTAAGATTTCGACATTATCCCTATCAAACTGATGTCCATAATTGTCTACATGTATTGATACTAAAGAATATATATCGTGTCTTTTCCCGGCTGATTTGCGTTCTTGGATTCTAATTCGAACGGGACGCACACCTTGGCAGATGTAATGCTTGTTACAGTTCATACAATTTATTTTGTAGATGGTATTAATTTTATCCCCTTTTTCTGTTGGATCTTTCGGTTTGCATAATATTGAACTAAGCGATTTGACTAGCTTGTGTGCTGTATTTATACCAAACAGTTGTGTTATTTTTTTTTCTATATGCTCTTGTATTGTACGGTTAATTCACATTCTTTCGTACTTTCATACTTTTTCACTCACACTCATGTGACAGTTAATTTTCCTTGTTGGGAAATACATGTACCTATTCGTGAACGTGGGGGTCTTCTGATTGTCCTCTTCGCGTCAGGATAAATTAATTACTTAGCAATACCAGTCTGTACGTTATCGTACGTTATATCTCATTAGCGCATATTTCCACTCGGTCACACCATAATATTGGCGACGACACCATAACAGTGATGATTTTGGTAGGTTAATTTTTTCGTGATAGATAACTTTAAAGGAAGAGGTTGTGGAAATGTTGTGATCAGTATCGACCAGATGTTCAATTATTGCTCTCCTCATAGCCCTCTTTCACCTCTTCGTAACCAAGCAGGAAACTGTTCTTGCACCATGTCGAACGACTGATATAAATATAAATGTATCGAGAATAACATGGAGTGTGTAAACTTTTTGTCCAGAATAAAGCTATTACTATTACTACTATGCTGAATTCTGTCAGCTAAACTCCAGTCCACGGCATACTGCTGATGATAACCTCCAGGAATCTAATGATAATACAAAAAGTGCTCCGGAATGGCCAGTCTCCTAACTTGGTAAAATTCAGTCAGTACCACTAAAGTCTAGACAAGCTAGACACTGCTTGTTACTCTATAAGTAACCAAGCCATGTATAATATAATTCATTATAAATCATTTAAATTAATCCCAGCGTGTTAAGAAAATCAAAACAAGATTTTTCTGAACGTTTTGCTGTGTAAGCCACAGCTTCTTCGGCAGATTTATTCGGATTTTTATTAATCATCAAAATTTATCGTCAAAAATTTTTACATATTATATATATATATATATATATAGCTGTAGAACCTGGAAAAAAAGAAATTATCCAAAAGAATAACGTTATTTGTTCACCAGTCTGAGTCTTTCGAAATTTCTAATAGACTAGCTTTAATCAATCTTATTGTAGGTGAAAATCAACAAATCACTACTAATAAATCAGAATTATATCAAGATTTATTATTGTGGGTACTACGTGAACGACAATCAGATTTTCCAAAATTATCCACTTCTGATTTATGGGAATTTGCTTCAAGTGGATTAGGGAATATAAATTTTAACCTGGATAATATGCATAATAACAGTAATTCAATTTTATCGCCCTATCCAGTGTCTTCTAATGTAAATTCAATAAGGGTGTATAGAAATTATCGTTTAATTGGATTATTCACCGTAGATCAACTACTAGTAGAGGATAGTTTCCCGTCTAGGTAAGCTGTGTTTTCTCCTAATGAATGGTTACTATTTTCTTGATATAAGAATAAAACTTGTGCACTGTGGTAGAGTGTAATTCCATTATGGGTAAATTTTGTTTTGATAAAGTCTCACAGCGTTATACAGTAATGTTTACTGATGACGTTTCGAGCACAATTTATTGCTCATAATCACATCAAGGTGATATGATTATGAGCAATAAATTGTGCTCGAAACGTCATCAGTAAACATTACTGTATAACGCTGTGAGACTTTATCAAAACAAAATTTACCCATAATGGAATTACTATTTTCTTATTGTTAACAATTTTTGTTATCTCAAATTACATGATGCTACATACTGATTAATGGATTGATACGAGCGGTTGTATACCCCACTCACATCAGCTAATAGTGCTTGCTAGCCAGTCTGGTCTAATTGATATAAACTTCGGACTGCCGTTTCGCGCGTTTGGGGATGATCTCATCAGCAAAGTGCCCGGTTTGATTCAGTTCAAACCACCAGATTCTGCTTAGCTATTTACTTGTACGAACTGGGAATTCTCAATTTGCAAATTAATTCGCGATTTCCAGTTTATGCAGTTCGAAGAGGTGAGATTTCACCACAATTTTCTTTGAAATCTTAAAATAATTAGATCGTAATATGGTGTTCTATTTGATACCATAAATAGTCACGAAAGGAAGTATAATTGCATTGTGCTGTGTACTTCCATTTGTCTGGTCAACACTGCTGGTTGATGGTATCCAACTGCTCACATCGAACAATCAGTAGCTTACAACAACATGCAAGTATGCTTGCTTCCTTGACTACTACTTAAGATATCAAGAAGAACACATTGTAACCTGAATAACTTTGGTTTTCAAAGTAAAATGGTAAAATTCTGTGGCGTGTATACCTGACAGGATTTATCTGTAGTATGTAAATAGACATTCGTCGGCACAAAAGCGTTGTGGCAAAACATGGGAGATACGATAAGAAGACAAAGAATCACAATACAAAGGAAGGGCAGAAGTAGCACAACACGGAAGATCTGTGCAACTGATGGACTTCATACATGGAATGCATAATTTTTTTTTTTGATTTACAGCTTGATTCCACACCGTATTTTGGTACAAGTATGGAATTTTCAGCATGGATATCGGTAGCCCAAATTTTGCAGGCCGACCATAGCTATCAGGTGTGCGCCGGCGTGGGCTCGAACCCCGGACCATATGCATGGTCGGCGAGAGTCCTAACCACTGTGCCACCGACGCACATACGTGCATATCAAACTGCAAATAGGCATTCAAGTTTCTTGTCATCTGCCGTTACAATCTCGCCTTGAACTTTGTAAATTGGAAATAGGGAATTAATTTGCGAATTTTGTTTTGTTAAATTTAACAGTATTTTACTGACTTATCTATATATAAGTAACTTCAACTGAGTGGTTTCAGAGGAGGAGTAAAGATTTTAATAGACAATTTTTATGATAATTTGTTTATTTCTTATGAATGTCATTTGTATTCAATGTATGGAAGTGTGGCTTAAGTATTTGAATTCACAGTTCAAACTGTACTACATCTACTTCATTCTAGACAAATGGGTTAGTGGCATAAGCCTTTACATATCGAATGTGATTTATATTACAAGCAAAAATATAGTGGGCAGATGAAAAGTTTTATTAGATTTTAAAATGTGTAAAAGCCAGCTTCATAATCCTACTTCACTTACCACAGTCATGGCGACTAGGTTTTGTCATCAACCCTCATTCAATATGTGCCTCATACCCCTGGTACGTGAAAACTGGTCCGGGTAATAGAGGTAATTAAACCACCTTATATTCCAAATATGCTCATACATTATAACATTTGTGTCTATGGAACTGCAGCCCGATTAGTCTAGGCTGCTGAACGGACTCTGACCCTGCCCCACCTGTCATGGTTTTTACAGTCAGGTAGTAAGGATCACTAGCCCTCACTCATTGTTGACTGCAAGTGATTGTTGAGTAACACTTCACATTTATTTGTGCCAACTGCTGGGTGATGTATCATTCTTGGTCATTTCAATGACTGACGTGGTAATCTTTCTGTCGAATTTATTCGATGATTTGTTTTTGTGCACGTAAATCTCTGATTGAAGTGTCAGAACTTTTCAGGCCTATGATAAATTAAAACCCTTATTAAAATTTGATATGCTTTTTGTTATTTCTTCTTATCGATTGACCGTAACAGCCTCTTGTCATTTGAATATGAATGACTTAAGCAGAGTATATTTGGTCACACTCACGATTTTATGTATTGTCAGTTCGTAGCTAGTTCCAATTCTAGTTGTTTGAACTGATTTATTCTGCAAGCTGAATAAATCCAAGAAAACTGTTAATGAGATTGGTTTTATAACGAATGAAATGACCGTTCGGGGTTTAAATAGCTTCAATCTGGATAAGAAGCACTACTGATTATTTGTGTGATCGATTTCCAGCAACTCATGACAACCGGTCATCAGTGTATATCAAAGTGTAGTTGTTTTTTACTTCCGTCAGGATTTTAGTAACTAAACTGAACTGCATGCACCTCCTTTTCCATTACTCTGTTGAAAGAATTTTTCACAATGTACATGCTTTTTAGTGAATTTCATTTGACATCTGAACATTAGTATACTTAGTAATAAGGTAGGGAATTGAAATACCAAGTGGTTTATTGTGTACTCATTTTTTGAAACACAAACTTGGCACATTATGGACATCAAGAGGTACACCACACAAAATCTCATGGTTTGTGCTAAGTCTGGGATACTGACCGGACACCAAGACTGAAGCAGATGGTTGTCTTTTAAAGGGCCGAACTCCGAGCCGTTGAAGTTTGATCCACAAGGCCGAGGGTCAGCGTCAAGAGTAATGTTCCCACAGTTACTGGTGACTAAAACAGGTTCATAATAAATTGTATCTTTCCGTCTTTTGGATCCTATTAACACTATAGGTTCAGAATCAGAGTTTTCCAGTTCCCCTTGGTACACTTCCATGTTCAACACTCCTGTTGTAACTGCCAGATATTCGCATTTACATTTGAAACACTCCCATCGCGTGAAGGCAGTGAGTAGAATTTATGCGGTAGAGGATATGAAGCGTGGCCACATGACTATTTCGATAGGAAGACTGCAGTCTACCCACCCTTGGTTGTGTTGTGAACTTTTCTTATAATACGTATCTAATCATATTCATATCTCTACCGCTATTAACACTCTTTTTTCCCTCTATACGTTTAAGCCATTCCTGCTTCATTGTAAAATGAATAAAGCCTAAATTCTTGGTTCATTCGTCTTTTCAAGATTCAAGCATCACTCATCGTTTTAAGACTCAGTCACCTTCGTAAGAGGCTGTACCAGGTCGTTTTGGTTGGGGGGGGGCTGGTTTATTCTTATTCAATGACTGCATATTCCCAACTAAGCATCGATACTGAATGCATTCAGTGTAATACATTATTACGTTTTTTTCTTTCACGTTCCCCAGTGGAACATAGGGCTTCAAGCTAATGGCTTGAAGTTACTGTAGCAGTGTTTATTTTACAGTATGGGGTTGCTAGCCTGATACCCAACCTTCCCTCTTTACCAGCATTATTTCTGGCCTAGCGAGGTAAAGGAGTGCGTCGGCCGGGGATGGGACCTCGGACCATGTGCAGGATCGGCGAGCGTCCTAACCGCTATGCCACCGACGCACTTGGATTCATTTAAGGTTATTGTATTTCTAATCTATGGAAGGCATTCAACTGATTTCCCTTCTTTATTTTAAAATAGGGTGTTGAAATTTGGACAAACATTGGCATTGAGACGTTTGCCGCATATAATAAGGTAAGGCGTATTTTAATATCTCTGTGCATATCTGCCGCGTAATTTTCGACAAATTTAAAATGGTAAAATTGAAGTGCTTATAACTATATATGTTTTTTTTATCAGACATTATGACCAGTCTGTGAAGTCGCTGATTGTTAGTTAGTTAGAGTTGCTTAGGATGACGGAAGTGAATGGTTGTATGGTGTAATTCAAGAGTTAGTAAAATTTAGAAACGAAACGCAGGCGACTGCAGTAGATAGATATATTTGGTCATATCTACTAAATTGTGCGTCGGTGGCACAGTGGTTAGGACTCTCGCCGACCATGCATATGGTCCGGGGTTCGAGCCCACGCCGGCGCACACCTGATATCTATGGTCGGCCTGCGAATTTCGGGCTACCGATATCCATGCTGAAAATTCCATACTTGTACCAAAAATACAGTGTGGAATCAAGCTGTAATCAAAAATAAAAATAAATAAATAAATAAACAATTACAGTCGGTGATAGTACCAGCTGCATCCGCGATGAGCAATGTTAACTGACATGGGGTCGAATTTATAAGGAATCAGGGATAGCTAAACTAAAACATGGAATCGGTCCATGAATTTTTCGAATGTCCGTTTGAGCTACGTATGGAAGTGCTAGCCTACCTGGTCTGGGTCCTTGGGGTACTAAGAACCGATGGCTGGAGGCAATAGATGATTTGGGTCAAAAGTATTCTCAATGGCGCAGATGCATCTGGTATTTTTGATCTACTAGATCCATTAAGCCCTCATGTTTTCTCATGTTCGAGAATTTCAGCTCATTATAGTTTTCTTCAATCTCTTTTTTCCTTCTTTTCTCCTCGTTTGCGTATTGCACGGAATGTGGTTACTTAAACTTCACTTCTGTACAAATTTCTATAGTGAAACTCAATCTATCAGCATACTGAATCCAATCGTCTGTAAGTTGTGAGATAGTAGAGTTACTCACTTTGATTACTGAGAATATTGCTCAATAGGTTGTGTTGTTGTCTGTTTAACTTGTTTTATTCTATGACATTCTCTTTTTTATTGATTTACGAAACCATAATCAGTATAAGTGATAACAATGATACTGAAATCAGTTAATGCTAGATGGTATAAATTAAGTGCTGTTGAAGTTTGAAATATTATCATTTTTACTGAGTATTGTTGTATGCATGGAGATATAGCAGTTATTGTTCGTAAATCGATTTAAACAGCATATTATTATTATACCCTTGGGTACCAAGTGGAACAAAAGGAAAATTTCCATTTTTCCTGTTCTCTGTAGTCCTTTTTGGCTGTCTCCATGGTTCGCCATCAACTTTGTTTTCCTCACACGAACCCCTCCCTCTGCAAGTTGTATAAATGTTTGGGTATTATTTTTATCGAAAGATAGCAAGAGAATTTCTAGAAGTCTGATGTTCAAACTCAGCTTCAGTTAACAGACTTTGGAACGTCTATAGTCTACTTAGGAAGAAAAACAGTCGTTCACCAACCAAGCAGATCATTGAGAAAGCACAACAACGAAAACAGAATCACTCTCACATGACATAATGAAAAAATCTAGGTTCGAAAGGCTGTGGAGTAAAAACCTCATTTACAATTAGTCAAGATGAAATAAAAGAAATGTAAGTGTAGAATTTGGGCGCATTGGTAGAATATAATGACTTATGAGATGGGTTTATCTGATATGTAACTCAGTGGTTTAGTTTTAATAAATGGCCTACGTTTGCAGCTTTATTTGTCGATTATAATCATACCAATGTATTCACATGACTTAATAATTTGCTTCACATATTTTACATACCTGTTTTTTATTGCCACTTTCCATACATCCGGTATAGGCATTGCCTAAATATATCACTTTTAATGCTTTTACCTTATCCCACCCTCTTGTCCATTTATATGCAAGCGAATGCATTGCAATGCAACTTAGCAGGATCAGTCGTTCTTGATCTAATTCAATTCCTATGTTCCGACAATCTGATTGACTTCACAGTCATTACATGGTATTTGGTAAAATATATGTCAGTCTTCTTAATTGGATCAATCGAGTCCTTATGCCGGCAAAATGTCTCTGAGTGAGTGTATCGGTTTGAATACTAGCAGCCTCATTAAGGAAGTGCAACAGCGCACTACAAAAAAAATCACTCTTGCAAGTCATAGTAAAAAATCTAGGGAGAAAGGACTCCAAAACGATAATTTCTTCCCTGATCTACTATTTTTTCATTCCTTCGCGTCCCAAGTGTAACATAGGGCTTTAAGCTTTAAAATTTGATTGGCTTTGCTTTTGTCTTTACAAGGTGAGGTTACTAGCCTCACACGCAACATTCCCTCTTTTCCGGGCTTACTACCTCCTTCCGAACCAGGTGGTTAAGGAATGGGTGGACCGGAAATCAAACCTAGACCTCCTGCGTGCCAGGCGGTCATTCTGTCATTAAACCACTGTGATCCCGTAACTTACTAAGGTAAAATTGTATCATAGATCTCTATCTATGAGGGAATTCATCAATGTGCATAGTTAAATCACACACTATAAGAGTTTATACGTAAAATATTTTCTTTTGTAAATTGATGTGTCGATTATACTGAATCAAATAACTTTGAAAGTATGTTATGAGTCTCCTCCTTTTAATTGTGTTTCTCATTAGAGTTGTTGGCGAGCAGAGCGCTTAACATGTCATAAACATCTCAGAGGGTAAAAGTTCGTCTGGGCATAAAAAGGTGAATAATGCCCTCAACACATGTTATGGTCTAATCTAGTAGTCTTTTCTTTCTTTGTTTAATGTCTTGCAGTTGGTTTTGTTTCTGCATCAAAGAAGAATTCATTCCCAGGTTCTTTCCGACACTGAAAGACAGCAAAACATCCGTTCTCTTACTATTCTACAGCGTATATGTAGTACTTAGTGCTCCCACTATGTTATAATTTAAACCATACATTTTTGAAATCGTTTACTTGTTGATTAATAGCTTGAGCATTTTAAGATGCATTAACAAAAAAATTTGCACTGTTTATGACAATAAAGTTTAGAAAGACGAAATACACTTTGAACTCTAAGTTAATATAATCGTGTATCTGTTCTCGTATTTGCGTTGACCAGCCGTTTGTTTTGTTATTTAGTCAGTGGTTGTCTTAAAAAGACGCGATGAATTCGAGTCTAATTGATTATAGATATTTTCAAGTGTTAGCTTGCAAGGATTTATACTGATTTCAAACACGGTGACAAACTTAATATCATTTTGAAAACTATTGAATGAATCTGGGGATTAATAGACGGCTGTTTCTTCCTAGTCTTAGAATGACTACATTATGAAATTGCCTAAAGTTCTAATGAGAAATAGTGACCAGTGAAGCCCAATAAGTTGGATTTGAGGATAAACGACATGGGCTGATTGTCGTGCTACATATCCTGAAGTTAGAATTGATGGGCCATTGGATTCTGTCCTGGTAACTGAATGGTCGACGGGCTGGTTTCGTAACCTGCAGGTCATGGGTATGTATTCCTGAATAGTCTCAAAGGAGAGTGAAACAGCTGTCCAAGACTCCCTGATGGTTTTCAGCGGTTGTCTAAGTGATGTCACTCCGCGATGCCACTTAAGTATGTATATGTACTTGTAATCTATGATAGCACTTGGATTATCTTAACTAGCAGATTTACTTAGGTTAACTCATTTAGTTCCATGTATGCGTATATATGTCCTTACATTTTACAACAGTCTATGTTTGTTTAGCAAAATATCCGTCTTTATGTATATTTTTATCTTCAGGTATTTTCAACTTGCATGGACTGATGACATTGAAGCTTTAGAAGATTTAGCTATGGGAGTAATATCTACGCCTAATTTTATTGTTGTAGATCCTCTTACTCGAGAATTATTTATGTATCTATCAAATCATTATTCATCTCATTCCTTATTACTTGATGAAAGTAATCTTATCAACTTTCTTATGCTTGTTAATGATGGCAAAGTTAAGGTAAGTTCGAAATAATCTTGTGATGTGACTTTATTTGTGTCATTTTGATTACAATATGATTTGAAAATATTAAAACATTTTTAGAAAACAAAAATATGTTATGATGGTTAACATTATTAATTGTATCAAGAGGTCCATTGTGTTAGCGTGTGTGTGTGTGGCTGGCTGCGTGGGTTTAGGCGACTGTTTCCCAAATGCCTAAAAGTCAATAGTATTTATCTTATAGCTTTAACGTTTTACTTACTAATTTTTATAATGTTCCTTTGTTTTAGTTTCAATAATGTGGATTTATAAAGGGAACTCTGTTAATATATCTCAAGCCAAAACTTATACTTGTTTAAAAAGTTGTTGTATTCCTTATGCTAATATTCCGTCTAACCAGCTAGGTCGTATTTCAGCGCTTTAAACCAATTTGAACTGAACTGTACACTGCTGGTAAGCTTTTCACTAAACAACCAACACAGCTATCTGATAGTTGGATAACTCGAATCTGATTAGTCAGTTTGTTGGTTGTTGGGTGTCAGTGGAAATTGTGCTAGAAAACAGCCTTAAAATAAGAATACAGTCTCACAGAGCAAAAACATTTTGCTTTGAAGAGACTTTGGAAGCAGAAATTAAACTGATTAAAGATTATCTGAGTAATGATGAAATCCATCATTGAGATGCTGTAAATCGGAGTGCAACGGTCCGGTTCTAGTTAATTCTGTGTGGAAGCAAATAAATGAAAACAATGGAAAAATGGTTGTCTACCAGGATAGTTATATGCGTACCGGGGAGTTGACTAAAAGCCTTTTACAGGTGGAACATAGGGCTTCAGCAGAAAATCCCGATTTCGTCATGTTTTTTGAAGTCACCTCCACGAGTGCTCATAGTCTATCATCTCCTCCTCACACCATTTCCTCCATGTCGCCTTCAGACGCTCAACTTGTCCATCTGCTTTCGCGTTCCACTCAAGAGCCTGGTGTGTCCAATCCATCTTCATTTCCTTCGACATGTTTGTTCTAAATTGTAGTTATTCCCCATTTCAATTAGTTTTTGAATGATTACTTTTTTCTGATGCTCCACCTTAATCTCTTTTATGGCATAAATCTAGAATATGTAGTTGATTCCCGGTTTCCTGCTTGGTTGTGAGCTTTAATATTTGAGTGGAAAATGATAAACTTCAGGAACAACTTTTTGAATATTACTAACTTGGTAGAGTATTTTTTATATAACCATCTCACTTTTATGGTGTATCACATAAACTCTACGCGAAATTTAAAGGTAAAGAATGCACGGGGATATAGTGAATAATAACTCCGTGTACTTCTGATTCATTGATATTAGTAGTTCGACACCACTCATATCATCCAGTTGTGTTCGCTAGCCAGCTAGATCATGGTAACCTAAACATTTATCAGCCTCACTCTTTTGAAGCAGAGCTGACCAGCTACGTATCCGGTTTGGCTCAGCTCACAGAGGAAATGGCATCCAACTACCTGTACCAATCAATCAGTAGTATGCTGCAGCATGTAATTATTTTTGCTTTCTTAATTGCCATTTATGGTATCAAGCAGATCACATATTGTGATCTCAACAATTTCAGTTTATAAATGAAACTGCTTTGAAATTCTACCTTGAACTGTGAAAATTGGAAATCTCGAATTAATTTGGTAGTTGGGAATTTTATGGTTCAGTGTATTCGTGATTGTTTAAGTGGTATACGGCTATTGAACAGTGGTGTATGCTATTTATGTGACAGCAGATGCAAGTAGTGGTAGTAGCAGTATATGGTGTAATTTTTTTGGAAAAGCAATGACATTTTACTCGTAACTGAATAGCTGCCGTGGAGGAGACGCAGAACAGAGGATAATAGAGTAAGTGACGAGTACTGAAGGAATGCATACATCCAGTAGGCTGATGATAAACGACATATTGATAATCTATTCAGATACGTTAGAATAAGTGTCTACAAATACTATTTCATTCATAATCCTGTCTTTTGAGTCATCACTTAGCTAAATGTCTTATACTGTCAGACCCTCTAGTACAGAATGGCTTACAATATTTGCACATGGTGAGAGATACAAAATTCACTTGGGTGTTGTTTGTAATTTTGGCTCATAGCCAGCGCATCTGTCCTTTTCAAGTTGTGTTCTTTACAGCAGTAGTCAGTTCATCATGTAAAGTCATATTTTGATTTCCACTTCGTTTGAAGTTAAGCTTATATATATATAACATCAAGTGCTAATATCCTCTACTACTGCTTAGAATGTAATATTGGGTCGAATGATGAATGAATTCAAACTAAAATTATTGTTACAAAAACACACTATCAGCTCTTGGAATACTTGAAACAGAAAGAGAGTTAGTGCTGCGTGACCGTAGAGCCCAGGGAACAACTGCTTGAAGCCGGTCACACACAGCCTGTAAGAACTGGCGTTCTGGTTTGGTTCGTATTAGTAACTTACCGCCGGTTACGGACCACTGTAGGGTAAGTCGGGATGTACAATTTTCGGGGTCGACCTTTTATAACCCCATCTCTCCAGAGTGGAGAGACAGAATAGCTGGCATACTGGCCATCTGAGGGAAACAACTTACTGCTGTTACATTCCTACTCCCCAGCCTACTGACCCCCAGCATAGTGTAAAAGCAAAATGTCTTACACTATGCCGGTAACTGCTTTTAGTCTAATCGCTATCCTAACAATCTTCCTGGGGTAGTAGGATTTGCAGGACCATTAATTCTAACCAGTATAGCTTGTTGAGTAATTGTGATATACAAGTCCAATCACCACATCATAGTAGCAACTATCAGTCGGGTGTAGACTTCGTGTTTTGGATCCGCGGGATGGCTAGAGACAATTGATGACGTTGCTTAAAATCGTCCTCAAAGGCTTAGATGCATTCACTCTTTGTGATTTATAATATCCAATAAAATTCTGTTGTTCTTCCACAATATTGTTGTTTCGCCTCCCGTTCATGTTTATTGTCTCTCTTCTCTTGCTTTGTGTGCTACATGGAGTGTGGCAACTCGAACCGCTGCACATCTATGCAAAGTTCTACGTTGAAACCAGTCAGTCACTTTATCAGCTTGTCAATTTTGTGATATTTGTAGCGCTTATAAAACAGCATATTATGTGGTATATGCAATTAGTTTAATAGCAAAATGACAAGCAAGCTGTTATTTCATCTGTTCATATATATTAACTAATGGGTAGTTTTGACGGCCTACAACCAAACTGTTGCCAGTGTTATTTTATGCTACTTTTTCATTAGTTCTTTTGTATTTGTTTCACTATTAATATTACCATTTTTAATTATGATTTTGACTGCATTATTATGATACCTTATTTTACCATACTAAATATAAAGGCTGTCGGAGGTAATACAATCTCAGTAAGATTACAGCGCTTGGGATACAATTTCGTAACAGGTGTCATTGTAAGTATAACAGTAATTAATTTAATTCTTGTATTATTTTAAACATGGTGGCAGCTGACGAAGTTTCAGTTAAATAATTTATTTGATTAAAAATGTCCATTATAGATTTTAACTGATTAAAAATGCCCATTCAAATTTTAAAAAGAATGGTTACTGAACAAAAAAAATACTCTTTCCGATAACTTCATAATCAGGTTCTACATTTATATATACATTGTAGTGAATGAATTAGTGTTATGAATAACATGAATGCTGTTTAAATAACATCGAATCAATAATATCAATAGATTGCAGTTCAATAGGAGTTCATTACAGCATTACAGTTCAATACACTGAATATAAAAAAATAAGGAAAGATAATACAAATTCATGAATTTATAGTCTTTAATGAAGGCCAGGGCAGTAGTAGTGGCTGGACTTGCTTCTTTTGCACACAAAGCACTGGTTGTTTTATGCGCATTGCGATAACCTCTGCTGTTTGAAGCATGCGGTACTTCAATTTTTTTGGCAATTTATTTGACACCCGGTAGGTGATAGAGAAGGATTCTTCAGTGCTGGCTTAGTGGCTGGTTTGGACCAGATTGTTTAATAACGAATTGTTGATGGTTTTTACTACACCTTCACTTAGCCATACTGGGAGATGTTCTCGAGCACGAAAAATCAAGTTCCTAAAGCAACGACTGATATAACCTGCTCCACAAGCGCAGTTGAATTGGTAGATACAATTGGAAGTGGCTAGTCTAGGTGCTTCACTTTCCAATCGAGGAATCACTATCTGTCATGTAGAAAATAAGAGGTGTAGTTTGTCAGCATTAAAACTTCTTTGAACTGATTTTCTTAATTTTTCGTAATTATATCGCCCTTGAATTTCGGTCGTATGTATGAAGGCATCTTGTTTACAGATAGTGAGCAGTCCTTTTCCGCTTTCTTTTTCATGTGTTTCTTGGTAAATTTGTCGGGATAGCTATTTTCAACCAAGGTATCTTACACCAATGCTTAATTCATCTTCAATTACTTCTTCTCAGCATATAGCTATAACCCTGTGGCTGAGGGTCTTTATTAAATTTCTTTTGTACTGGAGACGAACGAAGCTGTGTAAATGTGTATATTGTCCTGTCCATATGCTTTACTTGTGCAGATTTCTTTTGATGCTACCATCGAGTTTTCTTGTAAAGAGGACATCCAGGAAGGCAATTCTGTTTCAGTACTCCTCTTCGCACGTGAATTGCATAACAGAATGTACTTCATTGAATTCAGTTATTATTGTGTTCCTATCCGAATCATTATCACAAAGAATAAAGGTGTCATCCACATACTGGCAATAAAATGAGAGCTTTCTGGTAAGGCTGTTTAGAGGTCCATTTTCTAGTTTACTTAGAAAGAAATCTGCCAAAATGGGACCCAGTGGGGAAAAATTGAGATTAGTCAACAAAGGGCATCATTCTTTTCGATAACTTTGTATCCATAACTTTTGAATTTCAGTCACGTATTGAAATGGCTTTTTGTTTACAGAAACGAACATCTTTTTTTTACTTGCTTGACCATATGTTTTATTCTGTACTTTTCTGGACAGCTATTCTCAATTAAAGTGCCATATACAGTCGTTAGTTTATTTTCAGTCGCATCTTGTGAATGCTTAGCTGTGACCTTGTAGCTACGTGTTCACACCAGATTTGTTTTGTACACCAAAAGAAGGAAGTTATGGGAATATGCATATTATCCTTTGCATATACTCTCTTGTTAATTTTTTCTTAGATTGCAGTCTGAGGAGGCAGTTTTACTCTAGGATTCTTTTCGCATTTGGATGTAGTCTTATTTAAACACATTAATGTTGTTGATAGCAATAATTCTGTATCTCCTGTAGGTATTATATAGTTGTAGAAGCTGATGTAGAAATTATTGAAAAGTGTATCTTTTTTATTCACTAACCAGTCTTTTAAAACACTAATATGCATAATATGAATTATTATTTTTGTATAAAAAAGTGTAAATATAATTAAAGCTTCTATTCCATAGTCATGTCATCTGGTGTTCTAAAAAACCTCTTATTTTTTGTGCGCACATTTCTACTGAATGACTGATTCAGAGAATTTACAAACTTAACGAAGTTGCCCTGTCAATTGATTCCAAGATTTCTGTACAAAGCTGCATTATTTTTCAAAGTTATTGATAAATAGGTCTGTAGGTGACTGACTACCTATACCGTGGTTAGTAGGCTTTTTCCTTGTTGTACGTGAATAAATTAAAGGGTTAGTTTTTTGTAACTGAATAGCTTGTTGGATTTCTTCAATTGTGCAGCTTTAGTTTATTGATCTTAGTTTTCGGCTTCCGACCGGTAGTGGGTTATGGATTCAAATCCTGTTCCATCCACTGAGTTTCGGTCAGTCAGTGCCACTGACCCTCACTCATACAATAGGTGTGACACATTGCCTCAGTTGCGTGAAACTACAAGTGGTTGTTCCATCTCTTCTTTAGGTTATCCACGCAAGGCTTATTTTTAATGGTACTAGGATTTGTGCTGTATTGTCCGTACGAAGAACCTCACTAAAGTTCTGCAAAGCCATGTGTTGATAATGATTGATTGACTGACTGTATTATATTGATTTTATCAACGTATATACATACCTGGCAACTGCAGTGGCTATCTCTTTTAAATATTATGGTCCATTTTCGATACACCTTTTTAACAGGATTAAATCTAACTAGAGGAAATCGAATTTTTATTAAAAGCAACATAAATAATCTGTAAACTTTTCGTGTTCATGCTAATAATTCACTTGTATGTATTATTTATTTGTTTCATTTATTATTGCCTTTACACAATGAATTAGAAATTCCTTATAACACGACCATTCATGGCCATGTTAGTTTTTGGCGTCCCAATAATTATGCTCAGTGGGATCATTTACTTATGTTGCTGCTTAGATACCGATTATGCTAACTACGGTGATGATTATAATGACAATGAGGAGGCTTGTGATAAACAGTTATCCGGTCGAAAAGTCAATAAAAACATTAACGATTCTACTGATTCAATTATTGATACAGATTCAAGTTATGTAACCACGAACGATCATCAGGCAGGAATAAATGTTCGTTCGCGTAATATTAAAACATTTTCGTCCTCTTCTAACCATCGTTATCGAGCACTGCATCCTGGTCGGAAAATTCTAAATATGGGTGAGTAACTTGCATTTTATTTTTCTTCTTGTAAAATTAAGTGTTGATTACATCGGGGAATGACTGAAGGAATTACCTGGGCTGTTGTATGATTCTGAGTAAAGGTCGCTGGATTATTAGTTTATCTCCTTTGTGGCTATGAGAGGAGGGTCGTCGAAAGATGTGAAAGGGCTATCTGTCTTTAACCATGGATATTTGGGTTCTGTCTCTAGTATAATATGGTGAGTAATTTTGATGTTGAGTGGAAAGTGATTGATAAGAGGAACAAGTTATTTGATGAGGTTGTGAAGCTACATCAATTGAGATTACTAGTACATGTGTGACGTATCCTGAATCATTGCTTTCCCTAATGAGTAGTGCTAACTGACATATGATTAGGTTGAAAACCATGAGAGGTTGCGAAACCAAAACATGGAGTCGGTCGATGAGGTCTTTGACTGTTGCTTTAGGCCATATTAAGAGGTATAGATTGTCTGGTTGGGATATGGCGCAGTCGTTTCCAATGGAACAGATCCATTCACTCTTTTTAGTCTTCCAGACTCATGAAGCCCTGCTCGTTTCTGCTCATTACATCTGTTTTGAATTTCCTCTGCTTTATGTGCTACATGGAGTGTGGCAAATTGAACTTCTGTGTTGAAACGCAGTCACCCAAAACTTTGTTTGTTGTCAAGCCAATTGAGCGCAACCATAACATTCTTTCCATCTGAATGGTCGATTAGTTGTTAGCCTTTCATCATGATAAAATTGGCTTGTAACCTGCGTAGCTGAACTGTATCATGAATTGTGGAACAGTAAAGTGATCATTTTGAAATGTTACGCACCTAGTCTGAATCCCTAACGTGTCGTAAACTAGGACGAGACAGCTAACTACTGCATCATAGATTCTAATTGTTCTCTAACTGATTTCATCGATATATATAGTTGGGAAAGTTCGTGTGTTGAGCTTCTCTGATAGGAAGTGGCCAAAACCCAATTAAACAGGGGTGAAGTAGAAATTGAAAAAGTAAACCATTAAGCCAAAGTAGGATATTTATTATGGTGAAATTAGCCAATCTAGAAGCTCGATCGCATGCAAGCAGTATAAATTGGTTATCTGTTAGCTTTACTTTCCGGGGTACGTGATATTCGTAGTGTACTTTCGTATAATAAAGTTGAATTGTTCTCACTGATATAGATCAGCTTGTCTTTTGTTTTCATAAGCTTTGGGGGTCAGATGTAATCGGTGATAGACATTAGCATCGGACACATAAATCAACGGTATTTATTTTATCATTTTTACCTATCATGACTTCATGGATTTAAAATATACGCTACTCTATGTAGTAAAAGCTTTCAACTGCGATAGAACGACAGCATAGATCACTATTTCTCTCCTCTACTTTGATCTATCCAGAATAATTGACATGAAATATTTATTTATTTACGAATTATTTATTTATTTTAATCTATTCATACTACTTACACATTTCAGGTCCTGTCTATTCAGAAGAAGAATTAAGAAAAAGAATTAAAGATTGTCGTGCGAAAAAAGAGAAATAAAAGATTGATGATAGGCAGGTGTCACTGTCAACATTCAATCATGGTGACTTAATCACGTGCACACACATAAATACACTGGCGCACTTAAAAGAGATTGACAC
Organism: Trichobilharzia regenti; assembly: GCA_944472135.2. Lineage (NCBI taxonomy): Eukaryota > Metazoa > Platyhelminthes > Trematoda > Strigeidida > Schistosomatidae > Trichobilharzia > Trichobilharzia regenti. The sequence goes on from OX235266.1 coordinate 31,096,493, forward strand.
ACATTATTAACACATTATATTCTGTATGCATTATAACAATGTCTCTTGTTTCTCATTTTAAAAATACACTAATGTCAAATAATATTGAATAAATTGTACTCAATAATATATCATGACACATTTAACTGCTTCTTTGTTTTATCATTTCTGTAGGTGATAATCTGTGTGCTTTTCTATTATTGTGTATTGCTCTTTTATTCGTACTTTCTATTTGTTATCAGTGTTGATTTTTCTTTTCTTGTCTATAGATTACTAATTTGTTCAGATGTTTGGGTGGCGTTTTTAAAATTCGTTTGCATTCTCAGTGGACTATTAGGCGTCAAACTGAAATAAGTGGAATCAACTCATCTGCAGGACCTAGTTACGTCATTTCTCCTCCTCCAGTAATGGTGTTTCGTTTATTGACGTAAGCATTCGATATTCAAACCGGCCGGTCTTAGGTCCAATCACAGCTTCATGTATTCCAGACTGGCTAACGCTATAAGGTGGAACTTTGTTCAAGGAGCCTATGCGCGTTAAATACGCTTGCTGAAAGCCATACCTGTGGTAGGTGCTAGAAATACTACTGGCTACTTAAATTTTGGTAGGTGGAGAGAAGTTCGAACTTTCGACAGTCCTAGTACCTAGTCTAGTGAGCCATAGTGGCAAGAGAATTATCACATCACCAGTCACATCTGATGCTTAAGTGAACAAAATATTTTGTGATACAGAGTGATTAGAATATTCATTCAGTAAGCAAACCACTTCATGTATTATTCATATCATCACTAGTATTTTTAAGAATAGAATGAAAAAAGTCTACATTTTTGGTATTTGTTGACCTTTAGCTGACTTCAGATCTTGTAAATATTTCTTCAACAATCTCATTTCTTGTGATTTAAGCTTCCCAGGTTGATCACCTTCGCCATTCTTGATTATTTTTCTGCCAAATTTCAACTGAAATAAAACAAATACATAGTTGGTTAGTTACATACTACTACTAATAATAATAATAATAATAATAATAGTGGTTTAATAGTGACTGGCTGAATTTCAGCGTGGAACTTTACAGAGAAGTGTAGCAGCTCAAGTTACTGCACTTTATGTAGCACACATAGGTAAGAAAAGCAAAGAAAAACATTCGAAGGAATTATAATGATCAGAAATGTACATGAAAGAGAATATTTACATGATAAAATATGACGATTTAATAGATCCAGAAAATCTCAAAAAGTGATTACGTCGGCGCCACCGAAAACGGTTTTGAGCCAACAGTCTGCAGGCATTGATTATTAGTATCCCAAGGACCGGGACTAGGGAGTTTACGCCTCCCTACGTGACTCAAAGCAACAGTCAAAGACCTCATAGACTGATTCTATGTTTTGGTTTGTCCACCCCTAACTCCTTTCCAACCAGACCCTATGTCAGGTAACATTGCTTTTCATGCGCAACATATATCCTCGTAATGTTGCTTCGATTAATTTCCCTTCTTTACTTAACACTCTACGCCTAACCTCAATATTCCTCATCAGAATCATTAAAATTTAGGATACACAGTGACAGTTGTTTGGCGTTTTTTTCTCCGAATTTTTTAAATTCTCGATCAAAAATGATTTTGAAAATTCCTGGAACACTAGAAAAGTTGCCATCCATACGACAGTGCATTGTCACCATTGGAAATCCTAAACCTTAAATGACTTGAATGTCTCTTCTCAGTTGAATAAAACCTTAATGCAACTGATTTCAACATCGTTTAGTAGTCACAGTTCATTCAACCCCCAATGATGTTGGCTAATTTATAACTCGGATTACGCTTCACTGCATAAGCTCATTTGAGGTTGACAGCTATACAAAAACAGCGAAATTATTATTTCTTTTGTAATATTATGGAGAAATTATTAATTGATTTCGTGTGAAAAAATCATTACCTTCCTACGTAATGATAGTGTGAAAGGGTTTAACAAATTTCTGACACTTTTTATATCACCATTCATTGGGATAAAGAAGTAGCCAGTCGAAAAATCCTATTAAGTGCGATGAAATGTTCCTTCTGGATGTCACAGTTTTGGTTTTGTACATAGTTATTATGAAAGTAATACGAGTGAATACACAGGTAGTCGCTATTACTCTATCTCTAAAACTAGTTTCCACGTGCCGGTCTAAAGATGAAATGAATCACAGGTGCACAAAAATGAGGAACACAAATAGTCGCTCACCTTTGGATTTACGTTAAGAATTTGTTCAGGTGTATAAGGCTGAAAGTCCAGCTTAGTTACAGAATAACAATCAAGTTTTATTGATGGTCTGGTGTAAGGTGGTGCTTCATGTTTAAATGACTTTGGATTGCACTGTAATTTAGGAAGAAAACAATATACTAGTTAGGATTAGGTCAACAAAATTAAGGAGACACCAGGATTGGTAAGGGAACCGGTTAGGATTAGGTTGTTTTTTTTTACTAGATGAAGGCTAAGCTTATTGTTGAGTTAAGCATCCGAATCTGCTTTTGAGCCCAGCGTCGCTGCTGTATTCGTGGATCGCTTCTCTTTAATTTTACCGATTACACTTGGCAGAAGATATGACAAGGGTACTGTAGCTGTCTTCATTCAATTGCTGACTTTGTAGAGAGCAACGTGATAAGTCTTAATAAGATTAGGTTTTTTACTTTCCATTTTGTATGCAGGAAAGCACTATCCATACGTCTTCAATGTATGAACAAAACAAAAAAGTTTACTAACCTTAACATCATGTCTTTGAAACTGATCACGTTGTTCGGTATGAAAATAGCGTTCATTTGTCTGGTGTAGTTGAATTTGTGCTTTAGGAGGTTGACAAGGTTGTACAACATTAGAATACATAGGGTTGACGCTATTCCATGCACGTTCTGGTGGGAAGTCCGCATGAAATTGAGTTTCTCCATAAAATGGTTTAGTTGCGCAAGGTTTTGGAACATTTGATATCTGAAGTAAAAAAATGAAGTAAATGTTTAAGAGATGCTTAGTCTGTGTAGACAAATATCTAATTTTCCTTCGCATTGAATGGAAGGTATGGCTTCAATTAGCGCAAACATATCTTTCAATTCAAATAAAATAACTTCACGAAACTGAAGTATCTACTAAATGAAGGCTAACTGTTTCAGAAATGAGGAATTACTTTCCAATGAAACCTAATAGTTTTTATTGTACCACCTCTTGTGCGTTACACTCTATAATATTTGAGGGGAATTTTCAAATTTAGCTATATATGTGGGATTGAAACTTACTTTTTGGGTCTCAAATCGCAGTCAGTAGTGTGCTGAGTGGTTACTTTCGAGGTCGTTCTTGTTTGAATTCTCCTAAGAATCTGATTTCCAGTCACCTTCACTCATATTCCTTCTTAGAATGTTTTGTAAATGTAGTGTTGGAGCGTTTTATAAATATGAAAGCTTTTGAATCCAGATTCATCCGTCTTCTGTAAATAAATGTCGAACGTTCCTACCATATTTTCAGAATATAATTCTTGCGCTCCCTAGTAAACCTATTAGGACAAAATATTTAGAGCGAACAATTGTTTTCAACAAATTCTTCTTCAGGCTGTACAATTATAAATCCACTAATTTAAGCATACCATAGCCAGTAAAGGCAAATTAGAAACATATCAGAAAGTGTATTGTGGAACAAGTATGAGATGGGATGAAACAATAGTCATATAATTTTTTAGTATGCATGGTCAGTGAGAACATGGGGCAAAATGAGATGAAGTAATTTAATTTAATGATGTGTGTGTATATATAAAAATATAGTCAACAGAAAATACAGGTTTCGAGAGTGAATGTAATCAGGGTGTGAGACAATATGAAAATAAATCAACGAATGGTGTGGTCTAGGCAAGGTTGAAAATAACAGCAATAAGAAAGATTGTAAAATAATAACGACGATATGATGTAAAATTACAAGCACTATTGGTGAATGATTGTAAAATAATAATAATGAAGTGGAATGATCAGGATTTTGTAAATGCGATAGCAAGTTAGAAAAGCACTACTTAAACCTAAGGTAATAAAATCATAAGAAAGGTCATGAAATCATAAAAGTCGAAAATGAACGTTTGTCAATGAAAAGAAAATTGTGAAAGGAATTTATAGTGTTTATGGAGGATTTGTTGGCTTTATTGTAGGCCAAGGTAAACATAGAGGTTGAAAATACTTCTGTATGCAAAGAGATGGTCTTCTGGTATTAATTGCCACCGCTTCAGCTACTGAGAGAAGACGTAGTCGAGCTCCTCTAGATAAATTACTAGGAACACACCATTAAATTAAATTACTTCATCTCATTTTGCCCCATGTTCTCACTGACCATGCATGCTAAAAAATTATATGACTATTGTTTCATCCCATCTCATACTTGTTCCACAATACACTTTCTGATATGTTTCTAATTTGCCTTTACTGGCTATGGTATGCTTAAATTAGTGGATTTATAATTGTACAGCCTGAAGAAGAATTTGTTGAAAACAATTGTTCGCTCTAAATATTTTGTTCTGAATAAATTATGGGAATATTCAATTTACTGAAACTTATTAGGGTCGTATTTTCATAGAAGAAATTTTAAAAGGTTGGTTTCTTTGATGTTATTATCTCGTCACCAGTTGATATGACCGAGTGAAGTTTTGCATGGGTACAATAATACTGACACAATGGACAAATCAACGGATACGCCTAGTTGTCCTTGGTACCTTCTACTACTTCGCTGAGCCACGCAGATATCAACAGACAATGACAGGCCTGTGACTTCTGGGGTGAGAAAAATTTGGCTAGGTCAGTGGAAAATGGATTGTTTTGATCGGTTGGCGATTGGCCCAGGACCAAGGTAAGAAAAAGATGAAGTTTTACAGTAAGGCCAAGGTCATTTGACTGTGCGTCGGTGGCACAGTGGTTAGGACTCTCGCCGACCATTCACATGGTCCGAGGTTCGATCCCCTGCCGACGCACACCTGATATCTATGGTCGGCTTGCAATTTGGGCTACCAATATCTATGCTGAATATCCCATACTTGTACCACAAAAATACAGTGTGGAATCAAGCTGTAATCAAAAATAAAAAAATAATAAAATGATTTTCGCTGCATCCTATACACTATATAGATTTCTAAGATTGTCGTTGCAAACCTGCAGTGTATATGGGCTCCCGAATGCGAAAGGATCGAATGGCATTGTCCATTTCATGTCGGATCTTGGTAAATTGACCTCTGGAGACGACCATCTTCTAGGCGTTGCATGGCAATGTCAAGGAAATGGAACTTTCCACCATTTTCATGTTCCATAGTAAATTCAATATTTGTAATCTGAGTAGATAGGAAGCATGAGTTTCATTGTTGCACACTACAAATGTGTCATCGATATATTGATAGTAGGAAGTTGTTTCGTCAACTGCATGCTTCAACTTTGTTTTCTCAAGGTTGGACTTGAAGATATTTGCTAAAACAGGGCTAAGTGGACTTCCCATAGGTACATCACCTGTTTGGTGGTAAAGAGTGTTGTCAAAGTAGAAACTCACATCCATGGTATACATTAACAGTAAACTTTCGAATTCCAACTATAGGAGTGGGAAAAGATCAAACTGCTAACAAATGATCTCAATAGTTTCATTGATTGGAATCCTTGTGAACAAGCGGGTTGCATTAAATGACGCCATAAACTTATTCGAGACATTCATGTGGTTCACACTTTCGACGAAATGAAATGAGTCTTTCAGAGTGTGCACGGCTAGCCATTGGCTAATGGCATCCAACTTTTCCTCAAGCCAGCGAACAACTTTATGTTGGAGCGAGTTGATCATCGAAAGTACAGGTCTCAGGGGGATTTCTTTTGTGTCTTTGAAAGCCCATACATATGGGACGAACGGGACCCTTGGGGTTTCAATTCATGGTAAGTACTGTTGTCAGTCAATTTCTTCTTTAGAAGATCTTTCAGTACGTTTGTGATGCGTTTTTCAGCTGCATCTGTCTTATCTTTCTAGCAGTCGTTAACTTTAGATCCATTTTAAGGCAACAGTCATTAGGCATAATAATAATAATAATAGTGATAATATCAATTAATAGAACATAATAATTTACCTTTGGTCTGCGTAAAGGATGTCCGTTGATCGGCTTAACAGTATAAACTGCCCTGTTAGTAGTCATAAAGTCTTGCTCACCTTCAACACGAAGATTTGTAGGCATTGGTTTTACCGGTTCAGTGTAGTGAATCTAAAAGTAATGGTTGCAGATACAAAGATTTTATACATACTGCAATTTGCAGTATATGCAGTAAAAAAACACAATGATTGTTACTGGTGAAAAGATTAGCGTTAAGTGAACAACTATTGTAAGTGGTCACTGAACAAAGAATATTCTTCCTGATAACTTCATCACCAGGTTCTACATTTATATATATGTTATGTACTCGTTGCTGAATTATTGTTATGGACTGGTCGAGAAACTAATAGTCCTGACGCGAGAAGGCGGAAATCAGAAGACCACTAGGTTTGCGATGATACTTCTATTGTCCAAACACAAGGAGACGAAAATAAATGGTCTCACACCAAAGTGGTAAGTAAGTAAAGTAGTTGTAAAGTAAAGTAGTTCACACAAATTGTGAATGCGAATATATATAAATAATTCAGACAAGCGTGGGAAAAATCATTAGACAGTCTTAACATGAATGGCTAATTATAATGGAGTGTCGATCCAATTATACATAGCGAATATAGCAGACATGCCAACAAACATATATGGATATATGTCACCAAGCAACGGACTGTCAACAAACACTCATATTATATATAATATAATATAAGGAGAATACACATTATTAAAGGAGACAAGTCCATACAAGTGAAGTGGTCACAGACTAACCGAGCAAACAGAAAGAGAGACCAACATGCACACACACACATAAATATATATATGTGGATACATATCACCTCCCCTTTTGAGAAGATGAATGATTAGTAGGATGTTTACCTGGGGGTTTATCTGGGACCTTTGGGCTTGTTGTTGACGCCTGTCGTTTCGTCTGATTGTTGGGTTTGCGGCTTTGGCTCCGTCCGGAATTGTCTAGCATTTTATGCTTCTTCACTGTATTGCGTAGAGAATTTAGTGGGACATCAGCCAGATGCAAACGATCGAACCAATCAAGTCCCAAAAGATTTAAATCATTCTTCGTGACGTAACAAATTCCTGTGAATTTGGTAGTGCGGAAAGAAACAGAACATTTGAGTTCACCAATAAGTTTGAGCTGCCCACCACAGGCGCTGACAAGAGACTGGGAAGTATTGGTGATAGGTGGTCTGCCAATATAATTCCAAAGTTTCTCTGATATAACAGTAATATCAGAGGCGGTATCTAGCTGCAGATGGGCATCATGACCGTTCATCTGAAGATCAAGATATTTCCGCATACCTGGCGTTGTGACTTGACGGGTTGCGCGTAGACTCAATGACTTTTTGGGGGATTTAGGACCAACATTTTGTCGAGCTTTTGCTGGATTTTGACATCTGGGTTTGCGTGGCTGACAAAAACCATTTTTATGACCGATGATTTTGCACTTGCTGCAACGATGATTTTTGTATGGGCAAGACTTTACAAAGTGCCACGCGGCAAAATGCCAGCATGGTGATGGTGGGGTCTTCTTTGCAGTATTTTGTGAAGTTGGACGAGTATGTGTAGATTTCCGCGGAACATTAGGAGAAGTAGGTGGGTCAGGAGTAGCTGATGAGAGATTTTTGCTCTTGCGTAATGCACGAATATCAGAGCTTCTCGGAGGTGTTGATTCGACCAAGTGTGTGTCTTTCTGCAGATTAATCAGCCGTTGATATTCATCAGCTATGTCATGTAATGTTAACTTGGGATTTTGTTCTAGCTGATTGAGCAGTCGAGTTCGGATATCTGTGAAACGAGGAGATTGGAGACTGCATATGAGAATCAAGGCTTTGAACTGATCATCTGTTAAGGACCTGAGTCGAAATCTCTCACATTCTCGGTTGACTGTGCCAACGTGAGTAAGAAAATCATCATTTTCATTCATTGCCAGCTTGAGGCAACGATAACGTATACTGAATAATGAGGAGTGGTCTCCGAAATGTTCACGCAGCAACTTTATTGTATCATCGAAACAATTGTCACGTGGTTTCTGTGGTAAAATTAGGTTGCAGTACCGTTCATATTCTGCCGGACCCAATTTACGTAGCAAAACTCGCACCTTCCAGGCATCGTCTTGTGAGGCGAGATCAACAGTGAATAAATCCTCATAACGTTGATACCATGTGTCAAAAGTGACATTAGCCTCTGGGTCATAATTGAACTGTGAAATGCTGTTCACAATTCCGTCGACAGATGGTAGCATGGTATGATTGGGATTGCTTGAAGGTGGAGCTGGACCAGTCTGTTGGTTGACGAACATTTCCATTAATTTCATTTGTCGTTCAAACAATAATTCCAATTTAATAGGATCCATAGTAAATTGTTATGTTGTTGCTGCTGTGTGGTTAATAGTAGTTTTCCCCGTCGCCAAATTGTTATGTTCTAGTTTCCCCGTCGCCAAATTGTTATGTACTCGTCGCTGAATTATTGTTATGGACTGGTCGAGAAACTAATAGTCCTGACGCGAGAAGGCGGAAATCAGAAGACCACTAGGTTTGCGATGATACTTCTATTGTCCAAACACAAGGAGACGAAAATAAATGGTCTCACACCAAAGTGGTAAGTAAGTAAAGTAGTTGTAAAGTAAAGTAGTTCACACAAATTGTGAATGCGAATATATATAAATAATTCAGACAAGCGTGGGAAAAATCATTAGACAGTCTTAACATGAATGGCTAATTATAATGGAGTGTCGATCCAATTATACATAGCGAATATAGCAGACATGCCAACAAACATATATGGATATATGTCACCAAGCAACGGACTGTCAACAAACACTCATATTATATATAATATAATATAAGGAGAATACACATTATTAAAGGAGACAAGTCCATACAAGTGAAGTGGTCACAGACTAACCGAGCAAACAGAAAGAGAGACCAACATGCACACACACACATAAATATATATATGTGGATACATATCACCTCCCCTTTTGAGAAGATGAATGATTAGTAGGATGTTTACCTGGGGGTTTATCTGGGACCTTTGGGCTTGTTGTTGACGCCTGTCGTTTCGTCTGATTGTTGGGTTTGCGGCTTCGGCTCCGTCCGGAATTGTCTAGCATTTTATGCTTCTTCACTGTATTGCGTAGAGAATTTAGTGGGACATCAGCCAGATGCAAACGATCGAACCAATCAAGTCCCAAAAGATTTAAATCATTCTTCGTGACGTAACAAATTCCTGTGAATTTGGTATTGCGGAAGGAAACAGAACATTTGAGTTCACCAATTAGTTTGAGCCGCCCACCACAGGCGCTGACAAGAGACTGGGAAGTATTGGTGATAGGTGGTCTGCCAATATAATTCCAAAGTTTCTCTGATATAACAGTAATATCAGAGGCGGTATCTAGCTGCAGACGGGCATCATGACCATTCATCTGAAGATCAAGATATTTCCGCATAGCTGGCGTTGTGACTTGACGGGTTGCGCGTAGACTCAATGACTTTTTGGGGGATTTAGGACCAACATTTTGTTGAGCTTTTGCTGGATTTTGACATCTGGGTTGCGTGGCTGACAAAAACCATTTTTATGACCGATGATTTTGCACTTGCTGCAACGATGATTTTTGTATGGGCAAGACTTTACAAAGTGCCACGCGCCACAATGCCAGCATGGTGATGGTGGGGTCTTCTTTGCAGTATTTTGTGAAGTTGGACGAGTATGTGTAGATTTCCGCGGAACATTAGAGAAGTAGGTGGGTCAGGAGTAGCTGATGAGAGATTTTTGCTCTTGCGTAATGCACGAATATCAGAGCTTCTCGGAGGTGTTGATTCGACCAAGTGTGTGTCTTTCTGCAGATTAATCAGCCGTTGATATTCATCAGCTATGTCATGTAATGTTAACTTGGGATTTTGTTCTAGCTGATTGAGCAGTCGAGTTCGGATATCTGTGAAACGAGGAGATTGGAGACTGCATATGAGAATCAAGGCTTTGAACTGATCATCTGTTAAGGACCTGAGTCGAAATCTCTCACATTCTCGGTTGACTGTGCCAACGTGAGTAAGAAAATCATCATTTTCATTCATTGCCAGCTTGAGGCAACGATAACGTATACTGAATAATGAGGAGTGGTCTCCGAAATGTTCACGCAGCAACTTTATTGTATCATCGAAACAATTGTCACGTGGTTTCTGTGGTAAAATTAGGTTGCAGTACCGTTCATATTCTGCCGGACCCAATTTACGTAGCAAAACTCGCACCTTCCAGGCATCGTCTTGTGAGGCGAGATCAACAGTGAATAAATCCTCATAACGTTGATACCATGTGTCAAAAGTGACATTAGCCTCTGGGTCATAATTGAACTGTGAAATGCTGTTCACAATTCCGTCGACAGATGGTAGCATGGTATGATTGGGATTGCTTGAAGGTGGAGCTGGACCAGTCTGTTGGTTGACGAACATTTCCATTAATTTCATTTGTCGTTCAAACAATAATTCCAATTTAATAGGATCCATAGTAAATTGTTATGTTGTTGCTGCTGTGTGGTTAATAGTAGTTTTCCCCGTCGCCAAATTGTTATGTTCTAGTTTCCCCGTCGCCAAATTGTTATGTACTCGTCGCTGAATTATTGTTATGGACTGGTCGAGAAACTAATAGTCCTGACGCGAGAAGGCGGAAATCAGAAGACCACTAGGTTTGCGATGATACTTCTATTGTCCAAACACAAGGAGACGAAAATAAATGGTCTCACACCAAAGTGGTAAGTAAGTAAAGTAGTTGTAAAGTAAAGTAGTTCACACAAATTGTGAATGCGAATATATATAAATAATTCAGACAAGCGTGGGAAAAATCATTAGACAGTCTTAACATGAATGGCTAATTATAATGGAGTGTCGATCCAATTATACATAGCGAATATAGCAGACATGCCAACAAACATATATGGATATATGTCACCAAGCAACGGACTGTCAACAAACACTCATATTATATATAATATAATATAAGGAGAATACACATTATTAAAGGAGACAAGTCCATACAAGTGAAGTGGTCACAGACTAACCGAGCAAACAGAAAGAGAGACCAACATGCACACACACACATAAATATATATATGTGGATACATATCAATATACATTACAGTGAATAAATTAGTGTTATGAACAGCATTAATATTTAAATAACATTGAATCAATAATAATATCAATGGATTACAGTGAGCAGCTCGGTATTAGAACACCTGGTCTAAACCGGACACAAAGTCATAATTGAAGAGTCCTGCTCTATCATCTACTGGGTACCGAAAACATCAAAGTACCGCCTGCTCCAAACAGCAGATGCTATCGTGACTCGCCTTAAATATCCAGTGCTTTGTGTGCAAAAGAAGCAAGTCCAGCCACTACTACTGCCCTGGCCTTCATTAAAGACTATAAATTCATGAATTTGTATTATCTTTCCTTATTTTTTTATATTCAGTGTATTGAACTGTAATGCTGTAATGAACTCCTATTGAACTGCAATCTATTGATATTATTGATTCGATGTTATTTAAACAGCATTCATGTTATTCATAACACTAATTCATTCACTACAATGTATATATAAATGTAGAACCTGATTATGAAGTTATCGGAAAGAGTATTTTTTTTGTTCAGTAACCATTCTTTTTAAAATTTGAATGGGCATTTTTAATCAGTTAAAATCTATAATGGACATTTTTAATCAGTTATTATAAAAGGCATTGTTCGAAGCCTTGATACTTTATCTGTCAGACAACTTGTTCACAGTTAAATTCCGTAAAAAGATATTTGTAGACATGAGGCAACTCTGAAATTTTCAACACTGTACTATAATTTCTCTAAAGATAAGACTTGGGATTGTTAGTTCTTTTAATAGAGCAATGCTTCCCAACCTCTAATAACCAGTTGAGGAAATTACATTACTGTACCCCGCAGTGCTATCGATGAACAGCTACCGTCAATACCCAAAAGTTAGTCACTGATAGTTAGTAAGTTGATATGTTTTCCTTAACAGAAAATTATTGACAATGATAACAACTTTATTCTGGACAAAATGTTCACACAGTGTACAGAACTGTCAGCGTAATTTATTGCATAATATTTTCTCCTTATCTAGGAACTCCAAGTAAAACAGTAGCTGATAGTATATCATATGACGCAGTACTGTTAAATCTGAAGCATTGAGTGGTCTCTTATGATATATTTCCTCCACCTCCAAGATATTCCCTCTGGTATTTTGAAATCCAATAAAAATATGCATGGGTACACTTCGAGACTCAAGGACACAGATAATTGGTTAAAACAGTAATATTTAGGGATGGAAATTCACATAGCTGAGTAACTCAAATAGGACGCCAAAGAAACTGAATCAAACCCTCAATCAGAAATAGTTATGAACCTTTCAAAGATCTGATAATAAATGGTTTTGTCAATGTTTACCATTAAGTCAACACAATGAAATGCTTCTAAAATAGTTCAAAGATTAAAAAATCAAACCTACAAGGTTATGTCTATACTATTAAGAAGAAAATCAAAATAGAATTCTACCTTCAGAGGGGAGCAATTATTAATATTGTATTCAACTGATAATTAATAACGTTGTCATTTTGGTTTGTATAAACACTTGACTGTTGTAATGCTTCTTTCCCTTTCGAATCATTTTTATAATTACTAGGCCAGATAATTACATCTAATTATTATACAACAGTTTCCTGCTTATATTAAATTAATAATCTCCACTGAGACATAAAAACACTGAATTCAGCGAGAAAAATACTCTTTTCGACGATATCATTTTCATAGTTGTGCAATCGTATACATACATGAATTACAATAGACAATACCAATCAGTTTTGTGTGTGTGTGTGTGTGTTAAAGTTCGACAATGAGTAGAAATACCAAAGTGCGATGATATCGGTTTATGGGATTATGAATCATATTCGATTAGATATATTAATCAGTAAATAAATAAAGGTCAACCTGAAGTTCAATAGACGGGAAAATCAAAAATTCAATTAAGTTCTTGTGTTATGTTATGTATTGCCAAAGTTTCTGCTTTACACAGCATGCCCCTTCCGGCAAATTTTATCGAACTTTGTAGACTATACTAAACGACGTGTCATATGCTGCTTGATCAGTATATTATATTCACATCTCCAAATGTACTTTATTTTCCGATCATCTACTTCATATTTGTCTGTTGAACTTTAGGTTGACCTCCATTTCAAATGATTAATTAAGTCTGCAGAGGTCTTTGGAACCATCTTTAGACATTGTTTATGTTCTTTCACTCTTATATTTACCTGTCTGGAAGTTTCTACTACATATACAGCATTACATTCTCCATAATTGATCTGGTACCCAAAATTCTGTTGGTTTTCTTCTTCTATTTTATCCTTAACCTTCACCAGTTATGAGCGTAAGGTTTTACTTGCACGAAAATACACTCTTATGTCATAATTGTTAGGGATTCGCTTTATCTCATCCAATGTCTCTTTGCTGTAAGGGATCACTGTTGTACTAAACCAATTTTTATCAACAGGTTTCGACCCATCCTTATCTTCATATTTTAAATATCTTTTTATGAAAGCCTTAGGATAATTATTTAATTCAAGAGTGGCTGAAGCATTTTAGTTCCTTGCTAATCTTTTCCTACTCAGTAACTAGACGCTCGGCTCTGTTAATCAGATTCTTGGCCACAGTTACTTTGGTGGTAAAGGTGGGTGCTCATTATTAGTCTACGTCGGTGGCACAGTGGTTAGGACTCTCGCCGACCATTCACATGGTCCGAGGTTCGATCCCCTGCCGACGCACACCTGATATCTATGGTCGGCTTGCAATTCGGGCTACCGATGTCCACGCTGAAAATTCCATACTTGTACCAAAAATACAGTGTAGAATCAAGCTGTAATCAAAAATATTAAAAGAAATAAAAATCTGTCCGACCCGATTGCCGAACGAAACGTTGGCATTAATCATTTCAATTTCGCTGAGATTTTACAAATGTTATTTTTAAAAATATCTACTTATCATTCGGCGCCCAATTATTTTGGAATTATTCAGTGAAATCTTGATTACAGTTAGTATGACCTCTATTTATTAAGTTACTGATTAATATATCTAATCGAATATAATTCATAATTCCATAAATCGATATCATCACACTTGGGTATTTCTACTCATTGTCGAACTTTAACACACACACAAAACTGATTGGTATTGTCTATTGTAATTCATGTATATATACGATTGCACAACTATGAAAATGATATCGTCGAAAAGAGTATTTTTCACTCTGGATTCTTTGCATGTATATTATAAAACTTAAAGTTACCAAACCAATAGTATTTGAGTCATCATTATCCGTAAAAAACTACCAGTTGTATATTATTTGTTCAACTTGTCGTGGAGTTGAATGACATCAGCAGAGTTAGATGTATATTAATTAACTTAAGAACAGATTGCAGTTGGAAGGTGGGTGCTAATCCACTAGCGTCAAAAAAGGACTATTCACTTATTGTTTCTGAGAGTATTTTATTATTTCCTCATTAATTAGCGCCGTCCAATATTTCTTTAGGTGAAGTAAACTGAAAACAATATATATGTATATGTATATATATATTCACTGAATGAAGAGTATTCAGATGAGGAACTCTACCGAAATTCGATGAGATTTTAAATCCTGCCTTACCAACATGTGTTGCTTGTTTCAAGTTCGTATCAGGTAACTATTTCCAAAATCCTGTTTCCTTTTCTTGAAGATAAAATGACTAGAAAACTGTTTATCAATTGTTTATAATATTGAGTTCAAAATGATATAACACAAAAGAAGACAAAACTTTGCATATAATCAGCTCATCTGATTAATTAATTAACTATCTGTCATTTAAACAAGACTAATAATCAATAAAACTTACCGGTTTTTCAACAAATGTTTCATGCGTTGTACTTAATAATCGACGACTTTGACCAGGATATAAAATTGAATCTGTGAAGACTGGCATGTCACCGAATCGAAGTATAGGTTGTGAAATTTCCCGACTGGAAGATTTATTAGTATGGTAATTACTGTTGTTAATGTTATCAGATGTTAGATGACAAAATGTATTTCTATATGTTGTCAATGCACTGAACGGTGCTTCAACATCATGAGTTGACAGAAACTTATGGGTCTTAATTTCAGCATTCTTCTGACGCTGGTGTTGACCGTTCGATAACCCAGTGGTTAAATTATTCCCTTGTGAGCCTCTTAGTCTTAATAAAAATTCTTCAGCATCTTTAGGAAAATACTGAATTAATTCCAACAGTTCACAATCTCTTATTCCATTGAACTCATTAGAAATTTGTTCAGATGTCATATGATCACGTATTATGCTATTATTATCTAATGGATAGGTATTTTTATCCCCACTTCCTGCTGTTATTGTCATCATATAAAACGTCTTACACACAAGAATGAAACAGTATTTACCAAATTAAAAGATTGAAGACTGAAAAAAGAAAATTCAGCTTAATAAATATTCGTAGCTTCAGGTCATCGTTGGCATTAGCAACCACTAGAATCAAAGTGCAGGCTATACATTTATCATTGTGTATTAGTGTGTGCATATTTGTCGTAAAATATTATTTACTTTTCCACCTATATGGGACAGAATGTTCCTTTTATCTTAAATTCAATAACACGTGTCGATCGACACAATTCGGAAAAGCGTTTCAAAAATTCCGAGATTACTTATTCCAATTCTTTGATACTGGGAGCGAGGTAGACGTACTACAGAAAATCTCCGTCTGGTCCTCTCCTATGAAGTGATCCTAACGTGAATAAAAAAACCATACTGTCCTATATTTATTGTAAGAGCAGCTAAAATCCTAAATTCTCAAATGAGTCAGGCGTGGATTGTGGGCCGCCATAAGAAAACCAGCACCCGAACAAATGAACCCATCACAATTTCACACTCACGCCAATCAGCAGCAAATTAACACTGTGCACACCACTCTCAGTAACAGATGCTCAACAAGTGAAGACTTCTTCATCAGTCGAAAGATGGTTACTAGACATTATCTTCGTGGGTGCACTCCACAAAATTCCAAAATTCAACACGACAACTCATCTCAGCAGTAGAACAGAGCAAAGGAAAACGAAACGTCTTATTTTCATCACATAACGCATACAACACATATATACACCACAAAAAATTAACTATTCACTCAAATAGTGTTGCACAGATCATAACCGATTCAGATAATCAAAGATTCGGTAGATAAGCACTTTCATCATTCCCCTCCAACATATTCCACTGCTCAACACCTCATCACGCATCCCAACAACCAACCAAACCAAGCTGAACACACACACTCAGCAGTGGTGAAAACACTCACAACTTCCACACCGCACAACCAACACACTAACAAGCATGCTTCTGTCGACTCACTCATATCTACTCACACTCCCATCCACTCGATTCAGACAGAAAACACCAACAGTCGCAACTAGACATCTATTATCACCACCATCAACCTCTTCTTCTCTACACCTGATACAAAAGAAGCCACCACAACACCAATAACGCAAAATAGACACAAATATCAAAACTACACACGAACAGTACTAGCTAGCATCAGTCGTTACTCACTCGCCTTTGAAAAGTAGCACTGTGACACCATCAGATTCCATGGCCCCATACTTCAAAAGACACCAAAGCCTACCTGAAAACACAAACAACAACATACTAACCAACATTGGTCAAAGCATTCAATAACCCCCCCCCCACACACACACACACGCTTGTGAAAACAACAACACAGAACACTATCAAACAAATGCCTCGAAACTGATGATCACTGATTAACACCTCACACTCGTCATCTATTTCGTCATCATAAACAAAATAATAACAATAACAGCTTTATTCCAAACAGTGTTTGTGGTACTGGTGTGGAATTTTCGGCGTGCGTTACAATATATTGCATCTAATTACCTCATAAATTTTATAAGATTTTTAAAATCAAAAAAATAAATAAGTAAAAAAAACCAGCGCCAAGAAAGAATAAAAGATAAAAACAAAAAAAACAGCGTAGCGTTTACATTTTTACAAAATACGAGGTCTACACTACATCAACAACAAAGAACCCACATTTATTCATCCATTGTTCATTCATCCAAGGAGGGGTCTTCGCTTCAAAAATTTAAAGCAATTAGTTCCCTTTATGAATTTCGACAACACAATAGGAAAATGTAATTTATGTGAAACATGTAGTGTATTTACGCAACACATTTCTCACGTTCTGATCACACACGTACTGTCATACACAGTTTTATAGAAGGCAAGACTTATTACAACAGAGGTCAGACTGTACACAGGTCAAAATCACAGATAATGGGTAGGGAGACGACGAAAAGATGTGAGTAAGAAGGTAAAAGAATAATGCAAGGATGGGTTGAAAATATTATGAAATGAGTAGAACATTGTTTAACAACTGGATAACAAAGGTAGGTTAAAATTAGTAACAAAATATTTTGGACACAAAAGCACTTTTAAGTCCTCTGGCTGAGGGTCTTTATTAAATTTCTTTTGTACTGGAGACGAACGAAGCTGTGTAAATGTGTATATTGTCCTGTCCATATGCTTTACTTGTGCAAATTTCTTTTGATGCTACCATCTGGTTTTCTTGTAAAGAGGACATCCAGGAAGGCAATTCTGTTTCAGTACTCCTCTTCGCACGTGAATTGCATAACAGAATGTACTTCATTGAATTCAGTTATTATTGTGTTCCTATCCGAATCATTATCACAAAGAATAAAGGTGTCATCCACATACTGGCAATAAAATGAGAGCTTTCTGGTAAGGCTGTTTAGAGGTCCATTTTCTAGTTTACTTAGAAAGAAATCTGCCAAAATCGGATCCAATGGGGATTCTATCGTCACCCCGTCCACCTATTTGTGAAGTATGTCATCAAATTTGAAATTTACATTCATGTTCGTTATCGGCGGCACTGAACTGAATAAACCCGTAGCCACTTTGTTGTCTACGCCTGCTAATTGGTAATAACGGTAATGAACTCAACTGATATGGTAATATGCCTTTTTGTTGGTTGTACCTTCCGATTCACTGAGCCACGCAATTATCCAAATGCAAAGACTGGCCTGTGACTGTAAGATACTGTACTGTACATTTATTAGGAAAACGACACATGGTATTGACACAATTTCTTTACAACAATAAAGTCGGCTCACAGCCGTGAGAATGACTGATCGCATAATCAATCACAATATGCGTGAGAAATGATGGTATACTATTTTATGCGGGATCCTATCAATGGTACACCTTAATTTCCGTTGGGATGCCAATATTTATCGACTGGTTATACACTTGTTCACATATGTAGTTAACCGTTTCTATTACAGGTACATTTGTGAATAGAGATGTTATGTCCGAAGATACTCAGTTTTGTCCTTGATATTAATATCTTTGATTCTGTCTACGAATTCAAATGCATCTTTGACTCTCTGTTTCACTAACCGCTCATGTAAAGGTTTGAGAAAATTCACTAACCATCTAGTTAGAGCATGGTAGGTCGAATTTTGCAAATCAGGTATCGGTCTTAACGGTACCCCCGACTTGTGTATTTTGGATAGGCCATACAATCGTGGCGTCCACGTATTCGCTAACCTTTCAGAAAATATCTGCCCCTCCCTTAGATTCATCAAAATTCTTGTTAGTTCGTTCTCTGTTTTATTACTGATTTCTTTCTTTTCGTCATGTTTTTTAAACTTCTGTGTGTTTTTCAATGCATTATTGATCTTTTTTTTATATAGTCACTTCTGTCTTGGAGGACTACTCCTGACCATTTATCAGCCTTTCGTAATTTGTCAGTTTCTTTAGTTCTCTGTGCGCCTTAGTCGAGAATCTTTTACATCAGTATTTGATGTTTTTGTACGCATAACAACAATCCAGTAGACTGCATTTGAATCGTTCTAGTTCCAGGGTGGATAGTGGAATTAGGTCCTTTGTTTGACTAAATAGGTTTTCAAATTCAATATCGGTATCTAAGTGATTGACTCGTTTCCGTCTATCGCAAAATCTAAGGCCAAGGTAAAGTACTTCGAGTTGCACCCTATTTAATTCAACACTACTATAATTATAAGAAAAAGAAGTAAACAGTGAAGAAAATTTTCTTATCGACGATTGATTTTCATAAGCTGTACAATTGTAATTATATTTAACAAAGAATTCATTAGACCAATCAGATACTGGTAAGATTTGTCCTCGAAAAATGTATCACGCAGTGTAAGGTGTAAACTAGAAGGGATGGCTATTTGGAAGTTCGAAAAGTGACAGAAGTTGGCATGACGTGATAAATGTGAGATAATGACTAAACAATAAGTCCTTGTAGAATGGACAGGAACTGGTAGAAAGACGAAAGAGTGTTTTCACATAGAATCTGTATGAAAACGCAATGTTATTAATAAACAGTAATAGTTATTTTTTGTTAGCTTGGGTTCCGTAGGGCTGTGTGTAATTTATCAAATTAAAACCTTATCCATAATGGAGAATGTAGGGCTTCAGCAACACATCTTCATTTTCTTTTATTTTATGCCATCCTCTTCAGCTGGGTCCTCTTCGTTATGCGCCAAGTTTCTGGTCCGTATAGAATGACCACCGACTTGACATTTGTGTTCAAAATGCGAATCTTGTTCCTTTTACTGAGTGTAGAATTCCAAACTGGTTTTGGGTTGATGAAACAGCATCTGGCCTTTCGAATTCTCACTGGCTTTGACATCTTCATCCGTCCCGCTTGTAGTTGAAACGATGCTTCCTAGATAAGTGAAGGAGTTAACCTCTGTTAAATCTTTCCCGTTTATGGTGATTGGTGCTGGTTATTATTGTTGTTGGTTGGTTAGGCATCGTCATCACCTCCATCCGCTCTATGTTCACCTGGGGCCCTATCTTCGCTGCCCGCCTCTAAAGCCTGTTTGTTGGTTTTCGCCTACACGTCTTCGAGTTTTTGTAACTCTAAACATAAATCATTCACGCACGAAATTCAGGTCTTCTAGAATCTTCTTATCGGTCGTCCAGCGTATTCCTGTCTCCTCACTCTCCACAGTCTGATGCATGATCCAGTTCACCGTAATTAAGAATATCATCGGTGATTATACGCAGCCTTGTCTTACCCCTGTATGCCCTTCTAACGCCTCGCTGAGTTTCCTGTTGTGGATCACCTGCCCCGTGGCACTGTCATATACCTGTAGTTGAATGAGGTTGTGCGTCGGTGGCACAGTGGTTAGTGCACTCGCCGACCATGCACATGGTCCGGGGTTCGAACCCCGGCCGACGCACACCCGATATCCATGATCAGCCTGCTAAATTTGGGCTACCGATATCACATGCTGAAATTTCCATACTTGTATCAAAAACACTTTGTGGAGTCAAGCTACAATAAAATTAAAATTGAGGTAGATCGTAGTGGTGAATTATTTTCCAAATTACGTCTCGGTCAACGCTGTCGAAGGCCTTTCCGAACTCTATGAAGTTGAGGTAGAGGTTTGACTGCCATTCTATGCTTTGTTCGATGACGATACGTAGAGTAGCAATTTGATCAGCTCACGATTAGATTTTCCTGAATCCAGCTTGTTCCTAATTGGCGGAGTTCTGTATCCAGTGCATCCTTTATTCTCTCCAGGATAAGGCGACTTAATATTTTACTTGGCGTGGACAAGAGCTTGATTCCACTCCAGCTGCACGCCACAGACCAAAGTCGCGCTTCTTTGGCAGCTTGATGAGACAACCTTTCATCCAATAGGTAGGCACCTTCCCTTCATTCCAAGCCTTTTACAGTAATGGTGTTAGCACATCTGCGGCAGTCCCTGAGTTCGTTTTCAGTGCTCCGGGGGGAATTCCGTCTGGTCCTGCTGCCTTTCTGGACTTCAGAATCTTGATTGCATTTAGGATTTCTGCTTTCGCTGGAGGACTGGTGTCCACTGACAGTTCCTTGAGTGCTGTTGGTGGTATTTCTGGGCGAGTTGCAGGCGATGGTCGATTCAAGAGTCAAGAAATATAGTCTTGACATTAACAAAAAAACCTAAGTATGTTTTGGATGGATTACAAATACTTGGGAAATATATAAAGCTTGAAGTCATTCCGCCACATAACTTTGCGTGTACGGCACCGAGTCTTATTCTTGATTTATACCCAGATTTGGTAATAATTTAAAATATGTGATACACTTGTATAATTTTGTCAGCATTTTCATCGTAACATCACGAGTGAATTGTACTCAATGTAGAATAATAATAAAGATAGCTTATATTTTCTTATAAACGGGTATTTTCAAGAAATGCAAGTTATTTTTACAGACACGATCAATTTTGTTAAAAATTACAATCGTGAAGTATTATAAATTAATAATTTTTCATTGGTATAAAGGTATATTCCACAACTGTAATCCAGGCTGCGTCGTGGGGGAAAGTAATACGTAAATCACGAAGGAATAGTAAGATATGGGACCAATAATGTTTGCAGATCATTTGTCATTGTAAATGGTCAGTGATGGTGTGATTCAGCTAATGTTAAATGAAAATTAGATGGGAGACTGACCGGTACATCGAGTGTTTGGAGCGCAAAGCCTTCATCGTTTTCGTTAAGGTTCGGAGAAAAAGAAGAGGGATTCCATGGCTGATAGCTCAGTTCACGATTGCATGGAGATAGGCATACCGAAACTGGGGTATTCTCGGTGTCTGAAGAGGGTAGATTCGATAGTAAGGAAACAGATTGTCAGACATTAGGTTGATTGGTGGTATTACTATCGAGTGCGGCAAAAGCGAAAAAATGGTGGGGAGATTGACTAGTTGGAGAGTTGTAAAGATGGTTTTGATGTCGGGAGAGTGTGTTTTCCGGGTATTAGCAATGACTGAGTGGATCTCCAAGCAGAGTATGATGAAAGTTTAGGAGATTGAGTCCAG
This sequence comes from Trichobilharzia regenti, assembly GCA_944472135.2. NCBI lineage: Eukaryota > Metazoa > Platyhelminthes > Trematoda > Strigeidida > Schistosomatidae > Trichobilharzia > Trichobilharzia regenti. The sequence goes on from OX235266.1 coordinate 31,118,558, forward strand.
GAATATGGGCACAGTTAAATTCGGTATTACCCAACCTCATGGTTGAAGTTAGTTAGCTGCAACTAGTCGTATTAAAGCGGCGAGGATAAGTTAAGGAGAAGGGTTGACCAGTTCCATTTATATTTGATACCGTAGACATCCGTTTAGGAGATTAAAGCACATGAATGACAGAAGACGCTGAATCAGACTTGACAGAGTGTATTCCAGGTACAGTAATTCTGTACTTTAGAATTTTACTCAGAATCTTAGAGCTAGATAGGAGTTTTCGACAATTTTAGCATATTTAGAAAAGAGAATTTCAGCATAGCGCGTATGATTTTTATTGGTATCTTTTGCAGCAGGTGAGTGCTTTCCAGGTTGTTTAACAACTGGAGAAATACTGGATTTCGTATTCGTAACCGTATCAAGCTTCATTTTAGGGTAACTAGCTGGAGGGCTTCTTCTAAATTTAAGTTGGTGTTCTGTGTTGACATCAATGGGGCCGGTGGTATCCTTTTGGTGACTTATTTCACCTGCTGGGCTACTTTGCTTGGCACGACGCTGGATTGGTGTCCTGTCGTGAATAATACGTATATTTTTAAAGCTGCTAACTCTCCTAAAGAGGATCTGGTTGTTTACAAAGCGGCTGGCATCCACAATGCTATTAAATTCGAACATTATTGGACAGGATGTATTAGCTGAAGATTTACGCTATCGTTTGCACGTACAATAGGAATGTGGCATTTCACATTCCTTTAAAAGTGCGTTTTTTCAATGTTTTAATATTGGTACTATCGGGCACATTGAAAACGATTGCATTATACATGTACTGAACACGCTTTATCACTTCTGTGGAAAAGTAATCTATAAGTCTCTCACAAGACTGTAGTATATCATAGTCAGGATAATCCGCAGGCTTCATCAGATACCTAAGGGGTAAGAGATCATGGACTAATAGAGGAATGTCTCTACTTTCCAGGTTAATTTGGGTAGTTGTGTTCTGCGTAGATAATGAGCAGTTTGCTTTTTCAAATTTGGCATTAGGTTGACGTCCACCGGTCGCTGATGACCGATGAAATTTTTCACGATGGAGGGTTTTATCGGTAATAGTACCGGTGGTGCTGCAATCTACCCTCTGTACTAGAGCGCCTGTGCCCTGCTTAAAAGCATCCAAATGAACGGAACTAGATGATAGCAAATCTGCCTGTGTATTGCAAGGATTATCAAGGTCGACGTCTATGGTTACAAAGCATTTAGGGGAGTTATCATTTCTTTTGACACAGCCAAAAGAATTGATATTAGTAGGTACAGATGATAGTGAGGCTGTAGGGAACTGTTAGGAGAGCTCATTAACATTACAAATATGCAAATAAAAATTCAAGTCAGTGAGATGATAGGGTAAATATATATTATCAAAAATTGCAGTAATGCGTTATATTAATGAAAAGATTACTTGGATATAACGTTGAAGTCCGCGGTTACAAATTAATTAATATAATCCAAGGGAGCGTTCACTGTTGGAATGCGTTTGCTGGTAGATGCTGTGGACCGGTTGTAGAGTTGTCTTCGGATAAGGATAATAGACTCCTACAATAAATCCAAAGTATACAACACGGTATGAGTGGAGCAAGTAAGCAGAAATGGCTAGAGAGAAGGCGAAGCTTCCAACAGTATAGTGTATTTCGAATTGTACACGAAAGTTATATGTATTTTAACAAGTATCGTTTTAGACAAAAATCATGTACAATGTCTCTAATTTCTACAACTAACAAAAAGTGTGCAATCATATTTTTACGCACTCCACAAAGCCATATGTATGTTCGGACCTTCTGACTGACAGTTCTGAGCAGGGAATTTGAGTGGTATGGATTCAACCACATCCGAGGAGCTGGTGTCACACTTTTGATTAAGAGCCACTGTGGCTTGGTAGGTATCCATAATGCTTCTCTCACAACCTGTACTACTGTAAATACCCCTAATAAAATCACTTATTACACAAGAGGGTAAAGAGGTAATAATATCTGATCTTGACTTATTGAGCTTTTGTGTCAGATCAGGGGAAGGTGTAGTACCATGCTGTCTACCCTTGCTAGATTTATGTCTTTGGCTGAAGGCGCCTTGCTAGCATCAACTCTGGTCGTGCTCTCCTCACCAGGTTCACTCGTAGATTGTTGCATGCTGTGAACATGAACGTCAAAGACATCAGTTTTACAGATTCCTGTATGTTAAGTAACCAAATGAACCAGCAACAAAACCGGCAACCAACAAATGGAACTATTACAATGGAATGGGGCAAGAGTAAACAATAGACACCAAAGTTAAATGACCTTGATTTCACCAATCAGATAGCTCAGCATAACAAATGGTTCCTGGTCATAATCCTCTTTGAAAGTGTCGCCTACATTTGGTTTCTGACTTCTCTGTAGATAATGTGTTGATAGGGAGGAATAAAACATGCATTTGTGTAAGGATAATAACTCTGGAAAAGTATTGCCTAGCTATTGATGGCTATACATTCAGATGCAACCACTTTATATGACGGAGTCTGTATAAGCTGGTAAGCCGTACATAATTGGTGATTTTTTGAACACTTTCTTCTCGAAACAAAAGCTCTCCCTTAGTAATATATTGCGTATATGCAACCACTATTTGCTACAGCTAGAGGAATAGCGAATACATTGGTTTGATCTGTCTATAACCACTTCTATGAGAATCTGGACCAGTTTTCGCAGCATATTAGAGATATACACCCTATATGATTCATTTTTATTACAAATATCGTAGGTAAACTTCTTTGTAAATTAAGTACCTGTGGTGATTGACAATTTCTATCTCTGTATTGTTTAAATACTTACTGTTGATTGTTAATATGTTTCTTATATGAATTGCATTAGAATTCCGCAAAATACAAATTCCTGAATTCTGCCCTCTCTGTGTTTTGGTTGGATTCGTGTAATTCGGTCATCTCGAAATACTAATACTACGACTACAATAAATTACTACAGTACCACTTTTCACTTAGAAGAATCTGATTAGCTGTTTCAAGGTTTTCTGAAGATGGTGTCTATTCTTTTCTGTTGCCATGAGCGAACTGACCTGGTGGTAAAACCTTTCGAAACCAACGAGATAACTCATTTTGACAGCAACGGAAACAAAAATGAGTTGAAACGCAACATTTGTGAACAATGGGCATCAAAATAAGTTGTGAATAACAGCAGGATATACGGAAAATTCAATGTGCAAACGAACCACTGCGGAACCACAATCCAACACTGCTGACTAATGTGGACGAAAATGACCTTCGAGCATCTCACTCGACCAATGACCTTGGACGTGACAGACAATTTCAGCCTTAGCAACCACACCATTTAATGTTTTACATATATATATGTATATATATTTAATAGTACGAGTGGCTTTATTGCATATGTGGAGTCCTCAAAAATAAACTTATCCAGTTTTTACTACTATGTAAGAAATGAACATATTGTACATTACTTTGTTTTAACCATAATCTCCGTACTTTGTACTTTACCTCGGGCTTTGAATGAAAATACAGTTTTGCCTTCGACTCTCCGTCTTCTCCACCATCTCAACTGCCGTCGATCAATTCTAACCACCTGCTTTCTATCTCAAATTTTCGCAGGAGCACCGTAGTTTCTTCCTACGCACTTTGGTCGACCTCCGGCAATGTCAACACTGGAGAATTAGTACTGGAGCAGTCTTCCTGCAGCACCTCTGGAGTCTATTACGTTTATTGTGGCTTTTGGATCTTTGTAAACCCAAGTAACGAAACTTTAATACATTCTTCCCGTAACTAAACTGATTTCTGATTCCTGGGTTACTGAAAAAGGATTATACCATCCTGAGAAGGATGTTGAAGGTAGTTAGTAGGACTAGCGGTGTAAAACTCAGTCAGCTCGTCACAACATTAGTGGATAAGCATCTGAATACATGTGAGAAATGGTCTAAAACCATACTCTCTGACTGCCAACACCCCCTCTATTCCCAACTCTCTCCTTGCATCTCATCAGGTAGAACCAGAAATCAGTATAAAATAATATATGCTCGCACAACCAAGTTTAGGAACTCAACGATACCATATTTGGCCCGTGTTCTAAGTGACAGAGACAATGTTAGGCGTGAAACCTATGACTTGCTTTGTTGTTAATAACATAATTTTGGCCCTTGTTATTTCCCCCTTACACTCTCTTAGTTGTACTCTATAGTGAACAACCTTCTTAAACATACTTAGCTGCTTAAAATTATTATCATTGGCTTACATTTTTATTCTTTATTCTATTCCTTCTTTGTACATCTACTGGGCCCGACTATATTATCACTATGATTATTAAAAATTGTCCCGTCATTAACCATCATGTAACATTAGTTTTGTGGTTGTTCTTTGTTCGGCATTATTTAACTGACAATCTTGTTTGTTATTGCCACTATCACCATCTTAAAAATTTTGTATTATGCATGATTCCTCACACTACCACTACAAACAACCGCATTAGTACTGACAATAAAAAAACAACCTGAAATGTTTATCTTATGATTGCTTAGTGTTGTTCAATCAAATTAACTGATCATCTTGGCTATAAACATTTTTTAAGAACATCTCATAATTTCCCGTATGATTATAGCTGTTACTGTTCACCACGCATACACATATCGTAGCTTCCACTAACCAATACTGAAATATTTTTTTCATTATTTGTGTTGATCTTCTTTTTTACTCGGATTTTTTACTTGCATTTTTTTTGGTTATTTCTGTTTCTTTTTTTGGTTTATTTTTATTTTTTTTATATATTTTATTTTTTTATAATACTCCTTTTAAATGTACGATGAAATTAGATGCAATATTGTAGATATGTGCTGAAAATTCCACGCTGTACCACAAGTACTGTTTCTGGAATAAAGCGAAATTGTTGTTATGTTATTTTGTATTTTATTTTCTATTTGAATTTGGGATACTACGCTAACAGAGTAAAAGGTCCACCACAATAATTGGTGAGCCCGTTTCGAACCTTTTTTTCGATGTTTAACTCGTTTTGAACATTTTTGTTGCTATTTTGGCCTTATAAACTCGCACTGCTTTAATTTTTGCTACCATACGTTTTGCTATTTTGTATATCTCTATACTGTCATATTATATGACAATGACTCCGTCTAAACGTACCATTGTTGCTGAAGAAGGTAATAAAGGCGAAGAGACACAGAACTCTTGAAGGATTAGCTGAGATGGCAGACGATATCATGGGTGTGTTATCAAATAATGGCATAAATAGTGTGTCTGCAGAGGCAGAACCACCTTGCCGGATTCCACATCTATGAAGGACGCACCGATGTTTTGGTTACCTTCTCAGTTAACATCACAAGTGTAAGACTTACGACTGGAAGTGTCTTAGCGTCGAGCACAACGGAACCAGTCATATACGGTATCCAAGCAACGGCGATCAAGATCTAGACGACGTTCTAGAACACCTTCTCAAAGCCGTAACATTTGTTGGTATCATAGGAGGTATGGGCATAATGAAGTGTTTTCGACCGTGCATGTACAACAGTGGTAACTCAACTCAGGGAGACTCCCCAGCCAGACAGTAATGGCGACGGCTGTTACTGGCAATCACCCCAGTCGCCTTTTCTACGTGAGGGATTTGACTACTGGCACGTTATTCCTGGTAGAGACAGGCGCCGAGGTCAGTGTTATTCCCCTCTCACTATCCAGGTGATCAGCCAAAATACCTGGGAAACTTTCACTCCGTGCTGCCAACCAAAGCAACATACAGACGTATGGCGAACAGTCAGTGATTTTAAACTTGGGACTACGCTGACGTTTCACATGGATCTTCATAGTAGCTGACGTACGTCACGCTATACTAGGTGCAGACTTCCTAAGTCATTTCAATCTGTTAGTTGATATCAGCAAGAAAACACTGATTGACAATTGCACTCAACTCAAGATCCACGGTATTACATGTGATTACTCTGTTCATAGTATTTGCATAGAAAAGCCGGAGAGTGAAATGTTTTCTACTTTATTACAACGTTTTCTCAAAATCCTTAAACCGTCATACAGCGTCGAGGGTATACCTCATACGGTTACTCATAAGGTCATCACAACAGGACAACTTGTGAAGGCATGTCCACGACGGTTACCACCCGATAAACTAGCAGCAGCTAAGTCGGAATTCGAACATATGATGCAGCTAGGCATCATACGACCATCTAACAGTCCATGTTCTTCACCTCTGCATATGGTACCCAAAACTAGTCACGACTGGCGACCATGTGGAGATTATCGCGCTTTGAATAATGCTACGGTCCCAGACCGTTATCCTATACCCCATCTTCACGACTTCTCCTTGACCTTACATGGAAAGACCATTTTTACTAAAGTTGACTTGATCAGGGCATATCATCAAATACCAGTCGCTCCAGAAGACATTGCAAAAACAGCAATTATCACGCCTTTTGGATTATTCGAATTCTTGAGAATGCCTTTCGGACTAAAGAATGACGCTCAAACACTTCAGCGTTTTATGGACCAAGTTACCCAAGGTCTTGATTTCGTCTTTGTATATATCGACGATGCCTTAATTGCCAGCTCATCGATGGAAGAACATATGGAACATTTACGCTTGTTATTTCAAACGTTTGAACAATTTGGAGTTGTTATCAATCCAAAGAAATGTATTTTTGATTCCCCTTCCATTGAATTTTTAGGACATCGAATAACTGCCGAAGGCATTAGACCTACCGAAGATAAGGTAGAAACTATTAAGGACTTTCCCGAACCTGATTCCTTAAAGAAACTTAGACGTTTTCTCGGGATGTTCAACTTATATCGACGTTTTATTCCATCATGTGCCTCCATAGTTCAGCCACTGACCAACCTACTTAGATGCAATCCGAAGAAATTTTAGTGGTCTGAAGAAGCAAAAGTAGCAATTAATAATGCAAAAGATGCCTTATCCAACGTTGTAATGTTGTCTCGCATCAACCCAGAAGCTTCACTCATTTTATGTACAGATGCATTGCAGGTAGCAGTGGGAGCAGTTTTACAACAAAAGTTCAATAATGACACCACTCCGCTTGCTTTCTTCTCCAAGAAGTTGGAATCTGCGCAAACTCGATGCAGCACTTTTGGCATAGAACTGTTAGCGATCTATCTAGCAGTGAAGCATTTCAGCTTCTCACTACAAGGTCGACATTTTACTATCTTAACTGACCATAAGTCTCTTTGTTATGCTTTTACCACTTCGTTGGACGGACACTATCCGAGGGAGGCCAGACAACTGGATTACATATCACAGTTCTCAACAGACATCCAGTTCATCAAAGGAGATTCCAATATCGTAGCCGATTCTTTGTCTCGATGTGACGTTAACCACCTTATATCTTCGATAGATATTAACCTAGACAATATAGACAAGCTGCAAAAAAATGACGCCGAACTTCATACTTGTAGACGAAACTCCTCCCTACAGTTGCAGGATGTACCTATTCCCCTGTCTGATACAACTATCCCAGGACAACTCCCTTTGGAGTCGACCAAAGCTACGACAGACGAGTGGCGGGACAAGCTACTCAGAAGTTTACCGAATAACAGGAACCTATAACTTACAATCAAGAAGCGAGCAGAAAGAAATCAAATTAGTATATACCAGCTCGTAAAAACGATATTAGATATTGGAACCTACAACACTGTGTAGCTCTTGAAGCAACCCCAGTGCAATAGCCCATCAAATACATCAACTTCGTTTCATCATTTAATAAAAAACTACTCAACATGATATCAAACTCCTTTACAAACTGCAGATAGTCAGCTGGGTTTCCGTCGAAACCCTGAGGCTCGTACTTAGTGAGCCTAATATTCCTATCATCCCTAAACGGCGAATCATTAACATCAACCATATCATGCTTAACAACAAACACATCGTTACATGTAACAGGAAAATCAACATGACTTACTTTCCTGCTTGCTTCCGAGACCCTCTGTCCCTTGACCCTAATTCCAGAAAAGTTCTAGATAGTACCTGTCCAAAGAAGACTGCCAAGCACCAGGAAAGACGAACGGAAACTATCCAAACACTATCAGAAACTGTCAGTCAAGTCTCATTAACCGCCAATGTCCAGCTCTTGCTACGCTGGGCTTCACGCTGTCCCTCGAAGATTTTCAAAAACGCTTGGTTTTAACCGACTTGAAAACCAAAACACTGTTTGGCGACTCAAGAATCCTTTATTCTAATGCCAACATATAACCAACAATACTGTTAATACAGAGGAAGATCTAAGAACAAATGTTATAACAATAAATTACGATATTACTTCTGATAGATTTTTAATCTTCCTTCTGAACAGTGACCGATGACGCGGTGACTCTCGGATTGATGACCCGCGAAAATTATGGGGAAGTAGCGTTTCAACAAACAACCATGAATTGACCGTTCAATCTTCAACTAAATTGACACCACTCACTTTTTATCACAAACATATGTACAATCACTACATCAAATGTTGTTGATTCTGCCTTGGCGAGCTACCCTTGAAGAACCGTAGGACTTACAGCAGTACGCCTAAAACCATTCTCACGTTGACGCCCTAGGTCGAAAAATCGTCGTTGAGTTTATTCGATGACCTCCTTCTATCATCTATATCCCCATTTCTGAGCAATGACACGCCCCTGTCATTGTATCGTAGAACACAGATGACTAACAAACTTATGACGTGTCTGACCAACTTCGCGTAGGCACAGAGCACTTTGCACCAAAGATAATAACATTCAAATAGTAATTTCAAACTTGAAATACCTTTATTCGTGCAAGTCAGTTTAACAACTACTCTCTCATACACCGTTGGCTTATCCTCACTAAACTGACAATTGACATTCGTCCTTTCAAACGGACTGATACTATCATAGTCATATCACAAGACACGTGAGTTCATGGAGGTCCCTTTCATCGTGGATGGCAAAAGCGATGACTATTGAGAGACACAATTTGACGAACTTAGCGGTGCATCAGAATCTGTTGTTGTTCGGCCTTTAGAAGGTTGTCTAACTGCAAGATTACCGCCACTGCTATCTCTAATGATTGGCTCCGGTTTAGCGCTAGCATCTGTTGATAGGTGGGCTACGCGCTGATCATTTACACTGACGGTCTCACGAGTATCCACACCTTCTGCAACCGCATCTGCCTTTGATTGCACTTCACGTTAAATTTGTGCAGAACCTTTGTTCAACTTAATAGAAGTAGTCATTTCGCTAATCTCATCATGATTATCGAAAGACAAATGTGCCCTATCATGAGCACTGTCACAAATATCCACTTCACCGCTGTTTGTGTGATCGAATTCATCAATTGCAAACTGTGTAATAACAGCAGTAGACAATTTGGGTTCTTCCTCACAAGCCCTTAAAGTTTTTATAAATTCACTCTGACTAGTAATACCTTCAAAACTTGAGGAGTCAAAACTGAACTCTGAAACTGTAACTCTCTTCTCCTGCAAAAACTGTGGTGTCATATGTGACACTCTATTCTACAATGGCTTACCAGTTGCAACTACAGGCTTTTTCACCGCACCATTATCGACACACAATTCGGAGTCAGAACTTGATGACGCTGATTTCACATTTAGCTTACTACTAAACTTGGTCACTTCTTCACAGTTCGCCTTTGTATGCACTTCTTGCAAACGCGTAAAACACAACCGTGCTTGTCTTGCAACTTACAACCTATCTGTTGAGGATGTCCCACGAAATCGGTTACACTCACCACGTTTATCTGGATTACTGGACACCATGAAGCTTTCTCGATATCCACTTCTCTGAGACCCTTTCGTCATGAATAACTGCATTTCGCTCTCAGACTGCTCTATTCTAGGGGTGAGATGTAATAGACTGGCGAACTTGCTCATAGATTGATTGACACTGGTACTTACCAGTTTCAGGATATCATCAAACTTTGGCTCGATACCTTCATCCTCTATACGAGAGCTTATCTTCACCCACTTCCTTTGCAGTCGAGTAGGTAGGCGTCTCGCTATTATCTCTAGGACGGAACTTGAGTTCAGATGGCTCATTCAATTCATCGAAATCAACGTATTCTTGTCAGTCATCAGATTACCCATCTTGTAATTGACTACCATTACCTTTAACAGCCTCAAATAATTTCCCTACAATCACCGAATCTTTGTCGCAGTATACTCATAGCCTCAGCGTATCCTTCGTTAAGGGGCATGAACCTACAGCACAGTGTAGCTCTTGAAGCAACCCCAGTGCAATAGCCCATCAAATACATCAACTTCGTTTCATCATTTAATAAAAAACTACTCAACATGATATCAAACTCCTTTACAAACTGCAGATAGTCAGCTGGGTTTCCGTCGAAACCCTGAGGCTCGTACTTAGTAAGCCTAATATTCCTATCATCCCTAAACGGCGAATCATTAACATCAACCATATCATGCCTAACGTCAAACACATCGTTATATGTAACAGGCAAATCAACATGACTTACTTTACTGCTTGCTTTCAAGACGCTTTTCCTTTCTTTGACCCGGGCCTTATTGTACTTGACTCAAATTCCAGAAAAGTTCTTGATAATACTTGTCGGAATAAGACTGGCAAGCACCAGGAAAGACGAAGGGAATCTATCCAAACACTATCAGAATCTGTTAACCAACTCTTAGTCACTGTCAATTTTCAGCTCTTACTACTCTGGAGCGACCCCAGTGCAGTTGCTCATGAAATACGTCAACTTAATAATAATAATATGTATTTCTGAAACAGGCACCAGCCATTTTTACAGGCATGAACATATATACACATATCAGATCTTGGAGAACATATAATATGATTTGTTAATTAGGAAATAAGTTTAATACTGGTAAATGTGAGTGAAACATTTAAAATGAAGTGTACAAATAAGGAAATAGATGTAGAGTCAAATCTATACTCTGACTGAAAAAAGTACATGTCAATTTCACGCGGGAATTATAAATAATTGCATTAGTTGAGGAAGGTAAGTAGCATTTCTGTACAGGGGCTGACGTGATACATAAAAAATGCAGAACAAACAATAATTATCAGTAAATGATTCACGAAGTGTTTCAAAGTCTATAAAACTTTAAATTCCATCGTAGTTGTGACATTTCCAGTTGGATATGAGACCGACTTTGAACTTTTCAGCAGATTTTCCAATCTAGGTTGTCCCGTTATTTACCAGATGAGCTAGCAATATCACGAATGAGTGGTAATAGCAGCGCTGTATCAGTACCTTCGTTGAAGGCAGTACCTTTGAAAAGAGAAGAAAACAGAAGAAAACCGGCAGAGGGGTGCAGAAGTATATAAAAGGTGTTAATAGTTCTAAATATATAACAGACGTGGGGTTCATCCTTTTCTATTGTTTTTTTCAAGAAATATTACTTCTCCGATATTCTACAGTCTTTTCTGCCAACAATTAGTTTAAGTTAAAGACAGGTGATAATTTCACCTACTTATGTAGGCTGAAAAGCAGTTAAACACAAAAGTCAAAGTGCGTGAGCTATGTAAAAGAAAATTGAGGGCTTAATAATATCTACTGGTTTTCTGAAGTATACAGTTAGGTGTCATTCTGAAGTAGCGGACTCATACCATGTACTTTCATTCGGGAGTTTGTATTGAAACTTCGGCTTTAGGCAATTATCAAATTCTATTTATTCTTTTATTATTTATTACCTCAATTTGCAGAAGGCATTCGAACTAAGGAGCTATATCACAGATAAGGGTTCTCATATATCCGCTGATATGAAACCACCAACCTCCCAAGATTTTGCGAAAGGCTTCATTGATTTACGCATTATTGTCAATGTAGTTGAAGATTGAAAGATCAATTAATGGTTGTTTGCTCAAACCCAAATTTGCTATATTTTCACGGAGGGATCAATCCACCAGTCGTCGTCTAATCTAAAACAAGCAATAAAGGTTAATAAAGCAGGATTTAATGAATTCATCAAATTTCGGTAGAACTCGTCAGCTGAATACTCTACATACACGGATATATATACTTTTGAAATTACATTGGGAGATATAAGACTGATAAGTTGAATACTCTACATACACGAATATATATACTTTTGAAATTACATTGGGAGATATAAGACTGATAAGTAAACAAACTACATTGAATTAATCATGCAGAGAGACAGGTGCGAATATTTTCCAGGTCATGTTCAAATAGATAAGGGGAGAGAGAGTATGAGAGATCAAAATTAAGATAAATGGCATTACGCTTCAATTGCATCACTTAGATAAATAATTAGTCACTAGGGTATATAAGGAGAATTGCAAACAGACTAATATCAATAGTAATAGTTATAATAACAGTTTTAATAGTGTTGAAGTGAGTTAAGATAATCTTACTGATAAAGCATAGTTTTAGATGAATCAAGAATAATGGTAATAATAATAACAATAATAGTAAGAAGAAGAAGAGGTAGAATAATAACAAGTAGAGAATAAAACGTATTACCATCGTCTAATCGATCTCTGTTCAAAAAACACACAAAACAACGTCAGAAACCTTAGTTATTATGCTGCTCATATGTCGAGGTAAGAATAAAAATTCTCGAGTCGCCAATAGGTGTTTTTGGTTTTTGAGCCAGTAGTACTAAGAGGTTCTGAAAGGCTCCGATGTACAGCGAGAGGCCTGGTGTCAGCCTAGTCACGTAAACCGTTAATGCCCAGCTATTGCTACGCTGGGATTCACGCTGTTCCTCGAAGCTTCTCAGAAACGCTTAGTACGAACGGACGCAAAAGCCAGAACCCAGTTTGGCGAATCGAGAATTATTTATTCTAACACCGACATATAACCAATATTACAACTAAAGTCTATGAACAAATATTACAATAATAAATCACAATATTACATTTGAGAGTTTTCTCCTGACTTCATTCTGAACAGCGACCAACGAGATGATGACTGGTGCATTGATCCCTCCGTGAAAATATAGCGGAGATGGGTTTGAGCAAACAACCATGAATTGATCGTTCAATCTCCAACTACATTGACACTCCCGTGAAAAATGCATCCATCCCTTTTTTCCATCACGACCAATACACGTTGACTTGGATGCCATTGCGAGAATCTGGTTCACATGGATAAAGCTGAAATGGAAAACAAACAGAAAAGCCAACACATCACAGCCATAACCACATTATAATCCCAACCATTCATGATGACCCACGCATTCAAGTTAAAGGCATCCGATTGACATCTTGCAACACAATCGCCACTTGCTAGAATGACTCTTGCACGACGCAACGCGACCATACCGGCACCTCATGGTACTCTTCACACATTCTCTTATCTACCCACTATCAATTACCACTGAAGTCGCTTGTCACTCATTCTGCCTCACTTCTAGTGACGATGACGTATGCGAGCCTCAGTCGTTTACACTGTCGCTCCCCGGCGTGTGGGACCACAGCTAACAATTATCTCCGTGTGCATGTCATTCTCAGCAATAGCCTAGCCTCCCCGGCGTATACGACCCATCTGCTGTCCTTAACATCAATCAATTCATTCACGGATGTAGAAGACTCGAAACAACTTCGGAGGTAAGCACGACGAAAAATTTAACAAAATTACACAATAACAACAAGGTACGAAAACAACAGGTAAACACAATGAATCCAGAAAACACCTATTGATATGACACACCACACATATATACAAGCAGTACACACAAACTCGCAGATCGCGTCTCGATGTAATTCCTTTGAAGAATCGCAGGACTTACACCACTACGCCTACAAACATTCCCAGGTAGACGATTGTAGGTTGAGGAATGTCCGGACATAAACAGGATTAACGAACAGATAAATGAGAGATGATACCAATTCTGTATATACAACATGAACATATGCACAAAATCACACACCAAGCACATTGGACTGCTCATTGATGCGCTACCCTTTGGAGAATTGTAGGACTTACAGCAGAAATAATAATAGTATATTCTCATTTTGTACATGAGGGACGCCAGTTTACAGGCATCATCAGTCTGATAAATTACATATACGATTAGCAGTCATACTTAATAATAATGTTTTAATAAAATACATATTTTTTCCCACCTGTGTAGGACACATCAAATGTACAGGCATGGATAAGCATTATTTAAATTTCATAAATTCGGTTCACGGTTAAATTGCATGGTTTGTGACGTTTTTGTCTTTGGTTTGTGGGAACAATATGATAACCAGTCATTCAATGGAGCACATCATGAAATATAGGAATATTGTCTTCGCATTAACAAAAAAACCCAAGCATTTTTTGGATGGATTAAAAATACTTTGGAAAAAATAAAGCTTGAAGTAATTCCCCAATATAACTTAGGTGTGTACAAATCCGAATCTCATTTTTGATTTATATCCAAATTGGGTAATAAGGAAGCTATTTTTACAGATACGATCAGTTATGTTATAAGCTACAATCGTGACGTTGTATTACAAATTGATACTTTTCCATTGGTATAAGAGTATATTCCACAAATGTAATCCAGGTTGCGTCGTGGGGAAAGTTAATTCGTTATTAACCAGGCAACTGAAAGATACGGGACCAATAATGTTTGCAGATCATTTGTCATTGTAAATGGTCAAATATCCACATTATTCATTCTCATTCAAAAAGTCAAATGGAAGCTGAAATGGTGAGAGAAAAAAGAAGACAAACAACAGCAAAGCAAGAGGAGTCCTTAAGGAGTGATTAATAAATATATACATATATATTCTGTCTAGTAACTATGGTTATTTTTGTTCATTAACTAACTAGTCCCGTTATGCTAACTTTTATATTATGTGTGAACTAATATTACTGTCCTGTGTAGAAATGTTTATCATCTAGTTCCAATAATATTAAAATTTATAATTGTAGTTTGTTGTAACTACACGTTTAAAGAACTTAAAATATCTATGTAGGGTGAAAAAGAAGGTGTAAGAGTCAGATGTAGAAGTGCATTGTCATCTTTGAGCAGTCTGGTGACTGAGGAGATGAACACTGGAAGTGTGTTTGCATCGCGCACATTAGCTGGTAGTCTATTCCAAATGACTGAAAACTTATTTAAGAAGAAGTTGTACCGCACGTAAGTCTGACAGTGCTCTATAGCAGCTAGGTTGTGATGATTTCTAAGATTGTAACTGATGACAGCGGTAGGTTTAGTTATTGGCTCGGAGGAATGCAAGAGAAGATTAGTTAGCTTATAGTAAAAGATAAGGTTTAGCTTAAGGCGTCTTTTCCAGAGGGGTTCTAATCTTAGTCTTTCGCATCGCTCATGGTATTCCAGACCACTTTCTAAACCAAGAGTTCTTGAGGTAAACTGCCGTTGCACTCCCTCTAATTTAAGCTTGTCATTTTGTCTGAGTCCGCTAAGAATAAACGGGCAGTATTCTAAGATAGGTCGGACACATACTTTGTATAATAAAACCCTAGTTTCACAACAAAAGAAATTGCGTGTTATGCATCCTATCAGCCTTCGCGTTTTACGTCTGGCATAATCAGTCTGTTCAGCGAACGTTAGGTTACTAGAGTATCTAATACCGAGATCTACGACTGAGTTGAGCTTAGCTAGTTTTCGCCCATTTATTTCAAGAGTTAGATCAAGGTTACTGTTGCCGATACAAATCCAGCCGCATTTGTCAATGTTAAAATTTAGACAGGATTCAGCACACCATGTTGCGAGACTACTTAGTTCAAGATGTATTTTAGTAACCATATCGCTTAATTCATGAGTGTAGCAGGAGTAGACGACTTTGAGGTCGTCAGCATATAGGAATGGTTTGCCTGAGGTGAAGCACTTGCAAATGCTGTTAATGTAGACTGTGAATAAAAGTGGACCTAGGACACTACCTTGCACGACCCCACTTGAGATCTGCCTAGGATGAGACAATACAGATCCAACTTTGGTTATTTGTACCCTGTTGCTTAGAAATGATTTTAACCAGTTCAGTAATGGGTTGCGAATTCCACAAGAGTACAGCTTCTCAAAGAGAATACTGTGAGATACCATGTCAAATGCCCTAGATATATCGAAGTAGAGAACAACGACTAGCTTACGTGCTTCGCGACTACTAGTGATGCAGTTGAAAAAGTCGAAGTGGCAAGTAACGCAGGATCTATTTTTGAGAAATCCGTGTTGAGACCTTGTAACAAGATCTTCCCTAATTAGGTAGTCTGACAATTGATCTTTTACAACTTTCTCCATGATTCGTGAGATAACTGGGGTTATATTTATGGGTCTGTAATTGCGGACGTTTGCCCTATCACCAGATTTGTAATGTGGAATTATGAAGCTAGTTTTCCACTCACTAGGGTAAGTGCCAGTGTCCATAGATATTGAGAAGAATTTAAGAAGTAACAGGGTATATCACACCCACTGTTTTTGAAAATTATCGAAGCGAGGCCATCCGGTCCCGTACTAGTGGAAGGTTTAAGGCTTTTAATTGCTTGTACTATTAACTGATTAGTGAACACAATGCTTTCAAGGGAAGAGATAGTAAGGGGGCGGTTTCACCAGGCATATGTGTTTCTAAACTAAAGTTTGCAAACCAATCACTGAAAGTTCACAGATAGTGGCAGGTTCATTGTAGATTACTTTGTCGTGAAGTAAGTATGGGATTTCCCTCGCCGACTGCATTCGTTTTTTAAGAAGTGCCGTTAAGTTATAAACTTTGGAGGTACTTTCAAGTGCCGTTAACTCTTCGTCGAGGTCCTTTTGAGAGCGTAGGCGCTTGATAGATTCAAGAGACTCGTGGATTGAGAGCAATAGTGATATGTCCTTAGTGGAATAGTACTGTTTCTTCAGCTTCCTTAACTTATTACGGTGTGCCCTTGGAATATATTCAGTTCGGTGTCTACTTAATTTCACTATTTTCTTTGGAGCAACTGTATCTAGACAAAGGGTAACATTCCTGTAAAACAGGGTTACTAAGGCCTCCAGGGAGTCAGTGGTAAAATAGTCATCCCATTGACAGAGTCGAATAAGTTCTTGGACTAATCCCCAGTCTGTATATTTGTAACTACGACATATTGTGCTTCCTGAGTCTTGTTTGTTTCCTGTATTTAGTGGTGAGAAAGGCAGAGAGCAGAGTACCATTCTATGGTCACTACTGGAAAATCTATTACCAACATACGTGGATACTGGGATTGTGTCATGACAAAAAACAAGGTCCAACATGTTGTCACCACGAGTAGGTGTCTGGACGTGTTGTTGCCATCCATAACAGTCTATAGTGGCAAGTAATTCGTCGAAGCGTTGGGGGCCGGAACTAGTTAGCCAATTGACTTCTGGAAGATTGAAGTCCCCTGCAATTATTTTGTAATTAGCACTAAACGAGGATGCGTGTGCAAACGATTTAGCTAATAACGCATCAGTTTCTTTTGTTGCGCTTGGTGCTCGATAAACACAGCCTATGAGAAGTTTGTACTTATCTCCATGTAAGACAACCCAGAGTGAGTCAGGTACATTATTCATTGTTTCATCTTCCACCTTACTGACTACAAATGAGCTATGTATATATATGAGACATCCTCCACCACGCTTGCAATCTCTGTTTGCACGGTGTACAGTGTAATCATCGATACCTATATGCACATCAAGTACAGAGGATGAGCACCATGACTCAGTAATCAGAGCTACAGTAGGCTTGGCGACTAATAATAATGTCCTTAGTTCAGATATCTTATTGATTAAGGAACGTGCATTAATTAGCAATATCGTGAATAAGTCACGGGATACTACAAACTGGCTTAAAATGTCACCATAACCTAAATCTATTTGTGCGTCAGCACCGCAAGAATTTATGAATGAAAAGGAGGTCGGACTGGGTGTCTGTACATCGGGTTGGTGTGCAATGAGGTGGTCCTAGGTGCCATGGGTCGTACCAGTGATTCGGGACACCTGGAAAATTTACCATGTGTTCCTGGATATAAGGGTAGTACAGGTTGGGCCTAGGTTGACGGTTAAAAGGCATAGCATCAAAGGTCTACCCATCCAACTGCTATTCGTCATACCGGTATACACCTTCGGGTTGTTTTTATAACTTAAAGGGAATTGTGAAGGAAGGTGCTTTGGCTGCAAGACTTTAGGAGTCTTGGAGCCTGACTTTCTATAAGGTGGAGCATGCGGAACACCTCCAGAATACTTATGTTTCGAGAGGAGTTTTTCGTAACAAGTGATGGTTTGTTGGCATTCTTACTCTCAGCAGGCTTATTGAATACAAAGTATTCTTCCCCATCATTAGTCTCAACCCTGCGAAATTTGTTCATCGTGGTGAGGTTACTACGTTTGGGGGGAAATTTCTTAGAACAACTTGCAGAAGTTCTAGTCATTTTAACATCTTTCGATGAGGCTTTATTTACAGGGGTACTGGTATCTAAATCAGTTCCTAGTTCCATTGGCAGGGTGTTTGTTGTGTAGTTTGCTGAATGCTAGTTTCAGCACTAGGTGTCTGTTGCTGTGCACGATCCTTTTTGGTAAATCTAAGCTAGAGGAGGTGACCAGGTTATTACTACGCATTATTCTGCGCTGACACGGTGTTTTATCCTGAGCTACGGTTATAGACTTATAACTGCTATTCAGTCTTAAGTGATCCTGACATTTAGTAAACTTACTAGCATCAAGGGAATTACTGAATTTAAAAATGATTGGGCAATTAGCCTGGTTAGACTTTTTACGAAGTCGTTTGCATTCACATGGAACACTAGCCATGCCGCAACAAATCAGGATTTTGTGTCTTACAGTTTTCAGGGGCAGAGAATCTGGGACGTTGTAAACTATAGCTTGGTGAGAAGAGGTTATACGCTTCATCACCTCCGTAGCCAAGCAGTCAATCAGATTTTCAGCTTTATTTAGGATGTCGTTTTGACAGACAGGCTATTGGGTCTAAATCCGAAAGCTTGTTTTGAGTTACATCCAGTAAAGACTTAACCTGGCCAATATCAGAACGGCTCTCCGTGGTATTTGAGATTGGCAGTGACATACTATCAAACTGATCTAATTTTTTCTGAATTTCACTTACTTGCCTCTGCATATCTTTCAAAAGGAGGTTTAGTTTACAGAACTCAGAGTTCTCTAACAGAACATCTTTCACCTGTATCACAGGAGTGAGATCTGCACTCAAACCATTTTGAGAGCTAGTAGTTGATACTGTATTACACGGCGGTAATGCAGTTATAACCACTATCTAAAACAATTGTGTTTCTACGAACACGTTTTTTAGAGATTTGGACCATAATTTCAAGAATTATATGACAATAAGCAGTAAATAAATTTCAGAGCAAACACGTGCAAAAATGTCACCAATTTCGAACGTACGCCTACAACCCTTCTCAGGTTGATACCCTAGGTTGGAAACTCGTCGCAGAGTTCATTCGCTGACTTCCTTCTATCAGCTATATCCTCAAATCTGAACGGTAACACGCTCATGTCATTGTATCGTAGAATATAGATGACTGACAAACACACGACATATCTCATCAACCAAGCGTAGAAACAGAGTAATTTACACCAAAGATAATAGCATTCAAATAGCAACTTGGAACTTGAAAAACCTGTATACATGCAAGTCAATTAAGCAATTACCCTCTCTTACTCACTTGGCTTATTCTCACTAAACTGAGCAATATCTTTCGTCTTTTCAAATGCACCAATACTGTCAAAGTCATTGCCCAAGATACTTGAGTTGATGGGCGTCTGTTTCATTGTGGATGACAAAACCAACGACGACTGATCGATACCAGTTGATGAAATTAGCGGTGCATCGAAAGCTGTTGTTATTCGGCTTTCAGAAAGCTGTCTAACTGCAAGACTACCACCGCTGCCGTCTTTTACTATCAGCTCCGGTTGAGCACTAGCATCTGATGATAGGTGGGCTACATGCTGATCAATTACACTGACTGTCTCACAGTTATCCACACCTTCTAACACCGCATCTGCTCTTAATTCTACTTCACGTTCAAGTTGTACAGAACTTTTGTTCAACTCAGCAGTAGTAGGCATTCCCCTCATCTTATCATGATCAACCAAATACAAAGGGACAAGATGCTTTGTCCCTTCTTTGACCCAGGCATCACTGGACGTAACCACAATTCCAGAGATATTTTAGTACGGGTCGTCTTCAGTTGATTTGCATCTGGAGCTTGAGATTTAACCTTAGCATACTGAAATACTCATATTACAATATATCAGGGATATATGCAAAAGTATTTGATTGAAGAAAAAAATTTTAAATTTAAGGCTGATTAAGAATAAGTGACTAGGGTTGTGAAAATAATCATAGTGAAAGTAGTATCAAACATAAAGTTCATGGCTTTCGGGAGCTATCAGTGAGGGTCAGTGGAGTGCCGTATTAGATCTCTAGTTTTTACTATGATAGAGGTTTTTGTATTTCCCAATGAATGAAAAACAATATCGTTTTG
This sequence comes from Trichobilharzia regenti, assembly GCA_944472135.2. Classification (NCBI taxonomy): domain Eukaryota; kingdom Metazoa; phylum Platyhelminthes; class Trematoda; order Strigeidida; family Schistosomatidae; genus Trichobilharzia; species Trichobilharzia regenti. Next base: position 31,138,999 of record OX235266.1, read on the forward strand.
TTTTTCATTCATCGGGAAAAACAAAAACCTCTATTATAATGAATATCATATACCCAATGCCCAAATTTTTCAAACTCTAATTTTTAGTTTGTCACATACCCCTTCTAACCCGTTGTTAATAAAATATTTGTTCAGCAGGGATGAGAAAGTTTTTGGGGTAGGACTGTTTCTAATTTCAGTTGGAAGACGGTTCCAAACACAACGGTATCTCACAGCGAAAGAGTTTGATCTGTATTTTGTATGACAGCGGGTAACTTTAAAAGATTTATTTCTGAGGTCATATTTCCTAGGTGAAGTGAAAGTAAAATAATTGTGGGAGAAATATATAAGCCTTTTAGCAATCCTAAATGTAATTTTTAGGTTGAACTTAAGTTGTCTAACCCATAAGGGTTCCAAGTCGAATAGATTACATCTGTTGTAGTAAGAAATGCAAAGATTTTCACCTACTAGACGTTTAGTAAACGCCCTTTGTAGATTTTTTAATTTGCATCTGTCTTTTACGGGGACACTGTCCATGATAGGGGGACAAAATTCAAGTAAGAGCCTTACGCACAACTTATGCAGCATAATTTTGGATTCACACGTCTTAAAGTTTCGGAATAAAAATCCCAAGAGCCTTTTGACCTTTGATGCTTGTAATTTAACATATTCCGTCAGGCTGAATTCTAGAGTGTATTTCAGACCGAAGTCTGTTGTAAGCGGCAGACGAGGAACATGTTTGTTGTGCAAAGAGATGGAAAGTTCAGATGAAATGCTTTTGCAGCATAGCACACCACATTTTTCAACGTTAAACTTCATTTTCCATGTGTTACACCATAATTGGACGCTATCAATATCATCTTGAATCCTACTAAATACACATGGCACTCCATTTCTGAGTGAGTGATACACTATTTTGATGTCATCGGCAAATGGGAAAGGTCTGCCATGTGTAATAACGTCGCAAATGCCATTGAAATATAACAGGAATAACAGTGGACCTAGGACACTACCTTGTATAACTCCACTTGTTATCCGAACGGGGTTGGATGTGTGGGAACCTAACCTGACCATTTGCATCCGGTTGCTTAGAAACGAACTGAGCCAGCTTAACAATGAACCTTGGATCCCATAGGACTAGACTTTTGATATTAACAGTCGGTGGTTTACAGTATCAAAGGCTTAACTAAGATCTAATTATACGATAACTGTGATCATACTGGAATCTTTAAGTTGTGAGATCTGTTCGAAAAATTGTAAGTGGCATGTCGTGCAAGAACGTGACTTCATGAAACCATGTTGATGAGGCGAGATAAGTTTCTCTTGAGAGAGGAAGTCAAAAATGGCACTTTTCACGATCTTTTCCAGAACAAGAGAAGTTAGGTTAATGGGTCTGTAACTCATGACACTTGAACGGGAGCCTGACTTGTACCTAGGGGTAATGTGCGTGGTTTCCCATGCATCTGGATATGTTCGAGTTAACAGAGAGGTAGAGAACAATTTAAGAAGGAGAATAGGAATGTCCTTACCACCGTATTTTAAAAAAAGTTGAGGGAATCATACCAGGACCTGAGTTGTTTGAACTTAATATTATCTAAAGAAAAGCTGATAATTTCTAAGGTTTTTTGTGAACGTACAGGGAATAGAAGTTGTGGCAACGTATTCTCATCATAGGTATATGACTGTGAGAAATAGGAGTTTGGAAGCTCACAAAATATTTTAGGGTCACCAGCAGTTTCACCATTTTCTAAAGTGAATTGTATATCCGTTTTACAGGAGTTTAGCCTTTTGCAATAAATCCTACAGATTGCAGTGTCTTTAAGAGCTGCATATTCTCATCTGAGTAAGGCTTTGTCGTTATTTTCTTTCAAAGCTATGTAAATGTTCTGTATATTTAGAAGACATGAGAAGTCGTTTTCTCTGTGGTACTGGCGGTACAGATTTCGCAGCTTGGCGTTCACTTTTATAGGAATGAAATTCTTTATGTTTTCTCCTGGGTTTTCTTAACATTTAGGGACAAGTTTATCAAAGCAAATAGATACACTCTGGTAAAAGGCTAGTAGGATAGTGTCTAGGTTGCTATTAGAAAAGAGAAGATCCCAGTCTAAGCTTCTAATGAAGGAGTTAGATACGTCCCACCTAGCTTTTCCGAAGCACATGAATGTCTTGCGCAGAGTAGAGCGTTTTGATGAGTGGAGCTTGGTATCGATTACTGTGTTGTGGTCACTACCAGGAAATGGTTGGCTGATGTCTATGGTAGATAAAGCGACGTCCTTCGAGAAAACCAAGTCCGGTATTTTTGGTTTCGGGTGGGCCTAAGAATACTTTGTGTCCACCCACATAACTCAACTGGGTCTAAGAATTTGCTGTAGCGGGGAGAGCACTGATGGGCGTTCATGAAACTTCTGGCATGTTAAAATCACCTCCAATCACTTTATAAGTAAAGTTTAATTTCGAAGTGTAATGGAAGGCTGCAGTTATCTCGCTTAGCAGTTCACTGTCGTGGTTGGGTGGGCGATAGATGCAACCTTGCGATAGGGTTTGCTGTTTATTTATGTAGAGTCTCACCCATAATCTATTGCATATATCCAGGTTGGCGTCATCATAGTGCACAGCTCTGCAGTCAGATTTTACATAGATAATGCATCCTCCACCCCGCCCAACTGATCTATTCTTCCTGAAAAATAAGTAGCCTACGTAGTGGAAGAAATCATTTATTTCACTTGTGCACCAGGCTTCAGTGATCATTAATCTTGTAGGTTGGCTAATCAGTAGTAGGGATTGGATGCATGCCATTTTGTTTATAGCTGACCTGGCATTATTAAATACCTTATATTTTCACGCAAGTTCGTCTCCGAATACGATGTGCTTTGTATAGAAAGGTTCACACCTCTTCGCTCTGCCTCAACAGAATTGTGGGTGCTCAGGGGTGTTCTAGAGGAGCTACGATTCATGGTTTCAGAATCGGTCATATAAGTCATTCTTTGGATCGGCGTTTTGTCACGAGCCAACTTAATCGTGTGGTAACGCGTATTTTTTAGTAGTGTTTGCCTACTGTAAAAAATCTCAGCATTAGAGGACGGGTCAAATTTCAACACAAGTGGGCAAGATTTATTTTTCTGAGACTTTCTTAGTCGATGGCAGCTGCACGAGACGTTATTCATAGAGCATGCATTCAAAAGAGTGCTTTTGACCTTGTTGATCTGTGCATTATCCGGTATATCTCACTTCCTGCAGGCCTACTTATTCTGTTTGGTTTGATTTTTTTACTGCGATGTAAAGCAGACAGTGGAGTTAGACGCTTAGTTTGGAAGATTGGCATTTAGAACAAATTTAAAATTCGTAATCATAAGACAATGAGCAATGTGTCTGTAAGGTCTGTTTAAGAGTGTCAGGGATTTAAACTGTCTGGTTCTGTATCCAGTTAGGAGTTTATCCGAATAAAAATATCGAAATAGTATATCAAGATACCCTATAAAAATACTTTAGGTGCGAAGATGACATAACAGAAGCACTTAGGCGGACAGTTTCTATAAAAGATAATTTTAACCGCCAAAGTTATAATCTACTAACGGATAGGGGTATATATTTATTAATATCCACGAGAAACATATAAAAAGTCGTTTAGGGAAAAAAATTAAAAAATAATACGTGAAAAAGAAAACAAAGACTATCAACTGATCAGTCATAGACAAATGTGCACCATCATGATCATTATCACAAATATCCACTTTACCGTCGTCTATCTGGTCGACTTCATCATTCTCAAACTCTTTAATAACAGTAGTAGACAATTTGGGTTCTTCCTCACAAATCCTTAATTGTTTTATACCTTTACTCTGACTAGTAATACCTAGAAAACTTGAGGAATCAGAACTGGACTCTGAAACTGTAACTCCCTTCTTCTTCACAAACTGTGGTGTCATCTGTGACACTCTACTCTACAATGGCTTGCCAGTTGCAACTACAGGCTTTTTCACCGCACCATTATCGTCAAACAATTCGGAGTCAGAACCTGATGACGCTGATTTCACATTTGGCTTACTACTAAACTTGGTCACTTCTTCACAGTTCGCCTTTGTATGCACTTCTTGCAAACGCGTAAAACACAACCGTGCTTGTCTTGCAACTTGCAACCTATCTGTTGAGGATGTCCCACGAAAGCGGTTACACTCACCACGTTTATCTGGATTACTGGACACCATGAAGCTTTCTCGATATCCACTTCTCTGAGACCCTTTCGTCATGAATAACTGCATTTCGCTCTCAGACTTCTCCATTCTAGAGGTGGGATGCAATATACTGGCAAACTTGCCCATAGATTGATTGACGCTGTCTTTTATCAGTTTCAGAATATCGTCGAACTTTGGCTCAATACCTTCATCCTCTATACGAGAGCTTATCTTCACCCACTTCCTTTGCAGTCGAGTAGGTAGGCGTCTCGCTATTATCTCTAGGACGGAACTTGAGTTCAGACCGCTCATTCAATTCATCGAAATCAACGTATTCTTGTCAGTCATCAGATTACCCAGATTACCCATCTTGTAATTGACTACCATTACCTTTAACAGCCTCAAATAATTTCCCTACAATCACCGAATCTTTGTCGCAGTATACTCATAGCCTCAGCGTATCCTTCGTTAAGGGGCATGAACCTACAGCACAGTGTAGCTCTTGAAGCAACCCCAGTGCAATAGCCCATCAAATACATCAACTTCGTTTCATCATTTAATAAAAAACTACTCAACATGATATCAAACTCCTTTACAAACTGCAGATAGTCAGCTGGGTTTCCGTTGAAACCCTGAGGCTCGTACTTAGTAAGCCTAATATTCCTATCATCCCTAAACGGCGAATCATTAACATCAACCATATCATGCCTAACGTCAAACACATCGTTATATGTAACAGGCAAATCAACATGACTTACTTTACTGCTTGCTTTCAAGACGCTTTTCCTTTCTTTGACCCGGGCCTTATTGTACTTGACTCAAATTCCAGAAATGTTCTTGATAATACTTATCGGAATAAGACTGGCAAGCACCAGGAAAGACGAAGGGAATCTATCCAAACACTATCCGAATCTGTTAACCAACTCTTAGTCACTGTCAATTTTCAGCTCTTACTACGCTGGAGCTCACGGTTTTCTTTTATTATTTTTACGAACTATGCGCCATAACTTACGCGGGAAACCGGAAGAGAAATCTCCGACTCAAATGCTATTTATTCTTACACCATTACAGAACCAGTCATTAGGCTACTGTACATAAGGTCTAAGAATTTATATCATAGGAATAAATCACGATGATAACTTTGTCATCTTCTCTCACTTCCAACGAAGTGTGAACGATGAGACGATGCCTGCTGAGTAGGTGACTCCCGCGAAAATTATGAGGAAGTTGGGTTTGAGCAAACAACCATAAATTGGTATTTTAATCTTTAACTACATCGACAGTCGCTTTTATAGTCTACTTGTATTTTATACAATTTTCGGATTCTCAGAATGTCCTTCTCTTCGTAAAATGCCATTTAATCACCAGGGGACATAACAATTACCCCATTGTACGTTGTTCATTGGTTGGCCATAACTGTCAACATGAAACAAAACGAAATTCAGGTTGTCGCTCAACTGTGATGATGATCTTACTGAAGGGTTTACAATTTAACGTTTATAAGAACCTCTTCTGGTTGCTTGTACTATGATTCAACAAATTAATTTTATCAAAAGTATCAAATTGTGATGCTTCGGGGTTTGTAATCTAGAGCATAACTGATCGCGACTGTAAAATGGCGTGCATTTCTTGTAATTACATGTTTACACGAAATATAAATTATCATTATACTGGAAAATGTGATTGGTAATCACATCAGGGAACGCGTTGACGGGATTATCAGGCTCCATGGAGCGCAACATTTTTCAGGAAAGGCAGATCCTGTGTAAGAAATCTACTATCAGCTTGGGACGATCGAACATCATGCTGGGATATGAATATTCCAGCCCATGCGACATTTTAAGACTTCAGGGAGGCATTTGACACAGCTCACCATGACCTTTTCCCAGGCAAAATCAGTCAGGTAGGTAAAGGTAAGCCACTGCTGTCATGGTTAAAAGAACTACCTAGCTGAAACGAAATTCTTCACTCAGGTCAATCGATTCCGATCATCTGGGCACAGCTCTTCATCAGGGCTCTATCCTAGAACCACTGATATTTTTGATCTTTATCAATGACTCAACTTACTGTCTATGCTGGCCTACCCTTTACGTCGATGACGTAAAGATCTGGACAGTAACAAATTGCTCAAAAGACTCAGATAGGCTGCAGACAGACCTAAAACTTCTGGAAGTCTGAACGATGGTCAGCGATATGGCTTTAAAACTGAAAAAGTACAAAATAGTGAAATAACGCACATGGAGGCTTCGGAATGCAAGTTACGCCGTGTGCAACGTAAAGTTCTACGGAGAAGATGGACACAAGTGGGAATTACACGGGAAATGTAGCGAGGGCATAATATGCGGTACCCACTTCACAATAGACAGGTGCACTCGCTGATGAGCAGTGCAAAACATAAGTCAATCCACATCTAGATGTGCCCAATATCACTGCACCTCCACGGCTTAGAAGACACGCGTACCTTTTGGAAAGAGTTCAAAGACGGGTGACAAAACGAGTGGTTGGTCTCCGAGATAAACTGTATGATGATAGGTTAAAGAAATTAGGCATATTCACACTTAGCCACCGTTGGCCTAGGTGGAAATGACTACTGTCTGCGAGAATACAAATGGCCAGAATCGAAAATACTGTTTGAAAGAAACTCACCAATATTATTATAATTATTATTCTCAGTTCGTGTTTCCAATGTTTTTGACTGTATTTCGTAAATGTGGACAAAGTCCTCTGATTAACTTCGTTTTACCTTTTTATTTTATTCACATTATAAGTAAATCAGATGCAATGCTGTGACAAATGCTGAGAATTCCATTCTGCATTATAAGTACTGTTTTTGGAATAGAGTGGATTATTATCAATAAAAAAGGTATTCAGGGTAACAAACAGAAAAAGAAATAGAGAAAACCTAAGATAGACAGCTGGTTAGATCTGAAGTTAATATATATAAATATATGTCAGTAATAATAAGTGTAGTTAGAGTTGTCAGGTGAGTAATATGGGAGAGAATGTAAAGAAGAAATCCGACCAAATTATTTATCTACCCCCGAATGGTGTATGGGATTTTAAGGAGACAGACCATTTGGACGCTGACCTTGTGTAGCTGCATGATTGTTCAGCCTTCGCTTAAAGGTGTCCCCAGAAAATGCCATTGCTACATCTGGCGGTAAGGAATTCCAAGGACCGCGAACCCGCAAGTGGGAGCGCACCCACGTCCTTGCCCTCTGGTGAGCTATCCTTCTGGGATTTCCACGAGAAAGCCTATACCTACTCACTGGCAAAACACCTTTCTTTTAGCGTGCGACAGATTATTGGATCTAATGTTCTGTCGATGTAGTATGGTGAGAGGAAATACAAAATTAACAGTTATAACTCAGCCTAAGTAATGTTCACACTCATGAAAAAATGAACAAAAACAAAAAACCGAGAGGATTATAAATATAATAAGTACAATAAAGGTTGATGTTGTAAGGGTGGAGAAAATAGTTTACTAGTATTGCAAAGAAGGTTAGTTAGTTCACGCCTGATACTATTTTCATCACACAAAGTACGTGCCAAATATGGTATAATGGAGTTTTTATACTTACACGTACGTGCATATAGTCTTCTGAAAAATTTGTTGTTTTACCTGAGGAGACACAAAGTTGGAGCTGCGGGTAAAGTGGGTATTCACAGTCTGACGAAATTTCTCTAGCAAATTTGTTGCCTGGCATCAAGGGCCTATCTGTGGCAATGTCAACGATATGACCCAATGGGATACCCCTCGCTTTCGTAGTTCTACAAATTATGATGCAGTCTTTTTTAAGCAATCCAGGAAAGAATAAGGGTGAAGAGTAAAGAAGAGTGGGTAAGATGTACGAGTTGACAAACTGTAGGGGGGGTTAGTTGATTTATGCTTGAGTGCCTTAACTTCGTAATTTAAAAAGTCAAACGGAATATTCTTTCAGAAATCGCTAAGACATGGGAAGACTGGGATAGGTCAGAGGAAGCAATTAATCCAAGATATTTAACTTCAGACTGGATTTCTATATCAGTATCATCAATTTTGCAAGGGTCATAGCAACCAACGGCTTCATTTAACTTTCTTTCACATAGAAAACTGAAATTATTAGTCTGGCATTTGGAAGGATTTAGTTTAAGACCATTAGACGAAGACCATTTGCCAACTCCTGATAGAGAGGTGTTCATCTTAGTACAGTCTAGCTGGGAGTTAACAGACATTGAAATAGTTAGATCGTCCACATACTTAACAAAGTTCATTTCGTCATCAGAGTGAGGAAAGTCATGCAAGAAGAAAGAAAACAGAAAAGAAGAGAGGACAGCGCATTGAGAGATACCACTCTCAGTAAGCAAAGAAGTGGACGGCTTTCTTTGACTGCCTTCTTCCTGAGAAATAAGAATGTAGCCATTTGACAACCCAACAGTCATTCTGAGTTTCAGCAAGCTTGTTTAACGAAATGTCTCTAGGTACTGAGTTGAAAGCAGATGTGTAATCTAGGAAGGTGCAGCGAAAACATTTAGCCCCCTTGTCTAAGCTGGAGACAATGTTATGATACAAGACTGCAGCTGCATCTAAAGTACTTCTACTGTGTTTATAGGCAAATTGTTTGGGATCGTTAAAGGCTTTGAGTGAAGGCTGAAGACTAATTAAGATTAACTTTTCCATAGCTTTTAGAAAAGGAGAGGTAATAGCAATATGTCTAAATTTAAAACATGTTCCAGTTGACGGCTTAGGCATAGGTACAATTTTAATGTCTTTCCAAACGGCTTGCAAGACATTTTTGGAAAAAGATTCATTAAATATGTTCATAAGAGGATAACAGTTCACTATTTATATCTATTATTATTACCTCTTCTCTTTTGACGACGATGCCGGATGACTAACTGGTGAAAGGGTCAACCACATTAACAGTAGTAACAGCCTTAACACACCTCATACTACAAACCATATATAATAAATCACAATACACCTCCTTTTGGAGTCAACCAAAGCTACGAAAGTCGAGTAGCGGGACGAGCTACCCAGGGGTTTACCGAAGATCAGGAACCCATACCGCACAATCAAGAGGCGGGCACAAAGAAATCAAGTTGTTTTATACTAGTGGCAATGGATAAAGGCACACACGGCTGTCACTATGCGTTATCGCGATGTTGTGTTTGGGTTGTTCTTCGTTGTTTTTTCAACTGAAATACTTTATAAATATCATATTTTAACAAAAAACTTAGAAAAATGGTGGAAAGCTGACGCTTTTAGCAGTTTGAGTGGACACGTATCTGTCGTCGAATTTCGCTGTTTCTTTGCATATGGAATGTTAAAAATCTCTGTAAATTGTTGATTATGTTAAGAAAAACGAAATAAATTAGGTTGTTGAAGTATATTTTGCGAAATTCTGGAGTGGTGTTTTCAATCTCTGAGTTATGAAAACTTGGTAAGTCAGAAGAGTTTACAGCTATAAAGGAGTGTTAGTTGACTTATTCGTAAGATAGCAGTTAATAAACAAAGTTTTCCTAAAAGGCGCCTTGGTTTGCAGTATTTTTGCATAGCTAATTATATGGTAACGGATGTTTTACTGTTGTTGGTTTTCAGGTTACAATTGTAATTTACGGAATGGCTGACTTTATTTGGAGGCTTTGATGAAGTGCAATTGCAGAATTTGCCTGTTGATTTTGAAATCTTCGTGATATCATAAAATTATTTATCAAAATAAATATTCCTTAAAAGTTTTAACTGTGTTCTTTAATTACCACTTCCCCTTGCTTGTCAAAGCAATAGTGATGTAGCCGGTTGTGGAATGCGTAATAGTTTAATTTGAGTGATAATTTGCGCAGCATAAGAATACTAGGATTTTCTTCAATAGGATATACCTATAATACGTTATTTCCGATGTATGTACATCTTTCGTTATTACAATACAAACACATGTTTGACCCTCTTTTCTTCTTAACGCTAATGCCTACTTATACTATGCGCAACCGGATTAAATGTAACTGAAACATTTCATGCTAGGCTTGATGACACAATGAGGAAATAAATACGGTTTACGATTACGACGCATTCCAAACAAGTATTAGTACATTGCCTATCACTTTCGTTAACTATGCAATGTCCTCGGAATGATAATTAAGACGAATACAGGTATTCGACATAAATACATATATTTACAAAATAACAACAGTCAAACAGGACATATTCACATTAAAGACGGTTTAAAACAATCCCGTGAAAAAATCACATTTGTAGTTTTTTTTTATGGCTACATCATAGCCTATTTAAAGTCCACTGATCGTTTTATCCACAATAGGTGGATCAGTTTCCCTCAGACGACTGTGACACAGCTTTCAGCACCACCTGATTCTTCAGAAGAAACTGTTTATGATCTTTCATTGCAAAGATCGAGATTGTATTCCCTCGGCCACCTCCAGCCGCACTGAGAAATACCTAAGGACGTATACATATCAGTTAAGTTAATCTTACCTCAGGTGAACAATTCCTGACCTTAGCAACAATGAATATGTAAGTGTTGAGGTTAGACTTAAGATAGTCTTCGATATCACCACACTTACTAAAAACTTCACCGTCTTATGACTTTACCAGTACTCTACCTAACGTGTAAGTACTGATTAACTCAATCAAAGTTTAAAAGCTAACAATGGAAAGAATTCTTAGTATGAGTTGTATTTAACGTAACTGAATAACAGATTTAATAAATAAAGTGACTGTACAACTTATCTGCAGACGTTGCTGGAGGTAGGCTCGGAGAGTGTGCAAAAAGAGAGCACAACATGAGAGCGAACCAATGAACGTACGGAAGACTCCCAACTCAAAAGATAAAAAGTCTATCACCGTGGGTGAGCGAGTTCAAACAAAAGTTCAAAGGTACAATGTGCACTACAGGTTATCCCCCCCCCTAGAAGGTTGGTGGGAAACCAGCAAGCTTCGATATACAAAAGTAGGATGGCTTGGCACAATAGCAATGAGTGAATGCGAAGGTTTGAAGATAGGAATAGTAAGAAAAAGAAATTTTATCGAAAAGAAAGAAAGCAAAAGAAAAGGCAAAAAAATTAAGGTAAGTTGGAAGTGGTATGTACATGATTAGTGAAGTAAGATGGAATATAATAAGAAATGACGCTGATGCCTTGCGTGGTTGTAAGCTTCTGCGGTCTGGTGTTTTTTTATATTTTTTGTTCTTTTTTTATCTTTCATATTTTAATTAACCTTCTTTTTAGTATTTTTTATTGTATTGATATTTATCGATTAATTATTTTTAATCTCCGTACTATTACAAGCTTACTTATGTGGAGGTCTGATGGTAAAACTCCGCCGCCGAGGCTGTCGTAGCAAGAAGGTGTGTGGAGTCCTCAAAAATAAACTTATCCAAATTTTACTACTATGTAAATAATGAACATATTGTACACCACTTTGTTTTAACCATAAACTCTGTACTTTGAATTTTCCTCGGGTTTTGAATAAATATATAGTTCTGCTTTCGACTCTCCGTCTTCTCCACCATCTCAACTGCCGTCGATCAATTTTTATCACCTGCTTTCTATCTCAAATTTTTGCAGGTCACCGTAGTTCTTCCTACGTACTTTGGTCGACCTCCGGCAACGTCAACATTGGAGAATTAGTACTGGAGCAGTCTTCCCGCAGCACCTGGAGTCTATTACGTTTATTGTGGACTTTGGATCTTTGTAAACCCAAGTAACCAAACTTTAATACATTCTTCCCGTAACTAAACTGATTTGGTACTTTATTTTCTGTTTGAATTTGGGTAACTAAGCTAACAGAGTAAAAGGTCCACCACAATAATTGGTGAGCCCATTTTGAACCTTTTATTTTATGGTTAACCCGTTTTCAAACCTTTTTGTTTCGATAGTTAACTCGTTTTGAAAATTTTTGTTACTATTTTGGCCTTATAAACTCGCATTGCTTTAATTTTTGTTACCACAAGTTTTGCTATTTTGTATATCTCAATACTTAAATAATTTTTTGACAATGGCTCCATTGAAACGTGTCACTATTCCCGAAGAACTTCATAAAGGCGAAGTGATACAGAAATCTTCTGTTACCGCCTTGCCGGATTCCACATCTATGAAGGACGCACCACTGTTTTGGTTACTTTCCCAGTTAACATCTCAAATGCAAGACTTACGACTGGAAGTGTCTGAGCTTCGAGCACAAAGGAACCAGTCACATACGGTATCCAAGCAACGGCGATCAAGATCTAGACGACGTTCTAGAACACCGTCCCAAAGCCGTAACATTTGTTGGTATCATAGGAGGTATGGGCATAATGCCCTGAAGTGTCTTCGACCGTGTATGTACAACAGTAGTAACTCATCTCAGGGAAACTCCCCAGCCAGACAGTAATGGCGACGGCTGTTACTGGCAATCACCCCAGTCGCCTTTTCTATGTGAGGGATTTGACTACCGGCACATTATTCCTGGTAGATACAGGCGCCGAGGTCAGTGTTATTCCCCCCTCACTATCCAGGCGATCAGCCAAAATACCTGGTAAACTTTCACTTCGTGCTGCCAACCAAACCAACATACAGACGTATGGCGAACAGTCAATGATTTTAAACCTAGGATTACGCCGACGTTTCACATGGATCTTCATAGTAGCTGACGTACGTCACGCTATACTAGGTGCAGACTTCCTAAGTCACTTCAATCTGTTGGTTGATATCAGCAAGAAAAAACTGGTTGACAATTGCACCCAACTCAAGATCCACGGTATTACATGTGACTACTCTGTTCATAGCATCTGTATAGAAAAGCCGGAGAGTGAAATGTTTTCTGCTTTATTGCAACGATTTCCTAAAATCCTTAAACCATCATACAACGTCGAAGATATATCTCATACAGTTACGCATAAGATCATCACAACAGGACAACCTGTGAAGGCACGTCCACGACGGTTACCACCCGATAAACTAGCAGCAGCTAAGTCGGAATTCGAACATATGATGCAGCTAGGCATCATACGACCATCTAACAGCTCATGGTCTTCACCTTTGCACATGGTACCTAAAACTAATCATGACTGGCGACCATGTGGAGATTATCGCGCTTTGAATAACGCTACGGTCCCAGATCGTTATCCTATACCTCATCTCCACGACTTCTCCTTGACCTTACATGGAAAGACCATTTTGACTTGATCAGGGCATATCATCAAATACCAGTCGCTCCAGAAGACATTGCAAAAACAGCAATTATCACGCCTTTTGGATTATTCGAATTCTTGAGAATGCCTTTCGGACTAAAGAATGCTGCTCAAACATTTCAGCGTTTTATGGACCAAGTTACCCAAGGTCTTGATTTCGTCTTTGTATATATCGACGATGTCTTAATTGCCAGCTCATCGATGGAAGAACATATGAACACTTAAGCTTGTTATTTCAAAGGTTTGAACAATTTGGAGTTGTTATCAATCCAAAGAAATGTATTTTTGGTTCCCCTTCCATTGAATTCTTAGGACATCGAATAACTGCCGAAGGCATCAGACCTACCGAAGATAAGATAGAAACTATTAAGAACTTTCCCGAACCTGATTCCTTAAAGAAACTTAGACGTTTTCTCGGGATGTTCAACTTCTACCGACGTTTTATTCCATCATGTGCCTCCATAGTTCAGCCACTGACCGACCTACTTAGATGCAATTCGAAGAAATTTCAGTGGTCTGAAGAAGCAAAAGCAGCATTTAATAATGCAAAAGATGCCTTATCCAACGTTGTAATGTTATCTCATATCAACCCAGAAGCTTCACTCATTTTATGTACAGATGCATCGCAGGTAGCAGTGGGAGCAGTTTTACAACAAAAGTTCGACAATGACATCACTCCACTTGCTTTCTTCTCCAAGAAGTTGGAACCTGCGCAAACTCGTTACAGCACTTTTGGCAGAGAACTGTTAGCCATCTACCTAGCAGTGAAACATTTCAGCTTCTTACTACAAGGTCGACATTTTACTATCTTAACCGACCATAAGCCTCTTTGTTATGCTTTCACCACTTCGTTGGACAGACACTCTCCGAGAGAAGCCAGACAACTGGATTACATCTCACAATTCTCAACAGACATCCAGTTCATCAAAGGAGATTCCAATATCGTAGCCGATTCTTTGTCTCGATGTGACGTTAATCACCTATCTTCGATAGATATTAGCTTAGACAATATTGCCAAGCTGCAGAAAAATGACGCCGAACTCCATACTTGTAGACGAAACTCCTCCCTACAGTTGCAGGATGTACCTATTCCCCTGTCTGATACAACTATCGTCTGCGACGTTTCAACGGGCGTTCATAGACCTTTTGTTCCACTAAGTTGTCGAAAACCTTTGTTTGAACATCTACATTCATTGTCTCATCCTGGAGTGCGTGCTACAGTCAAGTTGATCAGCGAGCGTTTTGTTTGGCCCAAGATGAACTCCGATATTCGGAAATGGGCCCGCCAATGCTTGCAATGTCAAAGATCCAAGGTACATCATCATACCGTCACACCTCCAAAACAGTTCAATTTACCGGATAAACGATTTCAACACGTTCATATAGATATTATTGGACCATTACCGCCATCCAGAGGATTTACTCATATACTTAATGCGATTGATCGATTTACCCGATGGGCTATTGCTTGTCCACTCAACGATATATCTGCAGAAAATATCGCTTTGGTTTTCTTAGATCGCTGGGTGTCAAACTACGGAGTACCCACAACTATTACAACAGACCGAGGAGCTCAATTTCAATCAACTCTGTTTCGAGAGTTTACGAGACTCCTTGGAGTGAACCATATCTCCACTACAGCTTATCATCCTGCAGCGAATGGTCTGGTGGAACGTTTCCATCGACAACTGAAAAGCTCGCTTATGGCACAAGCTGACTCATCTAAGTGGAGTGAACACCTACCATTAGTTCTTCTCAGTATCCGATCAACTGTCAAAGAAGATTTGGGATGTACACCAGCTCAACTTGTGTATGGTACTACCCTCACATTGCCTGGTCAGTTAGTTCCGTCTAATGATTCAACTGAAGTAAATATCTCCGACTTCACCAACCGCCTTACCCAGCAAATGCTCCAGCTTCGACCAGTAGCCCCCCGCCAATCACTTCAGAAAGCTCAAGTTAATAAGAATCTACTCACTTGCAAATTTGTATTTGTTCGCGTCGATGCCATTAGAAAAGGTTTACAGCATCCATATGAAGGTCCTTTTCTAGTACTTAAACGCACCGATAAATACTTCACGCTGAACAAACATGGTAAACCGGAGACTGTTTCTATCGACCGTCTTAAACCAGCGTACACCGACAGCGAACATGAAACACTAGCAACGCCGACACCAATGAACAATCAGAAAGTCAATTCAACTCCAACTCTCCCGCTCTTCACACTTCCCCCTGTACAAACACGCAGTGGACGGCAGATCTGTAAACCTGCCCGCTATGTTCATTTTATTGACTGACATAAAAAAGAAAGTACGTTAACCTTATTTAGACATTCTTCTCATTACTATTGTTGTCGAGATTCATTTCATTATAATCATAAATATTTATTAGCAAGCACACGCATTCACCAAGTATATGTATATATCTATTTGTATATGAATTTCACAAATGTTAACGAACATGTCATGGTTTATTATGCACATAAATTTTTTATTTAAAATTATAACAAGTTTTGATTTTTTTAAATTCCTGTATGTGCTTATATGTTCTAAACTTTATACGACACGGATGCATGCCATACATCCTGATCTAACTTTTTATCCTTATTGTTGAAATTGTCCCTTATTTATATTGCTTATATTCATGTAATCGTCCACGGGGACAAGTACTGATGGTCCTCCGGACCTCTAAGAGGGGGAGCCCTGTGGAGTCCTCAAAAATAAACTTATCCAAATTTTACTACTATGTAAATAATGAACATATTGTACACCACTTTGTTTTAACCATAAACTCTGTACTTTGAATTTTCCTCGGGTTTTGAATAAATATATAGTTCTGCTTTCGACTCTCCGTCTTCTCCACCATCTCAACTGCCGTCGATCAATTTTTATCACCTGCTTTCTATCTCAAATTTTTGCAGGAGCACCGTAGTTCTTCCTACGTACTTTGGTCGACCTCCGGCAACGTCAACATTGGAGAATTAGTACTGGAGCAGTCTTCCCGCAGCACCTGGAGTCTATTACGTTTATTGTGGACTTTGGATCTTTGTAAACCCAAGTAACCAAACTTTAATACATTCTTCCCGTAACTAAACTGATTTGGTACTTTATTTTCTGTTTGAATTTGGGTAACTAAGCTAACAGAGTAAAAGGTCCACCACAGGTGATTCATTATGTCTAACTTTCATTTTAGACTTATGCTCCCTTCCTCCGCTGCAACAGAACCTAGCAGTCATGTTAAAGGCAATCTGTCAATCGCGTCTCATAAACCGTTAATGCCCAGCTCTCGCTACGCTCGAGCCCACGCTGTTCCTTTGAGTTTTCAGAAACGCTTAGTTATAACGGACGAAAAAACCAAAACACCGATCTGCCGTTTGATATTTCTGTATTGTTACACCAACATATAAAAGGAATAAGCGAACTAAGGTCTGTAAACAAATATTACAATAATAAATCGTTATATTACATCTGACGATGTTTCACTCTTCTTTCTGAACAGCGACCGATGAGACGATGACTGTCGTATTGATGCCTCCGCGAAAATCGGGGAAGTTGATTTTGAGCAAACAACCAAGAATTGATCGTTCAATCTTCAACTCCATTGACACTCCCCGGCAAAAAAGGGATCCAATCCTTTTTTCCTTCACGATCAATGCACGTTGACTTGGATGCCATTGCGAGAACCTGGGTCACACGGACAGAGCTGAAATGGAAAACAAACAGAAAAGCCAACACACCACAAGTATACTCACAGCACAATCTCACACATCAATGACGACCTGCGCCTCCAGACAGAGACCTCCTCTTGACATCTTGCAACACAATCGCCGCTTGCTAGAATGACTCTTGCAGAATGCAATGTGACCATAGCACCACCTCACGATACTCTACGCACATCCTAATCTACTCACTATCAATTACCACTGCAATCGCTTGTCACTCATTCTGCCTCAGTTCTAGTAGCGGTGACGCATGCGAGCCTCAGTCGTTTACACTCTTTCTCCCCGGCGTGTCGGACCGCAGCTAACAATTATCTCCGTGTGCATTTCATTCTCAGCAACAGCCTAGCCTCCCCCGGCGTATACGACCCATCTGCTGTCCTTAACATCAATCAATTCATTCACGGATGTAGAAGACTAGAAACAACTTCAGAAGTAATCACGACGAAAATTTTAACAAAATTATGCAATAACAACAAGGTACGAAAACAACGAGTAAACACAATGAATTCAAATAACACCAATTGATATGACACACCACACGTATATACAAACAGTACACACAAACTCGCATTTCATGTCTTGATGGAATACCCTTGAAGAATTGCAGGACTTACACCAGTACGCCTACAAACCTTCACAGGTTGACCATTGTAAGTTGTGGAATGTCCGGACACAAACAGAATTACCAACAGCTAGATGACAGATGATATCAATTCTGTATATACAATATGAACATATGTACAAAATCACACACCGAGCACATTAGACTGCTCATTGATGCGCTACCCTTTGAAGAATTGTAGGACTTACAGCAGTACGCCTACAACCCTTCTCAGGTTGACGCTCTAGGTTGGAAAATCGTCGCAGAGTTCATTCGCTGACTTCCTTCTATCAGCTATATCCTCAAATCTGAACGGCAACACGCCCATGTCACTGTATCGTAGAATATAGATGACTAACAAACACACGACATATCTCATGAACCAAGTATAGAAACAGAGTAATTTACACCAAAGATAATAACATTCAAATAGTAACTTGAAACTAGAAATGCCTTTATTCGTGCAAGTCAATTTAACAATAACTCTCTCCTTTACACTTGGCTTATCCACACTAAACTGACCATTGATATTCGTCCTTTCAAACGAACTGATACTACCATAGTCATTGCACAAGATAGTTGAGTTGATGGGTGTCTGTTTCATTGTGGATGACAGCGCCAACGATGACTGAGTGACACAAGGTGATGAACTTAGTGGTGGATCAGAAGCTGTTCTTGTTCGGCTCTCAGATAGTTGTCCAACTGCAAGATTACCACCACTGCTGTCTTTCACTACTAGTTCGGGTTTAGCACTAGCATCTGATGATAGGTGGGCTACATGCTGATCACTCACACTGACGGTCTCACAAATATCCATAACTTCTGCAACTGCATCTGCATTTATTTCTACTTCACGTTCAAGTTGTACAGAAACTTTGTTCAACTTAGCAGTAGTAGGCATATCCCTCATCTCATCATGATCAACCAAAGACAAATGTGCACTATGATGATCATTACCACAAATATTCAATTTACCGTCAACTTCATCATTTTCAAACTCTTTAATAACAGAAGTAGACAATTTTGGTTCCTCCTCACAAATCCCTAAAGGTTCTTTATCTTCAATCTGTCTAGTAATACCTTGTAAACTTGTAGGGTCAGAACTGCACTCTGAAGCAATAACTCTATTCTGTGACACTCTATTCAACAATGGCTTACCAGTTGCAACTACAGACTTCTTCACAGCACCGTTATCGTCACACAATTCGGAGTCAGACCTGGAGTTTACATTTAGCTTATCACTGAACTTGCTCACTGGTTCACAGTTCACTTCAGTATGCACCTCTTGCACACGTGTAAAACACAACCGTGTTTGTCTTGCATCTTGTAACTTATCTGTTGAGGATGTACTACAAAACCTGTTACACTCACTAGGTCTATATGCATTACTATACATCATGGAGCCTTCTCGATATCCACCTCTCTGAGGCCCTTTCGTCATCAATGATTGCATTTCGCCCGCAGACTGCTCTATTCTAGGGGTGAGATGTAATAGACTGGCGAACTTGCTCGTAGATTGATTGACGCTAGTATTTACCAGTTTCAGGATATCATCAAATTTTGGCTCGATACCCTCATCCTCCATACGGGAGCTCATCTTCACCCACTTCCTTTGCAGTCGAGTAGGTAGACGTCTTGCTATTACTTCTAGTATAAAACTCGAGTTGAGGTCACTCATGCGATTCATCGAAATCATTCCATTCTTGTAAATTAGCAAATTATCTAAAAACTCAGTGAGTGCCTGGGAGTCATCCTGGAATTGACCACCATTACCCTTAACAGCCTCGAATAATTTCCCTGCAATAATCGAAGGTCTTCCAAACCTTTGACGTAATATGCTCATAGCCTCGTAGTAGCCCTCTTTTGGCTTCATAAACTTACAGCACTGTATAGCTCTTGCAGCATCTCCAGTGCAATATCTCATCAAATACATTAACTTCAATTCATCATTTAATAAAAAACCACTCAACATGATCTCAAACTCCTTTACAAATTGTAAATAATCAGCTGGGTTTCCATCAAAACACCGTGGTTCAAACTTAGGGAGTTTGATGTTCCTATTATCCCTGAACGGCGAAACAATAACATCAACCATGTCATGCTTAACATCAGACACATCGTTACAATTAACAGACAAGTCACAATGACTTACTTTCCTGTTTGTATCCAAGACACTCTGTCCCTTCTTTGACCCAGGCATTATTGAACTTGACCCAATTCCAAAATCGTTCCAGATATTGCTTGTTCAAAGAGGACTTGACCGGCACCAGGAAAGATGAACGGTGACTATCCAAACTTTCACCAACTGTTTGAATCCGCCAGATCTGTTTCTATCGTCAGAAACTGTCAATCACGTCTCATAAACCGTTAATGCCCAGCTCTTGCTACGCTCGGGCCCACGCTGTTCCTTTGAGTTTTCAGAAACGCTTAGTTATAACGGACGAAAAAACCAAAACACCGATCTGCCGTTTGATATTTCTGTATTGTTACACCAACATATAAAAGGAATAAGCGAACTAAGGTCTGTAAACAAATATTACAATAATAAATCGTTATATTACATCTGACGATGTTTCACTCTTCTTTCTGAACAGCGACCGATGAGACGATGACTGTCGTATTGATGCCTCCGCGAAAATCGGGGAAGTTGATTTTGAGCAAACAACCAAGAATTGATCGTTCAATCTTCAACTTCATTGACACAATCATTATACCAGCGTATGATAAGGAGCAGTGTAAAGAAAAACAACAGAAGAGAATGGGAGAAGAGTTTAAGATTTCAAAATCGGCGTAAAGGTACTACAAAAGCTTGTGCGAAATCAATGCGAGGAAAACCGGTGCAACTTGGAAGTAGTACGTTAGAATGAGATAAAACAAAGGAAGTTTCTACCCTGGGAGAACTTATAAAATTACAGAGAAGTTAGTACATAACCAATAGTTATGAGTAGTTATCATTACAAAAATTATTTTGTTCATGTTGCGAAGTGCATACTAAGATGATGCATAATGTTTATAAGTACGGTTCACAAAATAAATGAATTGCAGGAGGGCATAAACCCGAAGGAATATAGTACAGGCTGTGAAAATAAATTGAGCGGATTACTATGTACAGCATAGAAGTGAAGCATTTATGCGCAAAAATATGTATATCAGTCCATTTAACTATACAGTGGAAGTTTCTTTTTTTCTGTTTTTTAAATAATTTTATAGACTTTTTTTATTTTTAAAAATTTTTTGTTTATGTATTATTATTTTACATTTTTTTACTTTTTTATTTTCTTTTTTTTAATATTTTCTTTTTTTATAAATTTTTTTTAATAATAATTTTTTTTGGAAGAAAGTGGGCAGTGAAAAGGAATATACTGTTCGTAATTCCTCATTTGGTGTGGGTTACAAGATGACATGAGAAGCCAACTGATCTAGCGAGTAGATTGCAATGGAATATATGAAAAATTAGGATAAAAACTGCTGCTGATCCTCTGTAACGAGAGATAAAGATTAAAAGGATTAGTGGAGGGAAAAACGACTACTCCCAGAAGCGGGACCAAATAGAGTAAATATAGCAAAATTGAATAAAAAATTGTGACAAGGAATAAAAAATCACTAGTAGCATTACCTATGGATTAGTTCAGTGAAAGAATTCTACGAACCTCTTGGGCCAGTGAACACGTCGACCAGCACGTGTGACAGGGGTCTTACTGGTGACGGTAGGAGAATCATCATTCGCCACTGGAGGTGAGGTAGTTGAGTCTGGACAAGGACTAGGTTCAGTGGGGCTATTTGATTGAGCCGATGGGGAGGGTGAAGGTTCTTCAGTGTATGCCGCTTTAAGTCTGTCTATGCTGACAGTGTCTGGGCGGCCGCATCGGTCAATAACGAAAAATTTATCTTTACGACTAAGGACCTTAAAAGGCCCGTCATACGGTGGTTGTAATGGCTTTCGTATGGCGTCGTGACGCACGAAAACGTGTGTACAGTCATCAAGTCGCCGATCAACCTGAACCTTTCGGTTCTGAGTGCGTGTGGAAACTGGTCGGAGTCGCTGCATAAAACTTTTAAGTTGCTGAGCGTAACGGGTGGTATCGGGGAAATTTGGCTCGAAAGTTTCGGGAGCGATTAGCTCGCCTGGTAAACGCATGGTGGTACCGTACACCAATTCAGCTGGCGAGCACTGCAGATCCCCCTTAAGCGTAGCCCGGATGCTAAGCAGGACCAGTGGTAGCGAATCTGTCCACTTACTGTTGTCCACTGCCATCAACGCAGCTTTGAGTTGACGGTGGAAACGTTCTACTAGGCCATTTGCCGCAGGATGATACGCGGTTGTGCGAATGCGTTTGCATCCCAGCATCTCTAACAATTCTTTGAAGCTTGTGGATTCGAATTGTTGTCCGCGGTCGGTAGTGACAGTTGCGGGACATCCAAAATGGGCAACCCAGCCTTCCATGAAGGCACGACAGACGGTTTGAGCCGTTACATCTTGTATCGGAATGGCTTCCGGCCAACGTGTGAAACGATCCACACATGTGAGTAAATACGAGCAGCCGTTAGACGGGGGCAGGGGCCCTACTATATCCAGGTGGATATGATGGAACCGAGCGTCTGGGGTCGCAAACGTCCCCAACGGCGTGATGTTATGCTTGGTGACTTTAGCACGTTGGCATTGCACACAAGCACGTGTCCATTGACGCACATCACGGTTCATACCGGGCCACGCAAATCTCGCAGAAATCAACTTGTCCGTTGCTCGTATGCCAGGATGGGAGAGGTTGTGGAGTGACTCAAACACAGTTCGGCGTAAAGACGTGGGAACAATCGGTCGAGGAGTACCAGTTGACATATCGCAAAGTATAGTTGCCTCACTGTTTAGCAAGGGGACGCGTTCTATCTTCAGTGAGGTTTTATTTGACAGGTGTTCTAAGTTCAAATCGTTCAGTTGGAGTTCGGCCATTTTATGAAGATCGATGGTTGGTGGTACGGACGTAGCACATACGCGAGACAAAGCGTCTGCTACCGCGTTATCCGATCCAGAAACGTGCTGGATATCAGAAGTGAACTGGGAAATATAGTCTAAATGGCGTGATTCTCGCGGTGAATACCGGTCTGAAGTAGTGTGGAGGGCGTACGTCAATGGCTTATGGTCGGTAAATACCGTAAATTGCCGGCCTTCCACGAAGTGACGAAAATGCTTGACAGCAGCATAGACAGCGAGAAGTTCCCTACCGAATGTGCTGTATCGAGATTCGCATGCGGTAAGTTTACGTGAAAAGAAAGCAATCGGTAGCCATACATTAGCCATACGCTGTTGTAGGACGGCTCCGATCGCAGTATTAGAGGCATCTACGGAGATGCTGATTGGAAGTTGAACATCTAGATGGACCAACATTGTGGCGTCAGCAATAGCTTTCTTGATAGCTGCAAAAGCTGTCGAGGCTTCCTTAGTGAACACCAAAGACTTGCATTTCCCTTTAAGCATATCAGTCAAGGGGGTCACGATATGAGCACACTGTGGGATAAAGCGACGGTAGTAACTAACCATCCCGAGAAAAGTGCGTAGTGCCTTGGGAGAAGTGGGTAGAGGGAAGTTTTGAATAGCTTCTACCCGGTCAGGTAACGGATAAATTCCATCTTTGTCTATCCTATGTCCCAAAAAATTCAGGGAAGTGACTCCAATCTGACACTTCGGCAAGTTGAGTGTGAGGGAGTGTGTCACAAGTCTTCGGAAAACTGTCTGCAAATGAAGTTGATGAGTGGCTTCATCTGGACTAGCTACCAAGATATCGTCCAGATAGGCAAAGGCGAAATCAAGCCCGCGCAAAACGTCATGTATAAAACGCTGGAAGGTTTGGGCAGCGTTCCGTAAGCCAAAAGGCATTCGAAGAAACTCGAACAGGCCAAACGGTGTAATCACAGCAGTCTTAGGTATATCCTCGGGGTCGACGGGAATCTGGTAGTAAGCCCGTGTAAGGTCCAGTTTGCTGAATACTCGAGCTCCCTTGAGTGAGGCGGTTAAATCGTGTATGTGAGGGACAGGGTAGCGATCGGGAACAGTTTGTGCGTTTAGTCTGCGGTAGTCGCCACAAGGACGCCAATCTAAACCGTTATTCTTAGGTACCAGGTGCAACGGTGAGGACCACGGGCTGCTGGATGGCCTAATAATCCCCATTTCTAGCATATGCTCAAACTCCGCTTTGACAACCTTTAGTTTTTCTGGGGATAGTCGCCTCGGCTTTGCGAAAACTGGCGGGCCAGTAGTGACAATATGGTGTGTGACGTTGGAAGTCGCACATGGCAGGCCGCTGCTAGGTTTGAACAAATCTGAAAAAGACTGCAGTATATGCGAATAAGGACCAGTGCTAGTGGGTGTGGCATATACAGGGCTGAGGGCTGGGCCTTGTGTGACGATACCGCTGACGGAGAGGTTTGTGACAGGATCTCTTAACTTATGATTACCTGTATCTACCAGTAATTGGTAGTGCTGCAATAGATCCATGCCAATTATACCTGTGGTAACGTCTGCCACCAGGAAGACCCAACGAAGTGAACGACGCAAACCGATGTTAAGATCTATAAAGCGCCTGCCGAACGTAGCAATTGGCGAACCGTTTGCGGCTCGTAGTTGAAGAGACATTGGCCGCCTGCGCTCCTCTACTGTGGGTGGGATTACACTGACCTCTGCTCCGGTATCAATTAGGAAGCGTATCCCAGTGTTACGGTCGGTAACATAGAAGAGGCGACATGAGAGCGGTTCGCCAGCGACGTTAGTCGCCAGTACGTGCTGGCTTGCTAGTTTCCCGATTGTTGAACATCGAAGGTGCACGGGCGAGTGCACTTTTGGGCTTTTGCTCCGTAACGTCGATGATACCAGCACACTCCAGGCTGGTTACTTCGGGACTGTCGGCGCTTGCTGCCAGCACGTGACAAGGGTCTACTACTACGCGAACTCGAGGGACTGCGTGTACGACTCCTGGAGTTCATCTCCTGTCGTATACTACAGATCTCCTCGTATAGCTTGGCTATATGGGCCACCGCGTCAAAGCTTGATGACCCCCCGTCAGACGAATCTTTAGTCTGAGCGGGAGCAGCAGTTACTGTTGCGGAAATGCCAATTTTGGGATTGATGGCCTCTACGGCTCTATCAGCTGCCTCGGCTATCTCCTGTAAGGGGTACTTGTAGATCGGTGCTAAGATACCCTGGACTGCCTGAGGTAATCTTTGAAGCCAAAGTTGTTTGAGAAAAACCTCGTCAATTTTAAAGTCCGCCACCAGCTGCTTCATCTGCCTCAACATTTGTGAGGGCTTGCGGTCACCTAACTGAACATCTCGGAAAAGTTCCTGCACTTTCTGTTGGTCAGTAAGTGCGACTCGTTGAATTAACGCCTGTTTGAGCCGCTCGTACCGATCCGGAGACGGATCTGCGAGAACGTCAGCCACCTCGTCTATGACACTTTCAGGCAGGCTCACAATCACGTGGTTTACTTTGGTCTCTTGTGAGTGTATGTGTCTAATGGCAAACTGAGCCTCTATATGATTAAACCATGCAGCTGGACGATGTGTCCAGAAGGCGGGGAGTTGCAGCGTTATAGCCATCTCTGACGCAGAACCGTTGTCAGCCATCTTGCACACAAGACAAATATTAACAAGGTGATAAAAAACCAATATAAGTACAAACAAAACAAATCAAATCTTTATAACCGTGCGTGAAAGAAAAAAAATAACAAAATAGACGGTACGTAAAAAGAATTGTTAACACGTTAAGCTACTATGGCGGAAAACGGTGAAAACGGGCTCACCACTTGTAAGTGTTGAGGTTAGACTTAAGATAGTCTTCGATATCACCACACTTACTAAAAACTTCACCGTCTTATGACTTTACCAGTACTCTACCTAACGTGTAAGTACTGATTAACTCAATCAAAGTTTAAAAGCTAACAATGGAAAGAATTCTTAGTATGAGTTGTATTTAACGTAACTGAATAACAGATTTAATAAATAAAGTGACTGTACAACTTATCTGCAGACGTTGCTGGAGGTAGGCTCGGAGAGTGTGCAAAAAGAGAGCACAACAAGAGAGCGAACCAATGAACGTACGGAAGACTCCCAACTCAAAAGATAAAAAGTCTATCACCGTGGGTGAGCGAGTTCAAACAAAAGTTCAAAGGTACAATGTGCACTACAAATATGTGAACAAGGAAGGGATCAATTGTAGAATCAGAAAGATTGGTCCATATATTCTATAATAGACTTGAAGAATCTCAGAACTTCCGATTTATCTTTCAAAGTTTGTCTTTTGCAAAATGCAAATATTACACAACTTCTTGCCTCAATCCGTTATAATCAACTGAAAAGACTGAATCTTCAAACTTTATACTTTTGTGGTGAAGTTACCCAATAATATTCTTATTTTAGGGGGTCCACATGTATATCACATCTGTAAAATTTATAAATACGTTAACTTGTCTCCTTAAACTGAAAAAATGTAATGTTTATGCGACTTTTATTACTATCATTTCAAAGCCCGCCTCAGTAACGTGTGCTACGTATTAGCCGCAGCGTTTATGCAAAGTAAAATCTACCAATCACCATATGCATACGTGACCTTGAAGTGCTCAGCCTCTCCGTAAGGTCGTGTGTGCCTCTATCCATTGCCTCCATTGCCTACAATGCAGGAGATAAATTTTCAGGACATAAGTTTAGAATGTGGGTCCACGTGTACTACATCTGCATCTGTAATTTCAGCCTTGGGATCACAAAATCGGAAACTTTTTGTTGGCTCTTCTAGTGTTTCTGGTGCGTAAGTCTTTGTATTGTGGTCTTGCTCGCTTTAAATGATTATTATGTGGCAAATTATCTACAGTAATCCGCTTTAATTCATCAGGAACCCAGTTTCTCATTAAAAACCTTTACTGAGGCATTTGGTGACAACTTTATCGTTGGTTATTGTATGAGGATTTGTACGTCGCATGATATCATGCGACTTACATATGGCTTATTTACAAAGAAGGGTCAGCACTAATCCGTAATTTAGTCGAAATGTTTGCTTGGCACACGATATTTCACTTATATTAACGCTTTTTCAGTCTCAAGAGCTCGAAAATGCATGGTTATTCCGTAGTAAGTTCTGTTAATGAGTGTAAACATTGCTTGCGTGCTAACTTCAGATTCAGATGGTAAGGATAGAAGGCTTTTGTGGCCTGTGTTAATCACTGTGTTGCCTTCCATGAAGCACATACTGTCAGTGTGGCTACAGTACAGTAACAGGGGCTTTCATGAATAATCCCTAGAGGTATGGTCTCGTCTTTCTGTCCCAAATGTTTTCTTATCAAGGTAGTTGAGGGTGCCATGGAAATTCCAAAACCCGTAAATTACGTTGGCGTCAGTTGCATTACAAGACATTGTTGTATTCAAACCATAACTAAAGATAATCTTGTAGTCCCTTTGTTTTCTAACGTCGGCCAAAAGTTTTCCTAATTGACAATGTATTCACTGCTCGTCATCTTTCATATTTTGAAAGTTCTGGCATCCCCCAGCTAGCACTTTTTTCGGGCTTATTGCAGACTTTTTGGGGCATACTTCGGGGCACTGTCCCACGTAAGTAGATCTACCCGAAGTTTTTGCCCCTAAAAGTCTGCGATGCGCCCGAAAAAATGCTAGCTGGGCCTCGCCGTCCTTCACCCAATAATGCTTTTCGTCTCTTGTATTTACATCACATTCCTTTTCTCTACTTCCATGTGCTTTCAAGAATTGTAGCAACTCCAGTTGATATAGTCTTGTACAAGGTCCAATGTTGATAATTCAGTTCATCTTGTTGCCCTTAGCCTTAACCCAATCTGTCATTAAGCTTGCCAAACAGAAGTATTCTGCTTACGAGCCATATATATTATCCTTTGTTTTTTAATATAATAATGACTTATTATCCCGTACCTGTAAGAATATTGAGCATTGTCCTAACGAATTGCCTTAGAGTTTTTCTAAACTCATGTAAAGGGGTCTATAGGAAAGTCTTTTGGGTGTTGACTGATGACCGAAGGCTGTTGTTTTGCTTTCAGATTTTTTTTTTGAATTTCCTCCAAACCTTTTCTGAAGTCATCTGAACTAGATACACACTGCTGCATCGTTGGTTGCCGTTGCTGAGTCATTAATATTTCACCCTAATAGGTAGGAGTCATCCCACATTAGCGATGAATTCATTTAGGGATCTACATGTAATTAGTTTAAATATGGTGAAATGGTATTGTGATTTGTCGTGCATTACGTTATCCTTTTGTCTTTGATAGTGCTGACTTATTATATAAATAGGACAACTTACTATTTTCTCATAAGTTTTTTTTCAGGATGAAATTATTGCGTTTGTCTATTGTTACTGAATATTAGATGCGCACTAGTTCACTTGACGATGAATCACACCTGTTTCGTGAGAACTAATTATATATATATATATATATATATATATATATATATATAATATTATTTAAGTACCCTAACCTTGGTGGCTAGAGTAGGGGTGTGAACTCTAGATATTAGCTGAAAGCTAATCTTTAATTAATGATACATATGACCTACGTCTTAGTCCTGACTAATAAATAGTAAGCTGTGGCAACGTCTGGGCAAAAGATTTCAATCGGGGGATGCGACTTAAACTTTAAATAAACAACTTTCGATCAAATTAAAATTTTTGTCATACAGCGTCGATTTAACATAGTTGAACGTTCATCCATTGTTAATATTGACAGTTGAAAAGTATTTTTACCAGGTTTACTAAGCTATGTTTCAAATATTTAACAGATGTAGTAAACCTTGTTTATTTTTGTTTATTGTTTTTCCTCTGTTTTCTAAATCAACACTGCGTGTTCTTCTTTGCGTAACAAGTTGGCTGTGGTAATAACTGGTTTTTTAAACTGTAGATAGTTATCAGAAGCAAACCACTTTAAGCTATCACGATGAGACTGAAAAGAGTTTATCAGTAATCCTAATAATATTCAACCTCCTAGATAAATGTTTCCACGACAAGTTTAATCTTGATTTAAGAAGTCTACTAAGGTGGCGACTGGCGAATAAGAAAATCTTCTGAAGGGTGTTGATTTATCGTTAGTTCGTTCAGTCATGAGAGTTTCCGTTAGTCTTGGTTTAAATCAAACTGCTAAAATAGTTGCAGAAGTCGTCTCTTTCTCAGTTTGCCGAATCTAAAAGGAATCAAATCAGGGATTTCACTAGTCACTGGGACTGCAAATAACAGGGGAGCTCCGTCTTAAAAAGTACTCTGGATGTTTATCATTCTCTAATAGTATTGAAAAATAGCTATTGATATGATTTCAGATAGTCGAATCAATAACATTGGTTTACCACAGTAATTTGAGAATGAATTTTCTGGTAAGTAATCTGAGTATTTCCCTGTCTTTCTCTCCCTTTTCTGTTCATGAACAATTTGTCACTATATTTTGTCATAAAGGCTTATTATTAGTGTGATCTCGCGTCATTACTAAGGTAACTCCCCGAAATGTTTGTAAAAGCTGCCATACTCATATTTTGCCTATCGTAGGAGACCTATGGGTTGGTGGTTTGTCCGTTTACAAATTGAAGAATTCCTCAACAAATTACCTTGGTCAAGTTATTCATGCGGATGAGTTAGAATTAGTTGACGATATCAGTCAGCAGGTTGTCACAGAGACTACTTTTGACTCATCGGTTGCATCAGTATCACCTTTAAATTCAAAAGGGAATGAATCAACAGACTCAGTCATCGTTGGCCTTAATGATGGTTCTATTCAATTGGTTACTTTACGTGAGAAATCAGTCAATCAAAGCTCTCACCATTTTCAAATGCAGGTATTCGAATTCATTGGTTTTTCCTTAAATAGTAATTAATTTACTATATTTGATATATTCATTAGAGGTTGTAGGGTCCTTTTGTCCATATTCGTGTATAGGAAGCAAAGCATTTACCTTCCTTTCATTAACATTTTTATAATTTTTGTGGTACTGAATCTGCCTTAATCATATTATTTTCTGTTTATTGTGAGTAAGCTAGTGGTTTTCGTTAGGATGTCAACCTCCGTAACATCGTTGAATTTATTATAAAATACACCCTTGACGAACTAGCATTAAAACTTCACGGGATATTCTATCATGGATGTACCAACGTCGTCAAAGGATGATCTGGTCAATCAGTGCTCAATATTTTAAGTTGCCACACCTCATAATATGAACATCAAGTAAAAGGTAATGAAAAAGGAGTGAAAAAATATCGTCTCAGTGTTATTGTAAGACAAAAAGTGATTGCGTCAGCAGGTGAGAAAAAGTGTAGTAATACAATTGCCAAAAAGCAAAGGTGTGAATGTATCTTTTCCACTACAATGCACCACTTATATTGTAAAAATCACAACTCACTGTAATCACGTGTACTTAAGCCAGAGAACTTACGATGACCTATAGTAACTTCGTGGTCAATTAGTTATACTGGTATTTGCTCGAAATATTACTAAAATTACAAAAAAGGTTATCACTGTATGTAAGCAGCTATCGAAATATAATTAGCAATATAATTATTTGATATGGATTTTGCAGATGATTTATGTTTAATGTCCCACAAACCCGAAGACGAAAAACAACAAGAGGCGAACAGCGAAGACAGGACTCCAAGTGAACATGGAGAAGACGGAGGTGATGAAGATAACCAATCGACAACAACTAGTCACCATCAACGGGAGAGATTTAACAGAGGTTGCCTTCTTCACTTATCTGGGAAGCATCGTTTCAACCACAGGCGGAACAGACGAAGATGTCAAAGTCAGAATCGGAAAGGCAAGATACGCCTTCATCAACCTGAAACCAGTTTGGAAATCTTCTGCACTCAGCCAGCATCAAGAACAAGATTCGAATTTTCAACACAAATGTGGGGTCAGTTCTTCTATACGGGTCAAAAACTTGGCGTGTCACAAAAAAAAATTTCCGACAGGCCGCAGACTTTTATCAACAGCTGCCTTCGCTGGCTCCATACTGAAGATCAAATGGCCAGCCAGAAAGAATAAGCAATAAGAAACTATGGGGAAAAACCAACGAAGAGCCGATCGCTCAACAAATATGTCGGAGAAAATGGAGATTGATCGGGTATACATTGGGGAGGCCGCCGAATGACATCGCACGCCAGACCTTCGAGTGGAATCCCAATAGGAAGCGACGAGTGGGTCGTCCGAGGGTGACTTGGATAAGATCGTGCGAGGAGAAGATGAGAGATTTTGAGCAATCGTGGACCCAGCTGAAGAGAACAGTAGATAACAGAACAAAGTAGAGGTGTGTTGAGGCCCTATAATTCCCTTGGAACTCAAGGGGATAGTTATAATAAATAATTATTTGATCTATTCCGTAATGCACAAACTGTTCACAGGCATTAACTTCATGGTTTTTGTTTGGTTACCCGTAACTTTCTTCCAACTTTTGTCAACGTAGCATATTAAAGTAAATGATTAGGAAGTTTACGTTATATGTGCTACCTAGCTAGCTCAGCCAGTGTAGGTTCGTAAGTTCGTCGGCCAACCCCTAAATCGTATATAAAATGTCTTAATTAGCTTGTCTGGGACTGTACCAGAAACTTAGGTATTAGAGATATGGATGACTTACTTGCGAGGTACCTGTTTAAGCAAAAAGATCTTCACAAACTTTAGTGTTGATTAGTGTTAGACAAATTAAAGAACCCATATTAATGTCCCCGGCCGACAACAGCTACCTTGTCGTGGTGGCAGGGTTTGAATACTGCGGTGATCCAAGAAGCTAATCTGGTTGTGACTTGTGTTTCTGCAGGTACCACCATGTCAGGAAAGTTGTTTCGACAGCAGTTAGACTAAAAGCAGTTACTATGGGTACATGGGCTCCAGAATCCAATCGGATCAAATGGCGTGTCAAACTGAATTGGTCACCGCCAGCCATGGGAACGTAGCTTGTGACGCTGCTCCGCTGCTTTGCGGATTAGACACTAAGTCAAAGGTTTGGGGGAGATGATCCCCTAAGACAACCACCTGCTTCGGTCTGGGCGCCCAAACAGTATCTCAGCACTCACAATCAACGAAATAAAACAATGAACTGTCAGTGAAACTAATTGAACTCTCTTAACAATGCCCTCGAACATTAGTGATGTTTCAAGTATTTTTTTTAGATTCATATATATACTCCTGTGTTTTACTTTTGCTATTCTTGGCGTCTTCACTTTTGTCAGCCTTTCACCTTTGTCGGAATTCCCAGCCCATCTCTACCGTTTCGAGATGTTAGTGAGTAGCCTTCAAAATAATAGTCCTCAGTGCGACATCTAACACATATCCTGGGACCGTGTGCAGTGTTCAAGTTTACCACCTACAATGTTTGGACACTGTTGCGAATCGGACAACAAGCAGGTTTGATAAGAACATTGGGAGGCCTCGATATCGATGTCTGCTGCGTTTCGGAGACCTACATCCAAAATTCCAGTGAAGTGCCTCGATCATCCTCTCCATCTGGAAGTTCGAATAATTTGTGCCACCTGCACTTGTCTGGGAACCCTATGGCGTTGGCATCCAGCGTAGCTGGTGTCTGTGTCACACTAAGCCCTAGAGCCGAAGCTGCATTACTCGACTAAATCCACACTAACAGTCGTTTATATGCAGCGACGGATTGCAGCCAGGATGTAATGAAGGATGAATTTAACTACCAGCTGAGGAATCACTTGAAACAGGCACGTCAGATGGGTATCGTAGTTCTGGTCGGGGACTTGAATGCACAGGTCAGGCGTCTAAGCTCAGAGGAGAATAGTCTAGGTGGTCAGTGGGGTTTCCATGGTCGCAGGTCAGATAAAGGGGACTGCCTTCTGCAGTTTTGTTCAGATCACGACACAACCGTCGCCGTCGTGCTACCTGGAGCCATACTTTTGCGAATCAAGTTTGGATTTAGATTGATCATACTTCTGTCAGTTTCCTGTGGAGAACATGCATACCATGCTGCCGCTCCTATTAAAGCACATGCCTAAACTCATCATGCGTTAGTGTATGCCAGGTTCGTCTTGCGATTTGGTGGGGTTCATAAAAGGCGTCGTCTAAACGTTGATGTGAGCAAATTAGTAGCACCTGCTACCTCTTTGAAATACCAGGATGAGTTACAATCACTGCTTGCTAGCAACTCCCCAAGTAGTATAGATGAAAATTGGCCTCATCTTCAAGACACCATGCATATGACGAATGTAGTCGTTTGCAGCTTAAAAGAATGCTCCGCTAAAAACCACTGGGTTTCTGCAAGTTCTTTGTAACTCCTGCATGAACTCTGGCCCATTACGACTGGCAGCGAATACAACAATATGAGAAAGGCGCTTACGCGCGAGATTAGACAGTTTTACGTAAGGACCGCGAAGCCTGGTGGTCAGACACATGCGTGTGGGATGGAGTCAGCTGACAGTTGGAAGCTGTCACAGCTTATCCGAACTACCGGTAGCAAAAAATAAGGTGTCAGCGAGATGGTCTGCGAGGCAGATGGCACGCCAATTACCAGCATGTAAAGACCATAAGTGTGTCAGTCTTCTACCAGTTGCGTCCAAAATAATGACTGCTGCTTTGCTTCTCAGGCTGTGCAAAACATGTGATGGATTGATTCGCAGAAACTAGGCTGGATTTCGTTCAGGCCGTGGATGCATTGACCATGTGTTCGCCCTTCGTTAGTTGTCGGAACACCACCACACGTATTGCAGGCCAACAGTCGTTGTGTTTCTTGATATTAGGGGTGCCTTCGATTTGACAGGTCAGTACAATCAGCTTTTGAGTTTCGTACCTTTGAAATATAAACGTAACCTGGTGGTGTCTGGTTCATACAGCTAGGTTAATCTGTTCAGACGAGTGCCTCAATGAGGAGCTTAAGATTATTAGAGAATTAATTAGAAAAAATGTTTATCCAGATAAATTCATTGAGAAAATTATGAATTCAGCACCTAGGAAATTCAGTATAGCAACAGTTCCGTAAAAATCACTGTTCATAAAACTGCAGTTCCTCGGTGATAACATCAGCGAAATAATAACACAGCACCTGAAGAATGCAGTTAAAAGAGCTTATCATGCAGCAGAGGTACGTTGTCTCCTCACAACCGCCTTATTCTACGTTCAAGAAATTTTTTTTTGATTAAAGCTTGATTCCACACTGTATTTTTGTTACAAGTATGGAGTTTTCAGCATGGATATCGGTAGCCCAAATTATGCAGGCCGACCATAGATATCAGGTGTGCTTCGGGAGGGGATCGAACCTCGGACCATATGCATGGTCGGCGAGAGTCCTAACCACTGTGCCACCGACGCACATGTTATCATTTGTGAGTGGAAACGTCAGACCGACCGAAAGCTGCTACCTTGACGTGGTGGTCGGGCTTGAACACCGCAATGACCTAATCAAGCTATACTGGCTGAGGCTTATGTCTCTTGAGGTTCTACCATGCCAGGCAGGTTGTTTGGATAGCGGTTAAACAAAAAGCAGCTACCCAATCCAACATCATGATCAATACAAAATCACAAAATTTCATGCCGGATCGGCCGTGGCCCGGATTAACAACGACCGCGCTTCCTGCTGCCGTGTCACAGGGCAGGAGTGATAAGTATGTTACTGAGACACACCAAACAAAAGAGAACAAGCAAAAACAGGCCGCGTGTGACCGGCCTCAAGAAGTTGTCCCCTGGGCTCTGCGGTCACGTAACCAACTTCCACGGTGTGGGCAGCCGGGAAGTAACAATCGCCCTCACAATCCGAAATGCACACGAAACCTCTCTAATCCTCACTTATCTTTGTCTTCATCATCTCTATTACCTTGCCTTCCTCCCACTGATGCAACTCCACTACTTGATGGCTCCTCACTCCCTCTTCACTGTGCCCACTAAAAACGACAGAAGCCAAAAAACCACCGATAGTCTCCTAAAGCCACGCCACCGATTTCATATAGGAGCATTTAATGTTAGGACACTTTGCCAAATAGGGCAACAAGCATCACTAGCTAAGACCCTGGCATCCCGAGCCATTGATGTATGTTGTGTTTCAGAAACACACATACAAGACCCAAGTGCGGTTATTCACCGAACCCCACCTGGCCAACAGGATGAATCTTCAAAATTCACCTTGAGGGTATCAGGAGATGCCACAGCCAGTTCACGAGGATTAGCTGGCGTAGGGATAGCTTTGAGTACTAGGGCAGAAAAGACATTACTTGACTGGATCCCAGTAGATAGCCGAATGTGTGCTGTCCGTCTGAACGGATCAGTAAGAAGGAGAAAAGACTGCACTACTCGCCGATGCCTTTTCGTAATTTTCGCCTACGTCCCCACTGCCTGCAGTTCGGATGAAACGAAGGATGAGTTCTACCAAAAGCTGTCTAGTTTGCTGCGAAAGGCTAAACGCTCAGACATAGTCGTTCTAGCAGGTGACTTTAACGCTCAAGTAGGGGAATTATATCAATCTGAGAAGGATGTCGGTGGCACCTATGGAGCTCCGTGCCAGCGAACCGACAACGGTGACCGTCTCCTACAGTTATGCTCCGAAAGCTGCTACCTTGACGTGGTGGTCGGGCTTGAACACCGCAATGACCTAATCAAGCTATACTGGCTGAGACTTATGTCTCTTGAGGTTCTACCATGCCAGGCAGGTTGTTTGGATAGCGGTTAAACAAAAAGCAGCTACCCAATCCAACATCATGATAAATACAAAATTACAAAATTTCATGCCGGATCGGCCGTGGCCCGGATTAACAACGACCGCGCTTCCTGCTGCCGTGTCACAGGGCGGGAGTGATAAATCTGCTACTGAGACACACAAAACAACAAAGAACAAACAAAAGCAGGCCGCGTGTGACCGGCCTCAAGCAGTTGTCCCCTGGGCTCTGCGGTCACGCAACCAACTTCCACGGTGTGGGCAGCCGGGAAGTAACAATCGCCCTCACAATCCGAAACGCACGCGAAACCTCTCTATTACTCACTCATCTTTGTCTTCATCTTCATCTCTATCATCTTGCCTTCCTTCCACTGATGCAACTCCTCGACTTGATAGCTCTCCACTTCCTCTCCACTCTGCGTCCACTAAAAACGATGGAAGCCAAAAAACCACCACCGACAGCCTCTTAAAGCCGCGCCACCAATTTCATATAGGAGCTCTTAATGTTAGGACACTTTGCCAAATAGGACAACAAGCATCACTAGCCAAGACCCTGGCATCACGAGCCATTGATGTATGTTGTGTTTCAGAAACACGCATACAAGACCCAAGTGTGGTTATTCACCTAACCCCACCTGGCCAACAGGTTGAATCTGCAAAATTCACCTTGAGGGTGTCAGGAGATGCCACAGCTAGTTCACGAGGATTAGCTGGCGTAGGGATAGCTTTGAGTACTAGGGCAGAAAAGACATTGCTTGACTGGATCCCGGTAGATAGCCGAATGTGTGCTGTCCGCCTGAACGGATCAGTAAGAAGGAGGAAGGACTGCACTACTCGCCGATGCCTTTTCGTAATCTCCGCCTACGCCCCCACTGACTGCAGTTCAGATGAAACGAAGGATGAGTTCTACCAAAAGCTGTCTAGTTTGGTGAGAAAGGCTAAACGCTCAGACATAGTCGTTCTAGCTGGTGACTTTAACGCTCAAGTAGGGAAATTGTGTCAATCTGAGAAGGATGTCGGTGGCACCTATGGAGTTCCGTGCCAGCGAACCGACAACGGTGACCGTCTCCTACAGTTCTGCTCTGATAATCATTTGTTTCTTGCAAGCACTAACTTCAAACACAAGGAGAGACACTGTTTGACTTGGAGACCCCCTTCGTCAAACCAACGCTGGACACAAATAGACCACATAGCAATAAGCTATCGTTGGCGTGGGTCGGTAGGAGATTGTCGCTCCTTCTGGAACACGTGCGTAGATACCGACCATGCACTGGTCCGCGCTCGTGTGTGCTTACGACTGAACGGACGTAGGAAACAGCTGGCGGTAAAACCATCACGTCCCCAGCTCGATCAGGAAACTAAATCCGTATTTGAGGAAGAACTAGCTAAACACATATCTGTGTTCGACAGCTGTGCTCACCCTGAAGAAGCTTGGAAAAATATCCAGGCAGCCATAGATACAGCTGTAAAAGCTGTGAATAAGGTAAACCCAAAGGTGAGTAAAAACCACTGGATCTCCACCGCCTCATCCGAACTGATAGATGCTAGAAGACTTATTCCGGCGAGCTCCGAATTCAATGAGGAGCGAAAGCTGCACAAGAGGAAACTTACGAAAAGTCTCCGCAAGGACCGTGAACAGTGGTGGGCGACAAAAGCCAAAGAGATGGAGAAAGCTTCGAGGATAGGCAACACCAGGCAACTCTTTGGACTCATCAGGGAAACGGGTGGGAGAAGACAAATCATTAGTGAGACAATCTCGGAAAAAAATGGCACTATAATTAGCTCACAGGATAGACGACTGGATCGTTGGAAAGAGCATTATGAGGAGCAGTTTAATTTGCCCACAGCCACGCTCAACCTTCCGAGCATCCAACACCTCCCTGAATGGGATATAGATACAGGTCCTCCGTCACTAACTGAGGTTACTAAAGCTGTCACCAATCTGAAACTAGGCAAAGCAGCGGGACCTGATGGAATGACTCCAGAGGTATTTAAGTACGGTGGAGACAGCTTACTGTCCGGATTAACTGAGGTACTAGGCAACGTTTGGGAATCAGAAGAAGTCCCATCGGGTTGGTGTAAGTCACTGATTATCCCCATATACAAGAAGGGAGACAAGTCTTCCTGTGATAATCACAGAGGGATTAGCTTGACTAATATAGTATCTAAAGTCTTAGGCTCAATAATCATGCGTAGACTGAGTGGTGCTCGGGAAGCACAAACACGAGAGAGCCAGGCAGGCTTTAGACCAGGAAGAGGGTGTATTGATCATATCTTCACCCTCCGACAGATTCTAGAACATAGGCATTCCTACCGGCGTCCAACAGTCATTATATTTCTTGACCTAAAGGCAGCATTCGACTCTGTCGATCGGGAAGTTCTCTGGAGATGCTTGGCTGTCAAGGGAATTCCGAGAAAATATATTGCACTGATTAAGGCACTCTATTCGTACTCATACAGCCAGGTGAGGGCTTACGGCGAGCTGTCATCTGAACTGGTGACGACCAGTGGTGTCCGTCAAGGATGCCCATTATCTCCTTTTCTATTCAACTTCATCATAGATGTGTTAATGGACTTAACCCTAGGTGACTTCAGCGATTCAGGGATTGACTTGCTACCTGGGAATAATCTCGTTGACTTGGAATATGCAGACGATATAGTCCTTCTAGGCGAAGACGCTGACGAAATGCAGAGTCTTCTAAACACCTTGAACAGCAATCTACGAATGTTTGGCATGCGATTCGCTCCCGCCAAATGCAAGATGATGTTACAGGACTGGACTACGCTGGCTCCTAGTTTAGAAATAGGAAGTGAAGTGGTAGAGCACGTTGACCGCTTCACTTATTTGGG
The DNA here is from genome assembly GCA_944472135.2 of Trichobilharzia regenti. NCBI lineage: Eukaryota > Metazoa > Platyhelminthes > Trematoda > Strigeidida > Schistosomatidae > Trichobilharzia > Trichobilharzia regenti. The sequence goes on from OX235266.1 coordinate 31,177,120, forward strand.
AAGTACCATCAGCCCCAACGGGCTGATCTCTGACGAAATCTCAGCACGAATACAAGGGGCTCGTTTCGCATTTGTTAGTTTACGCCGACTCTGGCGTAGACGAGATGTTCGACTATCGACCAAAGGGCGGGTGTACTGCTCATCAGTCCGCTCCGTCCTCCTTTATGGTTGTGAGACCTGGCCACTCAGAGTGGAAGACATGAAAAGACTAGCTGTCTTTGATCATAGGTGCCTGCGTTCTATATCCCGTGTAAAGTGGCATAATAAGGTGAGCAACATGGAGGTTAGGCGTAGAGTCCTAGGTAAACAGGGGAAATCAATCGACGAAGTCGTGAAGCTACATCGACTGAGATGGTTAGGACATGTGTTACGTATGCCAAGCCATCGCCTCCCTCGACGAGCAATGTTAGCGGATATAGGGTCAGGCTGGAAAAAAGCTAGCGGCGGTCAAACAAAAACTTGGCATCAGTCAATGAAATCCACAACAGTTGGTCTTAGCCACGTAGGAAGGTGTAGACTTCCAGGCTGGGGTCCTCGGGACGGCAAAAATCTATGGTTGGAAACAATTGGTGACATGGCTCAAAATCGTTCTCAGTGGCGCAGATGCATCCACTCCCTGTGACTTATGATCTCCAATGAAACTGTTTTGTATTTCTTTATTACTCCTTTGTCTCACACCTCTGCTCACTGTTTCTATTTGCTTTTCTTGTACTTTCTTCTCTTGCTTCGCGTGCTACACGGAATGTGGCGACTTGAACTTCCGCACATTTGTGCAAAGTTCTATGTCGAAAACAGACAGACAGACAGACAGTTATGCTCTGATAATCATTTGTTTCTCGTAAGCACTAACTTCAAACACAAGAAGAGACACTGTTTGACCTGGCGACCCCCATCATCAAAGCAACGCTGGACACAAATAGACCACATAGCAACAAGCTATCGTTGGCGTGGGTCGGTAAGGGATTGTCGCTCCTTCTGGAACACGTGTGTAGACACCGATCACGCGCTGGTCCGGGCTCGTGTGTTCTTACGACTGAACGGACGTAGGAAACAGCTGGCGGTAAACCCATCACGTCGCCAGCTCGATCAGGAAACTAAGTCCGTATTTGAGGAAGAACTAGCTAAACGCATATCTGAGTTCGACAGCTGTGCTCACCCTGAAGAAGCCCGGAAGAATACTCAGTCAGCTATAGATACAGCTGTAAAAACTGTGAATAAGGCAAATCCAAAGGTGAGTAAAAACCATTGGATTTCGACTGCCTCATCCGAACTGATAAATGCTAGAAGACTTATTCCGGCGAGCTCCGAGTTCAATTGGGAGCGAAAGCTGCACAAAAGGAAACTTACTAAAAGTCTCCGTAAGGACCGTGAACAGTGGTGGGTGACAAAGGCAAAAGAGATGGAAAAAGCATCGGCGATAGGCAACACTAGGCAACTCTTTAGACTCATCAGGAAAACGGGTGGGAGAACGCAAATCATAAGTGAGACTATTTCTGAGAAAAATGGCTCCTTAATTAGCTCTCAGGATAGACGCCTTGAACGTTGGGAAGAACACTTTGAGGGCCAATTTAACTTGCCTACAGCCACACTGAACCTCCCCGCCATCCAGCACACACCCGAATGGGATATAGACACTGGTCCGCCGTCTGTAAGTGAGGTCACAAAAGCTATCAGTAATTTGAAACGAGGCAAAGCCGCAGGACCCGACGGAATTATTCCGGAGGTGTTTAAATATGGGGGTGACATACTAGTTTGTAGATTAACTGAGGTACTAGGCAACGTCTGGGAATCAGAGACAGTGCCATCAGACTGGGGTAAGTCACTTATTATACCGATATTCAAGAAGGGAAACAAGTCCTCGTGTGATAATCATAGGGGGATCAGCCTAACGAACATAGTTTCTAAAATCCTAGGCTCAGTAATCATGCACAGACTAAGCAGAACTCGGGAGGAACAGACGAGGGAAAATCAAGCAGGCTTTAGACTTGGTAGAGGGTGCATAGATCATATCTTTACTCTTCGTCAGATTCTAGAACATAGACACACTTTTCGGCGTCCAACAATTGTCATATTTCTTGACTTGAAGGCGGCCTTCGACTCCGTGGATCGAAAGGTACTATGGCAATGTCTGACTGTGAAGGGAGTGCCAAGAAAGTACATTGCACTAATCAAGGCACTCTATTCAAACTCACGTAGTCGTGTAAGGGCTTATGGGGAACTGTCATCTGAATTGATAACAACCAGTGGTGTCCGACAGGGATGTCCACTTTCCCCATTTCTGTTTAACTTCATCATAGATATGCTGATGGAAGTATCCTTAATTGAATGTAATGACTTGGGAATCGACTTGTTACCAGGGAATGGTCTTATGGACTTAGAATATGCAGATGATATAGTCCTTCTAGGTGAAAACGCTGACAAAATCCAGCAGAGTCTTCTGAACACCTTGAGCAGCAATCTTCGTATGTTTGGCATGCGATTCGCCCCTGCAAAATGTAAGATGCTGCCACAGGACTGGACTACGTCAACTCCTACCTAGCTTAGTGATAGGGAGTGAAGTGATAGAACATGTTGACCACTTCACCTATTTGGGAAGTTGTATTAGCACCAACGGACTGATTGGCGATGAAATCTCAACACGGATCCAAAAAGCTCGAGCTGCTTTCGCTGACTTACACTATCTCTGGCGTAGGCGTGACATCCGGTTATCAACCAAGGGACGTGTGTACTGCTCAGCAGTTCGCTCCGTCCTTCTCTATGGCTCTGAAACATGGCCAATACGAGTTGAAGACATGAAAAGGTTGACTGCTTTCGATCATAGATGTCTGCGATCTCTGTCTCACGTTAGGTGGTTTAATAAGCTAAGTAATGTTGAGGTTAGGCGTAGAGTGTTGGGCAAAGAGGGAAAATCAATCGACGAGGCTATGAAGTTACATAGACTGAGATGACTAGGTCACGTGCTGCGCATGCCTAACCATCGCCTCCCCCGACGGGCATTACTAGCTGATATAGGTGCAGGTTGGAAAAGAGCCAGTGGTGGCCAAACAAAAACATGGCATCAATCCATGAAATCCTTGACAGTTAAACTGAGTCAGGTAGGGAGATGAAGACTTCCGGGTTGGGGTCCTCGGGACTCTAGGAATCAATGGCTGGAGACAATAGGTGACATGGCTCAAAATCGTTGTCAATGGCCAGCGGAGATGTATTCAGTCTCTGTAATCTTTCATATTCCTTTCTACCATTACCCATTCTGTTTCACTCTTATACTTGTCAGACTGTATTGATTCTCTTCACTCATCTTCTTGTCTACCTGTGTGTGCTATTTGAAACGTGGCAACTCGAACTGCTGCACTTCGGTGCCAAGTTCTATGTTAAATCCAGACAGACAGACAGGAAACGTCAGATAGACTGAGCGTGACAATGAGGTGAGAGACAGGACCACGTCAGAAATCACAGCTAATTATTGGAGATGGTCGATACAGTAAAGTTTTGACGAACTCATCAGACATTCTCCTTCTCTAATTTGATTTTGAAACAGTGTTTACACCTAGAAAAACGCTAGTATTCGGCTAGGTCAGATGACAGGATAGTACTTATTCGAATTTTATTAGAAATTTTCCAGCAAGAGCAAGGATAAACTACCTAAATTTGCCTCCTCTGTGTGTATCTACCAGTTTCACTGCAGCTGGGGAGCCAGCTACATCAGGCGTACAATCAGACAGGTTCATCATCGTATTACCAAAAATCATCCAGCATGGCTAAGCGAGGGACAAACAAGATCTATTCGTAGCTCTGTTTTAGCACACCTTGTAGATAGGGTGCATAAGGTTGATGTTGATACTGCATTTAAAATTACTTATCACATTCCTCCTAACCCTAATTTTGCTTTACGAGTTCGTCTTCTACATACAGCTGAAGCAATAGGAATCCACCTGAAGAAACCATACCTGTGTGTTCAGAAGAAATTTGTACAGCTACTTTCCTTACCTTAGCCATCGTTACATGAATGTATAGACCGGACGGACTACTTCGGCCCTCTCCCCCTAAACCTTTAAAAATTATAATTGCTAAATTATTTTATTCCTATGACCACTTCATCCTTAGTTACAAGTTATCATTGTCCAAATCGTTTTATTTTCCTTAGCAATCTGTTACGTAATCAGCCTATGTACACGCTTATTCCTTAATTACTCTTCATTTTTCCAAAATTATGTATTATGCAATCCACATATTGTAACCATTTCTACCTCTTAATTGTATGTATTAATTCGTCAATGAAACCCCGAACTCTGTGTACGGAAAAATGTTTGTCCAGTTTCTTATTCTCTCATGGTCTTAACCTCTTCACCAGTTGCTCCCTGTAAAAATGTTATTTTTCCAATTTTACTTTTAGTTTGCTTAGTTAGTTTACTTTAACAATTAATTCACTATTATCACTCTCATATGTTCCTTTTGTACATTTTCACACCCTTTTCACACTTGTTAAATTGACACTCAACTATCACCTTTCTTCTCATTCAATAACAATTCTGACGTTATCAAATTTCTAACCCTTTCTTCCTTTGTACCGTTAAATACTACGCAATTTACAACTTTGATTTTTACTTCTAAAGCCACATCTTAGTAGTTATATCAATTATGTCACCCTCTATTACTCAATAATAGACTACTATACAATTTTTGGTGAATATAAAAGTACCACTCTACAGCCTCTGAAGATGATTTCGTTGATCAAGAAAATTTGGTTGGCTGAATTGTCTTTTAATATTCTTTAAAACTATGAAACGAAGGTTTCGAAGTTGTGTAGTTATAGTTAACAGGATTATGAAGAAGAAGTTGTGTTTGAAGCATCATTCAGTAAATAATACTGTTTCATTGTGTGATATATGCTATAAAGAAATTAGTGTTTAGTCCCTATGTTCCATTTGGAACCAAGAGGAATGACGATTTTCAGATATGTAAAATATAACTAACTGGAACAATGTATGGTTTATTTTAGTGGAGTGGCAAAAGCTATTTGCATGAAATGTAAATATTTTTTCTATTTTTCTCTTTGTTCTCCTAATACCAACAAAAATGATTCGAAATAGCCAGTTACAGTCAATTCAGCAACATATCATGATTGGCCCTTGGAGAAAGTGATCACCTCTCAGATTTCCGATTCATCTAATTCACATATCGTAACTTTAGATATAAGTGGATGTGTAAAGGCGAGTTTTCCAAAGTTATATTTATTTACTTATGTATTAAATTAAGGCGATTTCACTTTTTTGTATAAGTAACGCAATTCTTTTTTATCATTATCAGGGGGTTCGTTTTACATTCACTTGCGACTGTTAAGTGAAAAAAACAGTCGTATGATTAATTGCAATGTAGATTTCTTCAAGATTCTACGTTGAAAACCAAGGAGGATTGAACAAATGTCTCTTCTTCCTTGCATGAGACTTTTCAGCAGTGTGTGTGGCGTGTACTATTGATAAGATTCCTCAGTAGTATATCTATATATATAAAGAGATGGTTATCGGCATAAAAAAATCAAATAGCAGGGTGATAAATTTGATGTCAGAGAAAGCAAATGATACAGCGTTGCGGGGATACTTGGGAAACGTGGGAGGAATACAGGGAAACACATTATGGAGGACAGAAGTAGCTCAACACAGATCTGTGCAAATGGTGCATTGAAGATAAGGTTCAGAGATACAAAATTCCAAATAAACATTCCTTTACCAAGTTTTTCTTCTTCAACCGATGTATGTGCACTAGAAACCCAAGCAGGAGTCGAACGTATAACTCCCAGGTCACGAGACAAGTCGGTTGAGACATTTGAACATTCGGTTGAAATTCAAGGATCTATAGATTCTAACTCCTACCAGTTAGCGATATTAGTGACATAGCCAACTAATGCCATCAATAAGCATCAGCTTTACAACCAATGTTGAAGTCTCTACAAACCCATAATCTGAATATGATTAATTGCTTAATTCACCTTGTTTGGATAGATGTACATAGTTTATTTTTTAGAGTAGAATCAAATACACATCTAAATTCTCTTTGCGTATTTGGAATAAGTGAGCTCAAAAGTGTCTCACTGTGATCACGTTTTCACACATTTGTTCATTGGCTAGTAACCAGTGTAGCTGTTTCATTTCAAGGATAGCTCGAAATGTCTCAATACATACTGGTGAATAGTGTTTTCATTTTCAACTTAAACCCCCTAACATCTGTCACTTCAAACGCAACTACAACATGAAGGACTACACACAGGACATTGGTTACTCCCTAATGACCAGTCAGTGTATCCATTACAGTCTTACAGAAGGTTTGTCGTTGGTTTGAAAAGCTCTGAATGCAACACTTGGAGACTGGAGCTTGAATATCAGGGGTAATATGAGACTTCCTTCAACGTTACAGACACCCTGCTAACAGACGACTGCCTACAAACGCGAAACCTAGGTCGTGAGCTTTCTACCGATTGCCCCCAACCATTTAACACTAGTGATAGAGTGTTATATGTTTAAATGAGTTATGTTCTGTGAGCTGGTTGGTTTAATTGCGAAGCTTTCGTCGTCTTTCTAGTCAACATCTTCAGTGCAGATTTTATTGTGGGATGAACTCGTTTGAATTCTCTATGGATGATATAATTGTGTCTCGTGGCAACCATCGTTGTGACTGGTTGCTGATTTACGTCTCCAGTGATCATTTTTATTGACTTAGAATTTGAACTTTCCTGTCATGTAATTTACTTTTTATTAGTTAGTAAATTTGGTGTATAGTAATGTGTTGGTTAATTGCTAATTCATTTGAGTACTAGGCTTCTAGAAATTTTCTGGTATTTTTGGTGTTTCGTCTATTTACAGTTTATATATTATCCCAATCAAAATGGTGTCCATAATTATCTACATGCATTAAAGTGAAAGAATATATTTCATGTCTTTTCACAGTCAATTTGTGTTCTCGGATTCGGATTCGAAGGTAACAAAAAGTAAATCAAATGATAGGAAAGTTCAAATTCCAAGTCAATAAAAGTGATCAATGGAGACGTAAATCAGCAACCAGTCACAACGATGGTTGCCACGAGACACAATTATATCATCCATAGAGATTTCAAACGAGTTCATCCCACAATAAAATCTGCACTGAAGATGTTGACTAGAAAGACGACGAAAGCTTCGCGACTAAATCAACCAGCTCAGAGAATATAACTCAGTCAACATCATCCACCTGAGCTACAAATCTTCTCTATTATTTCAAAGAGCGTTATAACCTTAGTTACTCGATCATTTTTTTTACATTGCGACTGTTGTTATTGGTTTATTTTCTTCTTAAAGTGCTATTGGTCATTTTATTGAATTTAAATTATTCAATTCGTTGTAGGTGTAGTTCATTGGAAAAATGGTGGGATGTTGTTTTTGACTTTCATATGTATCAGTAAAAACTCTACAATCGCTTCACAACTAGCTTTGTTTACAATAATCAAAGAAAATATTTGAAAACAAAAGGCCATACTAATAACCAATCAAAATATGTAAGGTCAATCAGTCTATGGTAGTTTGGTATGCATCTGATTAATCCAAAGTGCTTCCATAACCTTTAATTAAAATTATGTGAGGTAACTGAGAAGCAGTCATTAGTGTCGATTTTGTGACCAAACATTAATAAATGCTTTGCAATGGACGATGTTGGATTTCTATTCGCATTAGGTACATTTAGATTTTCTGTGTAACTTAGGAACATGTTCTTTGCGACAATGTTGGAAAATTCTACTGGTTCTACCTATATCTCACCGCAAGTGTAAGTGAACTTGTAGTAAACTTGTGTAAAGTAGAGTCCACAGAATTTCGTCATTAGTCGTAGTCATAGGAATTAAAAATGTTCGAAATGTAAGAAAAAGGGATGCGGCGTAGAATGTGTGCTTGATAGCTAACTGAGGTTTCTAAGCTATCAGTTGCATGATTTGATCATCCTTGTATGGTGGTTTAATAAAGACAACTTTGTTTGGTATGGAAGCTGTCTTTTCATGGGATAGTCTCTACTGTGACATTAAGTTTCGTAGAAAACCCATATGTACTAAGTCTGAATAGGTATCCAGCATCATCAATTGCAAGGCATTTATTAGTGTCTGATCACAGAGATAGTGAATCACTCCTATAAGGTCCTTTAAAATAAAATTTAAAAAAAACTGAAGACATCTGTTTTCCGAACAACTTATTTGGGATAGGAGATTAGAAGGGTATTTGTCAATCTAGAAATCAGTAAGCGAAATTAATACGCAACAATCTTTGCATTTTCCAGGCTTTAGGTTTTTCTTCACGAATCGGTTGTAGAAGTTAGCTACAACCATTTAAAGTTAAGAAACATTTAGTAACTGTTACGTCCTATTCAAGTTTTCCTCGGATGCTTGCGTCTCCTACTTCATGAGGTACTGTGGTCAACACCCTGTAGGTTACAAAACGAGCTTCATATACCGGTCGGAATCCAGTAGCTTATGATTGCGAACGTGAATATGGTGCCACTGGTATTTAATTCTGTTGGTGACTATATTATTATTGTTATCAATATACAAACTTGGTACATTATGGCACCAAGCAATGTGCCACACTAAATCTCATAGCTTATATGAAGGCGGGAGTACTTCTTGTATGCTTAGGTCAAAACAGGTGATTGTCTTGGGGTCCACCCCTAGAGCATTTATTTCGAACTCTGGTTCACAAGGCATTGAAGTAGCGTCAAGGGTAGCTTCATGCACCATTCAATCCATTTGGATTCTGGAGCTCATGTACATCATATGTTTGGAGTCTGAGTTTTCCAACCTTCTTTGATGGACAAGCATGCCCACCACCGGTCTGGTCATAAGCGCCAGACGTTCACATTTTTGTGAGAAGCAGCCCTTGCCACGAGAAGGCAGTGGTTAGGACTTATCTGCCAGTGGCTATTAAGCATGGCCACATGAAAGCACTTCTGGAGGTAGACTGAAGTCTACCCACCTTTGGCTTTACCAGGTGGATTTTGGAGGGTCATCGGTCAGTAGCAGCTGTGCTCACACCCAGTTCATGTCACTACATTTACGCTTTTATTAAACCTGAAAGTGTGATTTCGGTAACTTAAAGTCTTTGTCTTCACAATAAAAACTTGGTATCTTGTCTAGAGAATACCAGAAAACCTTTTTCTCTTCTTACTAACAATTACTCCTTTAAACTAATAATACTTGGTTCACTTAAAGAGTAAATAAAGAAAAAAAGGATGTTTTGTCTCAAGGTTTCGTACGCTTTGATGAATCTTTAAATGTTGTCTTCTATGCGTTGATACATTTGTTATATTATTATTATTATTAATTATGCTATTTTCATATTTCTTTACGCATATTTCATTTTACTTTTACAATCTTGTATTGTTCGATTTCTCTAGTTGTGCGGACATATTTTGTACAACTGTGCATGTAAATATGTGTACGTGTGTGCCTGCGTAAGGGTATGTGTCGGCTGTTTCTGTACACAAGCAAAGTAGACAAATAACGAAAAGATACTAGTAATATGCTGGTAATTGCTTTGTATACAAATGGTATATTATATTTAGTCTGTAGGCTGTTTAATCTTCATGCTATATTTCATAAAGAATTATGCTAAGTCAATTCTAATTATCTGATAGAGATTTTTTTGTTTATTAAATATCAAGTTAAGATATGTCTTTAAGCACCAGAATTTGGCGTCAGTTCATGAAGTCTCTGACAGCTGGTTTGGGTCAGCCACATAGAGAGGTGCAGGCTGCCCTAGGACGCTAAGAACCAATGCTTAGAAACTATTGGTGATACGCATCAAAATCGTCGTCAATGGCACAGATGCATTCACTCATTTTAATGTCCTACATACATTAGGCCCTCATATTTTTCCCTTGTTCCTATTCTTTCTACTGTACATTTCCGTCCATAAAATACCTTTGGATTTTTTCTCTACGTTTGCAGTCTAAATGTAGTGTGGTAATTTGAATTCACAAATGCTCTATAGCCAAGTGTGAAATAGTCTACTGTGTTGCAACTACTTACAACAACAAGTGTGAAATGCATTTCTAGTCGGTGATCTTTATTAGTTATTCAGAAACTTCACCTCAATTTCGAGGAATTGGAGACAGCCTGCCCGACACTAAGTGGAGAATGGGAGCAGATGTGGGCGGGCTCAGACCATCATCTAGTGCAAGCAGCCTTCAAGGGGAAGCTGAAATCCATGAAAACAAATGAAGACAAACCACAATTCAAGTTCAACATTCAGAAACTGAAGGACAAAACTACAGGAGATGCCTTGGCTACAGGTATCAGAGCAAAGTCGGACACACTAGGTGGCATCACTGAGGAATCCTGCGTGGAAGAACATTGGAACTCTCTGAAAGCGATATTTAAGGAAATGTGTACAATTGTCCTAGGAAGAAGGAAGAGACAAGACAAGGAATGGCTGTCAACGGATACCTGGAAGCTTAATCGAGAAGAGGATGATGGCGAAAGAGAAGATGACTCAATGCAAAGATGGAAAACAGAAGAAGCTAAATTCAATGTACACTGCACTGAATAAAGAAGCGAATAGTGCTAGAAAAGACAAAAGACAGTCCTACGACACACTGACAACTGAAGCGAAATAGGCGAGTCGCAGATAAAAGAGACCTCAGGACATTACATCAGATAACCAGACTGCTAGCCTTCCGGGAAGAGATCAACCCAGATAATGAAAACTATAAGAAATGTTCAAGGGAACCTAATTGCCAATAAGGAGAAACAAATAAAATAATTGTCTGATCACTTCAAAGGACTCTTGAATCTACCACCACTGCCAACTCGCCCAGAAGTACACCATCACCAACAGCACTCACAGAGCTGCCTGCCAGTGGACACTAATCCTCCAACTAAAGCATAAATCTTGAATGCGATCAAGCTACTGAAGTCCAGTAGGGAAGGCATCTTGGCAGGACGGCATTCCTTCTGAAGCACGGAAAACGGACCCAGAAACTGCAGTAGATGTTCTCACACCATTATTGCAAAAGGTTTGTGATAGGATCCAGCATATTTTGGTATTGACTGTTTAATCTTGCATATATGGTATGTTATCATTCTCACACATTTTGGTATTTACTGTTAATCTTGTATATATGGTATATTATCATTCTCACACATTTTGGTATTGACTGCTAATCTTGTATATATGGTATATTATCATACCCACACATTTTGTTATTGACTGTCAATCTCGCACATATGGTATATTATCATCTCCCACGCACTTTGTTATTGGCTATTAAGATAAATTATTTCAAATGCTGTTAGCTGTCCATATTGTTGTAAAATGTATAAATACCATGGCTTTCTTTGTCGTTGTTGCACTTCAATACACAGTCACAGTCCAGCCTTTGTCTTTTGATATTTGCGTGCCTTACTAAATCGGAAGGTACGACAAGCAGATAGGCAGATTAGTTCAGGCGCAGACAGAGCAAGGTGAAAACGTCTTCATTCAATTCCCCACAGTTATAACAATTTGGAAGGAAGGAAAAGTGTCTGCCGATTGGAAGAAAGGCTACCTTTTCAAGCTACCAAAGAAGGGTGACTTATGTCTCACTCTGTAAGAAATGGCCTGGAGTAGTGCTCTTGTCTACGCCAAGTAAAATCCTAGAGAGAATAACTGACGCACTGAATGCAGGACTCCACCCGCCGGAACTGGCTGGATTCAGGAAAGGCAAATCATGTGCTGCTCAAATTGCAACTCTACGCATCATCATCGAACAAAGCGTAGAATGGCAGTCAAACCTCTACCTCAACTTCATCAACTTCCCAGAGGCCTTCGACAGCGTTGACCGAGAAGTAATTTAGAAACTACCTGAACAATATGGAGTGCCCCAAATCTTCGTCAACCTCATTCAACAGTTGGCTATGTGACAATGCCATGTGTCAGGTGATCCACAACGGAAAACTCAGCAAGGCGTTCGAAGTGAATACAGGAGTAAAACAAGGCTGCCTGTCTATTATCATCTATGCTATTCTTAGTTGTGGTGGACTGAATTATGCGTCAGACTGTTAGGAGCGAGGAGTCAGGAATACGCTGGACGACCGATAAGAAGACTCTAGAAGATCTGAATTTCGCAGATGATATATGCCATATGTCACACAAACTCGAAGACTTGCAAGCGAAAACCAACAAACTGGCTGAAGAGGCGAGCAGCGAAGACAGGACTCCAAGTGAACATGGAGAAGACGGAGGTGATGAAGATAACCAATCGACAACAACAACCAGTCACCATCAACGGGAGAGATTTAACAGAGGTTGCCTTCTTCACTTATCTGGGAAGCATCGTTTCAACCACAGGCGGAACAGACGAAGATGTCAAAGTCAGAATCGGAAAGGCAAGATACGCCTTCATCAACCTGAAACCAGTTTGGAAATCTTCTGCACTCAGCCAGCATCAAGAACAAGATTCGAATTTTCAACACAAATGTGGGGTCAGTTCTTCTATACGGGTCAAAAACTTGGCGTGTCACAAAAAAAAATTTCCGACAGGCCGCAGACTTTTATCAACAGCTGCCTTCGCTGGCTCCATACTGAAGATCAAATGGCCAGCCAGAAAGAATAAGCAACAAGAAACTATGGGGAAAAACCAACGAAGAGCCGATCGCTCAACAAATATGTCGGAGAAAATGGAGATTGATCGGGTATACATTGAGGAGGCCGCCGAATGACATCGCACGCCGGGCCTTCGAGTGGAATCCCAATAGGAAGCGACGAGTGGGTCATCCGAGGGTGACTTGGATAAGATCGTGCGAGGAGGAGATGAGAGATTTTGAGCAATCGTGGACCCAGCTGAAGAGAACAGTAGATAACAGAACAAAGTAGAGGTGTGTTGAGGCCCTATAATTCCCTTGGAACCCAAGGGAATGAAAATTTATTGTACTTATCGGGTTTGCTTCTATTTTTGCTGTATTTGTGATCTATTTTTGGTGATTGAAAGTCGCTGAAGCGTTACGTATTTATGGTGGAAGGTTTTATGTCACTGTAATCAAAGTAATGCAGTATAGGTTGTCGCTTCATTGATTATTGTAGCATCTTTGAAAACTCAGAATTCGTGGTTTTTCATGCTTATGTCAATGTGAATTTAGTTAACAATTTATGCTATTAGAACTGTTTTGCTATTAACAGTCTTTTTTGTACTAATTATTAATTACTAAGTCTTAATCTCAGAATCATTGTATACCATCTGATAGGTCTTTTCTCCAAGGATAAAACAGACAGTAAATCTTCATTCTATAAGTTTCACTGAAGTCATTACCTGCTATCTGCATTCCTACGCGATCCGAGTAGAGCATAAGGCTTCAAGCTTGAGCTTTGAACTCTTACTAGCGGTGGTGTATTTTTATGGTATGGAGTTGCTAATATCACTCCCAACCATTCCTTATTTCCAATCTTGCTGTTGGTTAAGCTAGGTATGGGAGTATGTCCATCGACTGTGAATTAACTTCCCGACCACTTTTGGTGTGTTGGTGACGAACATTCTGTCACTAAACTATCGACGCACCACTATCTTAAGAGAAAGTTGGTTTACAAGCATGTACTTATAAATTTAAAGACTTGCATATCTTACACCTACTTCAAGAGGAACTTACACCAAGGTAAGTACTTTCCAAATTGGTTTTCTTTTAACTTCCTAGTTAACGGGCATCACATAGTCTGTTATATCCATGCCTGCATAACTGACGATTTGCTGGTTTTTCTTATCAGTTATGGGATTACCAGTTTCTAATGCCTGTAAAATCATGGTTTATAAATTCTACTACTTGGCCTGTGAATGGTTCTGCTCTATCACCTGATATATCGATGCTGTCAAATACTAATAGTATTCAAAATAATTCTGAAAATTTCCTTTTGGCTACTTTAAATCCACTGGATTATAAGCGTAAAATCTGTCTTTGGGATATTCGTATTAACAGTATATCAAATCCTATTGTTTTTCAATCAAATAATTGTTCATCTCTGCCTCACAATGACCTACCCACGTAAGTGTGTGTGCATCTGATATTTTTTCGGTAGGAATATTGTTTAATGAAAAAAAGAGAGTTTTGGCTAGTGAGTTTGTTGCCTAAAGATATTAAAGGTGCTTATAAATGATATAATGAATGTATCTAGTGTTTTGAAAATGAAGTGTTATTCAATAGCCACTTGCATTTGCATGCAGTTGCCACTGAGCCACACCTATTGTATGAGGACTAGTGCTACTACCTAACTGCCCAAACGTCACTAGATGGAGCTGGTTTGAAACCTGTGACTCAGTGATTGGAAGTCGAGCGTCTACGTCAATGAGCTACAGCTCTATAGTGTGCGTGTATCGAAATTGATTTATCCTGTCTCTTCAAACTGTTCCGTAGTATCACGGTAAACATGATATTCCTCAGAGGAATCCAGTGAGTTATATCTAAAGTTATTGATGTTTAACATGAATCTAAAGAGACTGTTAAACGTAAACAATAACAAATATACTAATGTGTGTGCGTGACTAAATTACTCAGGTAACGGTTTTTGGATATTATTTAGTTATCAGATGTACTGTTTGTAACTTTTATCCTTCTACGACTCTGTAACCACAATTCTGATATCCTGAAGTAGTTGTCAAAGTGATGTTTCTGTCATTTGGTCGGTATCGTGGTTATCAGCAGGATCTAGGATACATGCGTTTCATCCCTCTTGGGACTCAAGCTGGATTTAACTCTATCTCACTGAGTGATGGCGTTCCTATTGAGATTCGGGCCCAACACCTACTTCACTTTCAACCTGTGGGTCATAGATTTAGATTCTTATTCACCTGTTTCAGCCCGGGCGACTTACTGGATAGTATGAGTCCATTCGTATTTCTTTATTTTGGTTTGTGGCCTGGTAAGTTAAAAACATTGATTCCTAACTAACTACTTTTATAGTCTCTTCTGTATTATCCTTTGCTAAATCGGTAACAAATCACAAAACTTCAAAGAAAAGACGTAGATAAAGAAATAAACGGCAAATTTCTACTGAAAATGTATGAGGTAGAAAAGTATTCAGATTTAAATATTTTCCAGTGCGTCGGTGGCACAGTGGTTAGGACTCTCGCCGACCATGCACACGGTCCTAGGTTCGATCCCTTGTTGATAGATATCAGGTGTGCGTCACACCTGATATCTATGGTAGGCCTGCGAAATTCGGGCTACCGATATCCACGCTGAAAATTCCATACTTCTACCAAAAATACAGTGTGGAATCAAGCTGTAATCAAAAATAGAAAAAATAAAAAAAAACTAAGAATCATTTGGAATTTTGTCAGAAAAGTAGATAATTCTGTCAGGTTTTGAAGATTTCGAATTGTAATGTGAAAGTAGTTACTGTTGAAAAAAGGCAAATGTAGACTAGACTCTTAGGAAGTGATAATGTTTACTAATGCGTTGGCGCTGCAATGCTTACCGACCACATCGGAACTGGTCCGGCGGACACCCTCGTAAACCTCGTCTAGCCAATAATAAACCCGGTAAAGAGGGAAAATTAGGTGTGCTAGGCTAGCGAGCTCATTCCGTAAAAATGTACCACCACTACTGAAACTTCACAGCTGAAGCTTAATGCTCTTGATTTCCACCTGGAGCTCAAAGAACAGAAAAAAGAAGTTCACCAATATCTAAGATGTCCTTCATCTCTTCAAGTGTTAAAACGATTTAGATGGATATTACTCAAAGAATAAATGGAAGACTGCTTGTATGGAATTTTGTCGTATCCAACAACCATACAGTATTTATCTCTCAGAATAACTTGTAGTACCCGTTTCTAAACCTCACCACGTTACGAGCTCGATCAACACCGGTCAGGCAGTTACTACAGGAATACACATCAAATTGTGTTCTGTATTTATAACCCTGTCTTAAGTCGAAGGCTCAAGTAACTGATCAGAATTCAGTTAGTTCAAGAATTTTAGCACTCTCACACAAGACACTCGGTGCACAGACTATGAGTCGGTTGTGAACAGGAGGAACAGTTTTCTGGTGTTCAGCTATTCAGACCTACATATTAATCAGTATTAATTGGTCAGTATAAAGCTGATCCAATTATTCATATAAGTCAGTAGTGTGAGCTGCATGATATATTTACTTTAACATGTTCATGGTGATGATGAATGAATGGTGATTGAAGATGAAATGGGCTGTGACTCATTAGTGTAGCCGCTTTACTTCCAACCACAGGTTCTAACTCCGCTCCACGTACCAAGGGCTGACCAACTGGCAACTGCATAGCATTGTAATCGGTTGTTGGGTAACTTTATTATCCTGACCTGACGGTCAAAATGAAAATCTAGGTCGAGATAAAATTCCAACTAACCTGGTAGAAAGTCAACCGGCTCTTCATTTCACTGTAATTATTCTGGGCTTTCATGTTTTACATAAATGGTCTATTTGATGCATACTTTTATCTTTCATTTAGAACACTGAATTGGTTCTCAACAAATCAGTTGTTGGTGGGAACTTATGAAGGCAGTCTACTCATGTATGATATTCGCAATCCTAATTTCGAATTGATCAGTGTAAATGTTTATCAGTCAAATGGTGGAAATACACCGGAGACATTAGAATCGTTTAAGCCACCACGGAATAAACACAAGCAAGTATGTTTTCTAGGAAACTAAGCTGTTAAATTTTCTTTGCTATTTCTTTTTAAGTTTTTATTGTGTAAAGAATAGGATATGTGAGGATGAACCCTTCGTTAACATATAGCTATAATTTTCACTAAAACTTCTTTTCAACTGGCCATAGTTGTAGTGACGGTGATGATGTGGCGTGTACTACCGATTACCGTTTGTGAGTAGCATATTCGTACCGTTTTTGAAAAAAAATTCTTGAATAGTGGAGTGATAAGTTGCTAAGGGCAAGAGGAGAAATGAAAATAACTATGAGGTAGTATAGGAGGCATGAAATAACGATAAAAAAAGCAGAATACGAATACTTTTTGTACAAATTAAACTTCGAATGTGAAACTCTTATTGTCCTTGTTATTCTTAGTAATATAGTAATATATAGTAATCACAAAGTCAGACATAGGAAATACAACAGTAGTGTTAGACAAATCAGACTATTTTATTATCTTGTTAGACAAACAATTCTGCTAACAAATGCCAATGTGTTCTGTCGATACATTTGACTCTACTGCCATCAAAGTAGTATTATTAGTAATAAACACTTAAACTTATCATTCTTTCACGTATAGTGTGGGGTACTCAGTAACCGTTTGCATTCCCATGCTGTCGAAAGTCTAGTAAGTGAAATGCGTTAAGTACCTGAGTAGCTGGAGGTCGAGTGCTTCGACTGATTAGTTACATAATCCAGACTCATCACATAAAAATAAATTGCGTGCACATTATACATCTTTTGGTTTCTATTTTGTGAGTTGAATGATATAGTATCCATATCTTCCTTTCTTAAGGTGTGTATGTATGTGCATATACTGACAGTAAATTTTCATTTTTATATTTGAGAGTTTTAACTACTACTACTTTAAGGTAGAAAGATAGTCAGTTGCTAGTAGTTACCAGTAGAGCAAAAAGGATATATACGGAAGGTCATTTGTGACATGTGCTTGAATATATCTGTGATTAATTTATTCAAGTAGGTTACACGAGTATTTTCATGAAGAAACATAAACAAATTAAATAAGAAATCAGAGTCAGCGACAGCATGGTAGAAATCATTATTAATTAAGTTACAATTTAGTAGGGATTTGTCAGATGAATTTTATCTCAGAGACTAGCCAAAAAATACAGAGAACACTCTACCCTGAAAATTTGTGTTTGTAATTTTCTAGTTGATGAAGGATAAGCTAGCTATTTTTATCACCTCTATATGAATATAACAGTTCAACTCCCGTAGAGACAGTTGTGTTCAGCGTACTGTTGTAACAACAGAAGGCAAGAGTCAGTCAACAGATCGTTTATTAAGTCTGTCTGTCTGTCTGTTTTCGACATGGTACTTTGCACATATGTGCGGCAGTTCAAGTTCATGTAGCACACAAAGAAAGAAAAAAGTGGAAGAAATGCATAATAGAGACAGTAAACAGAGGTTTGAGACAAAGGAATAGTAATAACGAAGAACAAAACAGTTTCATTGGAAATCATAAGTCACAAGGAGTGGATGCATCTGCGCCATTGAGAACGATTTTGAGCCATGTCACCAATTGTTTCCAACCATTGGTTTTTACCATCCCGAGGACCCCAACCAGGAAGTCTACACCTTCCTACGTGGCTTAGACTAACTATTGTAGATTTCATTGACTGGTGTTTTTGTTTGACCTCCGCTAGCTCTTTTCCAGCCTGGCCCTATATCATCTAACATTGCTCATCAAGGAAGGCGATGACTAGGCATACGTAACACATGTCCTAACCATCTCAGTCGATGTAATTTCACGACTTTGTCGATTGATTTCCCCTGCTTATCTAGCACTCGACGCCTAACCTCAATATTGCTCACCCACTTGACACGGGAGATAGAGCGCAGGCACCTATGATCGAAGACAGCTAATCTTTCCATGTCTTCCACTCTCAATGGCTAGGTCTCACAGCCGTAAATGAAGACGGAGCGGACTGATGAGCAGTACACCCGCCCTTTGGTCGATAGTTGGATATCATGTCTACGCCAGAGACGGCATAAACTGGCATATGCGAAACTAGTCCTCTGTATCCATGCGGAGATTTCGTCAGCGATCAGCCCGTTGGGGCTGATGATACTTCCCAAGTAAGTGAAGTGGTCAACGTGCTCTGCCACTTCTCTTCCTATTTCTAATCTAGGAGTCAGTGTAGTCCAGTCCTGTAAAATCATCTTACATTTAGCGGGAGCGAATCGCATGCCAAACATTCGTGGATTGTAACTCAAGGTGTTTAGAAGACTCTGTATTTTGTCAGCGTCCTCGCCTAGAAGGACTATATCGTCTGCATATTCTAAGTCAACGAGATTATTCCCTGGTAAGAAGTCAATCCCTGAGTCGCTGAAGTGACTTAGGGTTAAGTCCATTAGTACATCTATGATGAAGTTGAATAGAAATGGGGATAATGGGCATCCTTGACGGACACCATTGGTTATCACCATTTCAGATGACAACTCGCCGTAAGCCATCACCTGGCTGCATGAGTACGAGTAGAGTGCCTTAATCAGTGCAACACGTATTTATATATTTTCATGTACATTATTATAGCTTATTCAAGCAAACAAACACACTCTTCTGATTGATATAAGTATAAAACTTGGGCACTGTGGTAGAGTATAACTCCATTATGGATAAGATTTTATTTTGATAATTCACACAGTGTTTTACAGTTACGTCATCAGTTAATATAACTCTTCTGATTGATTGTTTCTCACAGAAAGTTGACCTTGCATCTCTTTGTGACTGTTTCTTGAATGTCAGGTCATCTATAATGTTAACTGTATCTGCCTACGCAAAGTCGGCTGTGATTGGTTGTGGAATCAGTCTTGCTAATATTTCCTCACGACCAATATTAGCGACGTAAATTACTGTCTACCAATTTGCTAGCAGTCTGCTCTCACCACACTATCAGACAGCGTAGATAACATGTTACCGAACATCTCCTATTGTCGTTTTGTAAAGGACAGACAAAACCATCAGAAGCTCCGTTTCGCCACATTTAATGTTTAGTGGTCATTCAGAGGAGAAAAAAGCTCTTTCGAAATGATTCTTCTCATCTTACCAAATCTTTCCGATAGTTTCCGTAGTCGTCTATTACATATGTCGGAGGCCATTAGAATTAGAAGTATTGATCATAATCTCTCATCTCCTCCTCGCACGATCTTATCCATGTCACCCTCGGACGACCCACTCGTCGCTTCCTATTGGGATTCCACTCGAAGGTCTGGCGTGCGATGTCATTCGGCGGCCTCCTCAATGTATACCCGATCAATCTCCATTTTCTCCGACATATTTGTTGAGCGATCGGCTCTTCGTTGGTTTTTCCCCATAGTTTCTTGTTGCTTATTCTTTCTGGCTGGCCATTTGATCTTCAGTATGGAGCCAGCGAAGGCAGCTGTTGATAAAAGTCTGCGGCCTGTCGGAAATTTTTTTTTGTGACACGCCAAGTTTTTGACCCGTATAGAAGAACTGACCCCACATTTGTGTTGAAAATTCGAATCTTGTTCTTGATGCTGGCTGAGTGCAGAAGATTTCCAAACTGGTTTCAGGTTGATGAAGGCGTATCTTGCCTTTCCGATTCTGACTTTGACATCTTCGTCTGTTCCGCCTGTGGTTGAAACGATGCTTCCCAGATAAGTGAAGAAGGCAACCTCTGTTAAATCTCTCCCGTTGATGGTGACTGGTTGTTGTTGTCGATTGGTTATCTTCATCACCTCCGTCTTCTCCATGTTCACTTGGAGTCCTGTCTTCGCTGCTCGCCTCTTCAGCCAGTTTGTTGGTTTTCGCTTGCAAGTCTTCGAGTTTGTGTGACATATGGCATATATCATCTGCGAAATTCAGATCTTCTAGAGTCTTCTTATCGGTCGTCCAGCGTATTCCTGACTCCTCGCTCCTAACAGTCTGACGCATAATTCAGTCCACCACAACTAAGAATAGCATAGATGATAATAGACAGGCAGCCTTGTTTTACTCCTGTATTCACTTCGAACGCCTTGCTGAGTTTTCCGTTGTGGATCACCTGACACATGGCATTGTCACATAGCCAACTGTTGAATGAGGTTGACGAAGATTTGGGGCACTCCATATTGTTCAGGTAGTTTCTAAATTACTTCTCGGTCAACGCTGTCGAAGGCCTCTGGGAAGTTGATGAAGTTGAGGTAGAGGTTTGACTGCCATTCTACGCTTTGTTCGATGATGATGCGTAGAGTTGCAATTTGAGCAGCACATGATTTGCCTTTCCTGAATCCAGCCAGTTCCGGCGGGTGGAGTCCTGCATTCAGTGCGTCAGTTATTCTCTCTAGGATTTTACTTGGCGTAGACAAGAGCACTACTCCAGGCCATTTCTTACAGAGTGAGACATAAGTCACCCTTCTTTGGTAGCTTGAAAAGGTAGCCTTTCTTCCAATCGGCAGACACTTTTCCTTCCTTCCAAATTGTTATAACTGTGGGGAATTGAATGAAGACGTTTTCACCTTGCTCTGTCTGCGCCTGAACTAATCTGCCTATCTGCTTGTCGTACCTTCCGATTTAGTAAGGCACGCAAATATCAAAAGACAAAGGCTGGACTGTGACTGTGTATTGAAGTGCAACAACGACAAAGAAAGCCATGGTATTTATACATTTTACAACAATATGGACAGCTAACAGCATTTGAAATAATTTATCTTAATAGCCAATAACAAAGTGCGTGGGAGATGATAATATACCATATGTGCGAGATTGACAGTCAATAACAAAATGTGTGGGTATGATAATATACCATATATACAAGATTAGCAGTCAATACCAAAATGTGTGAGAATGATAATATACCATATATACAAGATTAACAGTAAATACCAAAATGTGTGAGAATGATAACATACCATATATGCAAGATTAAACAGTCAATACCAAAATATGCTGGATCCTATCACAAACCTTTTGCAATAATGGTGTGAGAACATCTACTGCAGTTTCTGGGTCCGTTTTCCGTGCTTCAGAAGGAATGCCGTCCTGCCAAGATGCCTTCCCTACTGGACTTCAGTAGCTTGATCGCATTCAAGATTTATGCTTTAGTTGGAGGATTAGTGTCCACTGGCAGGCAGCTCTGTGAGTGCTGTTGGTGATGGTGTACTTCTGGGCGAGTTGGCAGTGGTGGTAGATTCAAGAGTCCTTTGAAGTGATCAGACAATTATTTTATTTGTTTCTCCTTATTGGCAATTAGGTTCCCTTGAACATTTCTTATAGTTTTCATTATCTGGGTTGATCTCTTCCCGGAAGGCTAGCAGTCTGGTTATCTGATGTAATGTCCTGAGGTCTCTTTTATCTGCGACTCGCCTATTTCGCTTCAGTTGTCAGTGTGTCGTAGGACTGTCTTTTGTCTTTTCTAGCACTATTCGCTTCTTTATTCAGTGCAGTGTACATTGAATTTAGCTTCTTCTGTTTTCCATCTTTGCATTGAGTCATCTTCTCTTTCGCCATCATCCTCTTCTCGATTAAGCTTCCAGGTATCCGTTGACAGCCATTCCTTGTCTTGTCTCTTCCTTCTTCCTAGGACAATTGTACACATTTCCTTAAATATCGCTTTCAGAGAGTTCCAATGTTCTTCCACGCAGGATTCCTCAGTGATGCCACCTAGTGTGTCCGACTTTGCTCTGATACCTGTAGCCAAGGCATCTCCTGTAGTTTTGTCCTTCAGTTTCTGAATGTTGAACTTGAATTGTGGTTTGTCTTCATTTGTTTTCATGGATTTCAGCTTCCCCTTGAAGGCTGCTTGCACTAGATGATGGTCTGAGCCCGCCCACATCTGCTCCCATTCTCCACTTAGTGTCGGGCAGGCTGTCTCCAATTCCTCGAAATTGAGGTGAAGTTTCTGAATAACTAATAAAGATCACCGACTAGAAATGCATTTCACACTTGTTGTTGTAAGTAGTTGCAACACAGTAGACTATTTCACACTTGGCTATAGAGCATTTGTGAATTCAAATTACCACACTACATTTAGACTGCAAACGTAGAGAAAAAATCCAAAGGTATTTTATGGACGGAAATGTACAGTAGAAAGAATAGGAACAAGGGAAAAATATGAGGGCCTAATGTATGTAGGACATTAAAATGAGTGAATGCATCTGTGCCATTGACGACGATTTTGATGCGTATCACCAATAGTTTCTAAGCATTGGTTCTTAGCGTCCTAGGGCAGCCTGCACCTCTCTATGTGGCTGACCCAAACCAGCTGTCAGAGACTTCATGAACTGACGCCAAATTCTGGTGCTTAAAGACATATCTTAACTTGATATTTAATAAACAAAAAAATCTCTATCAGATAATTAGAATTGACTTAGCATAATTCTTTATGAAATATAGCATGAAGATTAAACAGCCTACAGACTAAATATAATATACCATTTGTATACAAAGCAATTACCAGCATATTACTAGTATCTTTTCGTTATTTGTCTACTTTGCTTGTGTACAGAAACAGCCGACACATACCCTTACGCAGGCACACACGTACACATATTTACATGCACAGTTGTACAAAATATGTCCGCACAACTAGAGAAATCGAACAATACAAGATTGTAAAAGTAAAATGAAATATGCGTAAAGAAATATGAAAATAGCATAATTAATAATAATAATAATATAACAAATGTATCAACGCATAGAAGACAACATTTAAAGATTCATCAAAGCGTACGAAACCTTGAGACAAAACATCCTTTTTTTCTTTATTTACTCTTTAAGTGAACCAAGTATTATTAGTTTAAAGGAGTAATTGTTAGTAAGAAGAGAAAAAGGTTTTCTGGTATTCTCTAGACAAGATACCAAGTTTTTATTGTGAAGACAAAGACTTTAAGTTACCGAAATCACACTTTCAGGTTTAATAAAAGCGTAAATGTAGTGACATGAACTGGGTGTGAGCACAGCTGCTACTGACCGATGACCCTCCAAAATCCACCTGGTAAAGCCAAAGGTGGGTAGACTTCAGTCTACCTCCAGAAGTGCTTTCATGTGGCCATGCTTAATAGCCACTGGCAGATAAGTCCTAACCACTGCCTTCTCGTGGCAAGGGCTGCTTCTCACAAAAATGTGAACGTCTGGCGCTTATGACCAGACCGGTGGTGGGCATGCTTGTCCATCAAAGAAGGTTGGAAAACTCAGACTCCAAACATATGATGTACATGAGCTCCAGAATCCAAATGGATTGAATGGTGCATGAAGCTACCCTTGACGCTACTTCAATGCCTTGTGAACCAGAGTTCGAAATAAATGCTCTAGGGGTGGACCCCAAGACAATCACCTGTTTTGACCTAAGCATACAAGAAGTACTCCCGCCTTCATATAAGCTATGAGATTTAGTGTGGCACATTGCTTGGTGCCATAATGTACCAAGTTTGTATATTGATAACAATAATAATATAGTCACCAACAGAATTAAATACCAGTGGCACCATATTCACGTTCGCAATCATAAGCTACTGGATTCCGACCGGTATATGAAGCTCGTTTTGTAACCTACAGGGTGTTGACCACAGTACCTCATGAAGTAGGAGACGCAAGCATCCGAGGAAAACTTGAATAGGACGTAACAGTTACTAAATGTTTCTTAACTTTAAATGGTTGTAGCTAACTTCTACAACCGATTCGTGAAGAAAAACCTAAAGCCTGGAAAATGCAAAGATTGTTGCGTATTAATTTCGCTTACTGATTTCTAGATTGACAAATACCCTTCTAATCTCCTATCCCAAATAAGTTGTTCGGAAAACAGATGTCTTCAGTTTTTTTTAAATTTTATTTTAAAGGACCTTATAGGAGTGATTCACTATCTCTGTGATCAGACACTAATAAATGCCTTGCAATTGATGATGCTGGATACCTATTCAGACTTAGTACATATGGGTTTTCTACGAAACTTAATGTCACAGTAGAGACTATCCCATGAAAAGACAGCTTCCATACCAAACAAAGTTGTCTTTATTAAACCACCATACAAGGATGATCAAATCATGCAACTGATAGCTTAGAAACCTCAGTTAGCTATCAAGCACACATTCTACGCCGCATCCCTTTTTCTTACATTTCGAACATTTTTAATTCCTATGACTACGACTAATGACGAAATTCTGTGGACTCTACTTTACACAAGTTTACTACAAGTTCACTTACACTTGCGGTGAGATATAGGTAGAACCAGTAGAATTTTCCAACATTGTCGCAAAGAACATGTTCCTAAGTTACACAGAAAATCTAAATGTACCTAATGCGAATAGAAATCCAACATCGTCCATTGCAAAGCATTTATTAATGTTTGGTCACAAAATCGACACTAATGACTGCTTCTCAGTTACCTCACATAATTTTAATTAAAGGTTATGGAAGCACTTTGGATTAATCAGATGCATACCAAACTACCATAGACTGATTGACCTTACATATTTTGATTGGTTATTAGTATGGCCTTTTGTTTTCAAATATTTTCTTTGATTATTGTAAACAAAGCTAGTTGTGAAGCGATTGTAGAGTTTTTACTGATACATATGAAAGTCAAAAACAACATCCCACCATTTTTCCAATGAACTACACCTACAACGAATTGAATAATTTAAATTCAATAAAATGACCAATAGCACTTTAAGAAGAAAATAAACCAATAACAACAGTCGCAATGTAAAAAAAATGATCGAGTAACTAAGGTTATAACGCTCTTTGAAATAATAGAGAAGATTTGTAGCTCAGGTGGATGATGTTGACTGAGTTATATTCTCTGAGCTGGTTGATTTAGTCGCGAAGCTTTCGTCGTCTTTCTAGTCAACATCTTCAGTGCAGATTTTATTGTGGGATGAACTCGTTTGAAATCTCTATGGATGATATAATTGTGTCTCGTGGCAACCATCGTTGTGACTGGTTGCTGATTTACGTCTCCATTGATCACTTTTATTGACTTGGAATTTGAACTTTCCTATCATTTGATTTACTTTTTGTTACCTTCGAATCCGAATCCGAGAACACAAATTGACTGTGAAAAGACATGAAATATATTCTTTCACTTTAATGCATGTAGATAATTATGGACACCATTTTGATTGGGATAATATATAAACTGTAAATAGACGAAACACCAAAAATACCAGAAAATTTCTAGAAGCCTAGTACTCAAATGAATTAGCAATTAACCAACACATTACTATACACCAAATTTACTAACTAATAAAAAGTAAATTACATGACAGGAAAGTTCAAATTCTAAGTCAATAAAAATGATCACTGGAGACGTAAATCAGCAACCAGTCACAACGATGGTTGCCACGAGACACAATTATATCATCCATAGAGAATTCAAACGAGTTCATCCCACAATAAAATCTGCACTGAAGATGTTGACTAGAAAGACGACGAAAGCTTCGCAATTAAACCAACCAGCTCACAGAACATAACTCATTTAAACATATAACACTCTATCACTAGTGTTAAATGGTTGGGGGCAATCGGTAGAAAGCTCACGACCTAGGTTTCGCGTTTGTAGGCAGTCGTCTGTTAGCAGGGTGTCTGTAACGTTGAAGGAAGTCTCATATTACCCCTGATATTCAAGCTCCAGTCTCCAAGTGTTGCATTCAGAGCTTTTCAAACCAACGACAAACCTTCTGTAAGACTGTAATGGATACACTGACTGGTCATTAGGGAGTAACCAATGTCCTGTGTGTAGTCCTTCATGTTGTAGTTGCGTTTGAAGTGACAGATGTTAGGGGGTTTAAGTTGAAAATGAAAACACTATTCACCAGTATGTATTGAGACATTTCGAGCTATCCTTGAAATGAAACAGCTACACTGGTTACTAGCCAATGAACAAATGTGTGAAAACGTGATCACAGTGAGACACTTTTGAGCTCACTTATTCCAAATACGCAAAGAGAATTTAGATGTGTATTTGATTCTACTCTAAAAAATAAACTATGTACATCTATCCAAACAAGGTGAATTAAGCAATTAATCATATTCAGATTATGGGTTTGTAGAGACTTCAACATTGGTTGTAAAGCTGATGCTTATTGATGGCATTAGTTGGCTATGTCACTAATATCGCTAACTGGTAGGAGTTAGAATCTATAGATCCTTGAATTTCAACCGAATGTTCAAATGTCTCAACCGACTTGTCTCGTGACCTGGGAGTTATACGTTCGACTCCTGCTTGGGTTTCTAGTGCACATACATCGGTTGAAGAAGAAAAACTTGGTAAAGGAATGTTTATTTGGAATTTTGTATCTCTGAACCTTATCTTCAATGCACCATTTGCACAGATCTGTGTTGAGCTACTTCTGTCCTCCATAATGTGTTTCCCTGTATTCCTCCCACGTTTCCCAAGTATCCCCGCAACGCTGTATCATTTGCTTTCTCTGACATCAAATTTATCACCCTGCTATTTGATTTTTTTATGCCCATAACCATCTCTTTATATATATAGATATACTACTGAGGAATCTTATCAATAGTACACGCCACACACACTGCTGAAAAGTCTCATGCAAGGAAGAAGAGACATTTGTTCAATCCTCCTTGGTTTTCAACGTAGAATCTTGAAGAAATCTACATTGCAATTAATCATACGACTGTTTTTTTCACTTAACAGTCGCAAGTGAATGTAAAACGAACCCCCTGATAATGATAAAAAAGAATTGCGTTACATATACAAAAAAGCGAAATCGCCTTAATTTAATACATAAGTAAATAAATATAACTTTGGAAAACTCGCCTTTACACATCCACTTATATCTAAAGTTACGATATGTGATTATCTGAAATAATATCTTGAGGTCTCTTTTATCTGCGACTCGCCTATTTCGCTTCAGTTGTCAGTGTGTCGTAGGACTGTCTTTTGTCTTTTCTAGCACTATTCGCTTCTTTATTCAGTGCAGTGTACATTGAATTTAGCTTCTTCTGTTTTCCATCTTTGCATTGAGTCATCTTCTCTTTCGCCATCATCCTCTTCTCGATTAAGCTTCCAGGTATCCGTTGACAGCCATTCCTTGTCTTGTCTCTTCCTTCTTCCTAGGACAATTGTACACATTTCCTTAAATATCGCTTTCAGAGAGTTCCAATGTTCTTCCACGCAGGATTCCTCAGTGATGCCACCTAGTGTGTCCGACTTTGCTCTGATACCTGTAGCCAAGGCATCTCCTGTAGTTTTGTCCTTCAGTTTCTGAATGTTGAACTTGAATTGTGGTTTGTCTTCATTTGTTTTCATGGATTTCAGCTTCCCCTTGAAGGCTGCTTGCACTGGATGATGGTCTGAGCCCGCCCACATCTGCTCCCATTCTCTACTTAGTGTCCGGCAGGCTGTCTCCAATTCCTTGAGTTTTTCATGAAATTCGTTTGTTTTCTTCTATATCTGTCGCGGGGAATGTGTTTTGTTTCATGTACATCCTTGTGTTCATTCACGCTTTCTCCGATCAAGAAATAGTTGAAAAAATTGAAGTCTGCATATTTCTATGTTCTCATTAATCTTCCCAAGTACTTCTCGACCCATGATGAGTTCTCTTTCTGTCATATCTATTTTTCGCTCGGTTTGGTGCTCATGTTCCCGATGAGACTTTTGATGTCACTATTTGTGACGTTGTCCATTACTGTTTGTAATTGTGTCTAACAATCCTCTTTCTTTTTTTATTCCTCGTTGTTTGTTTGTGCGTAGCATTGGATAATTGTTACCTCACTGCGTTTTGAGTTGAATCTTGCTGTCATGATCCTGGATGAAATCGATTCACACTGCATTATGTCTTTGGCTGGCACTGGTGACATCATGATAACCACTCCCTCAGTGTATTCGTGGTTGTCTTCTGGGTGACCGGAATAAATAATTGAATCTCCTGTTGACAATGTTGTCGATCCACATTCATTCCATCTGCTTTCGTATATACCCAGTTCTTCTAAGCCATATTTTCGCATCTCTTGGGTACCTGGGCAGCCTTCCCAATCTCGTACGTTGTACGGACATTCCACGTACCCATTTTTACTCGTTCTTTCGTCAGCTAACTGGCTCCGTAAAGACTTTCACCAGCCCACTGTGTCATTTTGCCTCTCACATTCGAATGAAGAAGAAGATTTAGATATGATAGAGAAGATTTGTAGCTCAGGTGGATGATTTTGATGTGATTTTGTTCTCTGAGCTGGATGGTTAGTTTGCGAAGCTTTCATCACCTTACTGGGTGACATCTTCAGCGCATACTTCAATTTGAAGATTTTTGTATATATAATATAATTTTTGTGTTGAAGTTTCTCTAGGGAATTGGAAAATTTAGTGGTGTGGAATCGCTAGCCCCACGCTTAACACTTCAATTTTACCTGGGCTTGGGGTCGGCTGGAAAGCTAGCGAGCTAGTTTACTAGTCCATGTTCATTAAAACATGTTCGATTTAATCCCTTCACAATCTTGCATTACTTAATCAAACTATTTGTTTTCTTGACTTTTGTCTAATATGTAAATCTGAACATCTGTTTGTTCAATCGTACAAAGTTGCAATTAAACACAGTCATCCAAATGGAAACGCCCAAGAGTACTAGAATAATAAATAGACCACTAAGTACACCTGTATACACGATGAGAAACCAAATATATAAAGAAGTTCTCATTTAGACATTTAAAGACAAAAGGATTGAGGGAAGAAAAGAAACCGAATAAACAAGCTGATATTATTCTTTGTAGCTTCATGAACACCTTGGATGTGTGGATATAAGAGTGCTTACAAGTCATCAGCACACATTTCCTGTCATTTTGCCTTCAGCCTAGATATTCTGTGTGGGGTATAACGTTATGATTGCTTTTGATTACTAATAATAGGTCTTTTCTGTCTGAATAGCGACTGTTTAATAATTGCGTGTTTGATAATCACCACTTAATGAAGACTACTTACATTTCGTACCGATATTGTGCAATTGATTTTCTCATCCTACTCTGTCTGTTTAACCTTGGTGTAATTCGTTATACAGTAGATGAATTCATGGGGAAAATTGATTCGTTTCCCCGAGCGATCTCTTTTCAGAGTCACAGATTTAGATTTCCTTTCCATTTGGCGATGTGCAAGCATTCATGTATTGTGTTGCCCTATTTGACCACACTAGCGTACACGTATATCCTAGTACTTCTTGGCGTTTATTATTGTGTCCGAACGTTGTGATTACTCGACATCCATAACGTAAATCCAAAGGTAATTGAGAAGGAGTACGAACGTGTGTTGTTGTAGTAATCAAAATTCAAAAGTTGGGTGAGTACAATGTGTCAATTGTCAACACGTAATCTTTAGGGTGATAAACAAATCAAAGTCCAATTACATGGTGAAAGTATACTACGATGAGGAATAATAAAATGGGTCACTACACATGAACCGTCACAATAATAAGGCGCATATTGTAATGTGGGTGCATATATACATGACAAGTTTTGACGAGTGAAGTTACGAGAATACTCAGATGGCTTGTAAGCTGAGTGAACGTATTTCAGGCACATCATTTGAAGTTTCCTTATTCCTCCTGTTGACCAGTCATCTGACTATTTGGCATGCATCTTAACATCTTGGCTGTATAAACAATTTCATTTCTGCGTATGTTATGTTCATTTTACCGAAGAAAATGCTTCCGATAGGGAAATGAGGCGTTCCTAGACTTAATTCGTCTTCTAAAGTATTAACTAGCTTCACCACAGGGAAGTTGATAGTTGTGATTGTCAAAAGTAAGAAAGACAGTAATTGTTGACTAAGTTGCTAACTTTTCAAGTGTTGATTTGTAAGGACTTGATTATTTACAGGTTTTGATCACAAAACGACATCAGTTAGGGGACTGTTGGAAAGTCAGGGAATACTAGACAGTTGCCTCTTCATCAGTAGGTACCAACCTGGGGGTCAAGCACAGGACCTTCTGGTTACAAGGCGAGCTCGTGATTACTCTGCCAGTGGGACCCGGTCCAATGGCCTATGAAATTCAACCTCTGCAATATATATATATATATATATATATATATATATATTACTCAACCATTATGGATGAGATTTTATTTGATAAATCACACAGTGTTGTACAGTAATATTAACTGATGACGTTTCGAGCACAAACTGTTGCTCATAATCATATCAAATAAAATCTGACCCATAATGGAGTTATGCTCTATCACATTGCCCAAGTTTTATACTTATATTGCTCAACCACCAACCAACTGTTCTCTTACCTGACTTGGTGGCCGTTAAGAGTAAAATGTATTTTTCATTAGTTACTTGTATGGTTTGCAATTTTTTCTAAATTTGTCTTTTTTCTTAAATTTTCTTCTGTTTAAATATTAGATAGTTCAAATTCTTGTGAATAATTCTCCACCAATAATTTCTGGGAAAAGTAAAACTGATCACAACTCTGAACAACATATTGGTGTCGTGCATATTGATGGTACAGTCGATGTTTATCAATACAACACAGTGCTGTCTAACCAAAATACGACGCTTACACGTGCTTATCACAGTGGTGATGATGATGTAGGCGAACATTACAGCAATAGTCAAAAAGAGTCAGTTTTCAACAGAAACGGTAGAGTGAAACCATGTGCTGTATTCTTGTCAAGTTCTTCTTCTGACCACTCATGGAGATTATTGGCTTCATCTGGACTTTCGGATATCTCATCATCACCACAATCATCAGCATCAGCAAGTTTATCTGTTGAATCTCATAATACAAGACATTTATTGAATTACCAACTTCGTGTATATCCTGGTATACGAATGATGAAAGCACCTGGTTTTAATGATAACTCTTTATTAATTCATTATTTAAAATATATGACTGCTATATAGTGATGGTAATGATGATTTAACGAATAACTGGAGAAAATAGCTGTGGGGGTTGCACGTGTGTGTGTATGTAGATGTATATAAGCCTCAATACAAGATATTTAACCATAATTAATTGCCACTTTCTTTATATGTATATTTATATTCACTACTTATATTGCATGCATTTAGTAAAATTCTAACTGAAACTTCAACGAAATAAAAATATAAAAAAATATTTACAAGTATCTCTTTTTGACTTTTCAACTCATTATTTTCACCTTTTCTGTTATTTATTTGCCTGGATTGGTGAACTTTTATGGTATACTTTTCGTATTTACACAAGCCGAAATTTGATTATGATTATTTCACATCTTTATCTTTTTTCACTACTTTACGCTATGTGCCAGTGTGGACAGTTATCTGATTGATTATGCGTTTAGCTAGGGTACACACACAAAATGACCTCTGAAAAATTGACTTCTCGCAGTATGTCTCACCTGTCAACGGTTATTGTTTTCTAGGTTAATCACAAGCTGACTTCAGCTACAGAATTATTGAGAACCACGGAATGCTAGACAGCTGTTTCCTTCTAGCTTGATACTACTCAGTAGTGCACACGCATGATCCCACAGAGAAGAATCGAAATCAGTACTTTCAGAATACGAGAAAGTCGCGCAGATTGACAGTAGTTAGAATTCATAGATCATTGGATTTCGTCTCAGTAGTTGAATGGTTTGGGGGTTCGTCTTGTAACGTCAAGGTCCCGGTTTTCATCCCTATCGGTGGGGTTATGGGTGCGCACTATGAAAGGGTCTCAAACTAAGAGGAAACAATTGTTTAGTGCTCGTTGGTCCTCAGGGATTCTTTTTTTGATGTCAGTCCTTGATCTAACTTGAAATCAAACAACAGTTGACAACTTTTACTGTGGTTAATTTTTAGAAGAAAGAATAGTTACTCGGTGGGATGAGCTCGTGTGATAAGACTTGTAGTATTTGATATCAGCTCACTAATGAAACCTTAGTTCAATGAAAATAGGAAGAAGTTAAGTTAAGTAGCCATTCAGCGTCATGATTTGTTATCAACATGATCTGTAGTAATGGTAATATTTATCAGAAAAAAATTCAATTCCATCTAACAAGTTTAACATCGCACCGTATTGCAAACTAGAAGAAGGAGAAGACATTTCATGTCAATGTTTTAAAGAAATATGTAATTCTCACTTATCAATAATCTATGAAGATGTATGTTATGATGTTTATACTTATTTAGTTCTACTGTAGTGTAACGCGGATCTTCAGTATAATTCCAAAGTATTTATTTGGAATGAGTTGAATTTTTCACTACAACCACATTTATCTTCTAGTGTCTGTGTCATTAATTCTGTGTTTAGCGGTATGTTTGTCGTCAAGATTCAAATCACAGTTCCATTCTCTCATCAATATTTTAAAAATGCTACTACTCATTCACCCGTGCAAAAACCAATTAAGTCGAGAAGTTGCTTAATAACCTAAGTTTCAACCAATGGATTAGCGTTCTACCCCCTGCCTACTTCAGCCTGGGCAAGTAGGTAGCATATCATCAGGCCTTTTACGTTCATTGGCGGTTTGACGATTGAATGCTCACCAACCACGCTGCAAGTGATTCAGGCTCGACTTCCCACGAACGAACGCACTCTTAAAACTCGTCTAGCCGGTAAGGAGGGAAAATTGGGCTAATGCTAACAACCCCATCGCGCTAAAACACTACCACTCCTGGAACTTCGTAGCTCAAGACGTATGTTCTAGTTGGAATGCAATGGGACGAAAAAATCAGTTCCGAACAGCTGATTCCTAACTATTTGACTGACACTGGTGGTCTTTACTTATCGTATTTCTTTTTTTACTGTACAAGGGTGCTGTATAATAGGGTTGTATATTTTACCCGATTCATGAATTGTATAGCACCGTATACGCTATAGCTATTGTTTGGTGATAAATGTGATGCAATCTAACTTCTCATAATCTATTGGTTTGAACGAAGTATGTAATCCTTTGGATGATCCGTCATTTAGCTTTCACTGATACTGACTCAAAAGGTGGTAATCGAATAGTGACTACGTGATTTCTGGATTGCATTTCATTATTATTATTGTTATATTTTAGAATTGTATCCATATTAGTAGTGTAACATTTTACAAGGTTACTTCTCAACTCATGTTTACAGCCAAATGATTTCATAGTAAGTTGGGGGTTTCAATTTTGAAGGAACAGAAAGTTACAAGTTGAGAAATTTTTCAACATGCTCGTTTTACCATTGTTTACCTACCCTCCACCCTCACTCCCACCGTACACTCACACACATTTGGGTGATCTAGTTTTACATTTGTTCAGTATGCTGTCCACTCGTTTTTTCCGGTTCTCCCTTTTTGTTTATTATGTTTTTCGTTTATGTTTGTTTACTTTTACGGAGGAGGAGTTATGAATGGTTTTCAATATTGAATTTGAACATATATGTGCATATGCATAATTGTCTTAAATCCTTCTTTGAATTGCATTGTTGTTCAAGTGATCACCATTTTATGTGTAGGAATTTGTATTTTTGTTTAACGGACACTGGTGCTTCATTTTTTAAAATTTAAGTGTTACGAATTTTAGTTTCCGAAATGTGCCTTTCATTTTCCCGTACTATTTTGATTGCTGAAGAAATCTCAACACGGATACAAAAGGCTAGTGTGTTATTTCCCAGTTTAGGTCGTTTCTGGCACAGACTTCATGTCTGGCTATCCACCGAAAGACATGTATACTACACAGCAATCCTCTTTTATGATTGTGAGCCAGGGCCATTGAAAGTGAGAGATATGAAAAGACTAAACGTCTTTGACTCTAGGTGTTTCCGTTCTGTCTTTTGTGTTAAGCGGTATGATATGGTGAGCAATAATGAGGTTAGTCTTAAAGTGATTTGATGAGGTGAATTGATTGAGATGACCACAACGCGTGCTGCACATCCTGAGTCATTGCCATCCTTGGTGAGCATTAGTAGCTGACATATAATTAGGTTTGAAAAGAGTTCAGGGTAGTCAAACACAAACCTGGAATCGATCCATGAAGTCTTCGACCGTTGGTTTCAGCCACGTAGGGAGTGTAGACTACCTGTTTGGAATCCTCGAACTACCAAAATCCAATGACTGGAGACCATCGGTGATATGGATTAAGATTATTCCCAATAGCTCAGACGTATTCACTCTTTGCGATTTCCCAAACACATTAAACCCTCATGTTTTGCTATATTATTTTCCTGTCTTTCACATATTTCTGCTGATTATACTTCTTTTGAAGCTCTTTCTTTTATCTCTGTATGCTACAGTGAGTGTTGAAACTTGATTTTCTACACTTGTGTGCGAAGTTCTACAATGAAACTCAGTCTGTTGGTCGTATTATTTTTGCGAATGTTGTGAGCGTCATTTATGTTTCTGACACTTCTATTCCTTTTGAAGGCAAAACAACCATATATTGAGACAAGTGAATTGAATGCAAATGATGTACAAGTGACACTGATTATGCAAGGTTTACAAGCACCTTCACGAGGATTTTGTGGACTTATTAAACCCGGTTGTTCAGGTAATTTTCGGGGAGATTCATGTAGTTCAACATCATCAAGTATTCGTGAGCAATTAGCCAATGGCCTGCTGAAAGTGGAACTGGGTGAATAGTAAGTTATTGTTTTGTTCAGTTTTCAATGAATCTTTGGTCTTTGATTTTTTCTGGCTGCTTGTCCCACAAATTTAATGCAAATTTTACAAATCAACTATCACTATCTCAGTCTGTAAGACTAACATTTCATCGCTAGATAGCGCATACCCTTCAGTGTGAATACAATTAATAAGAATATCTCATTTATCCCATATTTGTTTGACGATTAATTCTGAGGAGTCCTTTAATTATTACAAACTGTAATTCACTGGTCTAAACACTTCACTTTCAATCAAAGGGTGTGAACCCCACTTTGAATATATTACGAAGATGCATAGGGTATCTGGGTACCAATTTGTTCTGACTATATAGCGAAAATTCTAATTCGGATATCCATAAGACAAAAAACAAAATTTGAGCAAAGAATATTATCGTCGATAATTTCCTCTTCCGGTTCTACAATTACATTCATAAAGAATAGTTTAGAATAATTGCCATTAACAATATTGGCGTCTTTGAGTACCGTCAATTTGTTGAGATCAATAAAACTGCAGTTTAAGGAAGACGCATGAGTTATAATTAGCGTAAAAATGTAATGCTAAATAGAATACCGGATAAAATCAATGCAATTTATGCAACAACTTTTCCAAGTAAATCTCTAATAATCTTAAGCTCTTCATTGAGGCAGTCGTCTGAACAGACTTATCAAATTGTAACTAAGGCGGTGATGCTTAGTAAGTTTAGACTAGAGGCTACACGACACAAGAAAGTGTTGAGAAAAGCTGGGTTTTTATGAATCCACATGGAGACAAATTTTAAAATACTTAATGTAGCAAGTGTTCAAAGTCACCGAAACGTTGGTTAGGAAAATGATGTTAATAATCGTTATTGAGAGGTCAGTTACTCGCTTGTGACACTGGCTGGCAGTTGGGCTAAATATATATATCACGAATTGGCAGAAGCTGGAATTCATGAACAGCTGGTTTACGAGCTTGTCTTGTAACCTGATGGTCCTGGGTCCGAGCCTCGGTGGGTGCCTACTGATGAAGAGTCACATACTCGGACGAAACAGCAGTCCAGTACTCCGAGCGCTTATTCCAATGGTTCCCTAACCGATGTGAGGTCATCCTGAAATCCCTGCAAACCAACACTTGAATGAAACAATATTGCAAAGGAAATTTGTTGAATTAAATAAATAAGGGGTTTCAAGTGAGGAAACACCAGGAATTGTTCAAAGACAATATACTGATATCAATAGGGGTAATAAGGATTGGAAATACGGAATGAATAAACAAAACGAAAAATAATTGAGGAATGGAGTTGTTAATAATTCTATATAGACGAATTTAGACCATGAAAGGAGTGATTCAACAAACTCAATGATCATAGCTTCAGCGATGCAGATGAGCCGGATACGTGCTGGTGATTTTGGCAGATTATTTTCGACCCTATATATAACTTTGAAAGAGAAGGTTGTGGCCTTAATTATTTCTCGTTGTGTTTAATCAATCTGAATATCCATCCTTCATTATTTTTCGGTATTATCTCACGTATCACTGTTTATTCATTCAATTCAGTACAGTTTATTTGCAATGTTCTATCGTCGAAACTTCCAGCTTATTACGTGATTTTTCATTTGTATACTAGTCCATTTAATCCTACACTTACACTCCTTTCTCATATTAATACATTTTAAGAACTATTACACAAGTCATATAACCTATTTTGTCGCTTAATTATTTAATTATGATTGTAATTATTGATATAAGTATAAAACTTGGGCACTGTGGTAGAGTATAACTCCATTATGGATAAGATTTTATTTTGATAAATCACACAGTGTTGTACAGTTGTATTACCTGATGACGTTTTGAGCACAAACTATTGCTCATAATCATATCAAGTTGATTGTAATCACAAATATTTTCGCTCATCTCACACTAATATTTCAAAAATATTCATATACACACAACTGTACAGCTTTGTTAATAAATTCGTTGAAAAAGGTCTCTCTGTTGAATCACTTCTCTTCCTTTTTTACCCTTAAATAGGTCCAAAACTTCTTGTTGTTGACATTCTATAAAACAGCTAACTTATATACCTTATATGCATTTGTTTTTCATTCCTTTTGCATTCCAAGTGGAACATAAGACTTCAAGGTTTTTTTGGAAGTGTCACTAGCACTGGCGATGTTTTTGACCTGGTTGGGTTATCTTAGCCTCACTCTAACCGAAGTTTCCTTCTTTCTCGAGGTTTACACCTGGTTAATAAGGTTTAGGAGTGCGTCTGTCGGCCAGGGGTCGAATCCACACCACTTGTAGGCGTGGTTGACAGACAAACATTCTAATATTGAATCATTAATACACACTGCTTACTTTTTAATTACATTAGTTTTTTTTAATTTTTGTCTATGAAATCCTTAGTGTTAATAATGGAACTTAATCATTTTTCTAACAACTTTTAACTGATTTTCTCTTATTTCATCACTAATATCTAATAAAATTTAATCAGCACATTATCTGTGCTATGCGAATTGACCAATCCTAATGACACATTTGAATATCACGTACGTCGGTTTCCATCGAAAATTATGCCAACATTTTGTACGTATAAAGTGAGTTTTGATTTAATAGTGATGGTTGTTAATTGTGACTTTACTTACTTTCTGTTAATATAACACCTGATATATGTATATATGTGGTATAATATAAGTGCCAATGGAACGCTAACTGCTTTTTATTCATTGAAAAAAAGTGTTTTACACACACACGCAGTGTCTTGGAAAGCCTTTCTCATCCTTAAACAGATGTTTACGCCCTACCTCTAATGTAATGATGGTATAATAGGCCGGGTAATATTGAAGTTAGGCGTCGAGTGTTGGGTGTAAGGAGAGGAAGTCAACAGATGAGGTTGTGAAGATAAATCGATTAAGATGATTGGGAAATGTGTTACGTATTCCGAGCCATCACCTTCCTCAATGGGCAATGATAGTTGACATAGGATCAGGTGGGAAAATTTAATGGTAGTCAAACCAAAACTTAGCATCAGGCCATGAAATTTTTGACAGTTAGTCTGAACTATATAGGGTGGCGTAGATTGCCCGGTTTTTGCCCTCAAGATGATGATAAGGCTCAATGTTACAGATGCATTCACTCTTTGTGATCTGTCATATCGACTAAACCCTGATGATTTTCCCTCAATTTTCTGTTTATTATACTCCTTCTGGATCCCTTTCTTCTGCCTTTGTGTTCTACACAGAGTGTGATAACTTGAAATTCTGTACAAAGTTTTACGTTGGAACTCAGTCAGACATCCTTACACAATTTCTTAATACATCATTCCACTGGGGCTGCAGTACCTATTAGTTAATTTTCTTTGTGGTATAGTACTCTTCAAATCATTTTGACATATTTATCATTAATCTAACTATATTTGGATGGCTTATAACTTTCAAGTTTACTTGGCTTCATTTCCTGAACCAATTTCTTCACTACATTTCGTACTAGTCGCAGTGTTGTAACATCCAGGATATTGCATTTTGGACGCAGTAACTCAGGTTTGAATACTAGCTAGTGACATGTTGTTCACCATCTCGTATCCAGTGATAAATGTCTCGTGGTTCATCTTGGTTATTAATCAGGAGGCTATTGGTTGAAATCCTGCTGCTATTCAAATTTGTTAGGTTTCGGCTCATTGACTCTAGCGGTTACTTTTCTAGTTAGTTGGTGACCCCCGACTTTATTTCCGCTCTGTGTACCCCAGTGTGAGTTACCGAATAGGTAACATCCACTAGCCTTCCTCTTCTTTAAACCAGGTGTGGTTCATAGTCTACTGTTAGTTAATTATAGGGCTCCGTAGTTTTGTTTATCTTTGATTAAGCTTATTGATGAAGGGATTTTGACGTTATTTACCTGCTGTTGGCTAAAGGGAATATAGTCAGTCAAACACTAAGAACTACACTGTAGTCAATTAAATCTAGTCACTACTTTTGCAGATTTTTGAAAGGGTAGTGATAAGTCTTTTTCATCTTGACGACCATACTTTTGTATTAAAATCAATAATGACAAAGATATATATATATATATATATATATATATATATATATATATATATATATATATATAATATTTTCTGTATACTATTCATTCTTTCCGTCTACTTTTTAGATAAAAAACAATCAGGTTAGACTACGATTACGAAAAGCCTGTGGTTCTGACCAATGGGCAGGTGTATTGGCTGTTAGGGGTTTAGATCAAAGTTGATAGGATGGTTAACAAGAATTATGCATGCTTATCGTCGATCCATATGTATTGATGAGAGAAGTAGTGTGTACATTCAGAAATAGTGTTCCTATTGTAATTCAGGATATTTCCCTCTACAGCAATTATTCAATAAAGGCACAAAGACAGATAACAGTGGGAGCAGTGAGTAGTAGAGTGGTTGAATGTAACCTAATCAAATAATAATATTTATATTTTTCTATTGAATCCCCGATAAAGCTGCTTTGTGACTTTTGCCTTTTTTATCTTCTTTCATTTCCTCGCTTGTATATTTCACAAGATGAGGTGTTATGTAATGAATCCCAGTGTCACACTATTGTTTTAATATCATTTTATACAATACTTCTGTAGTATATTCTTTTGATTTCCAATAATATATAAAATAAGCAATATATAAGTAGAAGTACTCATATTTTGTCACAAAATTCTTCGAGAATACTGATTTTAGAAGACAGTAATTAACGTCTTAGCTTCCTTTCTTTACCAGCTCTCTCTCGTTCTCAAAATACTTCATTGATCGTTGAAATATAAATCCACTATTGATTTTTTTTACTTCAGATGACTTTGGTATACCATCTCTTCCGCTTTGGTTGGTTAACTTTTAACTCGTAGATTAAAATGGTGGGAAGGTGTTTTCATGCAAAGGATGGCAAACATCACGACACATTTTACAGTTGGAAAAAGCGAATCGATAAAACAGTCCAACAAAATTCCCTACAAAACCAATACTTGAACATTAATCTGATGCTCATTAGCGACTGGTCCGATTCAGGCTGTTAACCTGGGGTTTTAGTAGGAGGCCGTGACCAGTAATGTGAAGGTGATGCGGTAACACATCGAGGGAGACATTGCAAAGTGGTCGCGCTATGTCATGAATTGGCAGAAGTTAGAATTCATGGACTTGCTATTGGATCGGGTCTCAGTGGCTCAACGGCCTCGGAGCTCACCTTGTAAACAGAAGGTCCTGGGTTTGAACCCCGGTGGGTGCGTACTGATGAAGAGTCCTAAACTAGGATAGAACAGCTGTCCAGTACTCCCAGGTTTTATAATGATTCTCTAACTTGTATCAACTCACGATGAAATCCTCAAACCTATTTTAAAACAGGCAAACACAGCATCTGATAGGATTGTAGCATTCTCGTAAACAGGAGCAATACAAAACCACCTGAGAGTAACTATCTGAAGAAATTCAAATCGTAGTTGGCCCCCTCTATTCGACTCGTTCAATCAGGCAAAAACTAAAAGGATGTGATTTAACGCGAAGTATGAATGATTTGTTGTCGTTATTGTTATTAGATAATACTGATGCATATTTTAACATAAAGTAAAACTCGACATCGTTCCGCATTTATCAGTTACATCTAGTAGTGACCGTTACCTTGTTAGTAATATGAATGTGCTGATCACCTACTACCTGCCCATCGAGATTTATCCACACAGCGTAGCTCAAATTATTTGATTCGATGACTCACCAGTTCTCTTATGTCAGTGGCGATGTAACAGTTCTGCTGATCTAAGCTCAGTCACAGATAACTTCTGACCACAAGGGCTGACGAAAATGATGGTAAACTGTGGTAATTGCCGTAACAACAATTCAGTTTTACTATGCAAAAGTACATTATATACAAATATTACATATCTCTGAAAGGTCAGGCTTCTAGTTTATCCAATCGCATTTCAATAAACATCCTGATTTAGCGCATGGTTTAATTTCTCCACGCTGGTTCAATCCCGACTGATTTTGTTTTAACTAGCTACCATGGACCGGTTTATGCTGGTTTTAGCCGCTTCGTATCATATTCCATCATAAGTTGAGCCTAAAGAAATGTGTCTGCATTTCATACCGTTCACTAAGAATATCCGCTCCATTTCAACCGAATATGCATACAACATAATCCTGTTGAACGAAGCCATTTGAACATTTTGGGACACTTATCCTCTATCAGATGTGAACTGCTTCTTCAAGTTGGGTCTTTACATGCGGAAAGGTAGTTAGACGCGTTATTCCACTTACTCTGAAGGTACTATTTTTATGGTGTGATACAGACAGTGTCTGCCAAAAAATATTATTCTCACATATTACCACAGTTCAAAACTGCATTAGCAACAGAATACTATGTATGTATTTGAACATTCCATTTCATTTTGTTTAATGTAAACGAAAATCACATGCTCAGTGGTCGCTTCAAGAATACAAACTATGTATATATACTATTACTTATAGGTTCCCAGCTGAATCTGTCTAAGGATACAGGTTTATTTGACTGTTGCTAGATAACCAGATTTTTAGTGCTAGTATACTGCATAGCAACGTGTGTTCTGTCTGGATATAGAGCTACGAAATATGACCGCTAAAAGTAGGTTATTTATGTGGACCACGTTTTCGCCAATTAGGGCCTTGGAATTATTGCTGGTACATAGTACACACGTCACGTAAGTATTGTGATAGGAGCTTTTGGATTCTTAATAAAGGTGGAAACGTCCATCAAGGAATTTATGTATCTGTATTGCTTCATGTCGCGTCGGTGGCATAGCGGTAGGACGCTCGCCGACCATGCACATGGTCCGGGGTTCGATCCCCGGTCGACGCACTCCTTTACCTCACTGGGCCAGAAATAATGCTAGTAAAGGGGGAAGGTTGGGTATGAGGCTAGCAACCCCATCCTGTAAAAACATACACTGCTACAGAAACTTCAAACCAATGGCTTGAAGCCCTATGTTCCACTGGGAACGTGAAGGAAAATTTATTTATTTTATTTATTGCTTCATGTGACTGTTATGTACTGCTGCTGATTGAGTTAATTGAGTTTTCCCCGTCGCCAATTATTGTTATGTACTGGTCGAGTAGTTAATAGCCCTGACGCGGAAAGAGTGAAATCAGAAGACCACCAGGTTTACGATGATACTTGTATTTTCCAGACAAGGAAAATAAATGTCACACAAGAGTGTGAGTGAAATGGTACGAAGTGTATGAAACGTGGGAACAAGAATGTACAAGGGTCTAATACAAAAGTATATATGAAAATGGCTGATACACATGAACCAATAAGATAACATCTTACTATGATTGGTTGTAATGTCATATGATAACAAGGTCATACATGTTTATTTAGTTAGTGGACAGGCAAAAGCATATTGTCAGTTATAATGGAATATCGATCCATATACAAATAGCAAAATATAACAGACTGTCAAAAACAAAACACACAGCATGTGACTACATATCAGTGACTAACATAGTATGCTGGACATGTCAACTCAGGCCCTACCGGAACACTTGATGCTATATTAGTAGGAGTAGGATAACGTTGAAAGATTGACAGAAGAAACATCCTGTGAAATCACTGAATATTGTTCAAAGCTATGTAAATTTCTTACCTGAGTTATTATATGTGACCATTCTTATCTATCCAATAACATTAATTGATATCATTTGAAAACTGTGAATGCTGACTATAAGGCTTATTGTAGTTTGCCCCGATTAACATTGTATATCCTGACTAGCCTTGGTTTCATACAGGCATACTATTTATCCACCAACTCCACTTTATACCTTCAACATTGCTTGAGTCATCTAATGCATCGTGTGTGGCTCAGTAAAAATATTAACAGATTAGTATGTACTAGTCGCCTAAACTATGTGAACATAAGTATATCAAAGCAATTCTCTCAATGGGATTGAAATAAGATGTTGCTAACCTCAACAATATATATTTTTTCCTTCATATTCCAAGTGGAGCGTAGGGCTTCAAGCTAGAAGGCTTGAAGTTTCTGTAGCAGTGTTTAATTTTACAGGATGGGGTTGCTAGCCTCATACCTAACCTTCTCTCTTTACCAGCTTTTATTACTGGCTTAGCGAGGTAAAGGAGTACGTCGGCCGGGGATCGAACCCCTGACCATATGCA
Source organism: Trichobilharzia regenti (assembly GCA_944472135.2). NCBI lineage: Eukaryota > Metazoa > Platyhelminthes > Trematoda > Strigeidida > Schistosomatidae > Trichobilharzia > Trichobilharzia regenti. The sequence goes on from OX235266.1 coordinate 31,220,428, forward strand.
TGGTCGGCGAGTGTCCTAACCGCTATACCACCGACGCACAGATATATATATATATATATTATCCCGTTGGGTTCCAAGTGGAAAACGGGGCTTCAACAGCACATCTTCACTGGGTTCTATTTTCTGTGGTCCTCCCATGATTGCCCATAGGCTATCTCCTCACGCAAACTTCTTCATGTCATCCTCGGACATCCAACTTTTCGTTTCCCATTCGGGTTCCACTCGAGAGCCTGGCACGCAATGTCACCCAATGGTCTCCTCAGCAAGTATCTGACTCATTTTCTTCGGTATTTTGTTGAGCAATAGGTTCTTGATTAGTTCGTCCCCAGAGCATTTTGTTGTTAATTCTTTCTCGCCATCTGATCTTCAGCATTAAGCGAAGGTAGCTGTTGATAAGGGTCTGCAAATGGTTGTTGGAAGTGTTTGTCCTGACTCATATAGAAGAACTTACTTTACCTCCCTACACGAGGCTAAATACTGCTACTCACTACCATGCGTTGAATGTGTACTTTAATTTGATATAAATCTGTGCTGAGAATAGTAATAATTGAATAATTTCATATTTAACTACCTCGATTAGCACCAATCGGACCGTGTACACGACAGGATCACGCAAGAGCAACAACCACAGTAGTAGTAGTAATCTGTATGGTGATACGACGCCTACAATTCTGTCAGACAATCTAAACACTAACAATGGAACAGTTAGTTTATATCCTTAATTAAACATATGCAGATATAGATATTTATACAGACACAAGGACGAATTAACAAAGTAGGTTTTTGCACAAAAGTGCGCCGGTTCACTTTGCCACAAATTGGTCAAGAAGATATAGAAGTAGGAGAAAGAAGATCAGTGACGGAGAAGTACGACAGGTAAGAGGAAATTAGACGTTTACAAAGAATTTTCAAAATCCGCGGGATTAAAAAGAATTAAGTACACCTGTGCATTGTTCAGAACGAGTTTAAGCCATGTTATCAACAGTTTTCAAAGTACAAAGCTGGTAACTGGTCATATGTATAACAACGAATACGATAGGAATGATGCATTTGGTTATAACACGTCTATACGAATAATTAAAGGGGTATCAGGCGAACAGAGATACCCACTTAAGCGTTCATCAGTATGTACACTAAAACAATTCCCAAAAATACTTCCTACAGGTGCTTATTGAACCGAATTAATCATGGAATGGGTGCAGTCAGTAAACTCTAGATGAAATTCAATTTAATTGATAAGGATATAAGCAATTCATTGACTTCAACGTAGATTACATCAGCGACTGATATCCATTACAGAACTATTGAAATCCAGACAGCACTTGTGTTGTCATGGATGGACACTGCTTAAGAGCCGCAAACTAGGATGATACAGATATTCAGTACTTTTTGGTGTTTACAGTAAATATTTCTTGAAATGGACAACTGTATTATAACCGGGTTTCAAAATTGAACTTTCCACAGTAGTTAAACAAGTTCAAGTAACCACACTCCGTATAGAACACAAAGATAGAGAAAAGAGATTCAAGTGAATTATAATGAGCAGAAATGTATGGGAGAAAGAAATAATAACCTTAAAAACCATGAGGATTTAATATGTTTCGAAAACTACAAGGTGAATGCATCATCTGCGTCACTGAAAACGACATCCATATCACCGAGAACATTAAACCAGACAGTCTATTGTGGCTGAAACCCATAGTCAAAGACTACGGCTTGATCACTTATAACTCTTCTAAAACCCAATCTTATATCAGCTGGATTATTATAATCAATGTATTTAGGTAATTACAAGAAATCCATAGAGGTATGCCTGGACTCAATACAATGAAATTAAAACATAAAAATGAAACAAAAGTTAATTATACATACATGAATACAAAGTGAATATTTCCAGGTTTACTTCACAGTGGAAAATATCAACAGTGGGAACAAAGCAAATAACGAATTGACAACGATCAAATTAAGTCGTTATCCTTGTTTTAAGAATTGAAGAAATAATATATGTATGTATACATGAATCATAGTCTGATATTATCCAAACATAAAAACAATGACTTCAAAAATAAGACGGTAGAAATGCTTGACAAAAAAAAACTATTTTTTCTTATTTTGTAAAGTGTAGTAATGAATAGTATGTATGCAAATGTTGAAAACGCCAAAGGCATCAATTATTTATTCACCGCATAAGACTGAGACATAAGCAAAGCCGATTATACAATTACCTGCGAATACGCAAACATGCAAGCACACAGATACAGAGAAATAGATATACGAATTCTAATTCCCTCTTCTCTCGCTTTCACACACACAGTCTTCCCCTCTTCACACATAGACTCACTGGCAAGAGGCTCTTGGCGAAGAATAAGTATATGAGATGTATATACGTATATTACAAGAAGAGATCGAAATAGGACGTAGTTAAGAAATTTTTGTGTTGTGGACACATGTTATACATCTATCACAACGATGGCATGCACATTGTTACTGTTGATCATAGCAGGTATGAAATGTATCGTGTCAATATTATTGATATCATGTCTCTTATTACAGTGAAGGAATATGCTTAAAATATTACAGAAACAATTGATTGTAGATTGATGTTATATTGTCTCTAATGGCATTAAACGTTCTAGAAATATTTTCAGCGCAATCCTGTCCTTTTGTAACTTCATTAAAGTTATAGCTAGTTGTTCATTGACTTGACTAACTTGATCACATTGACATTTTAACGCTTCAATACTCTCAAGAAATGACTGTGAATCTGTAAGCCTGTGTGTGGAAAAAGAAAACAGTACACTTGTGTACCATATAGAAATATAGTCATACATACACAGATAAGTTGGAAAGAAAGTCTCATGATTCAGAATTAGGCATACGACAGCTTTCCCCCTGACTGAGTTTCAATGTAGAACCCTGCACAGAAATGTGCAGCACTTAAAGTTGCTACAATCCCCGTTGCACATAGAGGCAAAGAAAAGGAGAATTTCCAAAATAAAACTAATGAGTAGAAATGTATGGGCGAAAAAAATAGTAACCTAGAAAATCATAGAGTTAGTGTGTTTCGAAAACTACACGATGAATGCATCATCTGCGCATCTGAGAACGGTTTTAAACCATATGTCGAACAGTCCCTAACCCCAAGCACTGAACCAGACAGTCTGCACATTATTACGTGACTGCCTCAAATCAACTGTCAATAACTTGATATATGTCAAAGACATGCATTGATACCATGTTTAGTATGACCACTCCTCACTCTTTTCTAACCCAATCCTAGGTCAGTTAACATTGTTCAGCAAGGATGGCAGAGGCTTAGCACGCCTAATGGCTCTCTTAACCATCTTAATCGATGCAACTTTACAATCTCAGTGACTGACTTACCATCCTTACTGAACACTACGACCAAAGTGAATATTAGTCACCATATTTTTACTATAATGATAGAAAAGCTTTATTTCAGACAATATGTGAACATATATCACAGAAATTTTCAAAGTATTTAGTTCCAAAATATTTTCTCTTCAAACAGAATTTACATGTAAAGCGATAATCTGAAGTACGTTATTTGTACATTTTTTCTACAATTCAATAACATATAATGAGAAACTAATTAAACATGTGCGCGAGTGCATGTATTAGTCATTTGATATAATTCAACAATTAAATCAACAAGAAGTGCAAAAGAGTTTAAAGCATTTTGATGGATGAAATTATTATACTATTTATCAACACGGCAGATAGAACTCAAGCACCACTGGTCAAAGAAAGCTAAATTCTCCATATCTTACACTTTCAATGCTGATATCTTACAGCCATAAAGACTGACAGAAAAAACGACCTGCGCGATACACACAGGTAGTACACGACTTCCGGTTGTTGTCCATTGAAGTTTGACCAGCTGAGTATACATATTTCCATTCATCAAAACTCCATGCACAAATACACGCCCAACTGTCAAATTTATAAATGAATATATACATATGTGAATGACTGCTGAATATTATATTGAAATGCGATTCGGTACTGAGAAGTAATCATCATGAGTTCCATACTTATTTACATCTTTATCAGCATCAGTGGACTGTATTACAGACTTCGATAGCCATCTTCCTCGTCCAGCATTGGTAGCTGACATATAATTAGGTTTGAAAAGAGTTCAGGGTAGTCAAACACAAACCTGGAATCGATCCATGAAGTCTTCGACCGTTGGTTTCAGCCACGTAGGGAGTGTAGACTACCTGTTTGGAATCCTTGAGCTACCAAAATCCAATGACTGGAGACCATCGGTGATATGGATTAAGATTATTCCCAATAGCTCAAACGTACTCACTCTTTATAAAGTTATTTTGCAACTATCCGGTCAAATCTTGATCACAGTTCGTATGTATTCACTCTTTGTGATCTCCCAAACACATTAAACTCTCATGTTTTGCTATATTATTTTCCTGTCTTTCACATATTTCTACTGATTATACTTCTTTTGAAGCTCTTTCTTTTATCTCTGTATGCTACAGTGAGTGTTGAAACTTGATTTTCTACTCTTGTGTGCGAAGTTCTACAATGAAACTCAATCAGCTCATTAGGACAGAGGAACTATCTAATACTATCAACATCGGAGACTTTATTTGAAATAAAGTATATCGATACATTTTAGAAAAGTGAAGTGTATATTTCAACTACTAAAAAGTAATGAAATGGACGAGTAGAAAACTAAGTACCCACTGTACCTGAAAATTTGTGAAAATTCTCTGCTTACAAAAATTTACGAGTGACAGGACTGTTTTCTACTATTGTAATTAATTACTTAGGCGAATTCTTTTCAGTAGCCCAGCCGTCAAGTGGAACTCAAATGGAAAACGACAAGTTACGAGAGATTACAAGGGTAACATGGAGGAGGAGATCCTGTGAAAAAGAAATTAAAGCTTATGGGATATCGTAAGGCCAGTTATAATAAAGACCATAGAACACAGTGTGAAACAGAGATATGCTGCTGAAGCCTTATGTGTTCCATTCAGAACCCAAGGGCATAATAGCTCAGTTTCAATATCTCTGATTGAAATATGAGTGATGCAGATTCAAATATATCTCAGAGGACATTAGTTTTTTCTTTGAAGTTGTCCATGAGCATGACATTTACGCTAAGAATACTATGCTTAATCTTCAACTTAAAGTTTACCGTGATGTTAAGTTACCTACACTAATGACCGTATCGGAAACGTGATTTAAGGAGTTTAATCAACATAGCAACATTACAATGGTTACTTTCACTGATGAATCAATATTCTTTTGGCTCATATTGAAAAGCAATGTCGCTTGATGCATTCAAAACTTTCTCTTTCAAAGTTTCGCGAAAATGACTGAATAAGGAATAAATACTTTATAAGACAAAAAAAATTGAGCAAAGAATATTATCGTCGACAATTTCCTCTTCCGGTTCTACAATTACATGCATATAGAATATTGAATGGAGGATTTCATCATGAGTTGATGTAAGTTAGAGAATCATTGGAAAACCTGAGAGTACTGGACAGCTGTTCCATTCTAGTTTGGGACTCTTCATCAGTGCGCACCCACCGGGGTTCAAACCCAGGACCTTCTGTTTACAAGGTGAGCTCCGAGACCGTTGAACCACTGGGACCCGATACAAGTTCATGAATTCTAACTTCTGCCAATTCATGACATAGCGCGACCATTTCACAATGTCTTCTTCGATGAGTTACTGTCTCATCTTCAACCTGCTGTACCCTACTGGTAACGGTCATTGGATCGGATCCCAGTGGTCTACGGGCTCGCCTTGTAACCAGAAGGTCCTGGGTTCGAACCCCGGTGGGTGCGTACTAATGAAGAGTCCCAAACTAGGCTGGAACAGCTGTCCAGTACTCCCAGGTTTTCCAGTGGTTCTCTAACTGATGTCAGCTCATGATGAAATCCTCCATCCAAACAAACTTAATCCTTACAAAACCAATACTTGCATACAGAATAGTTTAGAATCATCGTCATTAACAATATTGGCGTCTTTAAGTACCGTCGATTTGTTGAGATCAACAAAACTGCAGTTTAAGGAAGAGGCATGAGTTATAATTAGCGTAAAAATGTTATGCTACATAGAATACCGGATAAAATTAATGGAATTTATGCAACAACTTAAGGATAGTTAAAATCTTTGATAGCCAAAGCGAGATAAGAGTGTGAACCAATTTCTTTTCGATACACAAATTAGGCTTCCTAATGCAGATTCCAACAGCCTCAGCAATATTTAATAGCCGAACTCTTGAGGTAAACCTAAGCTTAGTTAGTAAACGGTAGATGACTTTGAAGGCCTTGTTTACCTCAGTTTTGTAATCTGTATCTACGAGATGAGATAGAAGAGAACTATGAATGAATTTTGTTTGTCCTTTACATAAACAATCAAGTAGGATGGTGTTCGGGAATGGGACGATAAACATGTCTAATTGCACGGCCTATATAACTGGCTTCACAGCCGCAGTCAAACTGATAGATACACATAGAAGAAGTGAAATCAGATAGTTTATCTTTAACTCCCAAACGCAAAATAGGGGTGGCTTTGAAGAGACAGCGGCAATGAATGCTCTTTATTCAGCTTCGTATCTTTGAAATTCAATTGTAATCTAATAAAGTGCTTAGCCCACAGAGCAAGAGCAATCTTCTTTGATGAATGCCTTAATGGAAAGCTTAATATTGTTAAACAGTTGCTGAATGAGAACGGTTACCCAGAAAAATTCATCGATAAGAATATGAATCAAAAGTCAAGGCAGGCTAAAGTACCAATAGTTCCGAAAAAAAGACTTGGTGCTTACAACTTCAGTTCCCTGTGATAAAAACACAACATCTAAGGAACGCCGTAGAGAGGGTGATATTATTCAGGACCCAACTTATATAAGAACTGTCCATAACCAATGGAAACTAGACACTTGTGATGAATAAGTAATAACAACATCAAAGGGCATAAACTAATCCATGCATTAAGACATGACCAATGTTATGTAGGTGCGTTTTTTAATTCAATCACAGAATGCTTGTCAACTATGCACATCGTCCGGATTTGATTCTCAGCAGATACACCCTTTTAACCTTACCTATTTTACTTAAGAAGGGAGAAAAGTCTTCCTGTGATAACCACAGGCGTATTAACTTCACTAATATGGTATCTAAAGTTTTAGGCTCAATAATAATGCGTAGACCACGCGGTCTACGGAAGGCACAAACACGAGAAAACCAGGCAGGCATTAGACCAGGGAGAGGGTATATTGATTATATCTTCACCCTTCGACAGATTTTGGGACATAAGCATACTTACCGGCGTCCAACAATCATTATATTTCTTGACCTAAAGGCGGCATTCGATTCCGTCTACCGAGAGGTTCTCTGGCGATGTTTGGCTGTGAAGGGAATGCCGAGAAAATACATTGCACTGATTAAAGCACTTTACTCGAAATCCTGCAGCCAGGTGATGGCTTACGGCGAGTTGTCATCTGAACTGGTGAAAACTAGTGGTGTCCGACAGATATGCTCACTATTCCCATTTCTATTTAATTTCATCATAGATGTACTAATGGACTTCACCCTAACTGACTTCAGCAACTCAGGAATTGACTTGTTGTCGGAGAACAATTTCGTTGGCTTAGAATATGCAGATGATATAGTCCTTCTAGGTGAAAACGCTGACAAAATAGAGCAGAGTCTTTGGAACACATTGAGTTGCAATCTGCGAATGTTTCGCATGCGATTCGCTCATGTCATCCAAATGTACGGTGATGCTATAGGACTGGACTGACTCCTAGCTTAGAAATAGCGAGTGAAGTGGTGGAGCGTGTTGACCACTTCACTTATTTAGGAAGTTGCATCAGCCAGTGCCAACGGGTTGATCGCTGACGAAATCTCAGCACGAATACAGAAGTACCATTGATATAAGAATAAAACTTGTGCACTGTGGTAGAGTGTAATTCCATTATGGGTAAATTTTGTTTTGATAAAGTCTCACAGTGTTATACAGTAATGTTTACTGATGACGTTTCGAGCACAATTTATTGCTCATAATCACATCAAGGTGATATGATTATGAGCAATAAATTGTGCTCGAAACGTCATCAGTAAACATTACTGTATAACACTGTGAGACTTTATCAAAACAAAATTTACGCATAATGGAATTACGAATACAGAAGGCTAGTTTCGTATTTGCCAGTTTACGTCATCCCTGGTGTAGACATGATATCCGGCTGGCTGTCGACCAAAAGGCGTGTGTACTGCTCAGCAGTTCGCTCCGTCTTCCTCTGTGGCTGTGAGACCTGGCCATTGAGTGGAAGATATGAAAAGGCTAGCCGTCTTTGATAACCGGTGCCTTCGTTCTATCTCCCATGTGAAGTGGTATAATAGGGTGAGCAATACTGAGGTTGGGCATCGAGTGCTAGGTACGTGGGAGGGGAAATTAATTGATAAGGCTGTGAAGTTACATCTATTGAAATGGCTAGGAAATATGCTACGCATGCCTAGCCATCGCCTCTTTCGATAGGCAATGTTAGCTGACATATGGTCAAGTTGGAAAAAAGCCATTGGTGGCCAAATCAAAGCATGGCATCAGTCAATTAAATCCACAACAATTAGTTTGAGCCAAGTAGGAGGATGTAAACTTTCTGGTTGGGGTTCTTGAGTCGGTAAACACCAATGGCTGAAGACAATTGGTGTTATGGCTCAAAATCGTTCGCAGTGGCGCAGATGCATCCACTCCTTGTGACTTATATTACCCAATAAAACTATATTGTTCTTTGATATTACTACTCTTTTCGCTTCATATCTCTGAGTACTTCCTCTATTTCGCGTTTACTTTTACTTTTTTCTCTTGCTTTGTGTGCTACTTGGAGTGTGGTGACTCGAACTGCTGCACATCGGTGGAAAGTTCTATGCTGAAACCCCTTAGTCAGTCAGACCTAGTTTACTAAGCGATGGTAAACCTGAAAACAAGGGAATGTTGGGCTTCAGGCCAGTAACCACACCCTATTTCTAATAAGTCATCAAAATGTTGAAAACCTATATCTCACTCAGAACGCAAGGAATGCAGAAGGCAAATGGGGCATTTATACACATTGTCTACTTATTGTTCCAGAAAACAATGACAATTAACACAAACAGAATTTCGTCTAATCAATTTTTCAATAAAGAAAAAATCCCCATTTAGGCATTTAGAAAACAGAAAGATTGAGCGAAGAAATATTTACTTTTCAATCAGATCCTCATCTCTGGCTCTACTCTAATAGGTATAGCGTTCTAATTACAATACAACAGTTTGCCAATCAAGTGGCGATAAGTTTGTTAACAATAATTAAACAGTGTCAAAATGTCAATGGGTTAACAAACTTATCGCCACTTGATTGGCAAACTGTTGTATTGTAATTAAAATGCTATATATATTAGAGTAAAGCCAGAGATGAGGATCTAATTGAAAAGTAAATATTTCTTCGCTCAATCTTTCTGTAATCAATTTTTGTCTTAGTTATTACTCATACACCAAACATAAGTTAATGGGTCAAAGAAAATAATGAGACTTAAAAGATAAATATTCGGAATTGGAAAACGATCAGTGCTAGAAGATATGATTACTTGGTTGGATGCGGGAACTACCAACCGTACGAAACACGTCATGAACTCCACGACTAGCTAGCGCATATGAATTGATGAAGAACAGCATTCATTTCAACCCGAAATACAACACTCTACGTTGAAGAATACTAAAAGGTGAATTAACAAGAAACAAACTAGGCATCATCACAATCTAGTTACCTGGTGTCCCTCTGATCCAATGTAGTCGTTGTCAGTACCGAAATAGTTTTCTGTAAAATTTTGTTAAAAAAAAAACAGAAAATAAACAACTGGATGAAACGACAGTAACAACAGCGAAAATAAACCTTTTTTAATAGGAATTACTGATGATCAATTGATATGGCAACAGACAGGAGAGTTAATAGTCTCTTTTCTTATGTCGAACTAAATGCAAATGTAGAACTTGAGCACTGTGGCAGAATGTAATTCTACATTAGATAGGTTTATTGCTCATAATTTATGCTCGAAAAACATCATCCAGTTATTAATACTGCATCACTGTGTTATCATTAAAATAAACTTATCTAATGCGGAACTAAAGCCAGTAAGGGAAAACAATCTACTGAAATTTTCACTTGCTCTCTCCTTATGCTGCATAGTTAGCTAGTTACAAGTATATATATACATGCAATAGATAAGCAAAAGTCAAAATATACAATATCGTCACAAAATCCTTTTATAGTGAAAACAATGGAATGCCGTTGGATTAGAGGATGGAAAGGTAGGAAATCTAATCTAAAATGTGTACAATCACTAGAGATATGAGATAGGGTAGTTGCTTCAAATTTGACCATTTTGAACCAGGGAGTACTGGACAGCTGTTTCTTCCTAGTTTGGGATTTAAAGTAGGACGAACCCACTGAGGTTCGAACCAATGAGACCTTCCAGTTATAAGGCAAGCTCGTAGATAATATAGCCATTGGGACCCGATTTTGATGGCCTATAAATCCCAACTTCTAAGAATTCTTGCTTTTAGCGGGACCACCAAGTAGTTGGAAGATGTCCTTATGAATTTATAGTCATCAGTAAAAATTCCAGTTTCACCTGTTAGTTGTAATTAGTGGATTAGATGGGGGTGGGAGTTGAATGCACTTTTTGAATGCAAGATCAAACCAATTCTTTTCAATTCCTACAACTTCAGACATAGGATAAGAGATATATGCATGTGTCCTGAAGCGGATTACTCAGTATATGGTGCATTGTATTGTCATAAATACTTCTGATATTATGATTCCATGTTCACTGATCAGCATATGACATTATTTGTTTATTGAGCTAGTTACACTTTGTTTTGGTCAAGCTGATACATGCTCACAAGTGACAATAAAGAAGAAATATATCCGACTGTAGTGTTGTATAAGTAACTAATTAGTTCCACAGGAGCTGTTCAATTTGCGTCATTTATTCGTACTGTCTCATGTGTGTGAATTTTTATATTTATTTAAAAACCAACTACCCTACCATTCCATCTTTTAATGAAACTGTATTCGATTTTCTCTTCCGCATTTTTTTTTCTAATGTAATTTTATTTTTGTCTTCGCCTTCTATTATTGTATGGTGTCATTTAGGGATTTGTAAATTTGGACCCTGAGAAAGAGCTTATCAGCATAAAATCCTGTTTTCTTTTCTTAATTATTTATTCTTCTCTGAGTTGTTTCTTGGATGAGGAAATATTGAAGTGTAACAATTTGGAATAATGAGGAATAGTGATGCGAGCTTTCGGTATTATCCTGATATCTGTTATCAAAGAATACAAATAAATATCCATCACACATTCGGGATCACGACTGACGTCCTGCAGGACTGTAGTGGTTATACTGATCGGTTGGTTTCTGGAAAGTGACCAGCGACAGAAATCTAGACCTCATTGGTGCTGAGTAAATTCTATCAAAACAAATACTTCAACAAAGAGGTTATTTTCAACTGATTTCAAGGACTGTAGATTACATCTTAATTTTCATTCTTTTGCGTACTGAGTGGGACATTGTGCCTCAAGCTTTGAAGTTATGGTAGGAACGTTGTCTCAACAGAAAGAAGTTGCTCGCCCCAACCTTTCCTTTTTAGCAAGTATACCACCGACTAAGCGAGGTGCATCTACCGGAATCGAACCCAGAGCATGTGAGTGGTTGGCAAGCCTATTACTACTGAACCACCGACACACTTACAGCCAGTAACATATAGTATTCTCAGCGCGTCATCCATGAAAGTACTAACTGGGCTTAGGGTCGCTTAACCCGTGATAGTACGAGAATCGGGGACTTCAACGTATTACGGTCGCCGACATAGATAAATAACCTAAAAATAATTATGTGCATAAACAATATGCATACAACTGCAGCAGCGATTTTTTGTGTAGAAATGTGAAGTGGGTAAATAGTAATTAAGAGAATGATGATGTTAAGATTGTGTCAATTTGATCAACTTCAAGTTAGCTGTCATTGCAGAATAACACTTGAAAATTATAATGCTGTTCAGTTTGAAACAAAAATCATGCGCGCTGCCATTTAGTCACTAAATTTATAGTGAAATATACCATGAAATTAGATTTAACTTTTGATATTAGATGGTTGGAGGCAATCGGCAGAAAGCCTTCAACCTAGGTTTGATGCTAGTTGGCACTCGTCAGTAAGGCGTAGGAGGAACATGAGTCCCTTGAAGGTTGCAGATACACCTTGCTAGCAAGAAACCTTGCTCCAAGGAAATTTACAGTGAAATAGTCCACTTGTTTTACATACACAAATTTATAGTGGTGAAGTCAGAAATTAGATCACAAACGACTACTTTTAGGTATTAATAAGTTTAAATAGTCTGTCTGTTTTCGACATAGAACTTTGCACAAATGTGCGGAAGTTCAAGTCGCCACACTCCGTGTAGCACGCGAAGCAAGAGAAGAAAGTATAAGAAAAGCATAATAGAAACTGTGAGCAGAGGGGTGAGACAAAGGAGACAAATGATCAATACTCTGAAAATGGTAAGAAGATTGAGTAGGTTAACAAAATTAAATTAAGTGTAGGCGCTGAATAGCTTTAATCAACTTTGTGCTCAATTTTCGTGGAAAACTGCTATAAGGTAGAGAATGATTGAAAAATTGAAGGTTTCATGGAATATGAGTTGGAACCTAGTGCCTAAGAGATAAAATCGTTCACCTTAAGACAGGAATGCCTGGGTTCCAACCCCCCCCCGTAGGTTATGGATGCGCACACTACTGAGAATTTAATCAATACGGCGAAACAAATATCCAGTGTTTCCTGTTTTTCAATCGTTCTTTATGAGGAAATGTATATTGAGACTGACAACTTGGTCAGTTATTCAGTACAAATTGTCATACACAGTCTGCAAGAATTAATAAACTACTACTACGACTACCCAGTGCGTTGGTGGCGCAGCGGTTAGGATGCTCGCCGACCATGCTTATCGTCCGGGGTTCGATCCCCAGCCGGCGCACTCCTTTACCTCACTGGGCCAGAAATAATGCTAGTAAAGGGGGAAGGTTGGGTATGAGGCTAGCAACCCCATCCTGTAAAAACATACACTGCTACAGAAACTTCAAGTCACTAGCTTGAAGCCCTATGTTCCACTGGGAACGTGAAGGAAAAATTATTTATTTATTATTACGACTACCCAGTTAGTGAATACAAAGCTTGACATTAGATAAGTTTATTTGATAATAACACAAAGTGATACAGTATTAACAACTTAATAACGTTTCGAGCACCACCTATTGCTCACAATGATATCACAGTATTCATACAACTTACTAAATGAATGATTTCAAATGCTTATGAGCAATATGTTGTGCTCAAAACGTGATGTCACTCAACAGTTTCCATAAACTATGTCCAATCCATCTACACCTCCTTCTACATATTTGTTGGACGATGGGTTGTTAGTTGTTTCGTTTCCAGAGTTCCCTGTTGCTTACCTTTTCTGACCATCTGATCTGCAGTATTGACCGACGGCAACTGTTGATAAAAGTATGTAGCTTGTTGGAAATGCTTTTCGTGACATGCACGCCAATTCTTTAAACTACAAAGAAGGAATGACTCGACATTAATGCTGAAAATCCAGTTCTTGTTTTTTATAGTGAGTTCAGTAGATTTTCACACTGATTTCAGATTAATGAAGGTCTGCCTTACCTTCCCAATCCTACATTTTCATTTGTGCTGTATGTAGTTGAGAGGATGCTGTCTAAGTAAGTGTAGGATTTCTCTCACTGACAGTGATTTATGCTTTTGTTGTTGATTTTTGGATATCCTCATCATCATTATCTTCCCTAAGTTCACTTAAAGTCTTGTCTTTGCTAACTCTTCTTCCAAATGATTTTCATCCGTAACTCTTCGAGCTCATAAGATATTAGACATATATTATCGGCGAAGTCTAGATCATCAAGAGTCTTTTTGTCAGTCCAAAGTATTTCCATCCTCTCGTTCCCCACGGTCTGTTGCATTATTTAGTCATCTAATATGGAATTATATTCCCTTACATTGAGTAAAAAATTTAGAGAATTACACTAGAACCTATGACTTATGTGTTATACCTTAAGTGCTTAAACACTGAGGTACACTACCAAATCAATCCTGTAAGCGATGACAGAGTGTGCATGTATGTCTCCGTAAACACAACCAATAAACAACAAGGAGGGAAAAGTACTCAAAATACAAACACTAACTTCTCTATCCCTAGCTGAACTGGATTTCTGTATACCAACATCGACAGAATCAATATTAGTTACAAGTAACAAATTAGCCCGAGGAGGTGGCGGTGGTGCAGATTTTGATGTTGACAATGACAATTGATCGGCAATATGCTGAGGTGAGAATGATTCATAGTGTCGACTTTTGACTAATTCAGAAGGTGAGGGTTTAGCAGAATTATCATTATCTAGTTTGCCTGGGAAATTAGAATCAATGACCAATGGATCTGCTGTAGTGTAAAATGCATTTTTCTTCGAGTAATTATATGTTTTTGACAGATCGCTACTCTGTTGTTGATGATGATGACCACTATCAGTAGAAACTAGAGAATTATGCATTGAATTTATTTCAGGGATTATACTTGAAGGCAAGGTTCGAACTCTCAACGGGATAGGATGTTTTAGCTACAAAAAAAAAAATAGAAATTTAATGAAATGAAGATAAAACACAAAAGGAAATGAATCAAAATTAGTTCGACGATAACACTACTTATTGTTACTCTAAAGAATCTAGGCTGAATTGTAGTTCAACGACATAAGAACACGGCTCTCTACCTGTAGGATGGAAGTTCCAATCCCGGCCTAATTTAACAACTTTCGAGTAAATGAATAGGCATCATAAATCTCCATAAGACGAAATAATTATGACTGATAGTCAAGTATATGCATATATACTCTAATTGGACACTACATAGTAACTAATGCCATTTCCCCGATCCTTCATTTGGTGTAAATTGAATTCTATCAGTCCACTTTCAATAACAATAATTCAGGGTGTACCGTGATGAAGAGCCACCTAGGATGGTGGCCACATTGTAAAGGATATAGAATCCGATCTGCACCAAACGAAGGATTAGGGACATCACCTTAGTTGCTGCTTGTGTCCAATTAGAGTACCCATTACAGTCCTACATTATGTTAATCGCGAGCCCCAATAGCTCAGTGGTAACGTCTTTGATCACAGCACTGGATGATCCGAGTTCAAATCTCAGAAAAAACATGAGGTCCTCCGAGATTGGACACACACCTTGCTGACGAATGCCAACTAGCACGACACCCAGGTGCAAGACTTTCTACCGATTGCTTCCCACCATCTAACAACATGTATATATGCACGTAGTTTTTCTGGCAGTACTCTGTAAATTTGAAGTATTTCAACACAATACTTTATTTACGAGAAAAAAGAAACAGTCAATACAGTAGCTCATAGTGGTCCAGTCACTTGACCTCCACGCACCGGGTCACAAGTTTCAACTCTTTACCATTTACCAACGTTTGGAGAGCCCTCATACAACAGGTGTGACTCACTGCTAACTGTACGAAAATGCAAGTAGTTATCTTTAAAGCCTTATTCGTTTTAAACCTACAGAAGTTTGGTTAATCCTTGGACCTATGATTGCCAATAACTAACAGCTACATAAAATCATACACATGTTTTGTAGGCAAGTACGTTTAAGCCTAACTGTTAATCGCTCTTTATTTAAATTCGTCACTGTTTGTTGAAAGAGAGAGGAAGAAAGGAAGACAAGTGAAAACCAAAATACATATTCAACAATAATTTTTACGGCATTACTTGTGCATCCATATTTGGTTTTGATTCAAATAACATCATGCCCTCTGCTAATGAACAAATATCACTTTGACTTGATATTGACCATCGTCTTTGCTGTTGCTGTTTGAATTCAGTTGAATTTACAGTTGAATTCATTGTATCAATAGGTGACACACAGGTACCAGTTGTTTTAATTTGATGCGGATGATTGTGATTAGATGGATAAAGAAGAGATGAGGATAATGGCAACTGTTGTCGACAATCCGATTCTTGGTGAGTATTACGCATATCTGTATTATCATACATAGTTGGATTGAAATAATTTCTTTGTATACACGAATTCATTGTACAATTGGTCAATATATCGTGATCACAATTATCAATAGTGGCTGCTTTTGTAATTGTCGACTGTGATGATTGCGTAAGTGGTTGTTGTGTTATTTTAGCTGATAACCAATTACTTTCTACTAATTCAAATAAAGCTGATGGTAGAGTATCAGGAATTGGTACACCGTTCAACTTATACACAACCAAATGCATTGCTACACAAAATTCACCCAAGGTTAAATGTCCATCACGATCAAGATCTGACAATTCCCTGGTAAAAGAGGAATAACAAAGGAAACACAATTGATTCCATCAGTAATAAATAGATTTTAGTAAAATTTCATTAGAGTTACACAATGCCTAATTTAGCGTATAAAAAAGAAATGAATGAAGACGACTGAAGAAGTCCAGTAATTTAGATAGGTGAATATATAGATCAATGGCTTAAGCACAAGACTTTCAGCCGATCAGCCCAGGCTCCGAACCCACCCAACCTATTTTCTCACTGGGTAACTGTAGCATCAGCAGCTAGCTAGAGTACTCGAATTTCTAGCCAGTGACTCTCAGGTTCGAATACCGCTCCACATCAGCCTGACTGAGACGCTTGGGAGTATCATGAGCGCTCACACATTAAATGTGGCTCACAGGCCGGCACATGGAAAATTCTCTTCAAAGTAACTGTGATGTCTAAATAAGTAGCCAAGTAGGTCACTCATCTTTATTTATCGGATTTAATCTTTCTCATTTTTACAGTAGGTATGACTTACACATAACGACGGTACATAGAATCAACACGTATTCATTACAAGGATAAGGTTATTTATCACATTTCAAAACTGCTTGGTTGTATTTCTAATCCGGAGATGTGTCAACATTTCTCTTTCTTGTCATGGTAACCTATAAGTAAAGCAATTAACCAGATAGAATTATTTATTCGGCAGTATCGATTAATGAAAATAAGATATATATGATCCAATGGATTAGTTAGTGATTCCATATTATGTATTAAAAGAAACATTTGAATTGGTTGGTGTTCTTGATGATAGTAACATTAATATTATAAACAAGAATATGTACTCTTTTGATGTAAACTCGTTATTTACTAATGTGCCTTTGATCAAAACAGTTGACATTTTGTGTGAATATATTTCCACTAACAATTTTTTCATCCCGTTCCCTATATCTTACTTAAGGGATTTATTACTTCTTTGTACTAACAATGTTAGGCTTACATTTGAAGGCGATTGTTTCCGCCAAGTTGATGGTGTTGCTATGGTCAGTCCGTTAGGGCCCCTTTTAGCAGATATTTATATATCGCACATTGAGAATTTATCGGAGGATTTAATCGAAAATGTGCCACTTTATAGAAGGTATACAGATGATATCGTAGTCATCAGTGATAAGCCTTGTTCTGCCACCTCAATTTTAAATCGAATGAATGAAGTTCAGAATAGCATACCACTTACATCTGTAGAAGAGGAAGATAAATGTTTATCTTTC
Organism: Trichobilharzia regenti; assembly: GCA_944472135.2. Taxonomy (NCBI): domain Eukaryota; kingdom Metazoa; phylum Platyhelminthes; class Trematoda; order Strigeidida; family Schistosomatidae; genus Trichobilharzia; species Trichobilharzia regenti. The sequence continues at coordinate 31,238,121 of OX235266.1, forward strand.
CTAGACATATTGCTTGGTCGACGGCTTGATGGGTCAATAAAAAGATCTATTTATAGAAAACCTATCTGGACAGGACAGTATCCTAATTACCACAGTTTCTACCCTGTTCGGTACAAAGGAGCCTTAGTAAGGTGCCTCTTCAGTACAATCCGTCGAATATGCCCTGAAGACACGCTTGATGAAGAAGGAAGAAAGTTGACACAAACTCTGGTTGATAACAATTATCCAGACAAGTTCATCAGGAGATATAAAGTAGTCAGATCACCAAGACCCACTCTCCAACTCGCCCCTCAGAAAGACGTGTACATCAAGCTACCCTATATGGGACATCAAAGCAGCTTGATAACTAGACAAAGGCTGAACGCTGCTGTTAAAAAAAGACTTTTTATGCAGCCAATATCATAATAACAGAGAATGTAAAGCCATTATATCTATCTAAGCCCTTCGAACTTGAATGTACGTGTGGACACACATACATAGGGAGGACTCATCGATCTCTGCAAGTAAGGGCTTCAGAGCATATTCCAAAATGGCTCCAAAAACAAATGGAATCATCAGAACCTATTGACGGTGAGAACAGGAGACCTAGCTCTTCTATTGCGAAACATATTATAGAGACAGGTCATAAAATTGATGTTAACAGATCTTTTAAACCTATCTATAAAACGTATTTGGGGCGTATCCTAAGGTTTGTAGAAGCCCTAGCAATTAGAAAGTTCAAGCCACCTCTTTGCGTTCAAAAACAATTTGTCATCACATTAAACCTTCCTTGGTAAATTTTGTTTTGAGACCATAGCAGATGTACTATTACCTCTGCTATTTGGTTTAGTGGTCTTCATTGTTATTTTAACCTTGAATATGTCCTTTTAACTTGACCTAAGTCTATTTTCTCACCTCTTACCTCTTTATTAATTTCATATATATCCTTGCGACAAGTCCGTGTGTGATCAGACTGTTCGAAATGTGTAGCGCAAATACATTACACGATTCAGACAAATTAAGTCTTCTTATTGCTTTATCTAAATTCATAAAGGGAACTAATTGTTTTAGATTCCATATTCGTTTGTTTATTAGATGTATCACACAGTGAAACAGTATTGTTTACTGGAAGACGTTTCAAACAAAGTTTATTGTTCATAATCATATCAATTGTAATCACACGACTTCGAAACTTGAGTTTTATGGTTTTCTTTGTCTTCTCCTATTTGCTGTATGGGTAGTAGAATTTTCCAAATATCTGGGACATTCCTATTACGTGTATTTGCAGTTGATTCGATAAATAAAGCTTCTGTTATCAATCTCCTCCTATACCCTGTGACATCAGATTTTAAAACTGTCATGCTATCCCATTCTATTGTGCCCCGTTAGGGATAAAATTTTATCATCACACAGTGTTATACAGCAATATCTACTATGACCACCTTTCGAGCACAAATTATTGCCCATAATCATATCAAGTCACACACAACGTTTTCCTTCATTTATATACATGAGTAGAATTGATTAGACATGAGAATAAAATCAACATAAGATAAAGTACAATCGGAAATATCATTAATGTTATCAATAAAGTACAATAGGATGGGAAATAAGATGTTTTTCACAGTAAAAATAAGTAACTTGTTAAAATGTTATGATGTGAATTGAATACATTTTAACATTTATTATCCTCTGATTTGACTGGTAATAATATCTTCCATATCTCTGGTATTTCTGTTGAGTCATTTCTATTGCATGTTGGATGTAGACTCGATGTGAAATACCTTGCAATGACTATGAGGTCAACTATATAGGTCAAACTAGTAGATCAGGAGTAGTGACATTATCAGAACATAAGAATTTAGCTAAGGCTAGAAAGATTGATCCCAAGAAGATAACTAATCTAGAACAAAAACTGAGCAGTGGCACAACATGCATTAATACAACTACACAATAGGGTGGGTTAGAGCCAAAATTCTAAAAAGTAATATAGGTAGGTGGAGAGAGGTTGATTTCTGAATCCTGGTTCATCCAGTCTACACCCAACACATGCAATAGAAATGACTCAACAGAAATACCAGAGATATGGAAGATATTATTACCAGTCAAATCAGAGGATAATAAATAATGTTAAAATGTATTCAATTCACATTATAACATTTTAACAAGTTACTTATTTTTACTGTGAAAAACATCTTATTTCCCATCCTATTGTACTTTATTGATAACATTAATGATATTTCCGATTGTACTTTATCTTATGTTGATTTTATTCTCATGTCTAATCAATTCTACTCATGTATATAAATGAAGGAAAACGTTGTGTGTGACTTGATATGATTATGGGCAATAATTTGTGCTCGAAAGGTGGTCATAGTAGATATTGCTGTATAACACTGTGTGATAATATCAAAAAAGTGTTTTCCCTATTGGAATTGTGCTCTACCAGATAACCCAAGTTTTATCCTTATTTTAAGTATGCTTTTAATTCCTTTAAAGTATTTTACACATTTTTAAGAATTGTTCTCAGCAAATGGGTAGTATAGACCCAGTTTTCTTGTATGCACAAAATGAGAAATCTCTTCACAAGATAACAATTTCTCAGACTTAGTAGTTATCTCCACTGAAAGGGGACTATTAAACTTCGGGAGAAAATTCTAGAACGTCCTTAGTATTATGTCTTGTTTCAAACATCTTTAAGATAAAAGACGGATTCAGCGAAGAAAATTTTCTTTATCGACGAAATCATCTTCAGAAGCTGTACAGTCGTATTTATACTTAGAAGAATGTATGGTGGTCTATTATTGAATAATAGGGGGTGACATAATTGCTGTAATTAATCATAAGTGGCTTTAGAGGTGAAAATTAAAAGTTGTAAATTACATGGTACTTGACGGAACAAAGATAGAAGTTAGAAAAGGTTAAAATTGCTCTTGAGTGAGAATAAAGTTATTAGAGTGTCAATTTAACAAGTGTGAAGAAGGTGTGAAAATATATGAAATTGATAATAGTGAATTAATTATTAAAGCAAAAGCAAACTAAAAGTAAAATTAAAGATTAAGAACAAAATCAAAAATATTTTTTAACAGGGAAGGATAAGTGAAGAGGTTAAGACCAAGGTAGAATAAGAGACTGGACAAACTTTTTCTGTATACAGAGATCAGGGTTGTATTGATGTATTGCCAGCGCCTCCGCCATACACAAAAGCCGGAACCTGACGCCTTTTGTACAATTTGGCTTCACTTTGTAGATGATGTTGAAAGACGACTCTGGTGGAGCTACGTGGCCTGAGTTCACCAAATGCTCGAGAATTGAGCTAGTAATTGTCTTGCATTGTCCCTTTGCTAACCATGCCGGATAATGTTCAGAGATGCGTTTGGAAAGCGTGCGCTTTGTGCGGCCAATATAACTTGCTCCACACGAGCATGTGAATTTATAAACACACATTGAGGTGGCCCAAAGCGGCAGCTTATCCTTTACACATCCGTTGATCATTCGTCGGCTGTAGAAATTGATACGTAGCTCAGCCATAAAGAAGGCTTTCCTCAGTGATCTGCGTAAGCGATTCTTCAGGATCTCAGCTGCAGTATCACCTTTAAATTCAACGCTCATAAAGAGCGGTTTCTTCGGCACAGTCTGAATTCTTTCGGGCTTTTCTCTTAGCTTCATGTTTTTCTCGATGAATCTTGGAGGATATCCATTCTCTAAGAGAACTTGTCTGAGTCGCTCCAATTCCCCATCGATTGTATCACTTGAACATATCCTCCTTATTCTTGAGGATAGGGAATGGATCAAATTTCTCTTTCTTCTTAAAGGGACCCAGCTATGGAAATTTGTGTACTGACCATTCCATGTTGGTTTCCTGTAGATCGATCTTTGAAGAGAGCCATCAGATCTCCTCTTTAGAAAAACATCCAAAAAGTGGAATTCCGAGTTAATCTCTGATTCCGACGTGAATTTGATGGCATGATGGCAGCTGTTGAACTCATTAGTTATCAATTCGACGTCAGTATTGTCGTCACATATGATGAAGGTATCATCCATGTATCTTAGGTACAGATGGAAACTGTCGATAGTAGGCCATAAAATACTATTCTCCAGACTGGCCAAGAAGCAATCTGCAAGTAAAGGACCCAGTGGTGACCCCATTGCTACTCCATCTCTTTGTCTATATATCGTGTTGTTGAATTTGAATTGAACATTTAGAGTGCACCTCAAAAGTAGTTCCTTTAAGTAGTGTATCGGAACACATACGTCCACATTATTATCTTCAATGAATTTGCATAAAAAGCAGATAGTTTCAGTGAGGGGAACGTTGGTGAAAAGCGAAGTAACATCCATAGATATCATTTTCTTCCCAGATACATTAGCATCATTTATTGAGTCGACGAATTCAAACGAATCAGAAACACTATGCTTGCAGAGATTATTTCTGATAGGTAGGAGGATTTCTGTGAGCCATTTGGCAGTAGCATGATATGGAGAATTTTTCATGTCCAGGATTGGACGTAGTGGCACGTTCTCTTTGTGCACTTTTGGCAGACCATATAAACGGGGAATCACGGAACCGGAGGGTCGTATTTGCTCGAATAATTCAGAGCTAATAATCGATTCGTTCTTCATATTCTTCAGCATTTGTGTTATCTTGCTCTCAGTTTGTTCCGTTTGGTCTTTCTGGCTACTTTCTTTTGAAAATTTGTTTTCATCTGACAAGACTGATAACATTTTATCGATGTAGTCTTGGCGATCCATCAGGACAATGCCAGAACCTTTGTCGGGGCGTGTCACAACCAAGTCTTTGTTCTTTAGAATCTCACGCAATTGCTTTCTGTGCTCGGCTGAAATCAATCTTCTCGCTTTTGGTTGCGTGTTGATGTACTGATGGCAGCTATTTAATACTGTAGACTTGAATTGTTCATATGATTTGTTGGACGCTGCAGAAAGGTCATTTGTCTGTTGGATCAGTGCTTCAAATTGGACTTTGATATCCAAGTCACTCGAGTTTGTCGAAATATCGCAGAATTTTGGACCCAACGACAAGGCTTGCAATTGGACAGGAGTCAGCGATATACTAGAGTAGTTGAAGACGTATTTTTCTGGTTTGGCAGGAAAACAAGAGTAAGTGTCAGCGGCTTTGAGGCTGTTCGCGAGTTTCAGGTTTACATCTTCACAGCGTCTTCTTGAAACTGACTCGATGTAGTCCATGAAACTTCTCTGCTCGTCTTCTGTCAGCTCATATAGAGCATGTGTTCTTAGTGAAATGTTTCTCTCTATCTCCGGTAGGCGAGATTTTATTTCATCGATGACGTTCAGTGTATGACGTTTCAAAGAGCGATGGTTTGGGTGAATATGATTGCGACGAAGACATTTCCAGAAGTGCTTGGGATATTCTTTCTTATCAATACAGCTCTTCAGAAAACTGATTCTCGCATTCGCTATGGCAAGCTTGACAGAAAACTTAAGAAACGTATCAAGTTCTTTCACTGTCACAGGGTTCTTGCTCTGTTTCAAATCACGGAAAATACCCATTGAGTCATGAAGAAAATAAAAGACGGATTCAGCGAAGAAAATTTTCTTTATCGACGAAATCATCTTCAGAGGCTGTACAGTCGTATTTATACTTAGAAGAATGTATGGTGGTCTATTATTGAATAATAGGGGGTGACATAATTGCTGTAATTAATCATAAGTGGCTTTAGAGGTGAAAATTAAAAGTTGTAAATTACATGGTACTTGACGGAACAAAGATAGAAGTTAGAAAAGGTTAAAATTGCTCTTGAGTGAGAATAAAGTTATTAGAGTGTCAATTTAACAAGTGTGAAGAAGGTGTGAAAATATATGAAATTGATAATAGTGAATTAATTATTAAAGCAAAAGCAAACTAAAAGTAAAATTAAAGATTAAGAACAAAATCAAAAATATTTTTTAACAGGGAAGGATAAGTGAAGAGGTTAAGACCAAGGTAGAATAAGAGACTGGACAAACTTTTTCTGTATACAGAGATCAGGGTTGTATTGATGTATTGCCAGCGCCTCCGCCATACACAAAAGCCGGAACCTGACGCCTTTTGTACAATTTGGCTTCACTTTGTAGATGATGTTGAAAGACGACTCTGGTGGAGCTACGTGGCCTGAGTTCACCAAATGCTCGAGAATTGAGCTAGTAATTGTCTTGCATTGTCCCTTTGCTAACCATGCCGGATAATGTTCAGAGATGCGTTTGGAAAGCGTGCGCTTTGTGCGGCCAATATAACTTGCTCCACACGAGCATGTGAATTTATAAACACACATTGAGGTGGCCCAAAGCGGCAGCTTATCCTTTACACATCCGTTGATCATTCGTCGGCTGTAGAAATTGATACGTAGCTCAGCCATAAAGAAGGCTTTCCTCAGTGATCTGCGTAAGCGATTCTTCAGGATCTCAGCTGCAGTATCACCTTTAAATTCAACGCTCATAAAGAGCGGTTTCTTCGGCACAGTCTGAATTCTTTCGGGCTTTTCTCTTAGCTTCATGTTTTTCTCGATGAATCTTGGAGGATATCCATTCTCTAAGAGAACTTGTCTGAGTCGCTCCAATTCCCCATCGATTGTATCACTTGAACATATCCTCCTTATTCTTGAGGATAGGGAATGGATCAAATTTCTCTTTCTTCTTAAAGGGACCCAGCTATGGAAATTTGTGTACTGACCATTCCATGTTGGTTTCCTGTAGATCGATCTTTGAAGAGAGCCATCAGATCTCCTCTTTAGAAAAACATCCAAAAAGTGGAATTCCGAGTTAATCTCTGATTCCGACGTGAATTTGATGGCATGATGGCAGCTGTTGAACTCATTAGTTATCAATTCGACGTCAGTATTGTCGTCACATATGATGAAGGTATCATCCATGTATCTTAGGTACAGATGGAAACTGTCGATAGTAGGCCATAAAATACTATTCTCCAGACTGGCCAAGAAGCAATCTGCAAGTAAAGGACCCAGTGGTGACCCCATTGCTACTCCATCTCTTTGTCTATATATCGTGTTGTTGAATTTGAATTGGACATTTAGAGTGCACCTCAAAAGTAGTTCCTTTAAGTAGTGTATCGGAACACATACGTCCACATTATTATCTTCAATGAATTTGCATAAAAAGCAGATAGTTTCAGTGAGGGGAACGTTGGTGAAAAGCGAAGTAACATCCATAGATATCATTTTCTTCCCAGATACATTAGCATCATTTATTGAGTCGACGAATTCAAACGAATCAGAAACACTATGCTTGCAGAGATTATTTCTGATAGGTAGGAGGATTTCTGTGAGCCATTTGGCAGTAGCATGATATGGAGAATTTTTCATGTCCAGGATTGGACGTAGTGGCACGTTCTCTTTGTGCACTTTTGGCAGACCATATAAACGGGGAATCACGGAACCGGAGGGTCGTATTTGCTCGAATAATTCAGAGCTAATAATCGATTCGTTCTTCATATTCTTCAGCATTTGTGTTATCTTGCTCTCAGTTTGTTCCGTTTGGTCTTTCTGGCTACTTTCTTTTGAAAATTTGTTTTCATCTGACAAGACTGATAACATTTTATCGATGTAGTCTTGGCGATCCATCAGGACAATGCCAGAACCTTTGTCGGGGCGTGTCACAACCAAGTCTTTGTTCTTTAGAATCTCACGCAATTGCTTTCTGTGCTCGGCTGAAATCAATCTTCTCGCTTTTGGTTGCGTGTTGATGTACTGATGGCAGCTATTTAATACTGTAGACTTGAATTGTTCATATGATTTGTTGGACGCTGCAGAAAGGTCATTTGTCTGTTGGATCAGTGCTTCAAATTGGACTTTGATATCCAAGTCACTCGAGTTTGTCGAAATATCGCAGAATTTTGGACCCAACGACAAGGCTTGCAATTGGACAGGAGTCAGCGATATACTAGAGTAGTTGAAGACGTATTTTTCTGGTTTGGCAGGAAAACAAGAGTAAGTGTCAGCGGCTTTGAGGCTGTTCGCGAGTTTCAGGTTTACATCTTCACAGCGTCTTCTTGAAACTGACTCGATGTAGTCCATGAAACTTCTCTGCTCGTCTTCTGTCAGCTCATATAGAGCATGTGTTCTTAGTGAAATGTTTCTCTCTATCTCCGGTAGGCGAGATTTTATTTCATCGATGACGTTCAGTGTATGACGTTTCAAAGAGCGATGGTTTGGGTGAATATGATTGCGACGAAGACATTTCCAGAAGTGCTTGGGATATTCTTTCTTATCAATACAGCTCTTCAGAAAACTGATTCTCGCATTCGCTATGGCAAGCTTGACAGAAAACTTAAGAAACGTATCAAGTTCTTTCACTGTCACAGGGTTCTTGCTCTGTTTCAAATCACGGAAAATACCCATTGAGTCATGAAGAAAATAAAAGACGGATTCAGCGAAGAAAATTTTCTTTATCGACGAAATCATCTTCAGAGGCTGTACAGTCGTATTTATACTTAGAAGAATGTATGGTGGTCTATTATTGAATAATAGGGGGTGACATAATTGCTGTAATTAATCATAAGTGGCTTTAGAGGTGAAAATTAAAAGTTGTAAATTACATGGTACTTGACGGAACAAAGATAGAAGTTAGAAAAGGTTAAAATTGCTCTTGAGTGAGAATAAAGTTATTAGAGTGTCAATTTAACAAGTGTGAAGAAGGTGTGAAAATATATGAAATTGATAATAGTGAATTAATTATTAAAGCAAAAGCAAACTAAAAGTAAAATTAAAGATTAAGAACAAAATCAAAAATATTTTTTAACAGGGAAGGATAAGTGAAGAGGTTAAGACCAAGGTAGAATAAGAGACTGGACAAACTTTTTCTGTATACAGAGATCAGGGTTGTATTGATGTATTGCCAGCGCCTCCGCCATACACAAAAGCCGGAACCTGACGCCTTTTGTACAATTTGGCTTCACTTTGTAGATGATGTTGAAAGACGACTCTGGTGGAGCTACGTGGCCTGAGTTCACCAAATGCTCGAGAATTGAGCTAGTAATTGTCTTGCATTGTCCCTTTGCTAACCATGCCGGATAATGTTCAGAGATGCGTTTGGAAAGCGTGCGCTTTGTGCGGCCAATATAACTTGCTCCACACGAGCATGTGAATTTATAAACACACATTGAGGTGGCCCAAAGCGGCAGCTTATCCTTTACACATCCGTTGATCATTCGTCGGCTGTAGAAATTGATACGTAGCTCAGCCATAAAGAAGGCTTTCCTCAGTGATCTGCGTAAGCGATTCTTCAGGATCTCAGCTGCAGTATCACCTTTAAATTCAACGCTCATAAAGAGCGGTTTCTTCGGCACAGTCTGAATTCTTTCGGGCTTTTCTCTTAGCTTCATGTTTTTCTCGATGAATCTTGGAGGATATCCATTCTCTAAGAGAACTTGTCTGAGTCGCTCCAATTCCCCATCGATTGTATCACTTGAACATATCCTCCTTATTCTTGAGGATAGGGAATGGATCAAATTTCTCTTTCTTCTTAAAGGGACCCAGCTATGGAAATTTGTGTACTGACCATTCCATGTTGGTTTCCTGTAGATCGATCTTTGAAGAGAGCCATCAGATCTCCTCTTTAGAAAAACATCCAAAAAGTGGAATTCCGAGTTAATCTCTGATTCCGACGTGAATTTGATGGCATGATGGCAGCTGTTGAACTCATTAGTTATCAATTCGACGTCAGTATTGTCGTCACATATGATGAAGGTATCATCCATGTATCTTAGGTACAGATGGAAACTGTCGATAGTAGGCCATAAAATACTATTCTCCAGACTGGCCAAGAAGCAATCTGCAAGTAAAGGACCCAGTGGTGACCCCATTGCTACTCCATCTCTTTGTCTATATATCGTGTTGTTGAATTTGAATTGAACATTTAGAGTGCACCTCAAAAGTAGTTCCTTTAAGTAGTGTATCGGAACACATACGTCCACATTATTATCTTCAATGAATTTGCATAAAAAGCAGATAGTTTCAGTGAGGGGAACGTTGGTGAAAAGCGAAGTAACATCCATAGATATCATTTTCTTCCCAGATACATTAGCATCATTTATTGAGTCGACGAATTCAAACGAATCAGAAACACTATGCTTGCAGAGATTATTTCTGATAGGTAGGAGGATTTCTGTGAGCCATTTGGCAGTAGCATGATATGGAGAATTTTTCATGTCCAGGATTGGACGTAGTGGCACGTTCTCTTTGTGCACTTTTGGCAGACCATATAAACGGGGAATCACGGAACCGGAGGGTCGTATTTGCTCGAATAATTCAGAGCTAATAATCGATTCGTTCTTCATATTCTTCAGCATTTGTGTTATCTTGCTCTCAGTTTGTTCCGTTTGGTCTTTCTGGCTACTTTCTTTTGAAAATTTGTTTTCATCTGACAAGACTGATAACATTTTATCGATGTAGTCTTGGCGATCCATCAGGACAATGCCAGAACCTTTGTCGGGGCGTGTCACAACCAAGTCTTTGTTCTTTAGAATCTCACGCAATTGCTTTCTGTGCTCGGCTGAAATCAATCTTCTCGCTTTTGGTTGCGTGTTGATGTACTGATGGCAGCTATTTAATACTGTAGACTTGAATTGTTCATATGATTTGTTGGACGCTGCAGAAAGGTCATTTGTCTGTTGGATCAGTGCTTCAAATTGGACTTTGATATCCAAGTCACTCGAGTTTGTCGAAATATCGCAGAATTTTGGACCCAACGACAAGGCTTGCAATTGGACAGGAGTCAGCGATATACTAGAGTAGTTGAAGACGTATTTTTCTGGTTTGGCAGGAAAACAAGAGTAAGTGTCAGCGGCTTTGAGGCTGTTCGCGAGTTTCAGGTTTACATCTTCACAGCGTCTTCTTGAAACTGACTCGATGTAGTCCATGAAACTTCTCTGCTCGTCTTCTGTCAGCTCATATAGAGCATGTGTTCTTAGCGAAATGTTTCTCTCTATCTCCGGTAGGCGAGATTTTATTCCATCTGTACCTAAGATACATGGATGATACCTTCATCATATGTGACGACAATACTGACGTCGAATTGATAACTAATGAGTTCAACAGCTGTCATCATGCCATCAAATTCACGTCGGAATCAGAGATTAACTCGGAATTCCACTTTTTGGATGTTTTTCTAAAGAGGAGATCTGATGGCTCTCTTCAAAGATCGATCTACAGGAAACCAACATGGAATGGTCAGTACACAAATTTCCATAGCTGGGTCCCTTTAAGAAGAAAGAGAAATTTGATCCATTCCCTATCCTCAAGAATAAGGAGGATATGTTCAAGTGATACAATCGATGGGGAATTGGAGCGACTCAGACAAGTTCTCTTAGAGAATGGATATCCTCCAAGATTCATCGAGAAAAACATGAAGCTAAGAGAAAAGCCCGAAAGAATTCAGACTGTGCCGAAGAAACCGCTCTTTATGAGCGTTGAATTTAAAGGTGATACTGCAGCTGAGATCCTGAAGAATCGCTTACGCAGATCACTGAGGAAAGCCTTCTTTATGGCTGAGCTACGTATCAATTTCTACAGCCGACGAATGATCAACGGATGTGTAAAGGATAAGCTGCCGCTTTGGGCCACCTCAATGTGTGTTTATAAATTCACATGCTCGTGTGGAGCAAGTTATATTGGCCGCACAAAGCGCACGCTTTCCAAACGCATCTCTGAACATTATCCGGCATGGTTAGCAAAGGGACAATGCAAGACAATTACTAGCTCAATTCTCGAGCATTTGGTGAACTCAGGCCACGTAGCTCCACCAGAGTCGTCTTTCAACATCATCTACAAAGTGAAGCCAAATTGTACAAAAGGCGTCAGGTTCCGGCTTTTGTGTATGGCGGAGGCGCTGGCAATACATCAATACAACCCTGATCTCTGTATACAGAAAAAGTTTGTCCAGTCTCTTATTCTACCTTGGTCTTAACCTCTTCACTTATCCTTCCCTGTTAAAAAATATTTTTGATTTTGTTCTTAATCTTTAATTTTACTTTTAGTTTGCTTTTGCTTTAATAATTAATTCACTATTATCAATTTCATATATTTTCACACCTTCTTCACACTTGTTAAATTGACACTCTAATAACTTTATTCTCACTCAAGAGCAATTTTAACCTTTTCTAACTTCTATCTTTGTTCCGTCAAGTACCATGTAATTTACAACTTTTAATTTTCACCTCTAAAGCCACTTATGATTAATTACAGCAATTATGTCACCCCCTATTATTCAATAATAGACCACCATACATTCTTCTAAGTATAAATACGACTGTACAGCCTCTGAAGATGATTTCGTCGATAAAGAAAATTTTCTTCGCTGAATCCGTCTTTTATTTTCTTCATGACTCAATGGGTATTTTCCGTGATTTGAAACAGAGCAAGAACCCTGTGACAGTGAAAGAACTTGATACGTTTCTTAAGTTTTCTGTCAAGCTTGCCATAGCGAATGCGAGAATCAGTTTTCTGAAGAGCTGTATTGATAAGAAAGAATATCCCAAGCACTTCTGGAAATGTCTTCGTCGCAATCATATTCACCCAAACCATCGCTCTTTGAAACGTCATACACTGAACGTCATCGATGAAATAAAATCTCGCCTACCGGAGATAGAGAGAAACATTTCACTAAGAACACATGCTCTATATGAGCTGACAGAAGACGAGCAGAGAAGTTTCATGGACTACATCGAGTCAGTTTCAAGAAGACGCTGTGAAGATGTAAACCTGAAACTCGCGAACAGCCTCAAAGCCGCTGACACTTACTCTTGTTTTCCTGCCAAACCAGAAAAATACGTCTTCAACTACTCTAGTATATCGCTGACTCCTGTCCAATTGCAAGCCTTGTCGTTGGGTCCAAAATTCTGCGATATTTCGACAAACTCGAGTGACTTGGATATCAAAGTCCAATTTGAAGCACTGATCCAACAGACAAATGACCTTTCTGCAGCGTCCAACAAATCATATGAACAATTCAAGTCTACAGTATTAAATAGCTGCCATCAGTACATCAACACGCAACCAAAAGCGAGAAGATTGATTTCAGCCGAGCACAGAAAGCAATTGCGTGAGATTCTAAAGAACAAAGACTTGGTTGTGACACGCCCCGACAAAGGTTCTGGCATTGTCCTGATGGATCGCCAAGACTACATCGATAAAATGTTATCAGTCTTGTCAGATGAAAACAAATTTTCAAAAGAAAGTAGCCAGAAAGACCAAACGGAACAAACTGAGAGCAAGATAACACAAATGCTGAAGAATATGAAGAACGAATCGATTATTAGCTCTGAATTATTCGAGCAAATACGACCCTCCGGTTCCGTGATTCCCCGTTTATATGGTCTGCCAAAAGTGCACAAAGAGAACGTGCCACTACGTCCAATCCTGGACATGAAAAATTCTCCATATCATGCTACTGCCAAATGGCTCACAGAAATCCTCCTACCTATCAGAAATAATCTCTGCAAGCATAGTGTTTCTGATTCGTTTGAATTCGTCGACTCAATAAATGATGCTAATGTATCTGGGAAGAAAATGATATCTATGGATGTTACTTCGCTTTTCACCAACGTTCCCCTCACTGAAACTATCTGCTTTTTATGCAAATTCATTGAAGATAATAATGTGGACGTATGTGTTCCGATACACTACTTAAAGGAACTACTTTTGAGGTGCACTCTAAATGTTCAATTCAAATTCAACAACACGATATATAGACAAAGAGATGGAGTAGCAATGGGGTCACCACTGGGTCCTTTACTTGCAGATTGCTTCTTGGCCAGTCTGGAGAATAGTATTTTATGGCCTACTATCGACAGTTTCCATCTGTACCTAAGATACATGGATGATACCTTCATCATATGTGACGACAATACTGACGTCGAATTGATAACTAATGAGTTCAACAGCTGCCATCATGCCATCAAATTCACGTCGGAATCAGAGATTAACTCGGAATTCCACTTTTTGGATGTTTTTCTAAAGAGGAGATCTGATGGCTCTCTTCAAAGATCGATCTACAGGAAACCAACATGGAATGGTCAGTACACAAATTTCCATAGCTGGGTCCCTTTAAGAAGAAAGAGAAATTTGATCCATTCCCTATCCTCAAGAATAAGGAGGATATGTTCAAGTGATACAATCGATGGGGAATTGGAGCGACTCAGACAAGTTCTCTTAGAGAATGGATATCCTCCAAGATTCATCGAGAAAAACATGAAGCTAAGAGAAAAGCCCGAAAGAATTCAGACTGTGCCGAAGAAACCGCTCTTTATGAGCGTTGAATTTAAAGGTGATACTGCAGCTGAGATCCTGAAGAATCGCTTACGCAGATCACTGAGGAAAGCCTTCTTTATGGCTGAGCTACGTATCAATTTCTACAGCCGACGAATGATCAACGGATGTGTAAAGGATAAGCTGCCGCTTTGGGCCACCTCAATGTGTGTTTATAAATTCACATGCTCGTGTGGAGCAAGTTATATTGGCCGCACAAAGCGCACGCTTTCCAAACGCATCTCTGAACATTATCCGGCATGGTTAGCAAAGGGACAATGCAAGACAATTACTAGCTCAATTCTCGAGCATTTGGTGAACTCAGGCCACGTAGCTCCACCAGAGTCGTCTTTCAACATCATCTACAAAGTGAAGCCAAATTGTACAAAAGGCGTCAGGTTCCGGCTTTTGTGTATGGCGGAGGCGCTGGCAATACATCAATACAACCCTGATCTCTGTATACAGAAAAAGTTTGTCCAGTCTCTTATTCTACCTTGGTCTTAACCTCTTCACTTATCCTTCCCTGTTAAAAAATATTTTTGATTTTGTTCTTAATCTTTAATTTTACTTTTAGTTTGCTTTTGCTTTAATAATTAATTCACTATTATCAATTTCATATATTTTCACACCTTCTTCACACTTGTTAAATTGACACTCTAATAACTTTATTCTCACTCAAGAGCAATTTTAACCTTTTCTAACTTCTATCTTTGTTCCGTCAAGTACCATGTAATTTACAACTTTTAATTTTCACCTCTAAAGCCACTTATGATTAATTACAGCAATTATGTCACCCCCTATTATTCAATAATAGACCACCATACATTCTTCTAAGTATAAATACGACTGTACAGCCTCTGAAGATGATTTCGTCGATAAAGAAAATTTTCTTCGCTGAATCCGTCTTTTATTTTCTTCATGACTCAATGGGTATTTTCCGTGATGTTTAAGATATGAAGAGTAAATACAACCCATTCATCACCTAAGCGTTTTAATGAATGTTTCATTGGACTTAAACTTGTGAGAAACGATTGACAATTTCAAAATATAGCGTGGCAAAGAAGTGCAGAAGTTCAAGTGCCACTTGAGGATTTAATGCTGGGAGTACAGCTATGCCTGACTTCCGCAATATTTAAATTCCAAGGGAAAATATACAAACAAACAGAGGGAGTTGCCATGGGATCACCAGTATCCCCGGTTGTAGCAGATATATTCATGGATAGGTGGGAAAACATAGCGATTGAAACATTCACCCCCACCCCAAAAGTATGGTGGAGGTTTGTAGGTGACACATTCATTGTACTTAGAACACGAGATATTGACAGATTTTTAGAACACATCAACTCGAAGGTAGAGGCGATTCAATTCACTTATGAATTGGAAAATCAGGAAGGGGAGCTCCCAATGTTAGATTGCAAAGTAAAAAGGAAAGAAGATGGGAAGTTAAACACTAGTGTTTACAGGAAAACCACACATTCAAACAGATATTTGGACTTCCAATCATCCCATCCTATGTCAGTAGAAATAGGATTAGTGAAATGTTTAAATGACAGAACACAAAAACTAAGTAGTACCAAGGAAAATCTGCGACAGGAAGTGATACACATAAAAGAAGCCTTGAAACTTAATAATTACCCGGATAAATTAGTCAGGAAATATGTAAGGAAATGTAAAAATAAAATAAATAATGATAGTAGCGATAATAATAATAATAATAATATTAATGACGACACCAACAAAAAGGAATCTAAATCATCAACAGTAATTCCATACAAGAAAGAAACCTTGGAAACCTTACGCAGAATTTTTAACAAGGCAGGAATAAAAGTGGCATTCAAACCCACAAACTCAATTAGAAATAAGCTTTGTCGGTTAAATGATCCTGTGGAGCCTTTAAAACAAAATTTAGTTTATCTAATACCCTGCAATGATTGTCAGGTCAAATGTATAGGTCAAATTAGCAGAACAGGGGCAGTCAGACTAGCCGAACGTAAAAACCTAGCGAAATCTAGATTGGTTGACCCAAATAAGATAAGAAATCTAGAGAATAGTTGTCATAGCATTACATGCAATCACACACAACCATACAATAGGATGGGATAGGATGACAGTTTTAAAATCTGATGTCACAGGGTATAGGAAGAGATTGATAACAGAAGCTTTATTTATCGAATCAACTGCAAATACACGTAATAGGAATGTCCCAGATATTTGGAAAATTCTACTACCCATACAACCAATAGGAGATGATATGTAGTCACATGCTGTGTGTTTTGATTTTGACAGTCTGTTATATTTTGCTATTTGTATATGGATCGATATTCCATTATAACTGACAATATGCTTTTGCCTGTCCACTAACTAAATAAACATGTATGACCTTGTTATCATATGACATTACAACCAATCATAGTAAGATGTTATCTTATTGGTTCATGTGTATCAGCCATTTTCATATATACTTTTGTATTAGACCCTTGTACATTCTTGTTCCCACGTTTCATACACTTCGTACCATTTCACTCACACTCTTGTGTGACATTTATTTTCCTTGTCTGGAAAATACAAGTATCATCGTAAACCTGGTGGTCTTCTGATTTCACTCTTTCCGCGTCAGGACTATTAACTACTCGACCAGTACATAACAATAATTGGCGACGGGGAAAACTACTAATAGCTCACTCAGCAGCAGTACGTAACAGGAGAAGACAAAGAAAACTATAAAACTCAAGTTTCAAAGTCGTGTGATTACAATTGAAATGTGCGTCGGTGGCACAGTGGTTGGGACTCTCGCCGACCATGCACATGGTCCGGGGTTCGAGCCCACGTCGACGCCCACCTCATATCTATGGTCGGCCTGCGAATTTTGGGCTACCGATATCCACGCTGAAAATTCCACACTTGTACCGAAAATACGGGGTGTAATCAAGCTGTAATCAAAAAAATAAAAATAAATTATGAACAATACGTATTGTTCGAAACGTCATCCAGTAAATAATACTGTTTCACTGTGTGATACATCTAATAAACAATCTAATACGGAATTAATTAGAGGGTTTCATGATTTGAAGAGAGAAAGAACGAACATGTTTGCAGGATAATACGAGCTCGTTTTATTTCGTGGATACTCATGAATTGCATACATCCTAAACAAAATCAAATTATAAGTTTCAGAAAAGTTTTGGAACATACTTTTTCATAATTACTTGGAGTTATAAATGGAAGGTATAAGGAACATAATTCCGGAATTTGATGTAGGTAGACAGATTATTCAGTGTTAAAAAAACTAATTATATATAGTGGAATTAGATAAGAGGGTTTAGAGTGCAGATTTCTTGAAACGACGTCTCCCTAAGAAATCAATCAAGTCACTGAACCAATTAGTGATGTTACGTTTCAAAATAGCGAGAGAAGCCTGCAAGATTAAATTCTACGAAGAGTGTTTGGAAATAGGCTGTTTTCCACGCCAATTCCTGAAACTCATCAGATCAACGAAACTACCTCAAACCTTAAAGAACCTGCGCCGCATCACTAAATCACATATCAACTCATCTCAAAAACACATCAACGCTTTAAGGCCAAATCTAGTGAAATTCGACAGTTTACTGGAAAGCCTTAATTTGGTGTGTCGTATAAAGTGCATTAACTTCATGCAAGATTTACAATCGCAAACAGCGAACTAATATGGAAAGAAGCTCAGAAAATCTTTAGTAGTTGAACAACTACAAGAAGAATTTCCAGTGTCCAGAAAAATACATATACAATTTGTCAGATGTGAAACTTAATAAAATTAAAACTGAAACTCTGTCCTTAGGATTTAAGTATCACGTACCAAACTCGTTTATCAACAGAATCGATACAGAAACGCAGTTTGAGTATTTATACAGTCAACTTTCCGACTTAAAACCCATAGACGAGGATAAAAGAGTCTGGTTTAAGTCCAAAATGATTGATATTGCAGAACAACATCAGATTTCTCCTCCAGCACACTCAAAATTATTTACTAAAGAACACAGAACAGCAATAAAAAACCTATGAAACAATGAAAACATCGTCATTCTCAAACCAGACAAAGGTTCAGGTGTCGTAATAATGAACCGCCGAGACTACATCTCTAAAGTGAAAACCATTCTCGATGATACAATAAGATTCCAAGTCGATATGTCGAAAAAAGAAGCAACAACGGCCTTCGAAAATAAAGTAAACAAGTACCTTAAAGGACTACTGAAGGAAGGGCTAATAGACAACAGCACTTACAACGACCTTAAACCAAGGGGTTTGCGTGTACCATTCATGTACGGTCAACCCAAAGTCCACAAAAGTGATGTACCAATGAGACCTATAATATCAATGGTGAAATCACCATGTCATAAACTGGCCAGATGGTTGGCCCAAAAGCTGGAACCCATTCGAAAGAAGCTGGCAACTCACAGTATCAAAGATTCTTTCCAGTTTTCACAAGAATTAGATCAACTGGATATTTCAGATAGACTTCTCTTGTCATACGACGTTTGTTCATTATTTACCAGCATACCCATTGAAGAAACGGTAAAAATCATATGCCAACAGTCCGAACTGCTTCCTCTTCCAGAAAACGAGCTACGAAAATTGCTACTTCTATGCACAAAGAATATTCAATTCCGATTCAACAATCAGCTGTACCGGCAGATTGACGGGGTGACTATGGGTTCACCTCTGGGTCCTGTTCTTGCTGACATATTCATGGCTCATCTTAAACAGACTCGAATGAAAGCAGATATGTCGACGACACGTTTGTGGTCTGCAATGATATATAACACGCGTCTGCAATGTTTGAGAAACTCAATGCAGCTCATCCCAACATTGCATTCACAATTGACTACGAAAGAAACAACCAATTCCATTTCCTTGATGTCAACATAAAAAGAAGAAACGACGGGACGATTCAAAAATCTATCTACAGGAAAGATACCTGGACTGGTCAATACTTAAATTATCACAGCTTTTGCCCAACCAGCTACAAACGATGTCTACTAAAAACGCTCTTCAGCAGAGCCAAAGAAATATGCTCGGAAGACACTATTGAAGAAGAACTCACTGTCACCGAAAAGAACCTCATCGAGAATGGATATCCCCGAAAGTTCATATTAAAGTATAGAAATGAAGAAACATACAAACCGAAACCTGACACCGTTGAAAAGAAACCAGTTTTCATTTGCCTAGCGTACAAAGGGGAAGACGTATCCACAAGAACACAAAAAAGAATCACAGGTGCATTAAAAAGAACATTTCCAGCTGCCAGACTGATCCTATTTCACAACACTGTGTGCTCGTTAACCCAGTCAAAAGTAGATGAGTACCCTATTCACGTCAACTCCAACTGCAATTACCAATTCACTTGCACCTGCGGAAGCAAATACATAGGAAGGACTGAGAGGAGAACATTTACTAGATTTTCTGAGCACATTCCCAAGAGCCTCCGTACAAAAGGAAGAAAAGTGTTATCGAGTGCAATCGCCAGACATTTAATTGACACAGGACATACAGTAGAAATCAGCCAAGCCTTCAAAATAATCAATAATCAAAGAAACCCATGGCTGCTTCGTTTCGCAGAAGCCATCGCTATCAAGAGACTTCGACCAGACACCTGTACACAGAAAGATAGTGTGACTAACCTTTCACTACCCTGGTAACCCTAATCCTATTTTATTTATTTTTGTTTTGCCTTTTTGTCAGTATGCCTGTGTGTCTGTCTTGTTACGAAACATTTTATTCAATTTTGACCTTCAAGTTTCTCAATCTACTTAATTGTCTGTTTAAGTTAAAAAATGTTACTTCACTATTCACCCCAACCCTCTTAAACTCCCCACCATAAAATGTATAAATTCACTCTTTCCTCTGAACCTGACCCTATAATACGCCTCTAACCAATCTCTGTGTTTTCAAATAGAAATCTGAAATCTAAACCCTCTTATCTAATTCCACTATATATAATTAGTTTTTTAACACTGAATAATCTGTCTACCTACATCAAATTCCGGAATTATGTTCCTTATACCTTCCATTTATAACTCCAAGTAATTATGAAAAAGTATGTTCCAAAACTTTTCTGAAACTTATAATTTGATTTTGTTTAGGATGTATGCAATTCATGAGTATCCACGAAATAAAACGAGCTCGTATTATCCTGCAAACATGTTCGTCCTTCTCTCTTCAAACTAATAAAGGGAATCGGTTGTATGAAGTTTCATGATTACTTTCTTGAATGACTAGACTTCTTAAAAAAAAAGGGGGGGGGTTAAAGTTAATAGGGAACAAAATAACGCAATAAAAATATCTCAAACATTGAATAAAAGACTTGAGAAAACAAAAAATGACATTGTATTTCTCCTGTTATAATCATAGTTCCTCCGTCAGCTATATATTAATCACAATGTGAACGGTAAAAGTTGAAGATATATCTTCCTGAAAACGGCTATTAAGTGTGAAACTACTAACTACTAACTACTAACTACTAACTACTACTACTACTACTACTACTACTATGATAGCGTTTTGATAAGAAATAATACACTAAAATGCCACACAAAGAAAAAAGAAAATTTCAAGTGAAGTGGAATCAAATCCGATGAATATTTGGGTTTTTCAATCAATTTGGCGTAACTCTACCAAAAAAGACCTACTAGTGTCAATCCCAATCTTGTTTCGAATACACCAATTATTATCATTACACTACATTTATGCAACAGTAGAACTGTTAACACTATTTAATTTGACATAGAGATGAAAAGGTGTGGTATGTAACCATTCCATTAAAGCATACTTTGAACAGAAACAAGTTAAACCCATGCGCAATGTCAGGCACATGTGAATGGATAAAATTTTGTACAAATTAGACATGATATGCATGAACAAGTTTTAAAATACATAAACATTCACTTCAGACAAATTTGGTAAAATACAGGGGATTACAAATCACACGTACATATTTAGATTACGAGATTTGATATGGAGATTAGATTCACTTTAACGTGAACTTCGTCACTAACCAAATTCAGTTAAACAATCAGGGAGCATTGAGTAGCTGTTTCCACCCTAGTTTCGGGCACCCACAACCCTATTAGGGACCGAACTCGGGACCTTCAGCTTACGAGGCCACGTCCGCTGAATGTTCATTCACCTGGAGCGGAATTCAGTGACTACTAGATTCCAACTTCAATTCATGATATAATGATTCCGCCTACCAATGAATGCTCTTATAACCTCAAGGTGCAAGGTCCGATCTCCGATAGGGTCGTGGGCGTGAACTGCTTAAGAGTCCCAAAACTTGGACGAAACAGCTGTTTAGTTTTCTTTGGTTTCGAATGATTCTCTAAATGATATCGGTACGTGACAAAATCTACACGGAAATATTTACATTTAATTAGACCATGGTCCTGAAGTAGATTGGGTATAGATGATCTAGTGTATATATAATTATTTGCTTGTGTGTGTCTGAAATATACATAAATGAAATATAATCAAAAACAAAATTTATTTACCAAATTCTTGATAATTCTAATGAAGGTAACTTTGATAATTCAAAAAAAGCTTTTGATTGTATTCCATTTAATTTTGAACGTATATCAGGTTGTAATCTAAGGAATTGAGATAAATAGTAAGCCTTTTGATCTGGTGTAACTGTCCATAGATCTGTGCCGGCTTGCTTCGATATAAGACAATTATTTTTTGCACTGTTTATGGAATTGAAAGTTGTTGCAACTGCAGAGGGAAGATTCAAAGGAGTAGTTTTAGACTGATTCGCTTCAACAACAGTTGAATGGTCTAAACTAGACCATTTAGTTGTATATGTATTACCAAGACATCGTATGTCTGTAGACTGTAGAGAATTATTGGCTTGTGAATAACCAGTTAAATTCCCATGATGTACAGATTCCTGTAAATAAAATTAACATATAAATCACAGAAGATAATAGTAAATATACATGTAAAAAGCAATATATTTTTTGTTGTTGTACCATCTAGTAACCATCTCCTGCACCAGCTGTGCATCAAAACGTAATCGGACAACACCAGTCTGCTTATTGTACCCTACGACTGTGACAAAGTTGCTAAACACGGATAACATGGAAAGATTATGGCTTCTGACAATATATGTCTACAAGAAACAGCTTTCCTGTGGGTAGAGCCTTGGGTCATTGGCCTAGGGGTTCGAACCCGGCTGCACTCAACAAGGTTTGGGCAGCCAGATAGTATAGCCCTTATACAATAGAGGTGAGGTTCATTGCAAACTCCATACAACCGCAAGTGGTTGTTGTGCAAAACAAGCTTCCTTATAGTAGATACACAGAGTCATTAATGTCGGGGTTAGCTAGTGAGCTTCATATGGAAAAAAGAAATTCAATAGAAAAAGTTATAAATCTGTATCAATTGAGAATTCTACGTCACTGTCATTCGGATATGGATACAGAAGAATTCATACATAAAAAGGAATTGAGCCAAGATATAATACTAATTCACGAATGTTTTTTAGGTGTTAATTTGATTCATACAGGTAACAGTAGACTACCAAATTAAAGGAATCGAGACATCCTGAATTGATAACTAAAGAAGGTAAGTGATAGTTCAAAATAAGTTACACTGAAGTGTACACGTTCCATCATCTTTTAAATCTCAAAACACTTTGATTTACTCAAACACTAAACCATGCTGTTGTGTCACTCTCATTCTTTTAGTATTTTTTTATTAGAGCTTGAAGCCACACAGTATTTTTGGTACAAGTATGGAATTTTCAGCATGTGATATCGGTTTAATTCATTTTCCTATGGTGGTAACATCTTTTACTAACTCGAATTGATACTACTGGTGTAAAAAGCCTCATTTTGGTCGATTTTCCTCATGGCATCTGCATATCCTAAATTCACTCCTCTGAGTTCGGAGTGTAACATAGGACTTCATGTTTTAGACTTTACAAGTATTGGTTTTGTAGGGATTTTGTGTTTGATTTGATGGAGGATTTCATCATGAGCTCATATCAGTTAGAAAACCAATGGAAAACCTGAGAGTACTGGACAGCTGTTCCATCCTAGTTTGGGAATCTTCATCAGTACGCACTCGCCGGGGTTCAAATTCAGGACCTTCTGTTTACAAAGTGAGCTTCGAGACCGTTGAGCCACTGGGACCCGATCCAAGTCCATGAATTCTAACTTCTGCCAATTCAAGACATAGCGCGACCGTTTCGTAATGTCTTCTTCGATGAGTTACTGTCTCATCTTTAACCTGCTGTACCCAACTGGTCACGGCTTCCCACTAGAACCCCAGGTTAACTGTCTGAATAGGGCCAGTCACTAGTAAGCATCAGATTAATTTTCAAATATTGGTTTTGTAGGGATTTTGTGTTTGATTGCATCGAGGATTTCATCATGAGGCTTTTGAATTTCCACAACGATGATTTGTTTTTAAGGGGTGGAGACACTAGTCTCACACACAACCTTCCCGCTCCTACTCGCTTACCACCGTTATGTGACACTTGGGAGTAAGTCTTTCAGCCAAGGATCGAAACTGGACCACTTGCAGTGTGGCTGACAAGCATCCTACCAATAAACCATCAATGCACACATGTATATATATATATATATATATATATTCCTTCACGTTCCCAGTGGAACATAGGGCTTAAAGCTAGAGGCTTGAGGTTTCTGTAGCAGTGTTCATTTTTACAGGATGAGGTTGCTAGCCTCATGCCCAACCTCTCCTCTTCACAAGCTTTATTTCTGGCTTAGTGAGGTAAAGGAGTGCGCCGGCTGGGGATCGAACTCCGGACGATATGCATGGTCGGCGAGCGTCCTAACCGCTATGCCACCGACGCACCATGTATATATTAACATATTAATATTTGCAAATCGGCTTCGTAAACCACACAGTTTCTTTAGAAGGCTTGACATCACACTTCTAACATAGATATGTAGATAGCGCGATCGAATCTTAGTGGTAGAATGTTAAGTGTTTACATCATTCAATCCGATCACATCTAGATTAGATTGGTGATGTGTAATTCTTATCAAGAATTTTCAATTGAAAAAAAAACACTTTAAGAGTGAACATTTTTCAATAAGAATAAAAATCTACTCCTAAAAGATCAAGCATTTGAACGAAATCAAGCAGACTAATAACACTATTAATATGCTTATCTTTGTTAGCTTATTTAGAAAGCTTGGAAAATGCAATGAGTTCCTGAGGTAAAACCGCCCTACAAAAAAGAAATGTTAAGGTAAAAACGGATAGTACAAGCACAGACTTTGCAGAAATAACTGTTCAAACCGTAGCACAAGATATGACTTCTCCTATCAAAGTGAAAGACAATCAATGAGTCTACTAAGCACAAGCTGTTCTTTCAGAATCATATTACAACATGGTTATAGGTCGATACTGAATATCAGATGGGTAGAAAGAATAGGCAACAACAAACTTCGGCAACGAACTAACCAAGAATCCATAGCCCAATAAATACGTAGAAGGAAATGCAGGTGGATTGGATATAAGCTGATGAAACCACTGAGTGACATCACACGCTAGGCCCTAAACCGGGAACCGAATGGGAAATGAATTGGGCATCCGAGGATGATATGGGGAAGATAGTATGAACAGGAGAAAATGAATGCTTGCGGGTCATCTAAAAGCCAGTTAAAGAGGACTGCAGGTAAAAGAGTGAAATGGATATCTGCTACTGAAGCCCCATGTTCCACTCTGAACCAACGAGAATAATAAATAATAGCTCCACATTCTCCTGTAAAACAATTAACTACAATCTGTAGAAAGTGTGCTATAACACTAAGAAATACAGTCGTACAGTTTTTGAAAAAGCGATAAGGAAAAAATTAAGTTTAGTCTTTTACTGAATTGACTCTCTTCCTTTTTACGACTTCATACGTTGCTTTCCAAGTCGTTAGGCATTTTGAAGATAATTAGCAAGCTATCCTGTATTTCAGTCGTTTTTCTCGTAAGCGAAACCACTGAACTGAAAAATTAATAAATAATACTTAACTCTACGATCCAATTGTTGAATGTAAAACTGACCAGTAGATATGAGAGAACTCGAAAACAATCTGCTTACAAAAAGTCCTTATCGAATGACCAACTAACAAATACTTATATCTAGATACCTATCTGAGTTCAAAGAGAGCCTCACTAGAAGCATCTGCAACACTAACTACCTCAGTATAAGAGCTCTCAATTCTCGAACAGATCCTGACTGAAAATCGATATCCAATACAGTTTCTGGAGAACATTAAATCAAATCCATAAAGAGAATACTATTTAGTCCCAAAGAAAATACAATACATGAACATGAACGTTAGAGAAGACTTAGGATAATCTGTAGCTCTTAAAAGAATACCTTCTTTGTAACAACGCTCAGAGTGATATCTTCCAGCTTTCCAATGCTTTTAAGCCATTTAAAGAACACACTCCATCATCTGATCACTTCACTGTATATATATATATATATATATATATATATATATATATATATATCAGTTCATTGACTCCTGTGGAGCCAGGTATAAGTCATTCTGTGCACGTCTCTTAAAAAGAATTAGAGGATACTAACCAAAATGGCATTGGTTCAATCAGAAGTGCTATTATAGTCCAGCACCTGTCACACACCAACTGACTAATCATTCACGTGAAGTTGTGGCTCCTAGGTATAGGTGCTCGACTTCTAACCAGTAGGTCACGGCTCCAAACTCCACTCCACCTACCGAGGTCTAGCAGCTAGAAAACATCACTAGCACTCACAGAATACGTGCTGCAACTGCAATGCAGTGCAGGTTGTTGAATGTCATTTCATATATATATATATATATATATATATATATATATATATATATATATATATGCCTTCTATAATTGAATTCCCTTAAATGCAACACTCACTCTTGTCACAACCAAAAAAGGAATAGACACAATCACAAATGTTCATAAAATCAACATGATTAGAAACGAAATAAAGAAACAATTTTTACGTACTAATTTTTCGGAGTTTATTTGTTGTTTAGGTAAATGATATGATGCAAAAGATGGTAATAATGAACCGGACAGATCATTTAACTGACCAGAAGTACAAGTAGGCGAAGTTAATCCTAAATTCTGATTAGTAGTTAGTCCTAAACTAGGAAAATGTGAATTTATCATCACCGTAGACTGATAAGAGAAAGATGGCGCATCAGTAGGGAAACAGCCTAAAAATGTATATGTAATAGAGAGAAAACAAAGGAAAATAATGAAAGGTAATTATATATATATATTATATAATCATATATATACATATACGATACCATTAATTATTAAAAAAATTTTTTAATTCTCCAAATGACTATGGGTAGTTTGGCGTGCTGTTGCGTTCATCGACCTGCACCGTGTAATTAAAATGTATTATTTGTCCTTGCGGACAGCATCTCTCGCACCAACTTCAATGTATAGAATATTGTATGCATGGTGAACCACAACTTCATCATCTGCCATAGTTTGTGCTATGAACATTGATTCAGTTGTATGGTTGGATTTCATATTAATGGGTTTATGAAGGCGTTGGACGTTGAGAGTGGAAGATATGAAGACGCCAACTGTCTACGACCACAAATGTGTGTGTGTATTCTATCTCACTTGTTAAATAGCATAATATGGTGAGAAATATTGACGTTAGGCGTAGAGTGCTACGTAAGGAAGGGAAGTCAGCCGATTAGGTTATTATTATTATTGCTCCCTAGGGTTCCAAGTGGAACATAGGGCTTCAACTGCACGTCTCCATTTGCTTCTGTCTTCTGCTGTACTTTTCACCTGCATCCATGTTAATCCATACTCTTTCAACTCCTCTTCACACGATCTCCTCCATGTCACCTTTGGACGTCCCACACGCCACTTCCCTTTTGGGTTCCACTCGAGCAATGGCCTCATGCGCGTACGATGTCACCCAGCGGTCTCCTCAGC
Organism: Trichobilharzia regenti; assembly: GCA_944472135.2. Taxonomy (NCBI): domain Eukaryota; kingdom Metazoa; phylum Platyhelminthes; class Trematoda; order Strigeidida; family Schistosomatidae; genus Trichobilharzia; species Trichobilharzia regenti. The sequence goes on from OX235266.1 coordinate 31,265,342, forward strand.
GAGTGTCCGACCCATCTCCAGTTTCTCCTGCATATTTGTTGGGTGATTGGTTCCTGTTTTGTTTGTTCCCATAGTTCCTTGTTGGTGATTCTTTCCGGCCATCTGATCTTCAGTACAGAGCGAAGACAGTTGTTAATAAAGGTCTGCTACCTTTTGGAAATATTCTTTGTGACCCTCCAAGTTTCTGATCCGTATAGAAGAACTGACTGACTTGACGTTTGTATTGAAAATCCGAACGAATTTTGTTGTTGATGCTGAGTGACGAAGATTTCCAGATTGATTTCAGACTGATGAATGCGTTTCTCGCCTTCCCGATTCTCGCTCGATTTGACATCCTCGTCCATTCCTCCTCCTGTAGTTGACACAATGCTCCCTAGATAAGTGAATGAAGTAAACTCTTTCAAATTCCTTCTGTTGATAGTGATTGACGCTGGATGTTGCTGCTGTTGTTGTTGGTTGGTTATTTTCATCACCTCCGTCTTGTCTATGTTCACTTGGAGTCCTGTCTTTGCTGGCTGCTTCGACCAGTTTGTCGGTTTTCCCTTGTAAGTCTTCGATGTTGCGTGACATCAAACATAAATCATCCACGCGCGAAATCTAGGTCTTCTAGGTTCTTCGTGTCGGTCCAGGATATTCCTGTCTTCTCGTTTCCCACTGTCTGACGCATAATCCAGTCCACCACAATTAGGAATATCATTGGTGATAATAAGCACCCTTGTCTGACTCCTGTGTTTTTACTCCAAACGCCTCGCTGAGTTTTCCGTTGTGGATCACTTGACATGTGCCGTTGTCGTACAGCTGTTGAATAAGGTTGATGAATATTTGGGGTACGTCGTAGTCCTCGAGTAATTTCCAAATTACTTCGCGGTCAATGCTGTCGAAGGCCTTCTCAAAGTCTATAAAGTTGAGGTAGGGGTTTGATTGACATTCCATGCTTTGTTCTGTGATGATGATGCGTAGAGCTGCAATTTGGTCAGTACATGATTTGCCTTTCCTGAATCCAGCTTGTTCTGGTCGGAAATCTGTATCCGGTGGGTCCTTTATTCTCTCCAGGATGATGCGACTCAGGATTTTACTTGGCGTCGACAGGAGCATGATTCCTCGTCAGTTCTTGCAGAGTCCTAAGTTGCCCTTCTTTGGTAGTTTCACAAGGTAACCTTTCCTCCAGTCAGTAAGCACCTTTCCCTCCTTTCAGACCTTTAGCAATAATGGAGTCAGCATATCTGCTGTAGTCTCTGGGTCCGCTTTCAGTGCTTCAGGGGGTATTCCATCTGGTCCAAGTGCTTTTCCAGCTTTCAGAAGCTTGATTGTATTCAAAACTTCAGCTTTCTTTGGAGAATCGTTGTCAACTTGCAGTAGTGTGCGCGCTGTTGTTAGTATTTCTGGACGGGTTGCAGGTAATGGTCGGTTCAAGAGTCCTTTGAAGTAATCCGCCCATTGTTTAATCTGTTTTTCTTCCTTGGTGACTGGGTTCCCTTGGCTGTCTTTTATAGGATTCTCTTCCTGGATACAGATTTGGTTATCTGATATACTGTCCTCAGGTCTCTTTTGCTTGCTGCCTTCTCAGCTTCAGTGGCGAGGTTGTCGCAGAATCGTCTTTTGTCCTTCCTAGCACTCTTCTTTGACCAGTGCTGTGTAGGTTGAGCTCAGCGTCTCCTTCTCCTGTCCGTCCTTGCATTGAATCATTTTCTCTTTCACCACCTCCCTCTCTTCTATTAATTTCCAAGTGTCCGTTGAGAGCCATTCCTTGTCTTGTCTCTTCTTTCTTCCTAGAACCGTTGAACACGTTTCGTTGAGAGTCGCCTTCAGAGAGTTCCAATGTTCTTCCACGCACGATTCCTCTGTGATGTCATGTAGTGTTTCCTGCTTTGCTCTGACAGTTGCAGTGAAAGTGTCCTTTGTGGTTGTGTCCTTCAGTAATTGAGTGTTGAACTTGCATTGTGGCCTATCCCCAGCTATCCTCGAGGCTTTTAGTTTCACCTTGAAAGTCCCTTGTACTAGATAGTGGTCTGAACCCACATCTGCTCCTGATTAGGTTATACAGTTAGCTAAATTAAGATGGATAGTGTTGTGAACTTTTCTTATAATACGTATCTAATCATATTCATATTTCTACCGCTATTAACACTCTTTTTCCCTTTATACGTTTAAGCCATTCCGGCTTCATTGTAAAATGAATAAAGCCTAAATTCTTGGTTCATTCGTCTTTTCAAGATTCACGCACCACTCATCGTTCTAAGACTCAGTTTCCTTCGTAACAGATAGGACATGTGTTACGAAAACCGAGTCATCCCCTTCCTCGACAGTCAATGTTAGCTGATATAGGATTACTCTGGAAAAGTCACGGATGGCCATACCAAAGGATGGCATCAATTCATGGAGCCTCACTGTTGGTTCGAGTCAAAAAGGAAGGTGTAGACTGCTTGGCTAGCGTCCTGCTGATGCCAAGAACCAACGGTTGAAAGCTAAAATCCATTCTCAGAGGTGCAGATGTATTCACCATTTGTAATCTCTTAGATCTAATGAACCCTAATGTGTTTCCATGCTAATGTTCTTTCTGCTATACATTTCTGCCCATTATAGTTCATCTGAATCGCTTTTTCCCTTTTTTTTCTCTACCTTTGTTTTATGTGGCGTGGCAACTTGAACTTTTGTACAGCGTTCTATTTCGAAACTCAGTCTGTTAGACAGTTTTGCTGGCATGACAAAAAGCAGTCATAATATCAATTTTCATATTACAGAACAGTAGATCAGTAGCAACTAGCTCGTCATGAACACTGCTTTAATTGGAACCAATGCCACCTAGTACATCAGGAAATATGCCAGTCGAATTATGAAGATATAAAAATAGAAAGAAAGCATAAGAATGACTGAAGTCAGGGTAACAATCATGTAAAATATATCTTAAAGCCTGACTGCTGTTTTAGTGCCGTTTTCAGACATAGGAAGCTCATAAAATAAACACCCTCGTTGGTCCGTTCACGCCGCCGAAGCAGCTTTCAAACAATAAAAATTCAAAGATATATTAAACGGATAGACCTAACAGACAATTCTACTCGCTTATCACTTGGTTGTGAAAGAAGGAAATGCTGTTTCCCATTCAGTCTTCATAAGACTTTTTGCCGCGCGTGCTTTACGCAGCTTAGGTACTAAAGACTTTAGAAGAGTAATTACCGATAGATAGGACAGATAGGAAAACGGAAACTCCAAAACCCAAATATCTCACCGTGACTAACAATATGAAAACCACTTATCCAGTGTATGCTTCTTACGTACTAGGCCAAAAGCTAAGTGCGACGTGCAAGGGTATAAGATACTAGTCCCTTAATCAGGATCAGATAGGTATAACGGAGCATGATTCCCGAATCAATTGGCTAGTCGTTTAAGTGAATGAATTAAATGAGATGAAAAAGTATAATTTATTATTAAGCGTGTAATCATCTGATACTTCTACACTGCAAACACTATAGGGGCTGCCTAAGGTGGTGTTAATGTCAAATTAGTATGAACAACTGACAGGATAATATGTATTCCATTGCTCTTCCGTACCTTGGTAATTAACAGCTGATTAACTCTACACTTCAGTATTACGGCTTCTACAACTGACTACCATTTTAATTAGTTAACTTACACAGGGTAAATAAGATGAAATTTTATTCCTGCGAGATGCATTTCATTTCTTTTGTAAAACACGGAACTTCAGCCAATCATCCATAGTGTCTTCTTCTCCTACTTGTAATGTCAAGTCAGTTATAAAAATACATGTATCCGGATCAACAACTCACAAGAGACGAACAGCTACACTTGCAGAGTAGATTATGTATGAATCTATAAAATATAGAGTGACCACAAATTTCAAGAATTCATGAAAATAGAGATGACAGTCGTAGTAAGTTGTACAAAAGGCAAATTCTGTTTCATGTATATACCGAAAATTCTGAGAATAGAACTTACAATAAGGAGCGGAATTAGGGACGGAAAGAGTTTCCTTAATAAAACAACTGTCGTTATCATCATCAAACTGAGCCCATGATTCTTGACCATGGCGTACTTGTTCCATTTTTACAAATGACGAGGACCAACAAGCTACATTACCAAAAATCTGAAAAACAAAATTTGTCTTATTACCATACAGTTGACTAATTTAGAGTTGGAAAAATGTTTTGTGTATAAGATGTATACACCAATAAAAATCATCAGAGTTCGATTTTTTCAGTCATCAATGAATACTTATGAATATATAACCCAACTTAATCAACACAATATATACTCATAGGAAAGAAACGGATGTAATGAAATTTGATAGCTAGTTTTCATGCACTTGCTGGTGTACGGGGTGACATTCGAACCTAGAAAACAAAATCCTTTAATTGATTGGATTCTAGTAAACGGCCAACTGTCTAATACGATCAAATGAGTGTTTGAGGACATAATCATATACTCCACTTGTAACTCAAGGAACGAATAATAATGAACAATATAACTCTCCAAATGGTGTTTGTGTTACGCGAATTTATTGCATGTATGGATTTTGTATTGGAATCTACTTTTAGACACGTCCGCTGTCCACAGTTGAACGAATGTTTACTAAAAGCATTGCTTAGAATCATACTCAAAGGTTTGTGATATGTTCTCTAGGTGTATCAAATTTGTTCAGCGTACGCCTAGTGCAATCATGGAACTCCCTACCGGAACACGTCGTATCAGCGCCATCCGTTGATTCATTCAAGGCGAGATTATACCTCCTGTATGCAATAAATCGAAAGGATTAACACAGGCATATAGCCTACTATCCTAAATAAATTGTAAACTGTAAACATTACAAGGGTAAGTGAAGCCAAAATAATAATAAGATAATGCTAGTAAAAGCTGAAATGTCATATACGATAAGTGTCAGAGCAACTTCTACGCAAAATGGAAGTTCCTTCTAGCTTTAAACGCTATCCACTTTGGTCTAAAACGGACCAGCATTATTTCTGCTCATCATACCTGGTTCAGCATTACTGTAGGTAGGGAATAAGAGCTGAAATAAATGAACGCATGAATGACCTGAAAGTAAAATAACAGCATCAAATCATTCTCAGAATTAAATGTACGATGAAAAGTTGGGAAGGTTTGGCACTCGACTATAAGATCAAATTTGCGGACTATGGTCCGCAAAATATATATCAAGTTCACAATACAGTCACTGATTGATTTCATCCAGGGCTTTATTTTATCCGAGCTTATTTTTGTGTTTGAGGTATAAAGAAAAATTTTGGTGAAACGTCCCTAACACTGTAACAAAACACTTACAAAATAACTTACAAAATTAAACAACTATGAGAGAGGATAGCAGCACAAATAGCTAACGGAGAGGCTGAGCACTTGAAGGTCACTTACGCACGCTGTGATTGGTAGATCTGTGGAGTACGTGAAAATATGACTGTACACTTTTTGTTAGTTGTAAAACTAGAGACATTGTACATGATTTTTGTTTAAAACGATTCTTGTTTTATTACATATAACCTCCGCGTTCAATTCGAAATACACTGCACTTTTGGAAGAGTGACGATATAGGCTATAACCAGGTGTTCAATATCCAATATCCAATATCGTTTTTACGAGCTAGTATAAACCAATTTGATTTCTTTGTGCTCGCTTCTTGATTGTGAGGTATAGGTTCTTGATCTTCGGTAAACTTCTGCGTAGCTTGTCCCGCCACTCGACTGTCGTAGCTTTGGTTGACTCCAAAGGGAGTAGTGCTGGGATTAATTATATGTGGTTTGTAGTATGAGGTATGTTAAGACTGTTACTACTGTGATTGGAGTTGATCCTTTCGCCAGTTAGTCCTTCGGTATTGTCGACAAGAGAAAAGAGATAGTAATAATAATAATAGTAATAATAATAATAATAGTAATAATAATAATAATAGTAATAATAATAATAATAGATATAATTAGTGAAGCTATTCAGACTAAGAGACAGAAACGAAAATAGGAAACGTAACAACAGTCAGCTCATGAAGTTTGAAGAATAATATATATATCAGTAATAGTAATAATAATAATAATAATAGTAATTATAATATTAATAAGTTGTCAGGAGAGTAAGACGGGAGAGAATGTAAAGAAGTAAAATGACGAGTTTAATTATCTACCCTGATTGGTAAATGCGATTTTAAGGAGATAGGCCATTTGGATGCAGTCCTTGTATCGCTGCATGGTTGTCAAGCCTTCGCTTAAAGGCGTCCAAAGACGGTGCCATATCTACATCTGCCGGTAAGGAATTCCAGGGACGACAAACACGCAGTGGTGAGCTATCCTTCTGGGATTTCCACGTGGAAGCCTATACCTACTCAATGGCAGAACACTTTTGTTTGGGTGATTCTGGTCATTTGTTATTTTGTAGGCAGTAATCAAATCCCCCCTCAGCCGACGGTAACTAAGTGTGAACAGGCCTAATTTCTTCAGCCTTTCATCATATGGTTTGTTTCGGAGACCAACCACTCCTTTTGTTGCCCGTCGTTGGACTCTTTCCAAGAGGTTGGCATCTCTTCTCAGCATTGGGGGTGCAATAATATTATGCACCTCAAGGTGTGGCCTGACGTATGTTTTGTACAACATTAGTTGAGCTCAAGAGTGACTGCACCTAACTGTCTATGCGTAAAGTGTATGACCGCATATGCCCTCGCTACATCCCTTGTGTAATTTACGCTTGTGTCCATTTTTTCCGTTAGAACTAGACCTAAGTCGCGTTCCGACGTTGTGCAGGACAAGCTTTCATTGCACAGGGTGTAACTTGCATTCTGCAGTCTACAGGTGCGCAACTTCACTACTTTGCACTTTTTCAAGTTGAAAGTCATGCCACTGGCCACCGCCCAGTCTTCCAGAAGGTTTAGGTCTTCCTGTAGCCTATCTGAGTCCTCCGGACACTTTATTGCCCTCCATATTTTTACGTCGTCAGCGTACAGGAGAGTCGGGCAGCTCAGACGGCGTGGTAGATCATTGATGAAAATCAAAAACATCAGTGGTCCTAGGATAGAACCCTGCGACACTCCTGATGACGATCTGTGCCAAGATGATCGGACTCGGTTAGCCTTAGTGCATAATTGCCTGTCGGCTAGGTAGTCCTTTAACCATGACAGAAGTGGCTCACCTATGCCTGCCTGTCTTATTTTATGTAGCAGAAGGTCATGGTGAACAGTGTCAAATGCCTTCTCAAAGTCTAGGAAGACCACATGGACTGGTACGTTCAAGTCCCAGCATGATGTCCAGTCGTCCCGAGCTGACAGTAGGTTAGTGACGCAGGATCTGCCTTTTCTGAAACCATGTTGGGCTTCATGTAGTATATTAGTCCTATCGAAATGTTCCCTGATGTGGTCGTCAATAATACTTTCCAGTACTTTTGATACCACTCGGAGTAGAGCTACTGGTCTATAGCTAGCAGCGTTTTGCCTGTCCCCACCCTTGAAGATTGGAGAAAGGATGGCTCTTTTCCACTCCCTTGGCAGGGTCCCCGAATCCATTGAGTGTTGGAACAAGTCGCACAGGGGTCTACAGAGAGCCTCGGCGCACTGTTTCAGAACAGATGGCCTGATGTCATCACAACCTGGGGACTTCCCAGGTATGAGTCGCTGTAGCTTCCTTAGTACTATTGCGGGGTTTATTTGGGGAGTAGTCGCTAGGTCTTCCTCCTCTGAAATAGTGGTGCCACCATTTTGGTCCGTAACTGTAATATCCACATTGCTGTTTAGCTGTTTAGCGAAGGCTGAACTGAATGTTTCAGCCATCTCCAGACTAGTGAGATATTGACCGTTTGGACCTACTAAGGCGCATGCCCCTTGGTTTGTCGGTTTTCTTTCCGACATGAATCGGTACAAGTTTTTAGGGTTTGATAGGAATTTTTAGCAAGGTTAGCCTGGAATGACCTTCTGTCCCTCCTAACTCTTGCATTACACCGGTTCCTGAGTTCGAGGTATGCATCATGGTCGGTCTGACTCTTAGATACACGCCACGTAAACCAAGCCCTCCGCTTTGCTTGCAGAATACGTTGCGTGCCTCTCTTCAACCATGACGTCTTTCTCCTAGGCTGTGTTGTGACTAAAGGGACGGTATCCGAGATTGCTGCATGGATAATCATTTTTACCACTTCCCAGTGTTCATCCACAGATAGGTCGTCCCATGCTAAGGGCCAGTCTGCGTCGGACAAGAGCCTCCGCATTTCAGCATAGTCAGCCTTGCTGTAGCACAGACATGGTCGCGTAACATCCCATTGCAAACGCTCACGGAGGACAAGATCGAAACCTATGACTGCATGGTCACTGCTTCCCAGAGGAGTCATGATCTGGACCTTTACGACGAGTAGCTGGTCGCTAGTTAGAATATAATCTAGTTTTGATGACTTTCCACTAGGGCCCCACCTAGTGTCGTCTCCAACATTCTCAGTCAGTCCCGTGTTTCGAATAGTTTGCAGTAGGTTTCGGCCAAATTTTCCCTTAGCACACCCGGAGCCGAGGTTCAGTGATGGAGCATTGAAATCTCCAGCTATGGTGATTTGGTCGTAACCCAAATCTCGTATTCCTGTGATAGTGCTGAGCAGTAGCTGATTGTGCTCTGCCCCACAGGTGGGAGATCGGTAGATGCCACCCAGTAAGTGCTTGGTGTGGCCTACGGTGAAATGACACCATATGGAGTCTGGGAGTTCGATAAGTTCTGTTATCAACCGGGATGACCGAAATATTCCATAACACATCGACGACATCATGCGATGAATGAGACAGGCTGCTGAATTTCCTGGTGATTATATCTATTTTGATGAAGTTCCTAGTTAAAAGTGCTTGGGCAAAGATGTGATAATAGTTTAATTGACATTCGCACATGGAATTTCAGCAGGCCTTAATTGCTCAGTTCATGAAATGGCATCAGAGTATATTGACATCAGTGTTCATCGTGTCTCGAAGAATAGTATAAATAGTCCTTCTCAAATGTCAGAGTACTTAAAATGAGTATCAGCTTTCTGTTGAGTAGTAGCTAGCACCTGTGTCATACAACTACTACACCTGTTAAATAGGTTATATCAATCTTAATAATTATTTTGTTTCACATCACTAGGATATTCTGAGGTCCTTAATGACTTAATTGTGGCTATGAAAGATGTGAAAGATGCACTTATGGCTCATATATTTAACGCAGTTATTATTAAACAAGTTATCTGTAAGCAACTTGTGATGTTCTGAATACTGCAAACTGTTGATAAGAGACTGCATCAAAGGAAAAAATGCCGAAAAGCTAGAAAATACTACTGCAGTTTCGTTGGTTATTACCTTTTGGATTTGTAGCTCATCCTTCCAGCGTTCCAAGGACATAGCGCTTAGCCAAATGTACAGTGTTCATTGTGAAGGGTTTACAATTTAACTCTTATCATAACCTGTTCTAATTACTCGTACAATAGTTGAACGACTTAAACTTTTGAAGATGCACTAATTTATGATACTTCACGATTGCAGTTTATAACGTAACTTATTGCGCCTGTAGAAATGACATGCATTCTTTGTAAACATTGGTTTATACGACATATGAAATTATTATTATATGCTTGCTGCTATCCTTTAGAAGATGAACGATGTGTGTGGTAGTGAAAACCACAGAAGAATGCTGTCATGAACAAAGAATGAGAAAGGAGAATGAACCATTTTCAGCAAAGATAGGCAAATCTAAAGTGTTTAACTTTGATATTACTTCTTTCTTACTTCAGTGATTTAAAAAACACTTTGTTTACTTATTTGTAGATATCCGGTAACGTAAGTCAACCCGGTCACAGAGATTCGACATTGCCCAAATTATTACGGCAAACAACTGCGTAAAGACATTTGCTTGTTATTATTTTTCATTAAATATATCTAACATCCTGCTTACCAGACCTTTCTTATTCTATCTGAGCGTAGATATATTTGTCATGATGACTAGATGCAGGCATGACTTATTAATGAGACCTGATGAAGTAATTATTGGCATATTTTAGTGTCAGCTAAATCTAAATACGATTGCTAAAGCTGAACGAATTCAATAATTTGTCTCGTGTAGACTTAAATTTACGCTACATGTTAACAGCCTTAGTCATATGGATTGACATCACACTTTAAGTGAAACACTAGTAATGCAATACTTTAGAATACACGTAACCGTATAAGAACTGGAACTCTAATGCAGTGCCTAAGTTATGCCTACTATTGTCATTTGTCCCTAAAGACTTCTATATGACTATGAGACGTATCCAGGTAACTTCACTAAAATAATTATAATTTAACACGTATGACGACCGACATCGTTCCTACGCAATTACACTTACGTATAGTTAAAGTCCTAGAGAGCATCGGTCTAGCATGCCGTGCTCAATAAGGGAACACATGAATTGAAAGACAATAAGATTGACATGAAAATTTTTTTAAATTATGATACAAATTCAGTTTATTTACATATTCAGAGTACGATTGATTCCTGCGATTACTTCTACTGCATAATTCCTGGCAAACACTTCTCCAAATTTGTCACTAATTCTCGTAATGCCCGCATTGATAATACTCTTTTTGGTTTTCAATATGTCACGTTGATTTCGAGGGACAGTTGCTGACGTACCTTTGAGATGCGAACAAGTTGCGTGACCACGTCCATTGTTTACAATTCTGCATCACATGGTTAACTACAAAAGGTGGGACAAAAAACGTTAAGATAACTATGAACTGAATATTACAGGTGCAATGATGGTAGTGCTTGTGTCCTGTTTCCAGTTAAGGCATTGTACACACGAATACGGTAACGAAAATTACAACTTTTCGTATATAAGAACATTAATTAATTAAGTTTCGGTTGACATACATTAAAAACGGAGTCATAAAAACGCAAATCTACCTGTAAAATGTGGCTTTCTGAAATGGACCAAAAGCAAGTGTCGGCAGGGGTACCGACAAGTCTGAAATGTGACACACGTGCAGGTGCAAGCACTCAGATCAACCTCCACTGTATTCCCATTGTCTCGGAAGAATACATAATCGAAGGATTCAACCTCAACAACAGCCCATCGTCGCCTATCGTATTCACGGATAACCTTCCTCGCAGCGTATGGCGTCAGCAATCGTATTATTTGGATTAGACGTGTGGAGTTCTCAAAAATAAACTTATCCAAATTTTACTACTATGTAAGAAATGAACATATTGTACGTCACTTTGTTTTAACCATAAACTCTGTACTTTGAACTTTACCTCGGGTTTTGAATAAATATATAGTTCTGCTTTCGACTCTCCGTCTTCTCCACCATCCCAACTGCCGTCGATCAATTTTAATCACCTGCCTTCTATCTCAAATTTTTTCAGGAGCACCGTAGTTCTTCCTACGTACTTTGGTCGACCTCCGGCAACGTCAACATTGGGGAATTAGTACTGGAGCAGTCTTCCCGCAGCACCTGGAGTCTATTACGTTTATTTTGGACTTTGGATCTTTGTAAACCCAAGTAACCAAACTTTAATACATTCTTCCCGTAACTAAACTGATTTGGTACTTTATTTTCTATTTGAATTTGGGTAACTAAGCTAACAGAGTAAAAGGTCCACCACAATAATTGGTGAGCCCGTTTCGAACCTTTTTGTTTCGATAGTTAACTCGTTTTGAACATTTTTGTTGCTATTTTGGCCCTATAAACTCGCATTGCTTTAATTTTTGTTACCACAAGTTTTGCTATTTTGCGTATCTCTATACTTAAATATTTTTTGACAATGGCTCCATATAAACGTGTCACTTTTCCCGAAGAACTTCATAAAGGCGAAGTGATACAGAACTATTCTGTTACCGCCTTGCCGGATTCCACATCTATGAAGGACGCACCACTGTTTTGGTTACTTTCCCAGTTAACATCTCAAATGCAAGACTTACGACTGGAAGTGTCTGAGCTTCGAGCACAAAGGAACCAGTCACATACGGTATCCAAGCAACGGCGATCAAGATCTAGACGACGTTCTAGAACACCGTCTCAAAGCCGTAACATTTGTTGGTATCATAGGAGGTATGGGCATAATGCCCTGAAGTGTCTTCGACCGTGTATGTACAACAGTGGTAACACAATTCAGGGAAACTCCCCAGCCAGACAGTAATGGCGACGGCTGTTACTGGCAATCACCCCAGTCGCCTTTTCTATGTGAGGGATTTGACTACCGGCACATTATTCCTGGTAGATACAGGCGCCGAGGTCAGTGTTATTCCCCCCTCACTATCCAGGCGATCAGCCAAAATACCTGGGAAACTTTCACTCCGTGCTGCCAACCAAACCAACATACAGACGTATGGCGAACAGTCAATGATTTTAAACCTAGGATTACGCCGACGTTTCACATGGATCTTCATAGTAGCTGACGTACGTCACGCTATACTAGGTGCAGACTTCCTAAGTCACTTCAATCTGTTGGTTGATATCAGCAAGAAAAAACTGGTTGACAATTGCACCCAACTCAAGATCCACGGTATTACATGTGACTACTCTGTTCATAGCATCTGTATAGAAAAGCCGGAGAGTGAAATGTTCTCTGCTTTATTGCAACGATTTCCTAAAATCCTTAAACCATCATACAACGTCGAAGATATATCTCATACAGTTACGCATAAGATCATCACAACAGGACAACCTGTGAAGGCACGTCCACGACGGTTACCACCCGATAAACTAGCAGCAGCTAAGTCGGAATTCGAACATATGATGCAGCTAGGTATCATACGACCATCTAACAGTCCATGGTCTTCACCTTTGCATATGGTACCTAAAACTAATCATGACTGGCGACCATGTGGAGATTATCGCGCTTTGAATAACGCTACGGTCCCAGACCGTTATCCTATACCTCATCTCCACGACTTCTCCTTGACCTTACATGGAAAGACCATTTTTACTAAAGTTGACTTGGTCAGGGCATATCATCAAATACCAGTCGCTCCAGAAGACATTGCAAAAACAGCAATTATCACGCCTTTTGGATTATTCGAATTCTTGAGAATGCCTTTCGGACTAAAGAATGCTGCTCAAACATTTCAGCGTTTTATGGACCAAGTTACCCAAGGTCTTGATTTCGTCTTTGTATATATCGACGATGTCTTAATTGCCAGCTCATCGATGGAAGAACATATGGAACACTTAAGCTTGTTATTTCAAAGGTTTGAACAATTTGGAGTTGTTATCAATCCAAAGAAATGTATTTTTGGTTCCCCTTCCATTGAATTCTTAGGACATCGAATAACTGCCGAAGGCATCAGACCTACCGAAGATAAGATAAAAACTATTAAGAACTTTCCCGAACCTGATTCCTTAAAGAAACTTAGACGTTTTCTCGGGATGTTCAACTTCTACCGACGTTTTATTCCATCATGTGCCTCCATAGTTCAGCCACTGACCGACCTACTTAGATGCAATTCGAAGAAATTTCAGTGGTCTGAAGAAGCAAAAGCAGCATTTAATAATGCAAAAGATGCCTTATCCAACGTTGTAATGTTATCTCACATCAACCCAGAAGCTTCACTCATTTTATGTACAGATGCATCGCAGGTAGCAGTGGGAGCAGTTTTACAACAAAAGTTCAATAATGACATCACTCCACTTGCTTTCTTCTCCAAGAAGTTGGAACCTGCGCAAACTCGTTACAGCACTTTTGGCAGAGAACTGTTAGCCATCTACCTAGCAGTGAAACATTTCAGCTTCTTACTACAAGGTCGACATTTTACTATCTTAACCGACCATAAGCCTCTTTGTTATGCTTTCACCACTTCGTTGGACAGACACTCTCCGAGAGAAGCCAGACAACTGGATTACATCTCACAATTCTCAACAGACATCCAGTTCATCAAAGGAGATTCCAATATCGTAGCCGATTCTTTGTCTCGATGTGACGTTAATCACCTATCTTCGATAGATATTAGCTTAGACAATATTGCCAAGCTGCAGAAAAATGACGCCGAACTCCATACTTGTAGACGAAACTCCTCCCTACAGTTGCAGGATGTACCTATTCCCCTGTCTGATACAACTATCGTCTGCGACGTTTCAACGGGCGTTCATAGACCTTTTGTTCCACTAAGTTGTCGAAAACCTTTGTTTGAACATCTACATTCATTGTCTCATCCTGGAGTGCGTGCTACGGTCAAGTTAATCAGCGAGCGTTTTGTTTGGCCCAAGATGAACTCCGATATTCGGAAATGGGCCCGCCAATGCTTGCAATGTCAAAGATCCAAGGTACATCATCATACCGTCACACCTCCAAAACAGTTCAATTTACCGGATAAACGATTTCAACACGTTCATATAGATATTATTGGACCATTACCGCCATCCAGAGGATTTACTCATATACTTACTGCGATTGATCGATTTACCCGATGGGCTATTGCTTGTCCACTCAACGATATATCTGCAGAAAATATCGCTTTGGTTTTCTTAGATCGCTGGGTGTCAAACTACGGAGTACCCACAACTATTACAACAGACCGAGGAGCTCAATTTCAATCAACTCTGTTTCGAGAGTTTACGAGACTCCTTGGAGTGAACCATATCTCCACTACAGCTTATCATCCTGCAGCGAATGGTCTGGTGGAACGTTTCCATCGACAACTGAAAAGCTCGCTTATGGCACAAGCTGACTCATCTAAGTGGAGTGAACACCTACCATTAGTTCTTCTCAGTATCCGATCAACTGTCAAAGAAGATTTGGGATGTACACCAGCTCAACTTGTGTATGGTACTACCCTCACATTGCCTGGTCAGTTAGTTCCGTCTAATGATTCAACTGAAGTAAATATCTCCGACTTCACCAACCGCCTTACCCAGCAAATGCTCCAGCTTCGACCAGTAGCCCCTCGCCAATCACTTCAGAAAGCTCAAGTTAATAAGAATCTACTCACTAGCAAATTTGTATTTGTTCGCGTCGATGCCATTAGAAAAGGTTTACAACATCCATATGAAGGTCCTTTTCTAGTACTTAAACGCACCGATAAATACTTCACGCTGAACAAACATGGTAAACCGGAGACTGTTTCTATCGATCGTCTTAAACCAGCGTACACCGACAGCGAATATGAAACACTAGCAACGCCTGCACCAATAAACAATCAGAAAGTCAATGCAACTCCAACTCTTCCGCTCTTCACACTTCCCCCTGTACAGACACGCAGTGGACGGCAGATCTGTAAACCTGCCCGCTATGTTCATTTTATTGACTGACATAAAAAAGTACGTTAACCTCATTTAGACATTCTTCTCATTACTATTGTTGTCGAGATTCATTTCATTATAACCATTAATATTTATTAGTATTATTATTTGCTGTTCGTCAACTGTACTGCAAGCACACGCATTCACCAAGTATATGTATATATCTATTTATATATGAATTTCACAAATGTTAACGAACATGTCATGGTTTATTATGTACATAAATTTTTTATTTAAAATTATAACAAGTTTTGATTTTTTTTAATTCCTGAATCATGCTTGTATGTGCTAAACTTTATACGACACGGATGCATTCCATACATCCTGATCTAACTTTGTATCCTTATTGTTGTTGATGTTATTTTTTGTTATCCTTATTGTTGACATTGTCCCTTATTTATGTTGCTTATATTCATGTAATCGTCCACGAGGACAGTACTGATGGTCCTCCGGACCTCTAAGAGGGGGAGCCCTGTGGAGTCCTCAAAAATAAACTTATCCAAATTTTACTACTATGTAAGAAATGAACATATTGTACGTCACTTTGTTTTAACCATAAACTCTGTACTTTGAACTTTACCTCGGGTTTTGAATAAACATATAGTTCTGCCTTCGACTCTCCGTCTTCTCCACCATCCCAACTGCCGTCGATCAATTTTAATCACCTGCTTTCTATCTCAAATTTTTGCAGGAGCACCGTAGTTCTTCCTACGTACTTTGGTCGACCTCCGGCAACGTCAACATTGGGGAATTAGTACTGGAGCAGTCTTCCCGCAGCACCCGGAGTCTATTACGTTTATTTTGGACTTTGGATCTTTGTAAACCCAAGTAACCAAACTTTAATACATTCTTCCCGCAACTAAACTGATTTGGTACTTTATTTTCTATTTGAATTTGGGTAACTAAGCTAACAGAGTAAAAGGTCCACCGCAGACGTTGTGAACAGGGATAGGTGAAGCATCGCGACTGAGCAACGATCGCCTCCTACTGTATTCTTGAAAACTTTTCTGATACCATTTGTACACCTTCAGCATACTTTTATGTAAACCATCTGATCTTTGCTAGTACCGTTTCATTTGCTTGTGGGAACTCTCAACGCGATTATTTGTATCATTCCCAAAAGTTAGCACGTTGTCTCTGAAACATGCTGCCCACAAATGTCGTCGATGCATCCAACTACGTTGTAGATATTGACTGACAGTAGCATCCAATCTGCTAATAACTCTGAAATAGAAATTAAATCTGGAAAATGGGAACATTAAAGGCATTACTCTGATCTCCTTTTACACTGCACTAGACGGCATAAGTAGTTCTTCACAATGGGATTTCTTGTCTACGAATAAAATGTAAAGTATGCTTTGAAAAACTTACTTTATGACAGAATGCTCGGCAAACATGGAAAGAACACAAAACAATGTGCGCTTCTCTGTGCGTTAACTTGACGGCTCCTATTTCAGCTTGCACACAATCCATAATGAAATTTTCTGTTTTGGAGGTATCTTCCATTATTCGACGAAAACAGTCTAATATCCAAACTACATCACGTTTGAATTCTTTTCTAGTCCACGCAAATAAAACTGGTCGTCCGCGACCGAAATTATCCGTCACAAGTAATTGGAACAAAGAATACCTGCACGTTGATTAATGAATTGGTAAACTTACTTCCCTTTATTGGTATTATACGTCGAATCGATACCAACAACTTCAGGGAACTGTTTATACAATTCCATTTGCTCATATGTTGCAAAACAAATTCTTGTTAGTGAATTCCTGATCGGTTCATCGGAATAATACTCCATTAACTTCCCACGGGATTTTAGGAATTCAAAAATGTCACGACGACTCGAAATACCTTAAGTATTTAACAAGTACGTCAGCGTTACCTTTGTTAGCTGCGGCTTTCATATTTTTTGAAGTCGATGCGAGTTATATCCTTCTGGTACTTCTCCTTAACATGCATTATTATTTCATCGGATGAGTGGGATTGCTGAAGAAGTGGTTCCACATTATCTTTCCCTTAAACTGTTAATCGTCTATACCATGGGTCATTCTGTATGTACACCCTGCTGCATGGATGGTTATGTACAATATTGTGGGAAGCAATTATGTATTCACTACAATGCAAAACCACGCGAAATGAAGACTAGCAATTGAAACATTTAGACATGAAATATTCATGAAATCATACTATACTTCTTCTTTTATTAATATTTTATTTCTGGGACAGAAACCAGCCATTTTTACAGGCATGAACAAACGTACACTTATAAAAACTTATAGAATATATAATATGATTGGTTAATCTTTGAACAGGTTGAAAACTGGTAAATGAGAGAGAAACATTTAAAATGAAGTGTAAAAATAGGGAAATAGATATAGCGTCAAATCTAAACGGTGATTGAGAAAAATACGTGTCTATTTCACGCGGGAATTATAAATGATTGCGTTAGTTGAGGAAGGTAAGTAGCATTTTTGTACAGGTGCTGACGTGATACATAAAAAATGCGTTCGACCGTGTTGACCACTTACTGCTAACAAATAAGCTGAACTCCTTGGGAATACGTGACCCATTATTAGGATGGCCTAAATCATTCCTTAACAATAGGCCCCAAATAGTTAAACCCAGGTCTGTGACCTCCAAACCTAGCCCTATCACTTCTTGTGTAGTAAAAGGTAGTGTCCTTGAACCCCTCCTATTTACATTATACATCAATGTCATATGCTCTTGCTTCACGCACGGGAAACCATTCATCTTTGCAGATGACCTAAAAGTAGCTTATACATTCCAATGTGATGACTTAAGGTACTTCGAGAATGCAGTGCAGAAGGAATTAGATAAAATGACTGCTTGGTCGTCCTTATGGAACTTCCAATTTAATCTGAACAAATGTGGCTGGATCTGCTTCGGCGCACCCTCAATTGACCTGAAATTAATGCTTCAATAATAATAATATTATCATTTCTGGGACAGAAAACAGCCATTTTTACAGGCGAGAACAAACGTACACTTATAAACCTTATCTTTTACTACAAGCTAACTAATCTTCTCTTGCACTCCTTCGAGCCAATAACTAAACCTACCGCTGTCATCAGTTACAATCTTAGAAATCATCACAACCTAGCTGCTATAGAGCCTTGTCAGCCTTACATGCGGTACAACTTCTTCTTAAATAAGTTTTCAGTCATTTGGAATAGACTACCAGCTAATGTGCGTGATGCAAACACACTTCCAGTGTTCATCTCCTCAGTCACCAGACTCCTCAAAGATGACAATGAACTTCTGCGTCTGACTCTTACGCCCTCTTTTTCACCATACACAGATATTTTAAGTTCATTAAACGTGTAGTTACAACAAACTACAATTTAAAAATTTTAATATTATTGAAACTACATGATAAACATTTCTACACGGGACAGTGATATTAGTTCACACATAATATAAAAGTTGGCATGACAGGACTAGTTAGTTAGTGTACCAGAATAACCATAGTTACTAAGCAGAATATATATGTATATATTTATTAATCACTCCTTAACGACTCCTCTTGCTCTCTTTTGCGTTGCTGTTGTTTGTCTTCTTTTTACTCTCACCATTTTAGCTTCCATATGACTTTTCGAGTGAGAATGAAGAATGTGGATATTTAACCATTTACAACGACAAATGATCTGCAAACATTATTGGTCCCGTATCTTTCATTTGCCTAGCTAATAACGAATTAACTTTCCCCACGACGCAACCTGGATTACATTTGTGGAATGAAAAAGTATCAGTTTGTAATACAAAGTCACGATTCTTTCTTATTACCCAATTTGGATATAAATCAAAAATGAGATTCGGAATTACTTCAACTCTATTTTTTCCAATGTATTTGTAATCCACCCAAAACATACTTGGGTTGTTTTGTTAATGCGAAGGCAATATTCCTATATTTCATGATATGCTCCATTGAATGACTGATTATCATATTGTTCCCACAAACCAATGAGAGAAACATCAGCAACCATGTAATTTAACTATACACGAAATTTGTGAAATTTAAATAATACTTATCCATGCCTGTACCTTTGATGTGTCCTACACAGGCAGGAAAAAATGTATATTTTATTAAAACATTATTATTAAGTATGATTGCTAATCGTATATGTAATTTATTAGACTGATGATGCCTGTAAACTGGCTTCCCTCATGTACAAAATGAGAATACACTATTATTATTATTATTATGTACGCGAAGGGTAGTCGGCATACAAAATAACCACTCTATTGACCATATATTTATGCGTCCTGCCGCACAAACAATATGTAAATGCTCAAGGACAATATCAAACGGCAACGGATAGTGGCACACACGGTTTATGGAGAGGCTGAGTACTTCCAGGTCACTTTCACGCGGTGTGATTGGTGGTTTCGAGTTTGCGCATACGTGAAGGCAATACGGAATTAGTGTTAACTGCTGAAAAAGCGTGAAAGTGTTGTTTTTGTTGATGACTGACGAAGTGGTGGATGTATTTAACCGCATTCTGAAGTGCAAACATTTCAACACGTGAGATGCATTTAAGGATGCTGTCAGCCAAGTCTCATAAACCGTTAATGCCCAGCTCTTGCTACGCTCGGGCTCACGCTGTTCTTAGAAGATTTCTCAGAAACGCTTAGTTATAACGGACGCAAAAACCAAAACACCGATCTGCCGTTTGATATTTCTGTATTGTTACACCAACGTATAAAAGGAATAAGCGAACTAAGCAAACTAAGGTCTGAAAACAAATATTACAATAATAAATCTCTGTATTACTTCTGACGATGTTTCAATCTTCTTTCTGAACAGCGACCGATGAGACGATGACTGTCGTATTGATGCCTCCGCGAAAATTGGGGAAGTTGATTTTGAGCAAACAACCATGAATTGATCGTTCAAACTTCAACTCCATTGACACTCCCCGGCAAAAAGGGATCCAACCCTTTTTTCCTTCACGACCAATGCACGTTGACTTGGATGCCATTGCGAGAACCTGGGTCACACGGACAGAGCTGAAATGGAAAACAAACAGGAAAGCCAACACACCACAAGCATACCCACAGCAGAATCTCACACATCGCCGACGACCTGCGCCTCCAGACAGAGACCTCGTCTTGACATCTTGCAACACAATCGCCACTTACTAGAATGACTCTTGCAGAATGCAACGTGACCATAGCAGCACCTCATGATACCCTTCAAGCATCCTCTTTTCTATTCACTATCAATTATCACTGAAATCGCTTGTCACTCATTCTGCCTCACTTCTAGTAGCGGTGACGCATGCGAGCCTCAGTCGTTTACACTCATTCTCCCCGGCGTGTCGGACCGCAGCTAACAATTATCTCCGTGTGCATTTCATTCTCAGCAATAGCCTCCCCGGCGTATACGACCCATCTGCTGTCCTTAACATCAATCAATTCATTCACGGATGTAGAAGAGTGGCCACAACTTCAGAAGTAATCACGACGAAAATTTTAACAAAATTATGCAATAACAACAAGGTACGAAAACAACGAGTAAACACAATGAATTCAAATAACACAAATTGATATGACACACCACACGTATATACAAACAGTACACACAAACTCGCATTTCATGTCTTGATGGAATACCCTTGAAGAATTGCAGGACTTACACCAGTACGCCTACAAACCTTCACAGGTTGACCATTGTAAGTTGTGGAATGTCCGGACACAAACAGAATTACCAACAAAACATCAGTTCCGGTGACTCCCTCGCCATATTTTTGATAGCCCATGGCCCATCTTGCCTCGCCCTTATGTTAGAACTTCTGTCCAGGGCTAGTACCTGAGCC
The DNA here is from genome assembly GCA_944472135.2 of Trichobilharzia regenti. Classification (NCBI taxonomy): domain Eukaryota; kingdom Metazoa; phylum Platyhelminthes; class Trematoda; order Strigeidida; family Schistosomatidae; genus Trichobilharzia; species Trichobilharzia regenti. The sequence continues at coordinate 31,286,403 of OX235266.1, forward strand.
ATCAACAGTACATTCTCGGCCTCTTCGGCAGAGTCCAGCGTAACCCGTAATGGGGGTGGCTTACCTGAGGCGTATGAACACTCTGTATCGCGGTACGTTCAACGTTTGCGTTACATTTTTACGTGATTCGTTACATAAAATTTATCTTGTTGTAGTACTTGCACAAGTACTATACCACTTCCATACTTGTAACCACTAACTCTCATTTCTAATAGTTATGGTTAATCAAAGTAAAAAGCAACGAACCCAATCCCCTGTAAAACTGGTGTCTAATTTAACGTCCTTGATTGCTACATCAAGCAACACAACCCCTACAAACGGCTATAGTGAGTCACATAACTCACGTGTATGCCGTAAGCGTCGAGCTGAAACTGAGGATAAAACTGTACTGACAGCCAGTATTAGCACTACTCCTAAAAATTCGGTACCCTCTGCTCATACAGAACTCCTCCCTTCACCTTATGTGCTTATGGAGAAACTCCAGCCATCAAGCTCTTTTTCAGTACTATCTTCAGAAATAGAACTTCTAAAGTTGTCTATAGGAGAACTTAAGGCTGAGTTAAGGGAAATAAAAAACAATAAGTCAGTAAATGCTGGAAACATCGAAACCAATACCGAGATATCCAAATTATCAGATCAGATCAGCGATATCAGATCGCAGGTCTGTGAACTGACACCTCTAACTATCCTCATGAAAACGGTAAACCTTAACAAGCTTGACACAGAATCGGTAACTAAGGTAGATAACCTCATTAACTTTGTTACCACAGAAGTAACAAAACGACTCGACGCAAAACTGAGTGCTATTGTCTACAACGTTCCGGACAATGAGGCACTAAAAAAGGTACAGCGCATCTTACTTAGTGAAGCGAAAATGCCTAACTCCAAGACTAAGTGCTACAGGCTGAAGAAGAGTCAACATGAAAAGTGTTGTCCTATTCGTTTTCAGTTCGAAACACCGGCAGAGACCAGAAAATTCATTCACTCCCAACACACCCTATCGCAAGCCAGAAACTACAAACATATAAAGGTCGGGGTGGACAAAACAGTTATAGAAAGGCGCGCACACAACTATCTCACTAAGACTAATTGTGAAATAGGTAATAGGACATTGCAGCAAGCCATTATCCCCAACCCTGTGAAAGATACAGTAGACCCCACCGCATCACCCCTCTCAAAACACACAGAAATATCCCATCAGAGTGCAACACCAGCCGAAAGGCCACTAGACTGTAACCAAATAAATAATAAAACCATACCACCCATCACCGCAGAATCTAAAATGCCACTAAATAACCCCAGAAAAAAAGTTAAAACCCCCCGAAACTCGACTTTGTCCTCTCCTAGCTATAATTCCATTGGTAAAGATAAGGAAAATATGCCCCTAAATCATACCAACAAAAACAGTGGCAGCTTAAATAAACCCACACTCCCCACGGTTAATAGTATTAGCACTCACAACGTGCTAAATCGCACCGTGGCACACACTAATATCCAATGTCACAACGATGTCACCCTCAATAGTACAAGTGGTAATAGTCAGAACTCGGCTACCAACAACTCAGGGTCTTCAGAGTATGGCACACAAACAAATTTTGACCGGATATATGGTACAAGTCTGCTGGGAACTAACCCACAATGCAGTACACACGAAACCCACACAAGGACACAACTAGCATCAAACAATAGGTGGAATAATAAGCCATGGTCATCACAAGGATCCAATCATTTTTTATCCCCCGCGTCCCTGTCAGCGTTGAAAAAACAGCTGGTAGGGATGTTAACACTCCTAAACCACTAGTGCTGGCTCCCTCCTTGCATGAAAACAGGAACGGTCTAGTGCACCCGTATCCATTGGACACACTTGACACTTGCACAAGTATAGGCCAAATAAAGAACCCTACCCACTTCTGTAACCTAACTAAAAATAAAAGTTCCTTAGTCTATAGCAAATCCAGTACTCCAACTCCTAATTCTTCACCGAAAACAGCACACACCAACTCGATAGACATAGGTGAGCATGATGCTGAAACTCCTCTTAACATAGGATCGTCATGTCCAGCAGAACTACTGGGTGCTGAACCATATTCGGGGCTGACTAACGAACTTAAATACTTCAAATGCTACTTCAACTCTCATCTTTACGTAATCCTCATAAATGCTAGATCTGTTCTAAATAAATTGCCGATGCTCAGAGCACTCACAGTAATATACAAACCCCCTGTAATTGTCATCACTGAATCTTGGTGTCATTCGGACATCCTGGATGAAGAAATAAGCTTAGATAACTACACACACTTTCGGTGTGACAGGGAAGGTGGTAAGGGAGGGGGTTGTCTCATGTACTTTCTGAATGAACTTACTGTATCACAGCTAGAAAGTAGTACACTTAACATGCCTGAGACTCTATGGGTTAATGTACACTTAAATAACGTAACAGCATTAATTGGATGCTCCTACAGAGCACCTGGCACCTTTAGTAATTACGAGACCCAACTTATTAATACTCTGGAGCAATTAACCGACTTACAATACGATCATAAGATCCTATGTGGGGACTTTAACTTACCTGAAATCAACTGGGATATACCCACAGGTCCAACTAAATTTGATAAGTTCTTAGACACACTGGATATACTTGGCTGGAAACAAACTGTCACTACTCCCACAAGAGGTAACAACGTACTAGACTTAATCTTCTGCCACAATATAAGCCCCCTTTCAACGCTAGTAGGTTCTGAGTTCCCAGGGAGCGACCACAAAACAGTAATGTGTGCACTGCCAATTCCGCTGAGTAGCAATGCATCTCATACCTCCACTTCACAACAAGTAATATATAGGAACTATAGTAAGGCAAACTGGGCCTTAGTTGAATCGATGCTAAGATCCTCCAAATGGGATGAATACTTCACTACTGATGACCTATCGAGAGCCCTAACCATCTTCTACCATAACTCAAACATATGCTTAGATGCTGTCATTCCACTCCAAACACTAAAGGTTTCCCCACACAGAAAGTCATTCATAAAACCAAAGGATCGTAAGAAACTGAAGAAACTCTCAACAAGTTACTTCAAACACCACGACTTTGGCACTCTAGGTCTAATACTTAAAACCCTTAGCTCCATCACACAAGCTCAAGATTTCCGTATGAGAAAGGAAGAACGCATCGCAGTAGCCAGTCCTGCTAGAGTGTATGCACTCACAGAAATCTTAAGGAAGCGAATGAATCGCAAAAATCACAGCATTTCTCTCCTCATAGACAAAGGTAGGCTATGCACTAACTCTGCAGACATATGTGAACTATTCAACAAAACGTTTGCAGGTAACTACCTTAAGCCCTCAGTCCAGCTACTCGATATACACCCTATTACTAAAATGGCACCAACTCCACTGACACCAAACCAAATTAGCACTGTTCAATTCACTTACGCTGACATTAACCAAACTATAAGAACCCTCAAAAGTTCAAAAGGTTTCGGTACCGACGGTATATCATCTTACTTCTATAAATATGGTGGCCCTGACATTCCTCTACTGCTGCTTAAAATATTCACAATGTCCCTAGAAACCCAAACTTACCCTGACATATGGAAGACTACATTCATTATGCCTAAACACAAATCTGGCTCGAAAACTGAAGTCAGTAACTACCGGCCAATCAATATCACACCTATAGCATCTAGAATCATGGAGAGACTAGTCAAAGATAACCTAATCAAACATATGCTTAGCTGCAACATCATAAGTCCGAACCAACATGGATTCCTGAAATCCAGATCATGTTTAACATGTCACCTAGACTTCTTCAATTTTGTAACCAGCAGTCGTGACAGACGGCAACTAGTACTTGTCATCTACTTTGACATTTCTAAGGCATTTGACCGTGTTGACCATTTACTGCTAACAAATAAACTGAACTCCTTAGGAATACGTGACCCATTATTAGGATGGCTTAAATCATTCCTTAACAATAGGTCCCAAATAGTTAAACTCGGGTCTGCAACCTCCAAACCTAGCCCTATCACTTCTGGTGTAGTACAAGGTAGTGTCATTGGACCCCTCCTATTTACACTATACATCAATGACATATGCGCTTGCTTCACGCACGGGAAACCATTCATCTTTGCAGATGACCTAAAAGTAGCTTATACATTCCAACGTGATGACTTAGGGAACTTCGAGAATGTAGTACAGAAGGAATTAGATAAAATGGCTGCTTGGTCGTCCCTATGGAATCTCCAATTTAATCTGAACAAATGTGGCTGGATCTGCTTCGGTGCACCCTCAATCGACCTGAAATTAACGCTCCAATCTGCTAACCTAACAAGACTCCGAAGTGTCGTTGACCTAGGCCTGAGGTACTCTAGTGACTTGACATTCTCAGAGCAAGTAGCATCACAGACTAGAAAATCGAGGATGCTCTTAGGATGCATACTCAGGAACTTTCACGACAATGAAGCCAAGCTAATTCTGTACAAAACATGTGTCAGACCACTACTAGAATACTGTCCATTTATTATAAGCAGCACTCGCACACGCGACAAGCTAAGGATGGAAAGTATCCAACGATATTTTACCTCAAAACTGCTTGGCTACGATTGTAAGAAAGACTACATCTCACGGTGCATGATCCTAAAACTCGACCCACTTTGGACAAGGCGACTTATTATAAACCTAATATTCTTCTTTAAGGTCCTTCACAAAATATCTTTCTCAGGTAACAGGGACATACAATTCGCACAGGAAGGTTCTTACGATCTGCGTAACCAAACTTCCACAGTGACAACTCATTCTTTTAAGTCAACACTCCGTGAAAACTTCTTCACAGTCATGTATTCTAAAATATGGAATAGCCTACCCCTAGATATCAGAACTTGCTCTTCGGTTACAAGCTTCAAACGCTCTCTATACAGACTGTTTCACTCTACAGATTATATTAATAAACTATTTACTCCTAGAACGAATCAAGCACTAATCTACTACAGCACCTAAAAGACGCACTTCAACACCCTTAGCAATCTTTAAACTATAAATAAACTAGCAGCATGGATGCATAAAGACATAGTACGGAACATACAGGATTAGTTTACCCTTAGAAATAGGACCTATCCCTCATTGTAACCTTCAAACGCTTGCTATGTAAACTGTTTTGTCCAAATGACTATCCCTACCAGAACCCATCACTTATTTCTAAAACGCATCAGTCATTAGAACAATAAAAACGCTCAGACTCATTAATACACATTATGACATTAAATAAACTCTAAGACTTCGCATAAATACGTGAAAACATACAATATAGAAAAAAGTTTACTTAAGTATTATATACAACATTTATAAATTCACAATATATATATATATGTCCTTTTCATGTTCACATACTTTCTCTTTCTGGTATTTTGCTGCTCCTATTCATCTTCTGGTCGAGGTCGAACAACCCTGCATCTAAACTGAAATGAGGATTAATTCCAAACCGTCTATCTCATAACCACTCAAATTCCATGAACGATCCAATTCTACCATTTGAAGACGCTGGCGAACATGCTGTAAATGAGTATTCATGATCTGAAATGAAGAAGCAACTGGTTTTCAAACAGTTTTCAACATTTTTCTCAACTTACGAATACAGTCCGCCATGCAGACACAAATGGAGCAAATGGAGAATTCTGGAATCGACCTCGGCACCATTTGATGCAGTAAAACAACCCAACATGACCTTATCTAGTTTTCGTATCCACGATCAAATTTCTTTCCTGTTATAAAACTACGATAAGACTACTGAAAAAATGGAATAAATATATCACTGATCTCAACATAATACATCAATAATCTTTAAGCCAAGGGTGCTGTTCACAACAAAGTTATATAAGAGAATTGACTTCAAGCTTTATTTTTCCCAGATATTTGTATTACATTCATCTGATGTCTGGGTTTTTTGTTAATGCGAAGACAATATTTCTATATCTCTTTATGTGCTACACAAACAAACTTTATAGCAGACTGTTCCGACTGACTTTGATGTCAGAAAGAACAACCAAACTGTAAATTCATCATACATCAAATTATGTGTAATTTATATAATAACTTATCCATGCCTGTACAATTGGTATGCTCCTGCATAAACAGGAAGAAATATATATATTAACAAACAGGAAGATGATATCAATTCAGTATATACAATATGAACATATGTACAAAATCACACACCGAGCACATTAGACTGCTCATTGATGCGCTACCCTTTGAAGAATTGTAGGACTTACAGCAGTACGCCTACAACCCTTCTCAGGTTGACGCTCTAGGTTGGAAAATCATCTATTGTTTCATCCTCCGACTCTCTACTCTCAGCACCTTCCAGGAGACACAGTTTTCTGATATCTCGCACCAACATGCCACAACTAGTTCTCACCTCAACCGTCCTCACCAATCCATCACCACTACAGATCAGCCTTACTACCACTCCCAAAGGCCACCTACCTGTGGCACATTTATCTGCTACTAATACTATGTCACCAACCTTTAAGTTTCGGCACAACTTTTTCCACTTGTCCCTGGTCTGCAATGTTAGAACATACTCCTTAAACCATCTTTTCCAAAATATATCTTTCATGTGCCTGGCTTGTTTCCATCTTTTAATCGTAGGTATTCCTTCCCCGCTTGCGTCCTCTATGCCAGGGTTGCCTCTCAATAACAATAATTTATTTGGGGTTAACACATCAAAATCCTTGACGTCGTCCCTCACAGGTGATAACGGCCGGTCATTTAATATTCGTTCAGCTTCACAAAAAAATGTCTCCAGCGTTTCGTCATTCAAACTCTGGTTTTTAATTATGGAGCTTAAAATACGCTTGATAATTCCTATAAGTCTTTCCCATAGCCCACCTCTATGGCTGGCATGTGGTGGGTTGAAGTGCCACTCGATGTTCCTTTTCAGTAACTCTTCCTGAACTCTCGTTTGAGGACCTTCGAAGTATTCTTTAAGCTCGGCGTGACAGCCAACAAAATTAGTCCCTCTGTCGCTGAACATCATCTTCGGTACACCCCGGCGATTTATAAATCTATGTAATGCTAGCACGAATGAATCAGTAGTTAGCGAATGAACCATCTCAATATGCACAGCTCTCATTTTCAAACAGGTGAATAAACAGCCATATCTTTTACATAGGGTTCTGCCTCTCTTCACTACAAAAGGTCCGAACAAATCCACCCCAACGTACTCAAATGGATAATTCCCTTCAGAAGCTTGCCACGCTGGAGTGGTGCCATTATCTGCTGTACTGGACGAGCATTTCGGAGTTTACATTCCATGCACTTATCAATTATTTTACGGACAGCAGTACCTCCCTTCACTATCCAGAACTTACATCGAATACTTGATAGTACTTGCGAAGTACCCAAATGACCTTCAAGAACATGGTAGTGTCTTATAATGAGATCAGTGACTGGATGGTAGCAAGGTAATAAAGCCGGATGACGGGTCTCATATGACGATTCTAACATTTGTAGACGTCCACCAACTCTAGCGATCCCTTCGGAAACTATCGGAGATAATCTATCTAACCGCACCTTGAAATCTGCGAAATCGGGACTATCCTCCTTGGTAATCTCACCCCACGCTTCCCACTGAGCAGCCCTCAAAATCGTTAACTCTGCATTTCTAATATCTTCGACTCTCAAAGGCCCCACATTCATATTTTCGTATCCCGCAAGATGCATGACCTTTAAATACGTAACATATCGTGTCAACCACGCAACCGCTTTCAGTAGTTTGTACCAAGAAGAATAATATTTAAAAAGTGGATGTAAACCTGAATGTCTTTCTTGAGTAGATGTTAAACTGACACTTGTCTTCAACTCCAAGGCACACTCGTTTATCGGTGGTTCATCTTCTCTACGAGGCCACATACTATCAGCCCTTAGCAAGAACTCTGGACCTTTCCACCACTTATTTTTAACAACATTCATATCAATAACTCCTCGCGATGCTAGATCAGCTGGGTTTTTTCCAGACGGTACGTACCTCCACTGCTCAACAGTTGTTAGTTCACGAATTTGAGATACTCTGTTAGCTACAAAACATGCATATCTTGCTGACTCGTTGCGTATATAATATATCACAGACATCGAATCAGTCCAAAACGTTACGGGATGCTTGGGGTAATCCAACTCTTTACACACTGTTGTGAATAACTGCGCAGCTAGTAAGGCGGCATTAAGTTCTAATCTCGGAATCGAAACCGTCTTTAGAGGTGCAACTCTGGATTTACCCATCACCAGGCTAACATCTATATCATTCATTAAGGTGGTTCTGATGTATACGGCTGCACCAAATCCAACCTCAGAGGCATCAGAAAAAACATGGAAGTCAATTATATCATGATTTCTCGACGGCTTAAGTGGACGTGAGACGGAATGTAGATTCAGCATTCTTAAACTGTTAACCCACCCCTTCCACTCTTCTCTCTGCCTCTCACTTAATGGTTCATCCCACTGTAACCCTTTCCTGCATGTCTCTTGAAATAACCTCCTAGCCGGAAGTAGATAAGGTGCTACTAATCCAAGTGGGTCAAACACGGACGACAACACAGAGAGCACACCTCTCCGAGTAACTGGCTTATCAATATCACCAACACTAAATCCAAAGGTATCAGAGTTCACATCCCATCGCATACCTAATGTGCGTTCAACTGGTAGAGTATCAACAGGCAAATCTCGTACGGTAGGTGCTCTGTCTTCTGGATCTATATGCTTCAAAACGTCTAGGCTGTTCGAGACCCACTTAGTTAGACGAAAGCCGGCCTTAGCTAACACTTCAGTAATGCTTGTTGCAAATCTAACTGCAGACTTATCATCATCGAAGGAGGCTAAACAATCATCCACGTAGAAGCAACAATCTATGACGTCCAGCAAATCATTAGAACCAAATGTGGACACTGCCTTTCGTAGAGCAAAATTAGCACAAAATGGGGAGGATGTGGCACCAAATGGATGCACTGTCATCCTATATTCTGACACCTTACCACAAGGACCGTCATCAAACCACAAAAACCTCAAGTGATCTCTGTCACTCTCTGGCACCTTCACCTGAAGGAACATTTCCTCAATATCCGCCGCGACAGCAACTGTAAACTTTCTGAATCTCAATAGCAGTCCCACTAATGAGCTCACGCAATCTGGGCCACTATACAGATTATCATTTAAAGAGACTCCTTCGTGTTTCGCAGAACAATCAAACACCACACGGAGTTTACCTGGCTTCCTCGGGTTAAAGACGGGATGATGGGGCAAATACCACTTCCCTGGCTCACTTTGATCAACTAGTCTTTCAACGTAACCCTTCACTATATGTTTATCGACGACTTCCTTATATTTGGACCAGAGTTCTGCATCTGACAGGAATTTCTTCTGTAAACCCATTAGTCTCTTAAGAGCAACTTTCCTATTACAAATCAACTGTCTATCTTTGAATCTCCATGGTAGGCCAACGCTGAAACGCCCGTTTTCGTATTTACAAGAGTCCTCGGCTATTTTAACTGCTTTCAAGTCTTCTACAGAACGACCTTTCCCTGGGACACCGCAGTCACAAAACTCCTTGTCATACATATTTTTAATCATAGTTTCTAGTTTGTCCCCATCGTTTGTAACTAATGATGATATGTGGACTATGGGTATAGGTCCTCTCACTGTCCATCCCAGTGGTGTTTTTGTCGCAAACAGATCATCTCTACCTCCAAATCTCTCTTCTAATACCTTGTGAGCTTCTGGCACACTACATCCAATGAGTACTCTCACTCTTCCATCTTGCAATGTTGGAAGAGGTATGTCACACAGGTACGGCTTACCGACAACCGTTTCACGACTAGGTACTATAGCTTCGCCAAGTTTCATACTGGAGGTAGTGTAAGCAGTATCCACTTCCACGGTCTCCCCAGTAGCCAAGGATTCTAACTGAAATGACACTCGCTCACATACTACTGTTTTCGCAGAATTGAAAGTATTTACAACCAAGGGTTGCTTTGGGCCTTTAATACCCAAGCAACCAGCCAGTTCAGCATCTATCAATGTAACGTCTGAACCATTATCCAACAATGCATAAGTCTCTACTGAAGATTTCGGTCCTTTCACCTTAACTGGTAATACCCCTAAGAAAACTTGTGGGATGTCAAGGGGTCTAGAGATACTATTACAATTAACCGAACTCCCAGGTTCGTTCACTGTTCTCAGAAGTGGGTGCATATCCGTTAAACCACTACTTCCTTTATTTGTCGCCTTACAATTCCACTTTGTATGCCCAATCTTTAAACAACTGAAACACAGCCGCTTCTGCTTTGCCATTTTTAACCTTTCTACGGGTGACATAGCGATAAAGCGATTACAATCACTCAATTGATGCATGTTATGGCAGACAATACACTCATCCTTTCTCGTTGTGTCTTGAGACTTCACCACAAATGCCTTCCTTATATTCACTGGTTCCTTAGGTTCTACCTTAGAATGCAAAATGCTGGCGAATTTGCCCATCGCCTGGTTGACACTGTCCTTCACCAGTCTAAGAATATCATCGAACCTTGGCTCGATACCCTCCTCCTCTATACGAGAGCTTATTTTTACCCATTTCCTTTGCAGCCGCGTAGGTAGGCGTCTTGCAATTACCTCTAGGACTGAGCTGGAGTTGAGGTCACTCATGAAATTCATAGAAATCAAGGTATTCTTGTAAGTCATAAGATTGTCTAAAAACTCAGTGAGTGCCTTGGAGTCATCTTGAAGTTGACTGCCATTACCCTTGACAGCTTCGTATACGTTCCTTACAATCATCGAAGGCCTTCCAAACCTTTGACGTAATATGCTCATAGCCTCAGCGTATCCCTCATTAGGGGGCATGAGCTTACAGCACTGTATAGCTCTTGAAGCATCTCCAGTGCAATACCTCATCAAATACATCAATTTCAATTCATCACTTAATAAAAAACTACTCAGCATGATCTCAAACTCCTTTACAAACTGTAAATAATCGGCCGGGTTTCCATCAAAACACCGTGGTTCAAACTTAGGGAGTTTGATGTTCCTATTATCCCTGAACGGCGAAACAGTAACATCAACCATGTCATGCTTAACATCAGACACATCGTTACAATTAACAGACAAGTCACCATGACTTACTTTCCTGTTTGCATCCAAGACACTCTGTCCCTTCTTTGACCCAGGCATTGTTGAACTTGACCCAATTCCAAAAAGTTCCAGATATTGCTTGTTCAAAGAGGACTTGACCGGCACCAGGAAAAATGAACGGCGACTATCCAAACTTTCACCAACTGTTTGAATCCGCCAGATCTGTTTCTATCGTCAGAAACTGTCAGCCACGTCTCATAAACCGTTAATGCCCAGCTCTCGCTACGCTCGGGCCCACGCTGTTCTTAGAAGATTTCTCAGAAACGCTTAGTTATAACGGACGCAAAAACCAAAACACCGATCTGCCGTTTGATATTTCTGTATTGTTACACCAACATATAAAAGGAATAAGCGAACTAAGCAACTAAGGTCTGAAAACAAATATTACAATAATAAATCTCTGTATTACTTCTGACGATGTTTCAATCTTCTTTCTGAACAGCGACCGATGAGACGATGACTGTCGTATTGATGCCTCCGCGAAAATTGGGGAAGTTGATTTTGAGCAAACAACCAAGAATTGATCGTTCAATCTTCAACTCCATTGACAGATGCCTTTAAAGAATTCAATAAGCTTGCACATATTCATTATGTTGTGAGATACATTCGTATAGATATCAGTAATTGGATTCTTCGGTACAAATGTGTGAGTTATGTGTGCACCCTTGGTCATAAACGGTAAAGTCGGTCCAAAGGATTTAGGCCTGGAAGGCAGAAAGTGCATATCTGACTTTTCAGTCCGAGTTTTCTAAGTGTATGCGTTGTAAGTTGAGTTTCTGTGCTAATTCAGTTAATAGATGCATGGAAGTAGGTATTATGAAGGGAGTACATAATCATCCATATACGGAATAATTTATGATGGTGGACAGCTGCAGACGTTGCCTAACGAAGGAGAAGACTGAAGTAAATTGTATGGTTAAAAGATGATGTCAGCTGCTGAACTTAGGGATGCAGTTTTCTTGGAATTCGGAAAATATATAACACGAAAAGATGTTATGAAATTGAGATAAGTGTTTGGAGGTATACAGATTACGAAATAATTGGTTAACGTCATTATAGGCATGAAAAGTGTGGATGAAGTTCTGCAGCTGTTAGAATCAACAGAACAATTTCGGAAAAAGAGTTCAAATGGACGGATTGATGTTATATGTTTCAGCCTGCAGAAGTAATTTGCATTGATTCCACGTACAAAACGAATAATCTTGGGTAAGTTGCAGATACTAGTGTAATGTTTAAAGTTTCAGTCTTTTCAGTTAGTTGCCACAGATAGGTGTGGAAATAGTGCTTCTGTTATATATTTTCTTTTTGTAAGAGAGAGACAGTGTTAGATATCACGTTCCTCCTGCAAAGTTTTAAATCCATTATGGGATGTACCGATGCAACAAAGACGTTTCTCATGGATAACTATCAGACGGAGGTCTCTCCGGTGTTTCCACATTGCAGAATAGTTCTTTGCTCATTTCACGTGCTGCGAGCGTTTGGTCGGAAGGTATGTGCCTATAATTCATCATTACTTTGTAGTTTCGGAATGACTTACGGTTCGCACTACGAAGAAGGCTTTCAACGCGTTTTAGAGAAAGGTAAGTAACGTCTGAGTTAGAAATTTGTTAATGATGCAGAGTGGAAAATTATTATAGATACATTCGTAATAAATTCCCTTAAGCATACCAATATTTAAATGGACACTGGATAAATAATAGGGGAATGTGGGCTAGGTGCTTCCGGAGGAAACATATAACATTGGGTAACGAAACAAACAACAGGGTTGAGAGTGCTCGTAAACGCTTAAATTTGCACCTCCGGCGAAATGATGCCTGGTACTAACCTCGTGGAAAGTTCATGACAAGGCGACGAAGTATTGGCGCCTACGACAGTACGACACCATGTTTGCATTACAGAAATTCTGTCAATATGATGTAAGTAACACTTCATTATTACACCATTTGTGGATTCCACAGTTAATTCAAATGCACCTAAAAAAATTAACGCCGTATGCTGGGAAAATGGTCTTCAGCAGTTACCAAAGGCTCGGACGCGTTCATCACTCTGTAGTAAGCAGTGACCTAATTGATTGCTGCGATGGAGCTGCCTTCACCATAGTTGACATTTACAATGAAGTGTACGCGTGTCACCACTTCCATGATTACCGCCTGCCTTTTTCGCATCTCCTATATGCCTACTCTGTGGGATTGTTCACTGCGCGTAGGATCAATTCATCGAGTTTACACGTATTTACCATTAGATATACTACAAGACAGCCGAAAATGGTCGAGGGAACACAGCTTAGATGTTTGCATGAGAACAGCAGAGCGAGTTTCACAAGGCTGTGCTGAAGCTAATTAATGACTTTTATTTTTAAACTTAAACGATTTAGTACTGTATCATTTTCAATATACTTGTTCTCACTTTATTGTAAATAGATACATTCCTGTGAAATCGATGCATTTCTTTTATTTATCATATCAAAAGTGCAACATTTTCAACGAGAATTGCAGGTGACGTAGTGAGCCTCTCGTAAAATGCTGCCGAAGTCGTAGGCCGTTAATGGTCCTTAGGTGCGTACAAAGGTTAAGTTTTACTAAATCCGACTGCGTAAAAGATTACCTTTCATCAGGACTACCGAAAAATCATGCATTGAGCTTACATTTGCTTTGCGATCACTACATATCTGTGATAACATATGTAGGACGACTACGTACGTCGAAAATAACGTATTATAGGTATATCCTATTGAAGATAATAATTTTAAGTATTCTTACACTGCGCAAGTTATCATCCTTTCGAAGTTAATCCTTACACGTTCCAAAAATAGCTATATTACCATTCTTTTGACAAGCAAAACGAAGTAGTAGTACAAGAACACCGTTAAAACTTTTAAGAAATATTTATTTTAATAAACGATTTCATAATATCACGACGATTCCAACGTTAACACGAAAATTCTTCAATCAGACTTCATCAAAGCTTCCAAATAAAGTGAACCATCGCGTAAATTACAACTGTAGCCTGAAAACCAACAACAGCGATACTTCTGTTAGCGAATAATTACCAATACAAAATTGCTAAAAAGCAAATGACGTATTTGTAAAAACTTTGTTTCTTCAGTGTTAGATCACGAATAAATCAGGTAACACTCCTTTAAAATGTACACTCTTCTGACTGTTACCAAATTTCCAGAACTCAGAGATTCAAGACGCCTGTCAATGTAATTGAAGATTGAACGATCAATTCATGGTTGTTTGCTCGAAACCAACTTCCCCAATTTTCGCAGAGGTATCAATACACCAGTCATCGTCTCATCAGTCGCTGTTCAGAAAGAAGTCAGGCCAAAACCGTCAGATTTGTGATTTATTATTGTAATATTTGTTCACAGACCTTAGTTTAAAGCTTAATTGTAAGGTTGGCTATATGTTGGTGTTACAATAAAGAATTCTGGAGTAGCCAATCGGTGTTTTGGATTTGCGTCAGTTATTACCAAGCGTTTCTGAGAAACATCAAGGAACAGCGTGAGTCGCACCATGGCACACACTAATATCCAATGTCACAACAATGTCACCCTCAATAGCACAAGTAGCAATAGTCAGAACTTGGCTACCAACAACTCAGGATCTTCAGAGTATGGCACGCAAACAAATTTTGACCGGATATATGGTACAAGTCTGCTGGGAACTAACCCACAATGCAGTACACACGAAACCCACACAAGGACACAACTAGCACCAAACAATAGGTGGAATAATAAGCCATGGCCATCACAAGGATCCAATCACTTTTATCTCCCGCGTCCCTGTCAGCGTTGAAAAACAGCTGGTAGGGATGTTAACGCTCCTAAACCACTGAAGCTGGCTCCCTCCTTGCATGAAAACAGGAACGGTCTAGTGCACCCGTATCCATTAGGCACACTTGACACTTGCACAAGTATAGGTCAAATAAAGAACCCTACCCACTTCTGTAGCCTAACTAAAAATAAAAATTCCTTATTCTATAGCAAATCCAGTACTACAACTCTTAATTCTTCACCGAAAACAGTACACACCAACTCGATAGACATAGGTGAGCATGATGCTGGAACTCCTCTTAACATAGGATCGTCATGTCAAGCAGAACTACTGGGTGCTGAACCATATTCGGGGCTGACTAACGAACTTAAATACTTCAAATGCTACTTCAACTCTCATCTTTACCTAATCCTCATAAATTCTATATCTGTTCTAAATAAATTTCCGATGCTCAGAGCACTCACAGTAATATACAAAACCCCTGTAATTGTCATCACTGAATCTTGGTGTCATTCGAACATCCTGGATGAAGAAATAAGCTAAGATAACTACACACACCTTCGGTGTGACAGGGAAGGTGGTAAGGGAGGGGGTTGTCTCATGTACTTTCTGAATGCACTTACTGTATCACAGCTAGAAAGTAGTACGCTTAACATGCCCGAGACTCTATGGGTTAATGTACACTTAAATAACGTAACAGCATTAATTGGATGCTCCTACAGAGCACCTGGCACCTTTAGTAATTACGAGACCCAACTTATTAATACTCTGGAGCAATTAACCGACTTACAATACGATCATAAGATCCTATGTGGGGACTTTAACTTACCTGAAATCAACTGGGATATACCCACAGGCCCAACTAAATTTGCTAAGTTCTTAGGCACACTGGATACACTTGGCTGGAAACAAACTGTCACTACTCCCACAAGAGGTAATAACGTACTAGACTTAATCTTCTGCCACAATATAAGCCCCCTTTCAACGCTAGTAGGTTCTGAGTTCCCAGGGAGCGACCACAAAACAGTAATGTGTGCACTGCCAATTCCGCTGAGTAGCAATGCATCTCATACCTCCACTTCACAACAAGTAATATATAGGAACTATAGTAAGGCAAACTGGGCCTTAGTAGAATCAATGCTAAGATCCTTCGAATGAGATGAATACTTCACTAGTGATGACCTATCGAGAGCCCTAACCATCTTCTACCGTAACTCAACACATGCTTAGATGCTGTCATTCCACTCCAAACACTAAAGGTTTCCCCACACAGAAAGTCATTCATAAAACCAAAGGATCGTACGAAAATGAAGAGACTCTCAACACGTTACTTCAAACACCACGACTTTGGCACACTAGGTTTATTGCTTAACACTCTTAGTTCCATCTCACAAGCTCAAGATTTCCGTATGAGAAAGGAAGAACGCGTCTCAGTAGCCAGTCCTGCTAGAGTTTATGCACTCACAGAAATCCTAAAGAAGCGAATGAACCGCAAAAATCACAGCATTTCTCTCCTCATAGACAAAAGTGAACTATGCGCTAATTCTGCAGACATGTGTAAATTATTCAACAGAGCTTTTGTAGGTGACTACCTTAAGCCCTCAGTCCAGCTACTCGATATACACCCTGTTACTAATATGGCACAAACTCCATCTCCACTCACACCAAACCAAATAAACACTGTTGAATTCACTTACGCTAATATTAACCAAACTATAAGAACCCTCAAAAGTTCAAAAGGTTTCGGTACCGACGGTATATCATCCTACTTCTATAAATATGGTGGCCCTGACATTCCTCTGCTGCTGCTTAAAATATTCACAATGTCCCTAGAAACTCAAACTTACCCTGACATATGGAAGACAACATTCATTATGCCTAAACACAAATCTGGCTCGAAAACTGAAGTCAGTAACTACAGGCCGATCAATATCACACCTATAGCATTTAAAACCATGGAGAGACTAGTCAATGATAATCTTATCAAACACGTGCTTTGATGCAACATTATAAGTCCAACTCAACATGGATTCCTGAAATCCAGATGTTGTTTAACAGGCCACCTAGACTTCTTCAATTTTGTAACCAGCAGTCGTGACAGACGGCAACTAGTACTTGTCATCTACTTTGACATTTATAAAGCGTTCGACCGTGTTGACCACTTACTGCTAACAAATAAGCTGAACTCCTTGGGAATACGTGACCCATTATTAGGATGGCCTAAATCATTCCTTAACAATAGGCCCCAAATAGTTAAACCCAGGTCTGTGACCTCCAAACCTAGCCCTATCACTTCTTGTGTAGTAAAAGGTAGTGTCCTTGAACCCCTCCTATTTACATTATACATCAATGTCATATGCTCTTGCTTCACGCACGGGAAACCATTCATCTTTGCAGATGACCTAAAAGTAGCTTATACATTCCAATGTGATGACTTAAGGTACTTCGAGAATGCAGTGCAGAAGGAATTAGATAAAATGACTGCTTGGTCGTCCTTATGGAACTTCCAATTTAATCTGAACAAATGTGGCTGGATCTGCTTCGGCGCACCCTCAATTGACCTGAAATTAATGCTTCAATAATAATAATATTATCATTTCTGGGACAGAAACCAGCCATTTTTACAGGCAAGAACAAACGTACACTTATAAAAACTTATAGAATATATAATATGATTGGTTAATCTTTAAACAGGTTGAAAACTGGTAAATGTGAGAGAAACATTTAAAATGAAGTGTACAAATAGGGAAATAGATATAGCGTCAACTCTAAACTGTGATTGAGAAAAATACGTGTCTATTTCACGCGGGAATTATAAATGATTGCGGAATAAACAATACTTATCAGTAAATGATTCATAAAGTGTTTCAAAGTCTATTAAACATTCAATTCACCCGTAAGTACACCATATTTGTGACATCTCCAGTTGTATATGAGACCGACTTTGAACTTGTCAGCAGATTTTATAATATCGGTGATCCCGTCATTCCCAGATGAGCCAGCAATATCACGAATAAGTGGAGAATAGCGGCGCTGTATCAGTACCTCAGTTGAAATCAGTATGTTTGAAAAGAGAAGAAGACACAAGAAAACCGTCAGACAGGCGCAGAAGTATATAAAAGGTGTTAATAATTCAAAATATATAACAGACATGGGTTTCATCATTATTTTTATTGTTTTTTTCAAGAAATATTATTTTCCCGATATTTTACAGTCTTTTCTGCGAACAATTAGTTTGAAGTGAAAGACAGGTGATAATTTCACCTACTTACGTAGGTTTAAAAGGAGTTAAACACAAAAGTCAGAGTGCGTGAGCTATGTAAGAGAAAAGTGAGGGCCTGATAATATCTGTTTTTCCGAAGCATACAGTTAGGTGTCCTTCTGAAGTAGCGGACTCATACCATTTACTTTCATTCGAAAGTTTGTATCTAAACTTTGGCTTTAGGTAATTTTCAACTTCTATTTCTATTTTTATTATTATTTTTTATTTTTTATTAATTCTCATTTTGCAGAAGCCACTCGAACTCAGGAGCCTTAGCAATAGAGTGCTGTCCCACAGATAAGGGTGGTTCTCATATGTCCACACCATCATATCCGCTGACTAGCAATCACCACCCCCACCTTTTTTGTGCGAGGCCCTGGCGGAATACTTCAGAAAGAAGTCAGGAGACAACCATCAGAAACCCTAATAGAAATATTTTTTATATGTTGGTGTTACAATAAAGAATTTTCAAGCGGCCAATCGGTGTTTTGGTTTTTCGTCCGTTATTACTAAGCGTTTCTGAAAAACTGCAAGGAATTGCGTGGGCCCGAGCGTAGCAAGAGCTGGGCATTAACGGTTTATGTAACGTGACTGACACACGTGATAAGCCAAGGATGGAAATTATCCAGCGATATTTTACTTTGAAACTACTTGCCTACGATTGTAAGAAAGATTACATCTCACGCTGCGTGATCCTAAAACTTGACCCACTTTGGACAAGACAACTTATTATAAGCCTCATATTCTTCTTTAAGTTCCTTCACAAAATATCATTCTCAGGTAACAGGGATATACAGTTCGCACAGGAAGGTTCTTACGATCGGCGTAACCAAACTTGCACAGTGACAACTCATTCTTTTAAGTCAACACTCTGTGAAAACTTCTTCACAGCCATGTATTCTAAAATATGGAATAGCCTGCCTCTAGATGTCAGAACTTGCTCTTCGGTTGCAAGCTTCAACGGTTTCTGTACAGGCTTTTTCACTCTACTGATCATAATAATAAACTATTTACTCCTAGAACGAATCAACTATTAGTCTACTACAGCGCCTAAAAGACCCACATCAACACCCTTAGCAATCTAAAAACTATAATTAAACTAACAGCATGGATGCATAAAAAGACTTAGTACGGAACATATAGGAATAGTTTACCCTTAGAAATAGGACCTGTCACTCTATTGTAACCTTCAAACGCTTGCTATATAAACTGTTTTATCCCAATGACTATCGCTTCCATAACCCATCACTTACTTCTAAAACGCATCAGTCATTAGAACACCAAAAACGCTCAGACTCGTTCATAGACATTATGACACTGAATAAACTCTAAGACTTTGCATAAATACGTGAAAACACAACTACAATTTAGATAAAAGTTTACTAATTTAAGATATACAATTGACATAAACATTTATATATATACATTAATATCCTTTTCATGTCCACATACTTCCTCTTTCTGGTATTCTGCTGCTCCTATTCATCTTCTGGTCGAGGTCGAACAACCCTGCATCTAAACTGAAATGAAGATTGATTCCAAACAGTCTATCTCATAACCACTCAAATTCCATGAACGATCCAATTCTACCATTTGAAGACGCTGGCGAACATGCTGTAAATTAGTATTCATGATCTGAAATGAAGAAGCAACTGGTTTTCAAACAGTTTTCAACATTTTTCTGAACTTACGAATACAGTCCGCCATGCAGACACAAACAGCGCCAATGGAGAATTCTGGAATCGACCTCGGCACCATTTGATGCAGTAAAACAACCCAACATGACCTTATCTAGTTTTCGCATCCACGATCGAATTTCTTTCCTGTTATAAAACTACGATAAGACTGCTGAAAAAAATGGAATAAATATATCGCTAATCTCAACATAATACACCAATAATCTTTAAGCCAAGGGTGCTGTTCACAACAAAGTTATATAGGAGAATTGACTTCAAGCTTTATTTTTCCCAGATATTTGTATTACATTCATCTGATGTCTGGGTTTTTTGTTAATGCGAAGACAATATTTCTATATCTCTTTCTGTGCTACACAAACAGACTTTATAGCAGACTGTTCCGACTGACTCTAATATCAGAAAGAACAACCAAACCGTAAATTCACCATACATTAAATTACGTGTAATTTATATAATAACTTATCCATGCCTGTACAATTGGTATGTTCCTGCATGAACAGGAAGAAATATATATGTCCACATACTACTTTGTAGTCGAAGTCCAGCGTGGCTACATGCTCTAGTATTTCTGCAATAGTTATATCAGTCATTTCAGGGCTATTGGGGGTCTGTATATACATCCCACGAGAATTTTACTTTCGTTTGTGTGGATGCTTATCCACCTAGATTCTGGGAGTTTGTCAGTATTTGGGTTGTTGAAAGTATTGGAGTTAGTGGATTTATATGCATATATTAAGCAACCGCCTCCTCTTTTGTCAACTCTGTCGTTCCTATAGATGTCGTAGTTGTCTATTACTAGCCTTGTGTCAGGTATATCAGTAGTAAGCCAGGTTTCAGTCACCATTATTAGTGTTGGCCGTTCTATGTATGCCAGAAAGCGAAGCGTTTTTATTTTATTAAGGAGAGATCTAGCATTCAGGAGCATAATTGTCAGTAAACCAGTTATTGGAGGAGAGTTTAATATGGTTACTTGTTGCTATCCCTACGTTATGTTTGTAGGAGCTCTGAAGTGAGACAAAGTCAGTGTGTGCTATTTCCTGCATGAACTGTGCAGCGGGTGGAGCTATTGTTTGCTGCAACGGAAATAATCCTGTTGCAAATTTTGACTATTAGCATCCATGGGTCGGCATCTGCGTTCATCTACTGGTGATATATGGTCTGCCCTGCAATTTGCATTGTAGTTTGCTGGACTTAGGTACCCTGTGTTAAGATTACCTTGGTAGTTGTACCTCATGGGGCTTTCATATTCGTATGCATATTGGCTCACATCACATGTGTGAGTGAAGTTATTGAGGAAATCAAGTGTCGACCCATTCTCATTATGTTGATGAGGTTTAACATATATAGTGCGAGAGTTTGGACGAGAATTTTCGTTAATATGGTGCCTATATGAGTCCCGTTTAGTGCTCCATATATCCTGAGGATCCATTCTAAGTTGCATTCCCAAGTTATGTGTGTTGCTAGGCATGTTACATCTAGTTCGGGAAGGGGTATTCCTTTTCACATGCTGCGTGATGCCATTGGGAATGTGCTTTGTTACCCGTGCTTTCTCATTTTTTGGACTGTTGTGCTGCTTATTAGACTTATTACGAGGGAGGTATGTCGAAGTCTGGAGTGAGGCTCTGGGCTTTGTGGTCTTTTTTGCGGTTTCTACTGAGGGACTCTCTGGCTTGGATCCAGATTGAGTGTGGTCTGCCAGTAGTTTCTGGTCAGCCATAGTTTGTGCGTCTGTGTCAACCTTATGTAGGTCAGCAGGTTTTCGAGATGTGCTCTCGTGCACTCTAAGATTGCACCCAGTGGCACTGCTCTTACTGAGTTTTGGGTCGCTCTTACTTGCCGTTTTTTCTCCTAACACTATACACGTGACTTGCTGTGCTTCAGTGTCCGTCGACACTTTAGCACTGATACCAGATGTATTTCTCAGTGTTGTCAACTTTGTATCGAAGAAGTTCTTGGTTGCTTGCCTTTGGTTGGGTGTTTTATCCGAGACTGCTTTAATAGTCTCGAATTTAGTGGCAGTAGCCAGAAGATCTTCGGCCATCTTAAATCGTTCAGCTGTTATGTAGCTGTCAAACCTAAAGAGTATAGGACAAGGATGCTTTAGGTCTGTTTTGCTTAGGCGAATGCAGAATAAGAGATGCCTCGAGGTTGATGTGAGACAGCACAGCGACTTTAGATAAAGCGTCTTTAGCGTTGCAAAGAGATTCGTGTGCTTGCGCTGACCATTGAAACATTTAAGGATCAGTTTATAGGAGATCGGTCAAAGGTTGGACGATGGAGGCACACGAAGGAATAAAACGTCGATAGAAATCGATAATTTGCAAAAGTTTTCGAACATTTTCAATGAGTCTGGTTGAGGGAAGTTTTTGATGGACTCTTTCTTTTCCTCCGCTGGCCTAATTTCATTTGTGTTTATGTGGTCGCCCAGAAACTCATAAATACGACACCGAATTTCCACTTTTTGGGTTTAATGGCGACGCTATGTTGCTGGATTCATTGAAATAAAATTTTGAGTTGATCTGTTTTTTCTTCGACCGACGAGCTAGCAATTAATTCGTCACCGATGTGTACGAATACAAAATC
This sequence comes from Trichobilharzia regenti, assembly GCA_944472135.2. Taxonomy (NCBI): domain Eukaryota; kingdom Metazoa; phylum Platyhelminthes; class Trematoda; order Strigeidida; family Schistosomatidae; genus Trichobilharzia; species Trichobilharzia regenti. The sequence continues at coordinate 31,308,896 of OX235266.1, forward strand.
TAAACCTTGTGTGACCTGATCCATGAAGCGTTGGAGGAATTGTGCGGCGTTCTTTAGACCGAATGGCATGCTCAGAAATTCAAACAAACCAAAAGTGTGATGATTGCCTTATTTTCGATATCTTCTGGGGCAACTAGTATTTGATGGTAGGCCCTGACCAGGTCCACTTTAGAGAATATCGTTTTCCATGTGATGTCAGGGAGAAATCGTGTAGGTGCGGAATAGGGTAACGATCTGAAACTGTGCCGTTGTCTGGATGTCGATAATCCCCACATGGCCTCCAGTCATGCTCAACTTTAGGCACCATGTGTAAGGGTGAAGACCAAGGACTATTGGAGGTTCCTATGATGTCGAGTTTCATCATGTGTTCGAATTCTGCCTTGGCTAGTGCTAATTTGTCAGGGGGTAATCTACGAGGACGAGCACGAACCAGTTGATCCATGGTAAAGATCTTGTTAGTGACCGTATGAGGTACGTTCTCCATGTTATACGACGGTTAAGGTATTTAAGGGAAAGGATGGAGTAGGGCGGAATAAGTGCAATCTTGTTGTAATTATTTTGTAATCATGGTATTAGTATCTCGAGATGACCGAATTACACAAATCCAACCAAAACACAGAGGGGGCGGAGTTCAGGAATTTGTATTTGGCGGAATTATTTTCAGTTTATATAAGAAGTATATTAACAATCAACAGTAAGTATTTAAACAATACAGGGGTAGAAATTGTCAATCACCACATCCGCCACACGTCGAATATCTCCTTGCGTATTTATAACGATGTCTCGGTTTGCTTGCAAGTAGTTGTGACCTTCTAACTGATTCTGTGATATTATTTTCATCAGTATTATCTGGACTTATATCTGAATTATCTACAAAATCAGGATTAGTAGGGGAATCATTATAATCATAATCGGAACGACCTACCTCATTTATTCTCGCTTGATCCAAGTGTCTGTTATGAACTGAGTGATCTTTGATGTCTAATATCTTCACCACTCGATTTCCCAGTTTTTGTAGTATGATTCCAACAGAAGGTGTATAATCATTCCCTTTGTAATTATGTACATCAGAAGTCGTGGACATCAGATGCTTTCTGAGAATTCGAGATTTAAAAAAGTTTTGCAGGACTTTTACGGGTACTTGTATGCTCTGCATTCAACAGACGCAGTCTATGCATATGCAGCAATTCCTCCATTTTAATCAGTTGCTCTCTCATCTCATTCAGTTCTTCTCGTGTTTTCGACAGTTCGCATTGTAACTCGGCTACCACATTTTTGAAAACAGTTGACGCTTGAGTTGCTGAACTTGTAGTGGAGGTTTTCATTGGATGAGCTTGGGTATTTTGAAAAGTTGAAAGACACATTGACTCCATTTTACTAGACAGATTGGGAGAATTATAAGAATTCTGGGCAACATAAGTATTCGAACTTCTGCAAACAGTCTTGATGTGTCCAACTTTACCACACTTACGACACTTAGCACCCCGAAAACGGCAAGTGCTTCGTAGATGTAATTTTCCACAGGATAAACACTGTTTAATGTTTTTGATCTCTCGCTGCATTATGTTACCTGTGGACGACAGTTTGGATTGCTTTCCATGAACACTTGTATTTTCGACTTTGGACAGCATGACATCAGATACTAACGTAGTGGGAGCAGAGTATTTACTGTTGACATCTTCATATGTAATACATAAATCTTTAGAAGTTTGAAAGGTACAAGAATGATTCTGAATTAACTCTTTCTCTAACTTCGGAATATTGATTCCAGCAATTAGACGATCACGTAGTTAAGTATGCAGCTGATCTCCAAAGTTACATTTTCAAGCTTGTGTTTGGAGTTGAAGAATAAAGTCTCAAATCTCCTCGTTGTGAGGACGTACCAGTTTATTGAATTGAGCCCTCTCTCTGGTCTCAAAAGTAGTTATATAAAATTGATCTATCAGAAGTTCACGGATCATGTCATATGACAGAGAATTGGGTTTACCTGGAAACGCCAAAGCCTTCACTAGGCTATATGCATCTAGCCCAATAGCAGTGATGAAATGTGCTGGAAGTTTGTCATCCCGAACGTTCTTTAAAATGCACCATGCATCAAAGCATTCAAGGTAATCAGCAATTTCCCGCGGTGAACCATTTATAGGAAATTTTCCAAGGTTATTTGGTTCCACAGCGACGCCAATTTGTTGTAATTATTTGTAATCGTAGTATTAGTATTTCTAGATGACCGAATTACAAGAATCCAACCAAAACACAGAGGGGGCGGAATTCAGGAATTTGTATTTGGCGGAATTATTTTCGGTTTATATAAGAAATATATTAACAATCAACAGTAAGTATTTAAACAATACAGGGGTAGAAATTGTCAATCACCAGAAATTCGCTAGTCTTTCGATAGTGATATTATGGACAGATTAATTGGAGACGATTCCATGAAATTTTAATTGGGTGCTGTCATCAATCATTTTTTCGGTTGGCATCAACTAAGCGATTGAAATTACTTAAGAAATCAGCCCCGAGTATGGCATGACCTACGTCGGCCACTATGAAAATCCATGTAAAACGCCGACGTATACCTAGGTTCACTATAAGTGCTTGTTCCCCACACGTCTGTATGCATGTGTGGTTGGCTGACCAGAGAGACAGTTTTCCTGGTGTCCGAGTAGATCGTCTGAATAGTGAAGGTGGGATCACGCTAACGTCCGCTCCTGTGTCTGCCAGGAACAAGGTGTCTGAAGTTTTGCCCTTCACATACAATGGCGGTTTGTTTACTTGCCAGTAACAACTGTCGCCATCATTGTCTGGCTGAGACGTTTCCGTGCCTGATTATCTTCACTAGAGATGCACGGCTTGACACATTTCAGATCATGACGTCCGAACTTCCTTTAGCACCAACGTATATTACTGTCCCTAGAAGACATGTGGGAACGCTGCCGGGAGAGAAGCCGTCGTTGTAATCGTGACCTAGCTTGTGAACCTCGTCTGTAGACTCATCGATCAGACCTATTAGTTTCCAACTTGTCAATCCTTGTCGCTAAGTCTGCAATGGCGGCGATTATTGGTGACGACATTATAGGCATGGGAATAGGCGTGCAAAAAGGGGAGAGCAAATATGAGACCACAAACAAAAATTCAAAATAGAAATACAAAATGGCAAAAATAAAAATATAGATACGTGAAAATAATCCTTGTTCGAAACGGACTCACCAATTAATTTGTAGGAGACTGTTAGGAGACCCATTAACATTACAAATATGTAAATAAAAATCCAAGTCACTGAGATGCTCGTGCAACAGTATATTATCGAACATCGCAGTAATGAGTTATATTAATTAAAGGGTTACCTGGATATAATGTTAAAGTCCGCTGCTACAAATTATTGATATAATCCACGGGAGCGTTGACTGTTGGAATTGTGTCTACTGGTAGAAGCCGTATTCCGGTTGAAGAGTTGTCTTCGGATAGGGATAATAGACTCCTGCAACAAATCCAAAGTATACAACACGGTATGAGTGGAGCAAGTAGACAGTAATGGCCAGAGAGAAGGTGAAGCTTCCAAAAGAGTGAGGATATACGTTGTAACGTGTTATATTTTCCGCTAGTCAGGTTTTTTCGTCTTTCATTGGCTAGAACAGTGGCGGTCAATTGGAGTTTGAATTGTCCTTGGGTGCGTGCTGTCGGGTGCTGTCTTGGCGTGGTTGTGTTTGCTTCGTTTGCCAGCATATGTGATGACTATAAACGTGAATTAGACTATCGTAACGCTTTGTTTTTCTTTGTTTGTGCATGTACTAGGCTTTGTGTGTCGTACAATTCGTTGTTTGGTCTATCGGTTGCTTGCGATGTCAACGAACCGGTCGGTTCTTGTGTTTTTCTGTAATTTAGGTTATACGTGCGGTATTTTCTTGATGGTTGTTGGTCATCCCTGTATTTCAATGTTGTTTTTTTACGATTTATCTTGGAATAGTTGTGACATAGATGGATACTAATTGATAATTTTATTTTAGTCCGTTGCAGGTAGTCAATTCGAGTGAAAGGCGCACAGACTTAAGTGGAAGTTTTGGTGAATTAATACTTGGAAGGCGTTTCTTCAGCTGGGATGAATTTGAGAAGTCATTAGCAGAATTCCAAAAAGTGAGGAAGTCATTTAATGCTAACAATATAGTTGTCCTGCACTCACTATATTCATAATTATAGCAAAACGATACCGGATGACAGATTTAAGTACGCTTTTGTTGGTTTTAAATGCACTTTTGGAGTGAATCGTACAAGACCTGTATTGAAATTGAAAAATAAGTCGTAAGAAGATATATATACTGCGCGCAATTCAAAGGCTTTGTTACTTTTTCGCGTATTATTTCTCATTTTTTTAACTCCATAGGCGACTTTTTAATAGGTCTCTCGACGATAGTATTAAGTATTTAGTCCTATTCTTTCATAGAATATAACTTTTACGTTTAAAATTATCCGTTATAGATAGTGTCCATCTAAGTGCTACTTTTATAGCATCTTCGCATTTACAGTATTTGTATAGGGTATCTTAATATTCTATCTCGATATTTTTATTCGTATAAACTGTTAATCGCGTACAGAACTAGACAGTTTAAATCCTCAACACTCTAAAACGTACCTTACAGACACATTGCTCATTCTCTTGTAATTAAGAATTTTTACTTTGTACTAAATGCCAATGGTCCAAACTAAGCGTCCAACTCCACTGTCTGCTTCACATCCTAGTAAAAAAGTCAAAACAAACAGAATAAGCTGGCTTGTGGGAAGTGAGAGCACCACATCTGTTGATTTAACAACTAAATATAGGTCTGCTGCGGTAGACACGTCAAGTCCAGACATTAAACTGTCCTCACTTTCTTGCGTAGTAAACAACATCATGGATGGTATACACAGTGATACTACATGTATTGATGTAGGCCTCGTAGAGACCTGCAGAACGTCTTGCGATAAGAATTACACGGCAAACATTTTTACTCCTATTACTAATCCAGTTTTTTGTTCTACATCTAGTTGTGAAGATAAAATCGAAGAACTATTTTCTACAATTAGGGGGCTTGAAGTTAAGATCTCAAAACTGGCACTGCCTAATGAAACCGGCAGTAGTAGCTTGTGATGAGATTCAATCATAGTGTCCTCAGACGAGAATGAAATATCTATGTCCGTAGATGCCCTAGGAAAGCTCGAAGTGAAAAGGGAGTCAGTTATATTTCCGTGTTCAAGTAAGTTCCGACGTAAAGAAGACTGGCTATCAGAAGAAAAGGATATAGAGGGTTTTTGACGAAGAAGAGAATTGTCTGAGTCATGTAAGGTGAGCTCTAGGCAGTAACTAGGTATTGCTGTATGAGCTTTCATATCTATATTGGGAGACAAAACCTGTGGAGAGTGGTGAGCATTTGTAGTATGTTTGAGGTCAAGTTGTGAACCTCAATAAAAAATGGTAATGTCGTTTCAGTAAAAGCGCTGATCGCTGGATGGTCAGTCCCCGTTGAGTATGGGATTGTAAATAGGTGGAGGTAGTCTACCAAGCAAGCTAAACTGATTCGAATAGTTGCGATTTACGTCACTACTATTCGATGTCCTATAGTTAAGTGTATCAATCTTTTGGTTTATAGTGGTGCGAGGGCTTACTTTTTTGGACAGGTGGCTACAAGGTTCGGGTTGCGTTTTACGTTTTTTATCCCTTTCAGCTCTGTGAGTATTTGTTTCTGGAGAGAGGTGTGTTATCGAACTGTGAGCATCTGAATTAGTGTGTGGCAATAGTCTCTTATTATGCATTGTCTTTGTGGACGAACTGATAGCCCCACTTTTCAACTTCCTGGAATTAAGACTGCTTGGGTTGGGGAATACTGGGTGTGATATACTGCAGTTTGTCACCGGGGTACAGGGATCGTTATTAGAGGAGTCTAGATCTACGGTGGATTTCCTTCTTAGTCTACGGTTATACACCGAATCATTTTCGGACCTTATATTTTCACGCAAGTTCGTTTCCGAATGCGATGTGCTTTGTACAGAAAGGTTCACACCCCTTCGCTCTACCTCAACAGAATTGTGGGTGCTCAGGGGTGTTGTAGAGGAGCTGGAATTCACGGTTTTAGAATCGGTCATATAAGTCATTCTTTGGATAGGCGTTTTGTCACGAGCTAACTTAATCGTGTGGTAACGCGTATTTTTTAGTAGTGTTTGCCTACTGTAAAAGATGTCAGCATTAGAGAGCGAGTCAAATTTCAACACAAGTGGGCAAGATTTGTTTTTCTGAGACTTTCTTAGTCGATGGCAGCTGCATGGGACGTTATTCATAGAGCATGCATTCAAAAGAGTGCTTTTCACCTTGTTGATCTGTGCATTATCCGGTATATTATACACAATTATGTTCTTTTCGCGCACTACACGTTGATATACTTCAGTTGCAACGTAGTTTATCAGGTTTGCGGTTTGTGGTAACGTTCTAGGTGAAGTACTACTACTGCCGGTTTCATTAGGCAGTGCCAGTTTTGAGATCTTAACTTCAAGCCCCCTAATTGTAGAAAATAGTTCTTCGATTTTATCTTCACAACTAGATGTAGAACAAAAAACTGGATTAGTAATAGGAGTAAAAATGTTTGCCGTGTAATTCTTATCGCAAGACGTTCTGCAGGTCTTATATAATATAATATATATATTCTCATATAAACATATAAATTTACATGAAAATGCATGCCATTTTTACAGGTCTCTACGAGGCCTACATCAATACATGTAGTATCACTGTGTATACCATCCATGATGTTGTTTACTACGCAAGAAAGTGAGGACAGTTTAATGTCTGGACTTGACGTGTCTACCGCAGCAGACCTATATTTAGTTGTTAAATCAACAGATGTGGTGCTCTCACTTCCCACAAGCCAGCTTATTCTGTTTGTTTTGACTTTTTTACTAGGATGTGAGGCAGACAGTGGAGTTGGACGCTTAGTTTGGACCATTGGCATTTAGTACAAAGTAAAAATTCTTAATTACAAGAGAATGAGCAATGTGTCTGTAAGGTACGTTTTAGAGTGTTGAGGATTTAAACTGTCTAGTTCTGTACGCGATTAACAGTTTATACGAATAAAAATATCGAGATAGAATATTAAGATACCCTATACAAATACTGTAAATGCGAAGATGCTATAAAAGTAGCACTTAGATGGACACTATCTATAACGGATAATTTTAAACGTAAAAGTTATATTCTATGAAAGAATAGGACTAAATACTTAATACTATCGTCGAGAGACCTATTAAAAAGTCGCCTATGGAGTTAAAAAAATGAGAAATAATACGCGAAAAAGTAACAAAGCCTTTGAATTGCGCGCAGTATATATATCTTCTTACGACTTATTTTTCAATTTCAATACAGGTCTTGTACGATTCACTCCAAAAGTGCATTTAAAACCAACAAAAGCGTACTTAAATCTGTCATCCGGTATCGTTTTGCTATAATTATGAATATAGTGAGTGCAGGACAACTATATTGTTAGCATTAAATGACTTCCTCACTTTTTGGAATTCTGCTAATGACTTCTCAAATTCATCCCAGCTGAAGAAACGCCTTCCAAGTATTAATTCACCAAAACTTCCACTTAAGTCTGTGCGCCTTTCACTCGAATTGACTACCTGCAACGGACTAAAATAAAATTATCAATTAGTATCCATCTATGTCACAACTATTCCAAGATAAATCGTAAAAAAACAACATTGAAATACAGGGATGACCAACAACCATCAAGAAAATACCGCACGTATAACCTAAATTACAGAAAAACACAAGAACCGACCGGTTCGTTGACATCGCAAGCAACCGATAGACCAAACAACGAATTGTACGACACACAAAGCCTAGTACATGCACAAACAAAGAAAAACAAAGCGTTACGATAGTCTAATTCACGTTTATAGTCATCACATATGCTGGCAAACGAAGCAAACACAACCACGCCAAGACAGCACCCGACAGCACGCACCCAAGGACAATTCAAACTCCAATTGACCGCCACTGTTCTAGCCAATGAAAGACGAAAAAACCTGACTAGCGGAAAATATAACACGTTACAACGTATATCCTCACTCTTTTGGAAGCTTCACCTTCTCTCTGGCCATTACTGTCTACTTGCTCCACTCATACCGTGTTGTATACTTTGGATTTGTTGCAGGAGTCTATTATCCCTATCCGAAGACAACTCTTCAACCGGAATACGGCTTCTACCAGTAGACACAATTCCAACAGTCAACGCTCTCGTGGATTATATCAATAATTTGTAGCAGCGGACTTTAACATTATATCCAGGTAACCCTTTAATTAATATAACTCATTACTGCGATGTTCGATAATATACTGTTGCACGAGCATCTCAGTGACTTGGATTTTTATTTACATATTTGTAATGTTAATGGGTCTCCTAACAGTCTCCTACAAATTAATTGGTGAGTCCGTTTCGAACAAGGATTATTTTCACGTATCTATATTTTTATTTTTGCCATTTTGTATTTCTATTTTGAATTTTTGTTTGTGGTCTCATATTTGCTCTCCCCTTTTTGCACGCCTATTCCCATGCCTATAATGTCGTCACCAATAATCGCCGCCATTGCAGACTTAGCGACAAGGATTGACAAGTTGGAAACTAATAGGTCTGATCGATGAGTCTACAGACGAGGTTCACAAGCTAGGTCACGATTACAACGACGGCTTCTCTCCCGGCAGCGTTCCCACATGTCTTCTAGGGACAGTAATATACGTTGGTGCTAAAGGAAGTTCGGACGTCATGATCTGAAATGTGTCAAGCCGTGCATCTCTAGTGAAGATAATCAGGCACGGAAACGTCTCAGCCAGACAATGATGGCGACAGTTGTTACTGGCAAGTAAACAAACCGCCATTGTATGTGAAGGGCAAAACTTCAGACACCTTGTTCCTGGCAGACACAGGAGCGGACGTTAGCGTGATCCCACCTTCACTATTCAGACGATCTACTCGGACACCAGGAAAACTGTCTCTCTGGTCAGCCAACCACACATGCATACAGACGTGTGGGGAACAAGCACTTATAGTGAACCTAGGTATACGTCGGCGTTTTACATGGATTTTCATAGTGGCCGACGTAGGTCATGCCATACTCGGGGCTGATTTCTTAAGTAATTTCAATCGCTTAGTTGATGCCAACCGAAAAAATGATTGATGACAGCACCCAATTAAAATTTCATGGAATCGTCTCCAATTAATCTGTCCATAATATCACTATCGAAAGACTAGCGAATTTCTGGTGATTGACAATTTCTACCCCTGTATTGTTTAAATACTTACTGTTGATTGTTAATATATTTCTTATATAAACCGAAAATAATTCCGCCAAATACAAATTCCTGAATTCCGCCCCCTCTGTGTTTTGGTTGGATTCTTGTAATTCGGTCATCTAGAAATACTAATACTACGATTACAAATAATTACAACAAATTGGCGTCGCTGTGGAACCAAATAACCTTGGAAAATTTCCTATAAATGGTTCACCGCGGGAAATTGCTGATTACCTTGAATGCTTTGATGCATGGTGCATTTTAAAGAACGTTCGGGATGACAAACTTCCAGCACATTTCATCACTGCTATTGGGCTAGATGCATATAGCCTAGTGAAGGCTTTGGCGTTTCCAGGTAAACCCAATTCTCTGTCATATGACATGATCCGTGAACTTCTGATAGATCAATTTTATATAACTACTTTTGAGACCAGAGAGAGGGCTCAATTCAATAAACTGGTACGTCCTCACAACGAGGAGATTTGAGACTTTATTCTTCAACTCTGATAGGATCCCACATATTTTGGTATTGACTGTTTAAACTTGCATAGATGGTATGTTATCATTCTCACGCATTTTGGTATTGACTGCTAATTTTGTATATTACCATTCTCACGCATTTTGGTAGTGACTGCTAATTTTGTATATATGGTATATCATTCCCACACATTTTCTTACTGACTGTCAATGTCGCACATATGGCATATTATGATTTCTCACACACTTTGTTATTGGCTATTAAGGTCAATTATTTCAAATGCTGTAGCTGTCCATATTGTTGTAAAATGTATAAATACCATGGCTTTCTTTATCGTTGTGGCACCTCAATACACAGTCACAGTCCAGCCTTTGTCTTTTGATATTTGCGTGCTTTGCTAAGTCGGAAGGTACGACGAGCAGATAGACATATAAGTTCAGGCGCAGACAGAGCAAGATATAACAAACTCCAAACACAAGCTTCAAAATGTAACTTTGGAGATCAGCTGCATACTTAACTACGTGATCGTCTAATTGCTGGAATCAATATTCCTAAGTTAGAGAAAGAGTTAATTCAGAATCATTCTTGTACCTTTCAAACTTCTAAAGATTTATGTATTACATATGAAGATGTCAACAGTAAATACTCTGCTCCCACTACGTTAGTATCTGATGTCATGCTGTCCAAAGTCGAAAATACAAGTGTTCATGGAAAGCAATCCAAACTGTCGTCCACAGGTAACATAATGCAGCGAGAGATCAAAAACATTAAACAGTGTTTATCCTGTGGAAAATTACATCTACGAAGCACTTGCCGTTTTCGGGGTGCTAAGTGTCGTAAGTGTGGTAAAGTTGGACACATCAAGACTGTTTGCAGAAGTTCGAATACTTATGTTGCCCAGAATTCTTATAATTCTCCCAATCTGTCTAGTAAAATGGAGTCAATGTGTCTTTCAACTTTTCAAAATACCCAAGCTCATCCAATGAAAACCTCCACTACAAGTTCAGCAACTCAAGCGTCAACTGTTTTCAAAAATGTGGTAGCCGAGTTACAATGCGAACTGTCGAAAACACGAGAAGAACTGAATGAGATGAGAGAGCAACTGATTAAAATGGAGGAATTGCTGCATATGCATAGACTGCGTCTGTTGAATGCAGAGCATACAAGTACCCGTAAAAGTCCTGCAAAACTTTTTTAAATCTCGAATTCTCAGAAAGCATCTGATGTCCACGACTTCTGATGTACATAATTACAAAGGGAATGATTATACACCTTCTGTTGGAATCATACTACAAAAACTGGGAAATCGAGTGGTGAAGATATTAGACATCAAAGATCACTCAGTTCATAACAGACACTTGGATCAAGCGAGAATAAATGAGGTAGGTCGTTCCGATTATGATTATAATGATTCCCCTACTAATCCTGATTTTGTAGATAATTCAGATATAAGTCCAGATAATACTGATGAAAATAATATCACAGAATCAGTTAGAAGGTCACAACTACTTGCAAGCAAACCGAGACATCGTTATAAATACGCAAGGAGATATTCGACGTGTGGCGGATGTGGTGATTGACAATTTCTACCCCTGTATTGTTTAAATACTTACTGTTGATTGTTAATATACTTCTTATATAAACTGAAAATAATTCCGCCAAATACAAATTCCTGAACTCCGCCCCCTCTGTGTTTTGGTTGGATTTGTGTAATTCGGTCATCTCGAGATACTAATACCATGATTACAAAATAATTACAACAAGATTGCACTTATTCCGCCCTACTCCATCCTTTCCCTTAAATACCTTAACCGTCGTATAACATGGAGAACGTACCTCATACGGTCACTAACAAGATCTTTACCATGGATCAACTGGTTCGTGCTCGTCCTCGTAGATTACCCCCTGACAAATTAGCACTAGCCAAGGCAGAATTCGAACACATGATGAAACTCGACATCATAGGAACCTCCAATAGTCCTTGGTCTTCACCCTTACACATGGTGCCTAAAGTTGAGCATGACTGGAGGCCATGTGGGGATTATCGACATCCAGACAACGGCACAGTTTCAGATCGTTACCCTATTCCGCACCTACACGATTTCTCCCTGACATCACATGGAAAACGATATTCTCTAAAGTGGACCTGGTCAGGGCCTACCATCAAATACTAGTTGCCCCAGAAGATATCGAAAATAAGGCAATCATCACACTTTTGGTTTGTTTGAATTTCTGAGCATGCCATTCGGTCTAAAGAACGCCGCACAATTCCTCCAACGCTTCATGGATCAGGTCACACAAGGTTTAGATTTTGTATTCGTACACATCGGTGACGAATTAATTGCTAGCTCGTCGGTCGAAGAAAAAACAGATCAACTCAAAATTTTATTTCAATGAATCCAGCAACATAGCGTCGCCATTAAACCCAAAAAGTGGAAATTCGGTGTCGTATTTATGAGTTTCTGGGCGACCACATAAACACAAATGAAATTAGGCCAGCGGAGGAAAAGAAAGAGTCCATCAAAAACTTCCCTCAACCAGACTCATTGAAAATGTTCGAAAACTTTTGCAAATTATCGATTTCTATCGACGTTTTATTCCTTCGTGTGCCTCCATCGTCCAACCTTTGACCGATCTCCTATAAACTGATCCTTAAATGTTTCAATGGTCAGCGCAAGCACACGAATCTCTTTGCAACGCTAAAGACGCTTTATCTAAAGTCGCTGTGCTGTCTCACATCAACCTCGAGGCATCTCTTATTCTGCATTCGCCTAAGCAAAACAGACCTAAAGCATCCTTGTCCTATACTCTTTAGGTTTGACAGCTACATAACAGCTGAACGATTTAAGATGGCCGAAGATCTTCTGGCTACTGCCACTAAATTCAAGACTATTAAAGCAGTCTCGGATAAAACACCCAACCAAAGGCAAGCAACCAAGAACTTCTTCGATACAAAGTTGACAACACTGAGAAATACATCTGGTATCAGTGCTAAAGTGTCGACGGACACTGAAGCACAGCAAGTCACGTGTATAGTGTTAGGAGAAAAAACGGCAAGTAAGAGCGACCCAAAACTCAGTAAGAGCAGTGCCACTGGGTGCAATCTTAGAGTGCACGAGAGCACATCTCGAAAACCTGCTGACCTACATGAGGTTGACACAGACGCACAAACTATGGCTGACCAGAAACTACTGGCAGACCACACTCAATCTGGATCCAAGCCAGAGAGTCCCTCAGTAGAAACCGCAAAAAAGACCACAAAGCCCAGAGCCTCACTCCAGACTTCGACATACCTCCCTCGTAATAAGTCTAATAAGCAGCACAACAGTCCAAAAAATGAGAAAGCACGGGTAACAAAGCACATTCCCAATGGCATCACGCAGCATGTGAAAAGGAATACCCCTTCCCGAACTAGATGTAACATGCCTAGCAACACACATAACTTGGGAATGCAACGTAGAATGGATCCTCAGGATATATGGAGCACTAAACGGGACTCATATAGGCACCATATTAACGAAAATTCTCGTCCAAACTCTCGCACTATATATGTTAAACCTCATCAACATAATGAGAATGGGTCGACACTTGATTTCCTCAATAACTTCACTCACACACGTGATGTGAGCCAATATGCATACGAATATGAAAGCCCCATGAGGTACAACTACCAAGGTAATCTTAACACAGGGTACCTAAGTCCAGCAAACTACAATGCAAATTGCAGGGCAGACCATATATCACCAGTAGATGAACGCAGATGCCGACCCATGGATGCTAATAGTCAAAATTTGCAACAGGATTATTTCCGTTGCAGCAAACAATAGCTCCACCCGCTGCACAGTTCATGCAGGAAATAGCACACACTGACTTTGTCTCACTTCAGAGCTCCTACAAACATAACGTAGGGATAGCAACAAGTAACCATATTAAACTCTCCTCCAATAACTGGTTTACTGACAATTATGCTCCTGAATGCTAGATCTCTCCTTAATAAAATAAAAACGCTTCGCTTTCTGGCATACATAGAACGGCCAACACTAATAATGGTGACTGAAACCTGGCTTACTACTGATATACCTGACACAAGGCTAGTAATAGACAACTACGACATCTATAGGAACGACAGAGTTGACAAAAGAGGAGGCGGTTGCTTAATATATGCATATAAATCCACTAACTCCAATACTTTCAACAACCCAAATACTGACAAACTCCCAGAATCTAGGTGGATAAGCATCCACACAAACGAAAGTAAAATTCTCGTGGGATGTATATACAGACCCCCAATAGCCCTGAAATGACTGATATAACTATTGCAGAAATACTAGAGCATGTAGCCACGCTGGACTTCGACTACAAAGTAGTATGTGGACATATATATTTCTTCCTGTTCATGCAGGAACATACCAATTGTACAGGCATGGATAAGTTATTATATAAATTACACGTAATTTAATGTATGGTGAATTTACGGTTTGGTTGTTCTTTCTGATATTAGAGTCAGTCGGAACAGTCTGCTATAAAGTCTGTTTGTGTAGCACAGAAAGAGATATAGAAATATTGTCTTCGCATTAACAAAAAACCCAGACATCAGATGAATGTAATACAAATATCTGGGAAAAATAAAGCTTGAAGTCAATTCTCCTATATAACTTTGTTGTGAACAGCACCCTTGGCTTAAAGATTATTGATGTATTATGTTGAGATTAGCGATATATTTATTCCATTTTTTTCAGCAGTCTTATCGTAGTTTTATAACAGGAAAGAAATTCGATCGTGGATGCGAAAACTAGATAAGGTCATGTTGGGTTGTTTTACTGCATCAAATGGTGCCGAGGTCGATTCCAGAATTCTCCATTGGCGCTGTTTGTGTCTGCATGGCGGACTGTATTCGTAAGTTCAGAAAAATGTTGAAAACTGTTTGAAAACCAGTTGCTTCTTCATTTCAGATCATGAATACTAATTTACAGCATGTTCGCCAGCGTCTTCAAATGGTAGAATTGGATCGTTCATGGAATTTGAGTGGTTATGAGATAGACTGTTTGGAATCAATCTTCATTTCAGTTTAGATGCAGGGTTGTTCGACCTCGACCAGAAGATGAATAGGAGCAGCAGAATACCAGAAAGAGGAAGTATGTGGACATGAAAAGGATATTAATGTATATATATAAATGTTTATGTCAATTGTATATCTTAAATTAGTAAACTTTTATCTAAATTGTAGTTGTGTTTTCACGTATTTATGCAAAGTCTTAGAGTTTATTCAGTGTCATAATGTCTATGAACGAGTCTGAGCGTTTTTGGTGTTCTAATGACTGATGCGTTTTAGAAGTAAGTGATGGGTTATGGAAGCGATAGTCATTGGGATAAAACAGTTTATATAGCAAGCGTTTGAAGGTTACAATAGAGTGACAGGTCCTATTTCTAAGGGTAAACTATTCCTATATGTTCCGTACTAAGTCTTTTTATGCATCCATGCTGTTAGTTTAATTATAGTTTTTAGATTGCTAAGGGTGTTGATGTGGGTCTTTTAGGCGCTGTAGTAGACTAATAGTTGATTCGTTCTAGGAGTAAATAGTTTATTATTATGATCAGTAGAGTGAAAAAGCCTGTACAGAAACCGTTGAAGCTTGCAACCGAAGAGCAAGTTCTGACATCTAGAGGCAGGCTATTCCATATTTTAGAATACATGGCTGTGAAGAAGTTTTCACAGAGTGTTGACTTAAAAGAATGAGTTGTCACTGTGCAAGTTTGGTTACGCCGATCGTAAGAACCTTCCTGTGCGAACTGTATATCCCTGTTACCTGAGAATGATATTTTGTGAAGGAACTTAAAGAAGAATATGAGGCTTATAATAAGTTGTCTTGTCCAAAGTGGGTCAAGTTTTAGGATCACGCAGCGTGAGATGTAATCTTTCTTACAATCGTAGGCAAGTAGTTTCAAAGTAAAATATCGCTGGATAATTTCCATCCTTGGCTTATCACGTGTGTCAGTCACGTTACATAAACCGTTAATGCCCAGCTCTTGCTACGCTCGGGCCCACGCAATTCCTTGCAGTTTTTCAGAAACGCTTAGTAATAACGGACGAAAAACCAAAACACCGATTGGCCGCTTGAAAATTCTTTATTGTAACACCAACATATAAAAAATATTTCTATTAGGGTTTCTGATGGTTGTCTCCTGACTTCTTTCTGAAGTATTCCGCCAGGGCCTCGCACAAAAAAGGTGGGGGTGGTGATTGCTAGTCAGCGGATATGATGGTGTGGACATATGAGAACCACCCTTATCTGTGGGACAGCACTCTATTGCTAAGGCTCCTGAGTTCGAGTGGCTTCTGCAAAATGAGAATTAATAAAAAATAAAAAATAATAATAAAAATAGAAATAGAAGTTGAAAATTACCTAAAGCCAAAGTTTAGATACAAACTTTCGAATGAAAGTAAATGGTATGAGTCCGCTACTTCAGAAGGACACCTAACTGTATGCTTCGGAAAAACAGATATTATCAGGCCCTCACTTTTCTTTTACATAGCTCACGCACTCTGACTTTTGTGTTTAACTCCTTTTAAACCTACGTAAGTAGGTGAAATTATCACCTGTCTTTCACTTCAAACTAATTGTTCGCGTATTTTTCTCAATCACAGTTTAGAGTTGACGCTATATCTATTTCCCTATTTGTACACTTCATTTTAAATGTTTCTCTCACATTTACCAGTTTTCAACCTGTTTAAAGATTAACCAATCATATTATATATTCTATAAGTTTTTATAAGTGTACGTTTGTTCTTGCCTGTAAAAATGGCTGGTTTCTGTCCCAGAAATGATAATATTATTATTATTGAAGCATTAATTTCAGGTCAATTGAGGGTGCGCCGAAGCAGATCCAGCCACATTTGTTCAGATTAAATTGGAAGTTCCATAAGGACGACCAAGCAGTCATTTTATCTAATTCCTTCTGCACTGCATTCTCGAAGTACCCTAAGTCATCACATTGGAATGTATAAGCTACTTTTAGGTCATCTGCAAAGATGAATGGTTTCCCGTGCGTGAAGCAAGAGCATATGTCATTGATGTATAATGTAAATAGGAGGGGTCCAATGACACTACCTTGTACTACACCAGAAGTGATAGGGCTAGGTTTGGAGGTTGCAGACCCGAGTTTAACTATTTGGGACCTATTGTTAAGGAATGATTTAAGCCATCCTAATAATGGGTCACGTATTCCTAAGGAGTTCAGCTTATTTGTTAGCAGTAAATGGTCAACACGGTCAAATGCCTTAGAAATGTCAAAGTAGATGACAAGTACTAGTTGCCGTCTGTCACGACTGCTGGTTACAAAATTGAAGAAGTCTAGGTGACATGTTAAACATGATCTGGATTTCAGGAATCCATGTTGGGTTGGACTTATAATGTTGCATCAAAGCACGTGTTTGATTAAGTTATCTTTGACTAGTCTCTCCATGATTCTAGATGCTATAGGTGTGATATTGATCGGCCGGTAGTTACTGACTTCAGTTTTCGAGCCAGATTTGTGTTTAGGCATAATGAATGTTGTCTTCCATATGTCAGGGTAAGTTTGAGTTTCTAGGGACATTGTGAATATTTTAAGCAGCAGTAGAGGAATGTCAGGGCCACCATATTTATAGAAGTAAGATGATATACCGTCGGTACCGAAACCTTTTGAACTTTTGAGGGTTCTTATAGTTTGGTTAATATTAGCGTAAGTGAATTCAACAGTGTTTATTTGGTTTGGTGTGAGTGGAGATGGAGTTTGTGCCATATTAGTAATAGGGTGTATATCGAGTAGCTGGACTGAGGGCTTAAGGTAGTTACCTGCAAACGTTTTGTTGAATAGTTCACATATGTCTGCAGAGTTAGTGCATAGTTCACTTTTGTCTATGAGGAGAGAAATGCTGTGATTTTTGCGATTCATTCGCTTCCTTAAGATTTCTGTGAGTGCATACACTCTAGCAGGACTGGCTACTGCGATGCGTTCTTCCTTTCTCATACGGAAATCTTGAGCTTGTGAGATGGAGCTAAGGGTGTTAAGTATTAGACCTAGAGTGCCAAAGTCGTGGTGTTTGAAGTAACTTGTTGAGAGTCTCTTCAGTTTCGTACGATCCTTTGGTTTTATGAATGACTTTCTGTGTGGGGAAACCTTTAGTGTTTGGAGTGGAATGACAGCATCTAAGCATGTGTTGAGTTATGGTAGAAGATGGTTAGGGCTCTCGATAGGTCATCAGTAGTGAAGTATTCATCCCATTCGGAGGATCTTAGCATTGATTCTACTAAGGCCCAGTTTGCCTTACTATAGTTCCTATATATTACTTGTTGTGAAGTGGAGGTATGAGATGCATTGCTACTCAGCGGAATTGGCAGTGCACACATTACTGTTTTGTGGTCGCTCCCTGGGAACTCAGAACCTACTAGCGTTGAAAGGGGGCTTATATTGTGGCAGAAGATTAAGTCTAGTACGTTATTACCTCTTGTGGGAGTAGTGACAGTTTGTTTCCAGCCAAGTATATCCAGTGTGCCTAAGAACTTATCAAATTTAGTTGGGCCTGTGGGTATATCCCAGTTGATTTCAGGTAAGTTAAAGTCCCCACATAGGATCTTATGATCGTATTGTAAGTCGGTTAATTGCTCCAGAGTATTAATAAGTTGGGTCTCGTAATTACTAAAGGTGCCAGGTGCTCTGTAGGAGCATCCAATTAATGCTGTTACGTTATTTAAGTGTACATTAACCCATAGAGTCTCAGGCATGTTAAGTGTACTACTTTCTAGCTGTGATACAGTAAGTGCATTCAGAAAGTACATGAGACAACCCCCTCCCTTACCACCTTCCCTGTCACACCGAAAGTGTGTGTAGTTATCTAAGCTTATTTCTTCATCCAGGATGTTCGAATGACACCAAGATTCAGTGATGACAATTACAGGGGGTTTGTATATTACTGTGAGTGCTCTGAGCATCGGCAATTTATTTAGAACAGATCTAGCATTTATGAGGATTAGGTAAAGATGAGAGTTGAAGTAGCATTTGAAGTATTTAAGTTCGTTAGTCAGCCCCGAATATGGTTCAGCACCCAGTAGTTCTGCTTGACATGACGATCCTATGTTAAGAGGAGTTCCAGCATCATGCTCACCTATGTCTATCGAGTTGGTGTGTGCTGTTTTCGGTGAAGAATTAAGAGTTGGAGTACTGGATTTGCTATAGAATAAGGAATTTTTATTTTTAGTTAGGTTACAGAAGTGGGTAGGGTTCTTTATTTGACCTATACTTGTGCAAGTGTCAAGTGTGCCTAATGGATACGGGTGCACTAGACCGTTCCTGTTTTCATGCAAGGAGGGAGCCAGCTTCAGTGGTTTAGGAGTGTTAACATCCCTACCAGCTGTTTTTTCAACGCTGACAGGGACGCGGGGGATAAAAAATGATTGGATCCTTGTGATGACCATGGCTTATTATTCCACCTATTGTTTGATGCTAGTTGTGTCCTTGTGTGGGTTTCGTGTGTACTGCATTGTGGGTTAGTTCCCAGCAGACTTGTACCATATATCCGGTCAAAATTTGTTTGTGTGCCATACTCTGAAGACCCTGAGTTGTTGGTAGCCAAGTTCTGACTATTGCTACTTGTGCTATTGAGGGTGACATTGTTGTGACATTGGATATTAGTGTGTGCCATGGTGCGACTCACGCTGTTCCTTGATGTTTCTCAGAAACGCTTGGTAATAACTGACGCAAATCCAAAACACCGATTGGCTACTCCAGAATTCTTTATTGTAACACCAACATATAGCCAACCTTACAATTAAGCTTTAAACTAAGGTCTGTGAACAAATATTACAATAATAAATCACAAATCTGACGGTTTTGGCCTGACTTCTTTCTGAACAGCGACTGATGAGACGATGACTGGTGTATTGATACCTCTGCGAAAATTGGGGAAGTTGGTTTCGAGCAAACAACCATGAATTGATCGTTCAATCTTCAATTACATTGACAGGCGTCTTGAATCTCTGAGTTCTGGAAATTTGGTAACAGTCAGAAGAGTGTACATTTTAAAGGAGTGTTACCTGATTTATTCGTGATCTAACACTGAAGAAACAAAGTTTTTACAAATACGTCATTTGCTTTTTAGCAATTTTGTATTGGTAATTATTCGCTAACAGAAGTATCGCTGTTGTTGGTTTTCAGGCTACAGTTGTAATTTACGCGATGGTTCACTTTATTTGGAAGCTTTGATGAAGTCTGATTGAAGAATTTTCGTGTTAACGTTGGAATCGTCGTGATATTATGAAATCGTTTATTAAAATAAATATTTCTTAAAAGTTTTAACGGTGTTCTTGTACTACTACTTCGTTTTGCTTGTCAAAAGAATGGTAATATAGCTATTTTTGGAACGTGTAAGGATTAACTTCGAAAGGATGATAACTTGCGCAGTGTAAGAATACTTAAAATTATTATCTTCAATAGGATATACCTATAATACGTTATTTTCGACGTACGTAGTCGTCCTACATATGTTATCACAGATATGTAGTGATCGCAAAGCAAATGTAAGCTCAATGCATGATTTTTCGGTAGTCCTGATGAAAGGTAATCTTTTACGCAGTCGGATTTAGTAAAACTTAACCTTTGTACGCACCTAAGGACCATTAACGGCCTACGACTTCGGCAGCATTTTACGAGAGGCTCACTACGTCACCTGCAATTCTCGTTGAAAATGTTGCACTTTTGATATGATAAATAAAAGAAATGCATCGATTTCACAGGAATGTATCTATTTACAATAAAGTGAGAACAAGTATATTGAAAATGATACAGTACTAAATCGTTTAAGTTTAAAAATAAAAGTCATTAATTAGCTTCAGCACAGCCTTGTGAAACTCGCTCTGCTGTTCTCATGCAAACATCTAAGCTGTGTTCCCTCGACCATTTTCGGCTGTCTTGTAGTATATCTAATGGTAAATACGTGTAAACTCGATGAATTGATCCTACGCGCAGTGAACAATCCCACAGAGTAGGCATATAGGAGATGCGAAAAAGGCAGGCGGTAATCATGGAAGTGGTGACACGCGTACACTTCATTGTAAATGTCAACTATGGTGAAGGCAGCTCCATCGCAGCAATCAATTAGGTCACTGCTTACTACAGAGTGATGAACGCGTCCGAGCCTTTGGTAACTGCTGAAGACCATTTTCCCAGCATACGGCGTTAATTTTTTTAGGTGCATTTGAATTAACTGTGGAATCCACAAATGGTGTAATAATGAAGTGTTACTTACATCATATTGACAGAATTTCTGTAATGCAAACATGGTGTCGTACTGTCGTAGGCGCCAATACTTCGTCGCCTTGTCATGAACTTTCCACGAGGTTAGTACCAGGCATCATTTCGCCGAGGTGCAAATTTAAGCGTTTACGAGCACTCTCAACCCTGTTGTTTGTTTCGTTACCCAATGTTATATGTTTCCTCCGGAAGCACCTAGCCCACATTCCCCTATTATTTATCCAGTGTCCATTTAAATATTGGTATGCTTAAGGGAATTTATTACGAATGTATCTATAATAATTTTCCACTCTGCATCATTAACAAATTTCTAACTCAGACGTTACTTACCTTTCTCTAAAACGCGTTGAAAGCCTTCTTCGTAGTGCGAACCGTAAGTCATTCCGAAACTACAAAGTAATGATGAATTATAGGCACATACCTTCCGACCAAACGCTCGCAGCACGTGAAATGAGCAAAGAACTATTCTGCAATGTGGAAACACCGGAGAGACCTCCGTCTGATAGTTATCCATGAGAAACGTCTTTGTTGCATCGGTACATCCCATAATGGATTTAAAACTTTGCAGGAGGAACGTGATATCTAACACTGTCTCTCTCTTACAAAAAGAAAATATATAACAGAAGCACTATTTCCACACCTATCTGTGGCAACTAACTGAAAAGACTGAAACTTTAAACATTACACTAGTATCTGCAACTTACCCAAGATTATTCGTTTTGTACGTGGAATCAATGCAAATTACTTCTGCAGGCTGAAACATATAACATCAATCCGTCCATTTGAACTCTTTTTCCGAAATTGTTCTGTTGATTCTAACAGCTGCAGAACTTCATCCACACTTTTCATGCCTATAATGACGTTAACCAATTATTTCGTAATCTGTATACCTCCAAACACTTATCTCAATTTCATAACATCTTTTCGTGTTATATATTTTCCGAATTCCAAGAAAACTGCATCCCTAAGTTCAGCAGCTGACATCATCTTTTAACCATACAATTTACTTCAGTCTTCTCCTTCGTTAGGCAACGTCTGCAGCTGTCCACCATCATAAATTATTCCGTATATGGATGATTATGTACTCCCTTCATAATACCTACTTCCATGCATCTATTAACTGAATTAGCACAGAAACTCAACTTACAACGCATACACTTAGAAAACTCGGACTGAAAAGTCAGATATGCACTTTCTGCCTTCCAGGCCTAAATCCTTTGGACCGACTTTACCGTTTATGACCAAGGGTGCACACATAACTCACACATTTGTACCGAAGAATCCGATTACTGATATCTATACGAATGTATCTCACAACATAATGAATATGTGCAAGCTTATTGAATTCTTTAAAGGCATCCTTAAATGCATCTCACGTGTTGAGACGTTTGCACTTCAGAATGCGGTTAAATACATCCACCACTTCGTCAGTCATCAACAAAAACAACACTTTCACGCTTTTTCAGCAGTTAACACTAATTCCGTATTGCCTTCACGTATGCGCAAACTCGAAACCACCAATCACACCGCGTGAAAGTGACCTGGAAGTACTCAGCCTCTCCATAAACCGTGTGTGCCACTATCCGTTGCCGTTTGATATTGTCCTTGAGCATTTACATATTGTTTGTGCGGCAGGACGCATAAATATATGGTCAATGGAGTGGTTATTTTGTATGCCGACTACCCTTCGCGTACATAATAATAATAATAATAATAGTGTATTCTCATTTTGTACATGAGGGAAGCCAGTTTACAGGCATCATCAGTCTAATAAATTACATATACGATTAGCAATCATACTTAATAATAATGTTTTAATAAAATATACATTTTTTCCTGCCTGTGTAGGACACATCAAAGGTACAGGCATGGATAAGTATTATTTAAATTTCACAAATTTCGTGTATAGTTAAATTACATGGTTGCTGATGTTTCTCTCATTGGTTTGTGGGAACAATATGATAATCAGTCATTCAATGGAGCATATCATGAAATATAGGAATATTGCCTTCGCATTAACAAAACAACCCAAGTATGTTTTGGGTGGATTACAAATACATTGGAAAAAATAGAGTTGAAGTAATTCCGAATCTCATTTTTGATTTATATCCAAATTGGGTAATAAGAAAGAATCGTGACTTTGTATTACAAACTGATACTTTTTCATTCCACAAATGTAATCCAGGTTGCGTCGTGGGGAAAGTTAATTCGTTATTAGCTAGGCAAATGAAAGATACGGGACCAATAATGTTTGCAGATCATTTGTCGTTGTAAATGGTTAAATATCCACATTCTTCATTCTCACTCGAAAAGTCATATGGAAGCTAAAATGGTGAGAGTAAAAAGAAGACAAACAACAGCAACGCAAAAGAGAGCAAGAGGAGTCGTTAAGGAGTGATTAATAAATATATACATATATATTCTGCTTAGTAACTATGGTTATTCTGGTACACTAACTAACTAGTCCTGTCATGCCAACTTTTATATTATGTGTGAACTAATATCACTGTCCCGTGTAGAAATGTTTATCATGTAGTTTCAATAATATTAAAATTTATAATTGTAGTTTGTTGTAACTACACGTTTAATGAACTTAAAATATCTGTGTATGGTGAAAAAGAGGGCGTAAGAGTCAGACGCAGAAGTTCATTGTCATCTTTGAGGAGTCTGGTGACTGATGAGATGAACACTGGAAGTGTGTTTGCATCACGCACATTAGCTGGTAGTCTATTCCAAATGACTGAAAACTTATTTAAGAAGAAGTTGTACCGCATGTAAGTCTGACAAGACTCTATAGCAGCTAGGTTGTGATGATTTCTAAGATTGTAACTGATGACAGCGGTAGGTTTAGTTATTGGCTCGAAGGAGTGCAAGAGAAGATTAGTTAGCTTGTAGTAAAAGATAAGGTTTAGCTTAAGACGTCTTTTCCAGAGGGGTTCTAATGTTAGTCTGTCGCATCGCTCATAGTATTTGAGACCACTTTCTAAACCAAGAGTTCTTGAGGTAAACTGCCGTTGCACTCCCTCTAATTTAAGCTTGTCATTTTGTCTTAGTCCGCTAAGAATAAACGGGCAGTATTCTAAGATAGGTCGGACACATACTTTGTATAATGAAACCCTAGTTTCACAACTAAAAAAACTTGCGTGTTATGCAACCTATCAGCCTTCGTGTTTTACGACTGGCATAATCAGTCTGTTCAGAGAACGTTAGGTTACTAGAGTATCTAATACGGAGATCTGCGACTCACTTGAGCTTAGCTAGTTTGCGCCCATTTATTTCAAAAGTCAGGTCAAGGTTACTGTTGCCGATACAAATCCAGCCGCATTTGTCAATGTTAAAGTTTAGACAGGATTCAGCGCACCATGTTGAAAGACTACTTAGTTCAAGATGTATTTTATCTACCAAACTCGAAACCACCATTCACACCGCGTGAAAGTGACCTAGAAGTACTCAACCTCTCCATAAACCGTGTGTGCCACTATCCGTTGCCGTTTGATATTGTCCTTGAGCATTTACATATTGTTTGTGCGGCAGGACGCATAAATATATGGTCAATGGAGTGGTTATTTTGTATGCCGACTACGCTTCGCGTACATTTCGACTATTGACTTTGAAAGATTTATTTGTAGCTTGGTGGCAACCTGTACTTGGTTGCAAATTATCCGATCAGCTGTTGCGCATTACCTATTCCTTCAGCAGGAACCGATGAATATTGCTAATATCAAAATCGTGCTTCTGAACTTTTGTGTGGTGTTCTGGTTGCTAAAAGTCAATGGAATCCATAGAAACGTGCGAAGGTTGGTGTTCTCAAACGGGCGGAGACTGCAATATGTTTTACGTCAATTAAAACATTCACTGTTTCCTGAGAAGGTCTCTACCTGAGATAAATGCACACTACAATATATTCTAGTACTTTTCTGGATTTAGATAACATTGTCGTGTGTAGTTACGTGAGGATATCTGATAAGGGAGACATTTTGTCTCATTATTAGGTATTATTTCATAAGCTTCTAGTTTTTTGCTATTATTCTGAAGCCATATAATGTGCGTTTGTTCAACGGCGTTTCGCAGGATTATCTTGAAATCATGTAGTCGTTGTGTCTGACATGTATTGAAGCTATGCACATAACGTCTAGAAGCAGTTGCTATGCCTACTTGAGGAAGAATCGTCAATGTCTGCAAGTAAGGGCTTCAGAGCATATTTTTTAAATGGCTCCAGAAGCAAATAGAATCACCAGTACGCATTAATAGTGAGAATAGTAGACGTAGCTCTTCTATAGATAGATAGGTGCACTATAGATAGATGACAAAAAATTGACATTTACGCATCTTTTAAACGTGTCTGTAAAGCGTGCTTTTGGCGTATCCTAACCTTTGTAGAACCCTCTAGCTGGCAATTAGGAAGTTTGAACCACCTTTATGCAACCATAGCAACGATTCTTGGGTAAACTTTGTTCTGATACCAGTCAAGGTAGATGTACTATTATCTCTCATATTTGGTTTAGTGATCTAAATTGTTATTTTGACCTTCAGTATGCTCTTTCAACTCGACCAAACTTTTCCTCACCTTTCAACTCTGTTATAATTTCATATTTATTCCGATGACGAATCCTTGTATGATCACATTGTCTCAAGCTTGTTGCGCAAACACAACACTACATGATCCAGACAAATTACGCCTTCTTATTGCTTTTTCTAAATATCCACTTGTGTTAAAAGTAGTGACTGATGTAATCGCACATTGATATAAACTTCTATTAATTCTCACTGCGTTAACTCGCTAACAATTATATTAATAGTCACATTCATGTATGCATCCTGTAAACCCTTGTTTTGTTTTTAAGCTAGTCGGTGATTTCGGTTACCCCACGGAGTTCGTTGCTAAAGAAAGCGGTTTCTAATACCGTTGAATTTGTATTCAGTGTTAAGTCATTATTAAATGTATTCCCTATCCCTCAAACGCATATTCAAATTGTTGATAGTGAATATTAAATTTTGAAAATGCTGCGGGTTACAGAGTTCGGGAGGTTACGGTCATGTGTTATATTGAGTATTGCATTTAGAATCGACGTTTGCATTTGAGCTATATTGTCGTCAGTATGCAGTACATTCTTGTTTTCGTGATAAATTTGTTAGCAGTGATTATAATCGGTACATGCATTTTGAAAGGATAGTATGTAACGAAACGTATAAATTCAGTGGTCAAAGGTTAGAACTATCCGTTTCAATTGGAACGGGTGCTCACGTAAAGAAAAACTGACTATTCGAAAGTTGGAACATCCCATAAATGATAAAGTTATTAGCATTGTTTACACGCGCATAGTTGAGGTTACTCATTTACAAGTGTTGGCTGCTTATTGGTAGTTTAAGGGACGTTTTGATTGAGGGGAACATAGGTGTGGCAGTATAACTGAATGCACGGATATGCAGCATCATCTGGCCAGCATAAACATATTTTGAAGTGGAACACAACCGGACAAAGTATTTCGAAGAGAGGAGTAGAGCAGCCTCCTGAAACTACTAATTTAGTGAGTAAGTAAATTTGTGTTTGAATTATGACTGAAAATAAACGGTTTGTTGATAGGCTAAGTTATTATCATTATTCAGTTACGTTAGAATAAGTGTATCCGAACACTATTTTATTCATAATTCTGTCTTTCGAATAACTTAGAAACATTCCATTATGGGTAAATTTTGTTTTGATAAAGTCTCACAGTGTTATACAGTAAGGTTTACTGATGACGTTTCGAGCACAATTTATTGCTCATGATCATATCAAGGTGATCACACGACTTCCTAAATTCATTTATATAGTTCCATTGTTTTTCTCTTGATTTTCACTTGGTTTGATTGGTAATAGTATTTTCCATATTTCAGGTATGAGTGACAAGTCATTCCTATTGCATGTGTTGGGTGTAGACTGTATGAACAAGGATTCAGTAATCAACCTCTCTCTCCACCTACCTGGATTACTTTTTAGAATTTTAACCCTCTCTCACCCTATTGTGTGATTGTGTGTTAGCGCATGCGTTGCAATTGCTGGGCTTTTTTCTAAATTACTTATCTTCTCGGGTCAACCATTCTTACCTTAGCTAAATTTGACCCATTTAGACAAAATAATATTATTTACAAAATACCATGCAATGACTGTGAGGTCAACTACATAGGTCAAACTAGTAGGTCAGGGGTAGTCAGATTACCAGAGCATAAGAATTTAGCTAAGGTAAGAATGGTTGACCCGAGAAGATAAGTAATTTAGAAAAAAGCCCAGCAATTGCAACGCATGCGCTAACACACAATCACACAATAGGGTGAGAGAGGGTTAAAATTCTAAAAAGTAATCCAGGTAGGTGGAGAGAGAGGTTGATTACTGAATCCTTGTTCATACAGTCTACACCCAACACATGCAATAGGAATGACTTGTCACTCATACCTGAAATATGGAAAATACTATTACCAATCAAACCAAGTGAAAATCAAGAGAAAAACAATGGAACTATATAAATGAATTTAGGAAGTCGTGTGATCACCTTGATATGATCATGAGCAATAAATTGTGCTCGAAACGTCATCAGTAAACCTTACTGTATAACACTGTGAGACTTTATCAAAACAAAATTTACCCATAATGGAATTACACTCTACCGCAGTGCACAAGTTTTATTCTTATATCAATGAACTTGGAAACATGACGTTTACTTTTAGTTTTTTATTACTAAGTAAAGGTGGACATCCCTAAGCGCTTCTTGATAAAAGATCAAATTTTCACCAAAGTAAGTAAATATGTTCACATCCAGAAAACACTTACATCTGGACTTGTTTTTCCTAATACCACAACACCAGCTGACCCACCAATTATGGTCACAAAATAAAACTAGATCTGCCGAAGACAGTGTGATTCTGACTTCTAGATATCGTAGTGTACCGTGAAGGAAGAATATATCCATATGTTCATAAGATTAGACGCATGGTACTAATTCAAAACTAGGTAACTACTGTTCACGGCCACAGAATACCACCTTACAATCTATTCCTCTAATCGTGTCAATCATTTTGACACCAGTTATGACTAGAGAAGGAGCACCATGGGTTTTAAGAAAATCCATTTGTGCCCCTTAATATTATGTACATTCCGTAATTATAGGCAAAGTAAGAAATGCACCAAGTCATTACATATATGCAGACATTAATTGAGGGTACAACGGAGGGTCTATTTAAAGGTACGCATTCTCGATATGGCCCAGAGTTCACGTGAAGTAACACAGGCCTGCATCTACAGATGCGTGTATAAGTTGTCGTTTTCGCCAGGCTTTCGTCTAAATGACTCAGTTGGATGCCTCGATACTTAACAAATGCTAATTTCATGAATTCCCCCTGTACCTGCAAGGTTTTTACAACACAAAGAACACCCTGCTGGAATGTGGTGCGGTGTTACACTAGAGTTCCTCAGATTAAAGCTAGACCATACTTTTAATAATATCAGTATTACGGCGTTTAGTTGAAAAAGTAATTTGACTCTGTCAAAGATGCTTTGGGCTGGATTTCTCAATGCAAAGTATTATCCCCTATCAAAGTACAGTGAAACAATCCTTCAGGGGGATATTCCAGCTTCGTCGAAAATTGAATAGAAGCATTTCAACTTATACAAAATGTGTACAGTAATGAATACACTATTAATTCATTGCGCAAGACCCTGCATTACCCTATAATAATTTTCTTGTTTGGAAAACAAACATGTACATGTAGATTGTGTCAGTAACTGCACATATATTTTAACATCTGGATTTCATACGTTGTCAATGTATTTGAAGATTGAACGATCAATTCTTGGTTGTTTGCTCAAACCCAACTTCCCGATATTTTCGCGGAGGCATCAATACGACAGTCATCGTCTCATCGGTCGCTGTTCAGAAAGAAGTCAGTATAAAACCGTCAGAAGTAATATTGTGATTTATTATTGTAATATTTGTTCATGGACCTTAGTTATAGCTTAATTTTAAAGTTGGCTATATATTGGTGTTACAATAAAGAATTCTGGAGTGGCCAATCGGTGTTTTTGTTTTGCGTCCGTTATTACTAAGCGTTTCTGAAAAACTTCAAGGAACAGCGTGAGTCCGAGCGTGGCAAGAGCTGGGCATTAACGGTTTACGAGACGTGACTGACAGTTTCTGAAGGCAAGTAAGTTTTTGACGGTTTTGGACCGCTGGTGACAGTTTGGATAGCCACCGTTCATCTTTCCTGGTGCCGGTCAAGTCCTCTTTGAACAAGCAATATCTGGAACTCTTTTGGAATTGGGTCAAGTTCAACAATGCCTGGGTCAAAGAAGGGGCAGAGTGTCTTGGATGCAAACAGGAAAGTAAGCCATGGTGACTTGTCTGTTAATTGTAACGATGTGTCTGATGTTAAGCATGACATGGTTGATGTTACTGTTTCGCCGTTCAGGGATAATAGGAACATCAAACTCCCTAAATTTGAACCACGGTGTTTCGACAGAAACCCGGCTGATTATTTACAATTTGTAAAGGAGTTTGAGATCATGCTGAGTGGTTGTTCATTAACTGATGAAATGAAGTTAATGTATTTGATGAGGTATTGCACTGGAATTGCTGCAAGAGCTATACAGTGTTGTGAGTTTATGAGGCCCAATGAGGGCTACGATGAGGCTATGAGCATATTACGTCAAAGGTTTGGAAGACCTTCGATGATTGTAAGGAACGTATACGAAGCTGTCAAAGGTAACGGCAGCCAACTTCGAGATGACTCCAAGGCACTTACTGAGTTTTTAGATAATCTTATGACTTATAAGAATACCTTGATTTCGATGAATTGCATGAGTGACCTCAACTCGAGTTTTATACTAGAAGTAATAGCAAGACGTCTACCTACTCGACTGCAAAGGAAGTGGGTGAAGATAAGCTCCCGTATGGACGATGAGGGTATCGAGCCAAAGTTTGATGATATCCTGAAACTAGTAAAAGATAGTGTCAATCAATCTATGAGCAAGTTTGCCAGTATATTGAATCTCACCCCTAGAATAGAGCAGTCTGAGGGTAAAACGCAATCATTGATGACGAATAGGCCTCAGAGAGGTGGATATCGAGAAGGCTCGATGATGTCTAGTAATGCATATAGATCTAGTGAGTGTAACTGGTTTCGTAGTACATCCTCAACAGATGAGTTACAAGCTGCAAGACAAACACGGTTGTGTTTTACACGTTTGCAAGAGGTGCATACAAAGGTGAACTGTGAACCAGTAAGCAAGTTCAGTGATAAGCTCAATGTAAACTCCAGGTCTGACTCCGAATTGTGTGACGATAACGGTGCGGTTAAGAAGTCTGTAGTTGCATCTGGTAAGCCATTGCTGAATAGAGTGTCAAAGAGTAGAGATACTGCTTCAGAGTGCAGTTCTGACTCCACAAGTTTACAAGGTATTACTAGTCAGAGTGAAGTTATAAAGTTGTGTAGGATTTGTGAGTAGGAACCAAAATTGTCTACTTCTGTTATTAAAGAGTTTGAAATTGATGAAGTCGACCAGATAGATGATGGTAAATTGAATATTTGTGATAATGGTCATGATAGTGCAGATTTGTCTTTGGTTGATCATGATGAAATGGAGGGAATGCCTACTACCGCCAAGTTAAATAAAGGTTCTGTACAACTTGAACGTAAAGTAGAAATAAATGCAGGTGCAGTTGCAGAAGGCATGCGTACTTGTGAGACCGTCAGTGTGATTGATCAGCATGTAGCCCACCTATCATCAGATGCTAGTGCTAAACCTGACCTGATAGTAAAAGACAGCAGTGGTGGTGGTCTTGCAGGTAGACAAATTTCACAAAGCCGAGCAACAACAGCTTTTGATCCACCGCTAACTTCATCAACTGATATCAATCAGTCGTCGTTGGTGCTGTCATCCACAATGAAAAAGACGCCCATCGACTCAAGTATCTTGTGCAATGACTATGCTAGTATCAGTTTGTTTGAAAGGACGAATATCAATGGTCAGTTTAGTGAGGATAAGCCAAGAATAAACGAGAGAGTAATTGTTAAATTGACTTGCACGAATAAAGGCATTTCTTGTTTCAAGTTACTATTTGAATGTTATTATCTTTGGTGTAAATTACTCTGTGCCTACGCTTGGTTGACCAGATACGTCGTGTGTTTGTTGGTCATCTATGTTCTACGATACAATGACATGAGCGTGTTACCGTCCAGATTTGAGGATATAGCTCATAGAAGGAAGTCAGCAAATGAACTCTGCAACGATTTTCTAACCTAGGGCATCAACCTGAGAAGGGTTGTAGGCGTACTGCTGTAAGTCCTACAATTCTTCAAAGGGTAGCGCATCAATGAGCAGTCCAATGTGCTCGGTGTGTGATTTTGTACATATGTTCATGTTGTATATACTGAATTGATATCATCTGTCATCTATCTGTTGGTAATTCTGTTTGTGTCCGGACGACTTCCACTTGGATCATCAACCTGAGAAGGAATGTAGGCGTACTGCTGTAAGTTCTACAATTCTTCAAGGGTAGTTCGTCATGCCAGAATCCACAACATATGATGTGTTGATTGTACATATGTTTGTGTTAAATAATTGTGTGAGTTCCCATCAATGTGATTGTTGGTTAATCTTGTTTGTGTCCGGACATTCTTCAACTTACAATCGTCAACCTGAGATGGGTTGCAGGCACATTGATATAAGTCCTGCAATTCTTCAAGGGGATTACATCAAGACATGAAATGCGAGTTTGTGTGTACTGTTTGTGTATATGTGTGGTGTGTCATATCAATTGGTGTATTTTGGATTCATTGTGTTTGCTTGTTGTTTTCGTATCTTGTTGTTATTGCGTAATTTTGTTAAAATTTTCGTCGTGATTACTTCTGAAGTTGTTTCTAGTCTTCTACATCCATGAATGAATAGATTGATGTTAAGGACAGCAGATGGGGCGTATACGCCGGGGAGGCTTGGCTATTGCTGAGAATGAAATGCATACGGAGATAATTGTTAGGTGTGGTCCGACACGCCGGGGAGAAAGAGTGTAAACGACTGAGGCTCACATGCCTCACCGCTACTAGAACTGAGGCAGAATGAGTGACAACCGATTTCAGTGGTTATTGGTAGTGAGTAGATAAGAGGATGTGCGTAGAGTATCATGAGTTGGTGCTATGGTCACGTTGCATTCTGCAAGAGTCATTCTAGCAAGTGGCGATTGTGTTGCAAGATGTCAAGAGGAGGTCTCTGTCTGGAGGCGCAGGTCGTCATTGATGTGTGAGATTGTGCTGTGGGTATGCTTGTGGTGTGTTGGATTTTCTGTTTGTTTTCCATTTCAGCTCTGCCCGTGTGACGCAGGTTCTCGCAATGGCATCCAAGTCAACGTGTATTGGTCGTGATGGGAAATAGGGATGGATCCTTTTTCGCCAGGGAGTGTCAATGTAGTTGAAGATTGAACGATCAATTCTTGGTTGTTTGCTCAAACCCAACCTCCCCTATTTTCGCGGAGGCATCAATACGACAGTCATCGTCTCATCGGTCGCTGTTCAGAAAGAAGTCAGTATAAAACCGTCAGAAGTAATATTGTGATTTATTATTGTAATATTTGTTCATGGACCTTAGTTATAGCTTAATTTTAAAGTTGGCTATATATTGGTGTTACAATAAAGAATTCTGGAGTGGCCAATCGGTGTTTTTGTTTTGCGTCCGTTATTACTAAGCGTTTCTGAAAAACTTCAAGGAACAGCGTGAGTCCGAGCGTGGCAAGAGCTGGGCATTAACGGTTTACGAGACGTTGCTGACATACGTCTTCTATCTCGCTTCTCCTTATAATAATAATCTGATAGTTATTAACGAGTGCATTGAAGGGTATATCATGGACCATGAGTAGCACTTTGTATTAAGCAGGAGTATGAGCACTTAGCGAAAGTATTTTCGAGAACAAATACTACGAGGTTAACCTTTTTCTAATGTATATGCGCTTGTCAACGCAATGAAAAGATAATGACGGATTTTTATCACAAGCATTGCATTCACTATGCGAGAAAGGTTATCACAGGCAAACTCTATAGCAAGATGTACAAGTCCTGCATGTCATTGCATCAGTAATGTATGCGTACCAATTTTACTACGGCCCAAAGTGAATAATCTCAAGGCTTCACACCAATAACTTTGTGGGAGATGGTGTACTGAAAGACTGCCTGCAGACACCATGATGACGACATGTAGTGGAATGTGCACAAAGACTGACAGTCTGCAATGAGGAAGACAAAAATGAAACAATTAGGTGACGCACAATGCGTACGATAAGTATTTTTGAAGTATGTATTAAACTTTGGCACTGTGGTAGAGTATAACTCCATCATGGATAGGATTTTATTTTAATAAACCATATAGTGTTCTACGGAAACATTAAGTGATGACGTTTCGAGCACAAATTATTGCTCACAATCAAATCAAGCCAACCACACATTTTTGTGATTCGGTTATACACATAAGTATTTTAGTTAGGCGTGCTACAGGGACAAAAATCACTCATCTCATTCCCTTCTATTCAGACTGTATGTTATGTCCGTGTTACTTACTTGTGGTTCGTGGTTTATTATTCAGTGCACTTTAGCTGGACAATTTAAGGAATCGAGAAAATGCGTAGAGTACTTAGAAAACAGCATTGATAATTGTTGAAGCAAATTAACACTGTAGTGAGTTGTGACACTAGACAGCTGCAGCGACAAATGCAGACTGACTGAGTTTTACCATAGAACTCAGCACAGATGTGTGAGGTAGGCAACAATATGATCTTACACTTTTTAGTTAGATGTTGAAATTAGAGACATTGTATATGATTTTTGTTTGAAACGATACATGTTTTAATACACATAACCTCCGCGTAGAATTCGAAATACACCGTACTTTTGGAAGCTTCACATTCTCTCTGGCCATTACTGTCTACTTGCTCCACTCATACCGTGTTGAATACTTTGGATTTGTTGCCAGTAACAACTGTCGCCATCACTGTCTGGCTGAGACGTTTCCCTGCCTGATTATCTTCACTAAAGATGCACGGTTTGACACATTTCAGGGCGTGACGTCCGAACTTGCTATGGTACCAACATATATTTCTGTCCCTGCAAGTCATGTGGGAACGCTGCGGGAGAAAGGGGTCGTCGTTGTAATTGTGACCTTGCTTGTGAAATCTGTCTCTGGACTCGTCGATCGGACCTATTATTTTCCAACTTGTCAATCCTTGCCGCTAAGTCTGCAATGGCGGCAAGTACTGGTGACGACATTATAGGAATAGGAATATTGGTGCAAATTGGGATACAAATATGAGACCACAAACAAAATCAGAATGAATATACAAATTAGCAAAAATAAGTGTATGAATTTTCCCAAAATAATCCGTGTCCAAAACGGGCTCACCAATTAATTTGTTGGGGACTATTAGGAGAGCTCATTAACATTACAAAAATGCAAATAAAAATTCAAGTCAATAAGATGTTAGGGTAAATATATATTATCAAAAAATGCAGTAACGCCTTATATTAAGGAAAAATTTACTTGGTTATAACGTTGAAGTCCGCGACCACAAATTATCAATATAATCCAAGGAAGCGTTCACTGTTGGAATGCGTCTGCTGGTAGATGCTGTGGACCGGTTGTAGAGCTGTCTTCGGATAAGGATAATAGACTCCTGCAATAAGTCCAAAGTATGCAACACGGTATGAGCGGAGCAAGGAAGCAGAAATGGCCAGAGAGAAGGTGAAACTTCCAACAGTATGGCGTATTTCGTATTGTACATGGAAGTAGATGTATTTTAACAAGAATCGTTTTAAACAAAAATCATGTACAATGTCTCTAGTTTCTACAACTAACAAAAAGTGTACAATCATATTTTCACGTACTCCACAAATCTACTAATCACGGTGTGCGTAAGTGAACTTCAAGTTCTCAGCCTCTCCGTTAGCTATTTGTGCTGCTATCCTCTCTCATAGTTGTTTAATTTTGTAAGTGATCAACATCTAACAAAAAGTGTACAATCATATTTTTACTTACTCCACAAATCTCCGTTTGACTAACTAGGCTTAACATGCATTAATCCGAATTCACATGTTACAGAAGCTCATATTATATCGACGCGCTGAAGATATTGAAAAGAAGCAGAAATGAAGAGTATACTAAACATCTTCTTAATTTACAAAAAAATTTTGATGAAGGGTATTAGCGGTACGTTCGAAATCGGTGACGATTTTGCAAGTGTTTGCTCTTAAATATTTTTATTTTTGCTTATTTTGACTTAATCCTTGAAATTATGGTCCAAATTTCTAAAAAAACGTGTTCATAGAAACTCGATTGTTCTAGATAGTGGCTCAGATTCGGTTATAACTGCTTTACCGCCGTGTAATACAGTATCAACTACTAGCTCTCAAAGTGGTTTGAGTGCAGATCTCACTCCTGTGATACAGGTGAAAAATGTTCTGTAAGAAATCTCTGAGTTCTGTGCACAAATAATAATGTATATTCTCATATAAACATATAAATTTACATGAAAATGCATGCCAATTTTACAGGCACGATCAAGTATGATATAATATCAAATCGTAGATTGTCTACAAGTTAATAATGTTTCAACAGTTAAATATTTGATATATATATAAATACACATTGTCTGAACTAGGCTGTATAGTTATTGAATTGTACAATTGTCCTCCAGGTTGAGCGGGAAAATCGACTTCGTTTCGTTTTCATCCCGTGGTTGTCGGCATACGATAACCAACCAATATTGAGGTAAGTACAACGTTTACAAGGGATTGAAAGCTGTTTTAGAAAAGTAAAAGTGCTAAGGTGAATCAATAAAGTGTAATGAAATGGGTAAGTGCAAGTATCATTAATAAATGCATTAATAAAGGAAACTCCCTAGGCTGACAACGTTCATTTGCAATGTATAATGCTTCCTGTACAGTTTGCTCTATCATGATGTCCACTTTTGGTTTTAATACATTTTTCCTCATGCCGGTTTTTTTATTTTATGCCTTTTTGTGCATTTGGTGCACAACCGTACCCTACAGAGAATAGGAATAGAATAATTCGAATCAAATTCATAAAAAGCTATAAAATGTTAGGTTTAATGGAATATAATGAGGATCAAGTAAAGACGTTATTAGAAAATGAGATAAGACATTGTGAAGTGGTATTTAAAGATCCGACAATGGACAGCAAGTTAGTTTATAAGATGCCCCATAAATCTGTGCAGATCCCACATGGTCGCATCTCAACAATAGGCTGAGCGAATGGTATATATTTAAAGGTAGAAGCATGATCTGTCAAGGCGTTCATTATTATCTTTTTCAAGATAAAGATCTAAGCCCTCATAAAAATCAGAAATATCTCGAGCCTTTAATTTGTATATTGCTGTTCCTGCAGAATGGGGCGATTCACCTTAGTGACCCCCACCATATCTACTGATCAGCTAACGCCACCCTCCCTCCTTTTTTGATGTTAAGCTCTGAGACTATGATTATTATGGCTACCGCAAATATATTGCTTGGTACCAGACATGTTCGTACCTCATATTCCATCTCCCTAGCTTTCTTAATGAGTGCTTCCAATAGGTCTCCGCGTACATCTTTATGAACATTATATATGTATGCATGCGTCCTAATGAACAGATTACTTTACAAGAAGTTAAAACCTTAAAGAATAAAAAGAATAGGTTTTGTGAATAGTGAAGCAAGATTCAGCAGAACAATATAGTTAGGGATCAATGTAGGTAGTATGAACTGAAGGTAAGGTCGGTTGGCAGGACTTAGTGTACTAAATTATCATGACAGTCTTATATATAGTAACATCTGACATTGCAAAGTAACCTGTCTACACATATTATAAAAAGATATTAACAGAACCAACAAAATTTCAGCATTTGGTTAACAATACTACAGAAGGGTAGTTAGTACTACAGGTAGTCGTAAAGTAAATCAATCTATGTATAATAAGAGCATAGTCAGTGTCATAATTCGTATTATCAAAGAATACATTAGGCTCAATAACTGAGTGTTATAAGGGAAACAAGCATGGTAAAGCAAGAGAACACTTGCCGCATAGCTATTTTAATCATTTTAAGTATTTTAATGACAATCGAATTTCAAGTATTGAACCTACATAATTACTAAGTATTATTATGTTAGTCTGGGAACTAGTGTACTTTCTGTAGTTAAATATTGAAATGCCATTGTCTCTCCACTCTACCAGCAGTTGAGATCTTTGAGGCGGGCTAGGGTGGACATGTTTATATGTTTTTCTAGGCTCCTTTTGAAACTGTCAGGCCTTTCACAGGATCTTATCTCAGAGGGTAGTTGGTTCCAAAGTTTGCAATATTTAATGGTGAAGAAGTTAGCTCTAGTGGTGAGTTTATGGGTGTTAACCTTGAGAAGGTAGTTGTGGTTGCGTAGTCCATACGATTTAGGATTAGCCCAGGTTATGGACGAGTTACTGTTACAGTGCTTTCTTATAACTTTGAATAAGAGAAATAAATTGCACTTCACTCTCCTTAACCATAAGGGCTCTAAGTCCAGTCGAATACATCTGTCAAGGTATTCTATTTGCTGACCATAGCCTAATATGCGTTTCGTAAGGAATCTTTGGACACTTTCAACTTTTTTTCTGTCTGCTGATTTAAAGCTACTGTATAAGTGGGCACAGTATTCAAGTTTGGGGCGAATGCATATCTTATATATGGCTAATCTGGCTTCTGGAGTGTAAAAGTTGCGTAGCACAAAGCCGGTTAGACGTTTACAATCAGATACCACCTTATTTGCATGTTCAGTAAAGGTAAGATCTGAGTATGTTATCCCGAGATCTGTGACTGTGTTTGTGTTTGAGACAAGGTCACCGTACATGTATAGACACATGCTAGGTTTCCAACGTCCGAAGTATGTTATCCCAGATTTAGCTGGATTGAACGTTAACTGCCACTTTTCACTCCAATTACATAGACTATTTAGGTCTTCTTGGATTTTACTAACAATATTCATATCATTATAGTCAAAATCATAGACAACTTTGAGGTCATCTGCAAAGAGGTATGGCTTGCCATACTTGATCATAGAGACAATATCATTTATGAATACAATGAATAGGGTAGGGCCAAGAACACTACCTTGTATCACGCCGCTGGTTATCGGTTTGGATGTTGATAAGTGATGGTTGACTTTAACTAACTGTTCTCTTCCTGTAAGAAAGGAAGTTATCCACTCAAGAAGCCTTCCACTTATTCCATAAGATAGGAGTTTCAGTATGAGTCTTTTATGTGGGACTTTATCAAAAGCTTTCCTAACATCTAGAAATAATGTTGCTGCCGAACGACCTTTGTCTACACATTCAGTAATGTGGTCGAAATAATCTAACTGGCACGTAATGCACGATCTTCTATTTAGGAAACCGTATTGGAAAGGGGATATTAAGTCATTCGAGAGCAAATACTGAACAATTTGCTTCTTTACAATCTTTTCCATCACACGTGAAACTACGGAAGTAATGTTGATGGGGCGGTAATTATCTATGTCCGCTGTAGGTCCGGTTTTGTGAATGGGTACAACGTAGGATTTCTTCCAGCTATTTGGATATGTTCCACTCCTTATCGAAGTTGAAAATATCTTGAGAAGAAGTAGATTCATGTCATTTCCACCATTTTTTAAGAGGACGGAAGACATTCCATCTGGGCCGGGAGTATTAGTAAGCTTAAGAGTTGTGATAGCTTTATCGATTTCTTGGGCGTTTAAGACTACATCGCTTAGACACTTTTCTGTTTTACGAGGGAAATCTATATCCTGGTCATTTTCTAGAGTGTACAGTTTGGCAAAGTGCGTGCTAAACACCTCACATATATCCTCAGCACTTTCGTGAGTAATGCCACCTAGGTGTATTATTTTTGGATATGTTGATTTGGAGTTAGTTAACCTACTTTTGAAGAGTTTGGCTATTTCTCCAGTGTTATGTGGCGACTGAATTGCCCGCGTTTCTTTATTCCTAAGACTTAGATTTTTTAACTCATGGATTCTAATGAGGATTGTTTTGATAGCGATTAACGACGATAAGTCGTCATGTCTATAGTAACTTAATGAATGCTTCCGCAAACTTCTTCTTAATGATATTGGAATAAAATCACCTTGAGGGATTTTGAATTTAATCAGTTTCACAGGCGCTATGACATCATTAACCGACTGTATATTGTCATAGAAGTTTTTAAGGACTTCCTCTAAGGAGTCATTGGTAAAGTAGGAATCCCAATTAGAGTATCTAATCAAGTCCTGATACAAGTCCCAATCAACCCGCGTGTATGGTCTTATAGGTGTCCGACTAACTTCGTTTCTGTGTATAGTTTCTGGAGAAATGTTAAACGAACATGCAACTATTTTATGATCGCTACCTGGGAATTCATGTCCCACATGAATTGTAGATGGTGCTACGTTGATCGTGAATATAAGATCAAGAATGTTATTGGACCTAGTGGGTACATTTATGTGTTGCGTCCATCCTCCAGTAATGATGGAATTAAGAAGATTATCATACCTCGAGGGTCCACGAAGTGTACGCCATGATATATCAGGCAAATTGAAGTCACCTCCAATTATATTATAACTGAAGGGGAGATTGGATGCAACACTAAATATGTTGCTGAGTACGTTATCGTATTCGCGGTTGGATGATGGCGGTCGGTATACGCACCCTATAAGGATAGGTTTACTTCTGAGAACTTTTATTTCGACCCACACCGAATCATTAAGTTGTGACAGAATAGGGTGACTAAAATGCGTTGCACAAAAGTGTACAACTGAATTCAGCTTAGACTTTTTCGAGGGTTTGGCATTAGTGCCAGCGTGCAAGGGATGCACGTCAATACTGTGATTTGTTGACATTTCTATGTCTGAAATTTCAGTATTTAGAGCTAAGTCTTCAACAGCTTCTTGACTACTGTTTGTTTGTGCATGCGATATTATCTGGTGCTCTTGGTCAACATGCAATACAACGAGAGAAGTATGAACATCGGTTGTCTTATTGGGGTTGTCTTCACTCAGTTTACCTGCGCGTCAACGTCTTTGGCAAGAAGTTAAATCAGGTACAATCCTGATATTGGTGTAGGGTGTTGAGGAGCCAAGAGTTTTGCCAGACTCCAAAAATTTCTTAGCTAGGTCAACAGACTTAAATTTGAAGAGTACAGGACATGGGTGGTTTGCGGATTTCTTACGAAGACGCAGAACCTGGCAGTCAAATACTGAAATGTTGCATGCCTGTAGACAGATTGCTTCAAGTTTGATAATAGGTACATTGTGTGGTATATTATATCCTAAAACATTGTATGAGGACATGACCCTCTTTACAGCCTCTGCAGTCAAAAAGTCTAGCAGGCGCTCAGATTTGAGGAGTGAATCTAAGCAAGTTTCTTGTGATGGATCACAAAGTTGGAGGAAAGGAGTGATACTTTCAAACTTATCCTGCAGGTCTGTTATGGATTTCTGAAGGATCTTTAGATCACTAGTGTTCCGGGCTACGTTATCGATTAGTTCTTCCATTAAGTTTGGTACTATAACTCTCGGTGTATCAATTGATCTTAGTACAAATTCATCGTCAGGTCTAATGTTTCTAGTGACCTGCTGACTATTTGATGCTAGTCTCTTAACAGTGCTAACTCGTTTAATAACTTCGACCATTATGGAGGTAAAGATTATAAAAATTTCTCAAAAATTGACAAAAGTGTGTGAAATACTGTTATATTATCTAAATAGATAAAAACAACAATAAACAGGTATGAATGTATGAAGTACGAACTAAAAATAGACCACTGTCAAACGAGTTAACTCTGACAGTTATAAACCACAAAACTAAGGACTTCTCTATAGTTCTTTTGTGATAGATTGCTCTTTATTAACACGAATCTTACTGGATCCAAACAGTATTCTGGAGGTGATAAATTTGGATATTTAGCTACCGAAAGTGCAACCAATATCAACTATAATTATATAGTAGTCAAATATAGAACACGATATTCCAGAATTCGAAAAGTTATTTCCACGTTTTATGGAGAGATTGTAACGTCCTACATGAAGCGCGCGAACCTCCTTGTGAAAGATATCTAGAGGCAAGTAAGTGAACTTCAGGAAAATTAAGGTCAGTTTGATAGTATGTCACTGCCAATCTAAAATATCACGGAGAGCCGTTCTGATATTGGCCAGGTTAATTCTTTACTGGATGTAACTCAAAACAAGCTTTCGGATTTAGACCCAATAGCCTGTCTGTTAAAAAAGCATCCTAAAATGTCTCCAGACAACCTAAATAAAGCTGAAAATCTGATTGACTGCTTGGCTACGGAGATGATGAAGCGTATAACCTCTTCTCACCAGGCTATAGTTTACAACGTACCAGATTCTCTGCCTCTGAAGACTGTAAAACACAAAATCCTGATTTGTTGCGGCATGGCTAGTGTTCCATGTGAATGCGAAGGACTTCGTGAAAAGTCTAACCAGGCTAATTGTCCCATCATTTTAAAATTCAGTAATTCCCTTGATGCTAGTATGTTTACTAAATGTCAGGATCACTTAAGACTGAATAGCAGTTATAAGTCTATAACCGTAGCTCAGGATAAAACACCGTGTCAGCGCAGAATAATGCGTAGTAATAACCTGGTCACCTCCTCCAGCTTAGATTTATCAAAAAGGGTTCGTGCACAGCAACAGACACCTAGTGCTGAAACTAGCATTCAGCAAACTATAATAATAATAATAATTTTTATTTCTGTAACAGAAACCAGCCATTTTTACAGGCATGAACATACGTACACTTATAAAAACTTATGGAATATATAATATGATTTGTTAATTTAGAAATAAGTTTAATACTGGTAAATGTGAGAGAAACATTTAAAATGAAGTGTACAAATAAGGAAATAGATATAGCGTCAAATCTAAACTGTGACTGAAAAAAAATACATGTCAATTTCACGCGGGAATCATAAATGATTGCGTTAGTTGAGGAAGGTGTAATGCAATAGAAACCAATATAATGCCACTAAACAAGTTTCTTTTTCCTCTTTTTTCAGAAAGAAACGTTGACGTGGCATCACTAGAACAAGAGGAAGATCGATTATCTAAACTTGTTATAAACGATGATAACTAGCTTGTAGCCCGGGCAATTCAAGTCTCATTTGCTTGACATCTCTTCCTCGCCGTCTTTGCCTTCTTTCTTCGTCGGTCGTGGCTGTGGTCTGTGTGTGTTATATTGGTGTCGGAGGCGTTTTCTCTACGCAAAGACATGGCAAACTACCTTGAAGATGCTCTTCCCAAGCTTTTTCCGGAGGAATGTGCCTCCACATTGCCAAGCATCCCGCCCCTTCCTCGCCCACCCATGTTCCAGCTCTCCTCAGACTATCCACGTTGGAAGAAACGCATACAGGCGTACCTCGACATCGCTCCCGCGAGCCACCATTCCATCCACGTCCTCAACAGCCTGTCCGACGACGCCTACGCTCGCGCAGACGCGGCTGGGTTCAGCAACACCAATTCCATGCGCACCAACTGGGAGATACTCGACCAATGCTTTGACTTGGGGCAGAGCTCGCAACACACCATGCTCAGATTCTACTCCCGTCGACAGTTACCAAGGGAGAGTTTCCTGGACTACCTCCATGCCCTCCAGCTCCTGGCAGCTGACCTTGACTGCCACAAAGACCTCCCCAGCTGAGACCAGGCAGTGTGCACACGCTTCGTCGAGGGAATGATGCCAGGAGAACTGCGCACACACCTACGGCGTCAGCTCCCAACCAGCACAGTCGAGCTACAACGAATTATCCTCCGTTTCATAGACGCGGAGAACGATCACACGCATACACCCAGCAGCTCTCTATGTCCGCTGCCAACAGCACCCACAGCAATCGTCGTGACTCCCGCCCGCCGTGACCGTTCCAGAAGCCGACGGCGTCCAAATGGGGACGCTACGCGTGGATGTTACTACTGCCAGCGTTACGGGAAGAAGGCCCACAAGTGCGGGCACAACCGTCAGCCAGATCGCAGTAAGTCCCCTATTATTAATTTGTCTATATACTCTCGGTCACAGCAACTTTTGATGTTATGGGGATATATTAATGGCGTACCCTCTAAAGTTCTCTTAGATACTGGTGCGTCAGTTTCGCTCGTAAAGGCTGCCTTCCTTCGACGCTTGCCCCAGCACTCACCCCCAGTAACCACACATAATATCTTGACGACGGCTAACGGCGCTAAATTGGAAGCTCGATCTGCTGCAGATCTACAGCTGCGCCTGGGAGACCTGAATGTGCACCATCGGTTCTTCATCTGTACGCAAATAACATGGGACCTCATCCTCGGAGTAGACTTCCTGACGTCCCACCAAACCCTGATAGATATTCCCAATTCTCGCGTCACAATTGATTCTGTCCCTGTAGCCTTATATAGCCCCCAACAACAGACCTCTTCGGTGTTAAGGGTACCAGTATCTACCACCTTAAATCAAATTTCGGTTGATCCAACCGCTCCTGCTCCTCTCCGAGAGCGAATGCTGGAATTAATTGGTGAGTACGCGGATGTGTTTGATGATGGGGCTAATCCAGGACGAACTGGAGTGGTCAAGCACCGTACTGATACGGGCAGCCATCCGCCGGTGCGCCAGCTACCCAGGCGCATCCCGGTGCATTATCAGCCCCAACTAGAACGTTTGCTACAGGACATGCTGGATAAAATGATCATCGTACCTTCCTCGTCCCCATGTGAGTCACCTATTGTGTTAGTTAAGAAGAAAGATGGATCCCTCCATATGTGTATCGACTACCGCAGGTTGAACGCCGTGACGAGACGTGATTCCTTCCGGATCCCTCGCATTGACTCT
Source organism: Trichobilharzia regenti (assembly GCA_944472135.2). Classification (NCBI taxonomy): domain Eukaryota; kingdom Metazoa; phylum Platyhelminthes; class Trematoda; order Strigeidida; family Schistosomatidae; genus Trichobilharzia; species Trichobilharzia regenti. The sequence continues at coordinate 31,352,858 of OX235266.1, forward strand.
ACTCTCGACGCACTGAGTGGCTCAAAATGGTTCTCCACGTTAGATTTAGCATCTGGGTACTGGCAAGTTGAGGTACACCCTGACGACTGCCCAAAGACTGCCTTCATCCTTCCGACTGGGTTGTATGGATTTCGGACCATGCCCTTTGGTTTGTGTAATGCCCCCGCCACTTTTCAACGGCTGATGCAAGTTGTCCTGGATAGGTTAGTTCCACATCAATGTTTAATATATCTTGATGACATCGTTGTCCATGGAAAATCTCCAGAGGAACACATAGATAACCTACGTACTGTCTTTAAACGCTTACGCACGGCTGGCTTAAAGTTGAAACCGTCTAAGTGTACTTTTCTTCAGCAAAAAGTTATTTTCTTGGGTCACCATATTTCCCCAGATGGCATCCAGACAGATCCAGCGAAAACTCGTCTCATCTCTGACTGGGCCGTACCTCAGTGTAGTAAAGACGTTCGCAGCTTCTTGGGTTTAGCGTCGTACTATCGTCGTTTCGTCCCCGCGTTCGCCACCATAGCATCACCCCTACATCGCTTAACGGAACAGGGGCGAAAATTTTTATGGACTAGTGAGTGTCAAAATGCCTTTGACGAGTTGAAGAAACGCCTCACGTCATCACCCATCCTCGCATTTCCTGACACGTCTCTTTCGGCTGGCTCCTTCATTTTAGATACTGATGCAAGTTCCACTGCCATTGGTGCCGTTCTTTCCCAAGTGGCGCCCGATGGTCGAGAATGGGTTATTGCATATGCCAGCCGTAAGCTTGACAAACGTGAAACCCGGTACTCCACGACACGCCGAGAGATACTGGCCCTCGTTCATTTTCTCAAATACTTCCGTCATTATCTTCTTGGGCGCCCATTTCGAGCACGCACTGACCATCGTGCCCTGCAGTGGCTGCAAACCTTTCGCGAACCCGAAGGCCAGGTTGCTTGCTGGCAGGAACGGTTGCAGGAGTTTGATTTTACCTGTGAGTACCGCCCTGGACCCCGCCACGCTAACGCTGATGCCCTTTCCCGTCTGCCGTCTGATGTTTCCCCGGTGAATGCTATATTAAATACAGATCTAGATGTTGATTGGGCTGCACTGCAGGCGGCTGACGCCGATATTCAACTTGTCTACTCGCGACAGCTTCACGGGAAAGATAAACCGTCGAATAAAGAACTACAGAGTCTGTCTGATACAACCAAATGCATCTGCGGTAAGTGGGGATACTACGCCTTATTGATAACGTTTTGTACATAGTCGAACCGCCATCGTCGCCTTGCCTTCTCGTGCCACGTTTGAAAGTTCCGGAGGTAATAAATCTTGTATACCAGCAACTGGGTCACGCTGGCCAACGAAAAACCGAGCACGCCGTCCGTCAACACTTTTGGTGGCCACTTCTTCACCACTACGTGACTGAATTTTGCCGCAACTGTGCTACGTGTGCGCAGATTAAACAGCCTAAAGCATCCCCCGAGCACCGTTAGTACCAATGCTTACCGAGGCGCCTAATCGCCGAGTTGGGGTAGACGTAATGGGGCCAACAACAACGTCGAGACGCGGCAATCGATACATACTTGTCATGGTCGATTACTTCAAAAAGTGTTGCGAAGCCGTCCCCTCGCAACAACAAGATGCCTTGACGATTGGCCGCGCGTTCATAGACAATTGGGTGTCCCGCTTTGGTGCCCTTCTTTATCTACACTCTGGCCAGGGCGCTGCATTCGAGAGTCATCTTCTCTCTCACATCTGCAATACCTTTGGTATCCGGAAGACTCATACTACGCCATACCACCCACAGGGTAATGGACTCGTCGAACGTACCAACAGAACTATTAAGAACCTTATCCGTGCCTTCTTATGCAACGCACCGGAGAATACCTGGGATGATGTCCTGCCCCAGTGTTTGCTAGCATACCGCTCTTCCATGCATTCATCCAGTCGAGATTCAAACACCGCTGTTACTATACGAGAAAATCGACTGCATTCCCTATGTCCGACACCTTCGCCAACACCTAGAGGTCTCTTACAACCTGGCGCGTCGTCATCTACAGTCTTCGTCCGACCACCAGAAGAATATTTATGACCGATTTGCCCGCGGCTCCACTTACTCGCCTGGCGATTATGTCTGGCTTCATCGACCATCCGTTCCGGCCGGTTCGTGCCCCAAATTCTACGCTCCTTGGCAAAGACCCTATGAGATCGTCCGGCATCGACCCCCCACCACGTATGTCCTTCGGCATCTGCAACGCCCTCAAGAGAAGCTAGTCACAGCGCATTATAATCAACTGAAACCACATCATCCAGCAGCCGTCACGGACCCGTCTCCACCCGCGCAACCGCCACCCGCTACCAGCTACGTCGAGATGCCAACCGATGAAGGCATTACATACCCTATACCACCGCCGGGCACTGAGGACAGTGCCTCCAGAGGGGAGGAGGCGATGTAAAGCAATAGAAACCAATATAATGCCACTAAACAAGTTTCTTTTTCCTCTTTTTTCAGAAAGAAACGTTGACGTGGCATCACTAGAACAAGAGGAAGATCGGTTATCTAAACTTGTTATAAACGATGATAACTAGCTTGTAGCCCGGGCAATTCAAGTCTCATTTGCTTGACATCTCTTCCTCGCCGTCTTTGCCTTCTTTCTTCGTCGGTCGTGGCTGTGGTCTGTGTGTGTTATAAAGGTAAGTAGCATTTTTGTACAGGTGCTAACGTTATATATTAGAGACGCAGAATGAACAATAATTATCAGCAAATGATTCATAAAGTGTTTCAAAGTCTATTAAACATTCAATTCACCCGTAAGTACACCATATTTGTGACATCTCCAGTTGTATATGAGACCGACTTTGAACTTGTCAGCAGATTTTATAATATCGGTGATCCCGTCATTCCCCAGATGAGCCAGCAATATCACGAATAAGTGGAGAATAGCGGCGCTGTATCAGTACCTCAGTTGAAATCAGTATGTTTGAAAAGAGAAGAAGACACAAGAAAACCGTCAGACAGGTGCAGAAGTATATAAAAGGTGTTAATAATTCAAAATATATAACAGACATGGGTTTCATCATTATTTTTATTGTTTTTTTCAAGAAATATTATTTTCCCGATATTTTACAGTCTTTTCTGCGAACAATTAGTTTGAAGTGAAAGACAGGTGATAATTTCACCTACTTACGTAGGTTTAAAAGGAGTTAAACACAAAAGTCAGAGTGCGTGAGCTATGTAAAAGAAAAGTGAGGGCCTGATAATATCTGTTTTTCCGAAGCATACAGTTAGGTGTCCTTCTGAAGTAGCGGACTCATACCATTTACTTTCATTCGAAAGTTTGTATCTAAACTTTGGCTTTAGGTAATTTTCAACTTCTATTTCTATTTTTATTATTATTTTTTATTTTTTATTAATTCTCATTTTGCAGAAGCCACTCGAACTCAGGAGCCTTAGCAATAGAGTGCTGTCCCACAGATAAGGGTGGTTCTCATATGTCCCCACCATCATATCCGCTGACTAGCTGCCACCACCCTCCCACCTACACAACAACCACGCTTGCCAATGGAACTAGGAACTGATTTAGATACCACTACCCCTGTAAATGAAGCCTTATCGAAAGATGTTAAAATAGCTAGAACTTCTGCAAGCCGTTTGCAGAAATTTCCCCCAAACGTGGTAACCTCACAACGATAAACAAATTTCGCAGGGTTGAGACTAATGATGGGTAAGAATACTTTGTACTCAATAAGCCTGCTTAGAGTGAGAATGTCAAAAGACCATCACTTGTTACGAAAATCTCCTATCTAAACACAAGCATGTCTGGAGATTTTCGGCATGCTCTTCTTGTAGAAAGTCAGGCTCCAGGACTCCCAAAGCTTGCTGCCAAAGCAACTTCCTGCACAATTTTTGCTTTAAGTCATAATAACACACTCGAAGGTGTGTACCGGTATGACGAATAGCAGTTGGATGAGTAGACCTTTTGATGCTATGCTCTTACCCGTCAACCTAGGCCCAACCTCTACTACCCTTATATCCAGGAACACGGTAAATTTTCCAGGTGTTCCTAATCACTAGTACGACCCATGGCACCTGGGACAACCTCACTGCATTCCAACCCCGATGTAAAGACACCCAGTCCGACCTCCCTATCATTCATAAACTCTGGCGGTGCTGACGCACAAATAGATTTAGGCTATGGCGACATTTTAAGCCAGTTTGTAGTATCCCGTGACTTATTCACGATATTGCTAATTAATGCACGTTCCTTAATCAATAAGATATCTGAACTAAGGACATTATTATTAGTCGCCAAGCCTACTGTAGCTCTGATTACTGAATCATGGTGCTCATTCTCTGTACGTGACGTGCATATAGGTACCGATGATTACACTGCACACCGTGCAAATAGAGATTGCAAGCGTGGTGGAGGATGTCTCATGTATATACATAACTCATTTGTAGTCAGTAAGGTGGAAGATCAAATACTGAACGAGGTACCTGACTCTCACTAGGTTTTTTACATGGAGATAAGTACAAACTTCTCATAGGCTGTTTATCGAGCACCAAGCGCAACAATAGAAACTGAGGTGTTATTAGCTAAATCGTTTGCACACGTCTCCTTCTTCAGTGCTAATCACAAAATAATTGCAGGAGACTTCGATCTTCCAGAAGTCAATTGGTTAAGCAGTTCCGCCCCCAAAGCTTCGATGAATTACTTGCCACTATCGACTGTTATGGATGGAAACAACACGTCCAGACACCTACTCGTGGTGACAACATGCTGGAACTTGTGTTTTGTCATGACACAATCCCAGTATCCACGTATGTTGGTAATAGATTTTCCAGTAGTGACCGTAGAATGGTACTCTGCCCTCTGCATTTCTCACCACTAAATACAGAAAACAAACATGATTCAGGAAGCACAATATGTCGTAGTTACAAATATACAGACTGGGGATTAGTCCAAGAACTTATTCGACTCTGTCAATGGGATGACTATTTTACCACTGACTCCCTGGAGGCCTTAGTAACCCTGTTTTACAGGAATGTTACCCTTTGTCTAGATAGGTTGTTCTAAAGGGAATAGTGAAATTAAGTAGACACCGAGCTGAGTATATTCCAAGGGCACACTGCAATAAGTTAAGGAAGCTGAAGAAACAGTGCTATTCCACTAAGGATATATCACTACTGCTCTCAATCCACGAGTCTCTTGAATCTGTCAAGCGCCTACGCTCTCAAAAGGACCTCGACGAAGAGTTAACGGCACTTGAAAGTACCTCCAAAGTTTATAACTTAACGGCACTTCTTAAAAAAGGAATGCAGTCGGCGAGGGAAATCCCATACTTACTTCACGACAAAGTAATCTACATTGAGCCTGCCACCATCTGTGAACTTTTCAATGATCGGTTTACAAACTTTAGTTTAGAAACACGTATACCTGGTGAAACCGCTTCTCTTACTAGCTCTTCCCCTGAAAGCATTGTGTTCACTAATCAATTAATAGTACAAGCAATTAAAAGCCTTGAACCTTCCACTAGTACGGCACAGGATGGTCTTGCTTTAATAATTTTCAAAAACAGTGGGTGTGATATACCCCTGTTACTTCTTAAATCCTTCTCAATATCTATGGACACTGGCGCTTACCCTAGTGAGTGGAAAACTAGCTTCATAATTCCACACTATAAATCTGGTGATAAGGCAAACGTCCGCAATTACAGACCCATAAATATAACCCCAGTTACCTCACGAATCATGGAGAAAGTTGAAAAAGATCAACTGTCATACTACGTACTTAGGGAAGATCTTGTTACAAGGTCTAAACATGGATTTCTCAAAAATAGGTCCTGTGTTACTTGCCACTTCGGCTTTTACAACTGTATCAATAGTAGTCGCGAAGCACGTAAGCTAGTCGTTGTTCTCTACTTCGATATATCTAGGGTATTTGACATGGTATTTCACAGTATTCTCTTTGAGAAGCTGTACTCTTGTGGAATTCGCAACCCATTACTGAACTGGTTAAAATCGTTCCTAAGTAACAGGGTACAAATAACCAAAGTTGGATCTGCATTGTCTCATCCTAGGCAGATCTCAAGTGGAGTTGTGCAAGGTAGTGTCCTAGGGCCACTTTTATTCCCAGTCCACATTAACAGCATTTGCAAGTGCTTCACGTCAGGCAAACCATTCCTATATGCTGACGACCTCAAAGTCATCTACTCCTGCTACACTCATGAATTAAGCGATATGGTAGATAAAATACATCTTGAACTTAATTGTCTCGCAACATGGTGTGCTGAATCCTGTCTAAACTTTAACATTGACAAATGCGGCTGGATTTGTATCGGCAACAGTAACCTTGATCTAACTCTTGAAACAAATAGGGGAAAATTAGCCAAGCTCAACTAGGTCGTAGATCTCGGTATTAGATACTCTAGTAACCTAAGGTTCTCTGAACAGACTGATTATGCCAGTCGTAAAACACGAAGGCTGATAGGACGCATAACATTTCTTTTGTAGTGAAACTAGTGTTTTATTATACGAAATGACAAGCTTAAATTAGAGGGAGTGCAACGGCAGTTTACTTCAAGAACTCTTGGTTTAGAAAGTGGTCTCAAATACTATGAGCGATGCGACAGACTAACATTAGAACCCCTCTGGAAAAGACGCCTTAAGCTAAACCTTATCTTTTACTATGAGCTAACTAATCTTCTCTTGCATTCTTTCGAGCCAATAACTAAACCTACCGCTGTCATCAGTTACAATCTTAGAAATCATCACAACCTAGCTGCTATAGAGCACTGTCAGACTTACGTGCGGTACAACTTCTTCTTAAATAAGTTTTCAGTCATTTGGAATAGACTACCAGCTAATGTGCGTGATGCAAACACACTTCCAGTGTTCATCTCATCAGTCACCAGACTGCTCAAAGATGACAATGAACTTCTGCGTCTGACTCTTACGCCCTCTTTTTCACCATACACAGATATTTTAAGTTCTTTAAACGTGTAGTTACAACAAACTACAAATATAAATTTTAATATTATTGGGACTAGATGATAAACATTTCTACACAGGACAGTAATATTAGTTCACACATAATTTAAAAGTTGGCGTGACAGGACTAGTTAGTTAATGTACAAAAATAACCATAGTTACTAGACAGAATATATAAGTATATATTTATTTATCACTCCTTAAGGACTCCTCTTGCTTTGCTGTTGTTTGTCTTCTTTTTACTCTCACCATTTTAGCTTCCATATGACTTTTCGAGTGAGAATGAAGAATGTGGATATTTGACCATTTACAATGGCAAATGATCTGCAAACATTATTGGTCCCGTATCTTACAATTGCTTCGTGAATTACGTATTACCTTCCCCTACGACACAACCTGGATTACAGTTGTGGAATATACCCTTATACCAATGAAAAAGTATTAATTTGTAATACAACGTCACGATTCTTTCTTTTCTCGGAAACTCCCATGTATAAGAAAATATATACTACCACTATTCTACAATGAGTACAATTCACTCGTGATGTTACGATGAAAATGCTGACAAAACTATGCAAGTGTATCACTTACTTTTATTATTACCCAATTTGGATATAAATCAAAAATAAGATTTGGTTTTGTACACACCTAAGTTATATTGGGGAATCACCTCAAGCTTTATTTTATTCTCAAGTATTTGTAATCCATCCAAAACACACTTGGGTGTTTTTGTTAATGCGAAGTCAATATTCCTATATTTCATGGTTGCTCCATTGAATGACTGGTTATCATATTGTTCTCACAAGCCAAAGACAAATAGGTCAGCAACCATGTAATTCAAATATACACCAAATTTATGAAATTTAAATAATGCTTATCCATGCCTGTACATTTGGTGTGTCCTACACAGGTGGGAAAAAATTATGTAGTTTATTAAAAATTATTATTTAGTATGATTGCTTATCGTATATGTAATTTATCACATTGATGATGCCTGTAAACAGGCGTCCCTCATATACAAAATGAGAATATATTATATTATTATGTAATCGCACATTGATATAAACTTCTATTAATTCTCACTGCGTTAACTCGCTAACAATTATATTAATAGTCACATTCATGTATGCATCCTGTAAACCCTTGTTTTGTTTTTAAGCTAGTCGGTGATTTCGGTTACCCCACGGAGTTCGTTGCTAAAGAAAGCGGTTTCTAATACCGTTGAATTTGTATTCAGTGTTAAGTCATTATTAAATGTATTCCCTATCCCTCAAACGCATATTCAAATTGTTGATAGTGAATATTAAATTTTGAAAATGCTGTGGGTTACAGAGTTCGGGAGGTTACGGTCATGTGTTAGCAATGTAGTTGAAGATTGAACGATCAATTCATGGTTGTTTGCTCAAACCCAGCTTCCCTATATTTTTGCGGAGGCATCAATACACCAGTCATCGTCTCATCGGTCGCTGTTCAAAAAGAACGTAGAAAAACCACCAGAAGTAATATCGTAATTTGTTATTGTAATATTTGTTCATAGACCTTAGTTTATTATGCCGCTCATATGTTGATGTTAGAATGAAGAATTTTAGAGTCGCCAATCGATGTTCTGGTTTTCGCGTCCGTTATTGCTAAGCGTTTCTGAAAGGCTTCGAGGGACAGAGAGAGGCCCGGCGTAGCAAGGGCTGGGCATTAACGGTTTTCGAGACGTGATTGACATGTGTTATATTGAGTATTGCATTTAGAATCGACGTTTGCATTTGAGTTATATTGTCGTCAGTATGCAGTACATTCTTGTTTTCGTGATAAATTTGTTAGCAGGGATTATAATCGGTACATGCATTTTGGAAGGATAGTATGTAACGAAACGTATAAATTCAGTGGTCAAAGGTTAGAACTATCCGTTTCAATTGGAACGGATGCTCACGCAAGGAAAACTGACTATTCGAAAGTTATTAGCATTGTTTACACGCGAATACTTGAGATTGCTTATTGGTGGTTTAAGGGACGTTTTGATTGAGGGGAACATAGGTGTGGCAGTATAACTGAATGCAGGAATATGCAACATCACCTGGCCAGCATACACATATTTCGAAGTGAAACACAATCGGACAAAGTATCCGTTCGCTCAGCAAGAGACTTCTCACAATTTGTACCCCGGACACCATAGAAGATGAACTGGACAATCTCAAGAGAATCCTCGTCGAGACATGTTACCCAGAACGATTTATTGCGAAATCTATGAAACCTAGACCACAAAAGCCGTCCATGCTTAGCGTCCCGAAGAGGCCACTCTGCATGAACCTTCAATTCAATGGAGATATACCTGCGGAAACACTAAAAGATCAACTGTCGCGCTCACTCAAGGAGACCTTCTTCACAGCTGAACTACGACTAACTTTCTCCACAAAACCTATGATTCATTTGAACTTGAAGGATAAGCTACCACTGTTGGCCTCATCAATGTGTATTTATCAATTCACCTGCTCGTATGGAGCCAGGTATGTCGACCGTACCCAGCGTTCGCTTTCCAAGCGTATCACCGAACACTTACCAACATGATTTTACAAAGAAGAAAAACGACGTCCCGAAGCTCCATCTTAGAACAGCTGATAGAATCCGGACATCAAGCTGCAACCCAAACAGACTTCAAAGTAGTCTACAGAGCACTAAATGGTCTTCCTGAAAGTGTACGAATCAGACTTTCTCAAACTACAGAAGCAACGGCGGTTCTCTTGCTAAGCCCTGAACTCTGCACACAGAAGAAGTTTGTTCAATCACTACACTTACAATGGACTTAATCTACCTTATTACCTGAAAAGTAAATTCTACCTAATCCTTTTTCTGTTTCTTCATTGTGGAAGCTGGTTGGTTGTCCATTCGTTAACAGCTGACTGAGATGAGAGGGCAACTGATTAAAACGGAGGAATTGCTGCATATGCATAGATTGCGTTTGTTGAATGCAGAGTATACAAGTACTCATGAAAGTCCTGCAAATCTATTCAAATCTCGAACTCTCAGAAAGACTCTGATGTACATTATTACAGAGGGAATGATTATAGACCTTCTATTGGTATCATACTACAAAGAATGGGAAATCGAATGGTGAAGATATTAGACATTGAAGACAATTCAGTTCATAACAGACACTTGGATCAAGTGAGAATAAATGAGGTAGGTCGTTCCGATTATGATTATAATGACTCCGCTACTAATCGTGATTTTGCAGATAATTCAGAAATAAGTCTGGACGATACTGATGAAAATAATATCACAGAATCAGTTAGAAGATCGCAGAGACTGGCAAGCAAACCGAGACATCATTATAAATACGCAAGGAGACATTCGACGTGTGGCGGATGTGGTGATTGACAATTTCTATCTTTTTTTGGTTTCTATTTTGGTTTCTCTTAATAATTATGACTATAGAATCAGCTAATAATACAGTACTCTAGATCGAATGTATTTTGTAGACTGTTATGTGTATTGAAACAATCAGTGCTAAAGTTGTTTAACGTCGTCCTGAGAAAAGTAACTGGTTGGAAGAGCTTGTAATGCTGAAATTTCTTGACTGATTTTTATGTGGTGTGCGTTATAGATTGCAAAGTGACTCGTCAACTTATATAATGAGAAAAATACTACATAGCTTTAACAGTATAAATTTAAGAAAATTTTACAAAAATTGGCAACTGTTGGCTAAAGATAGTAATTTCAACTCAAAAATGGTACAGTGCATTATACTAATAATATAAGTGTAGATGTAAATTGTTAAAAGATGTGGTTGCTAATATAAGTGTTTCTGGAAATAACTATACCGACCCAACTTATTCAAGATTACAGTGAAGAGAAAATCAGTGGGTTGGCTAAGTGGTTGCTGCACAGTTAGTAGTTAAAACGTCTTAAAAAGTAATGGGTATATTAGTTCTGAGTTCTAGAGCAAATTCAGTCATAATCTACCGAGTAGAATGTAGTGAATAGTGGTAAAACTAGGGATAAGGGTAGATTTAGTGAACTTGATGAGAATTTTGTGAGTAGGTAACTCCCAGGTCTTTTATGGAATTGAGGGTTTGGAGAAAAGAGTCACGTAGGTGTAACTTGAAATTCGGATGGGAGTTATTGAAATATAGGACACCACATTTATCAGAATTGAATGGCAGTCGCCAGTCATTGCTCCAGTTATGTAACCTATCCAGATTATCTTGAATATGTATTAATCCCTCGTTTAGTTTACAATGGGGAAAGCTGTATACAATCTTTAAGTCGTCAGCAAAGAGGTATGGGGTACCATGCTTGATCACACTGCAGATGTCGTTAATGTAGATTATGAAAAGCAGTGGACCTAGTACACTACTCTGAATCACTCCACTTCGTATAGGTCTGGGTGACGAGTAATTATTTGCAAAATTCACAGCTTGGGAACGATCTTCCAAGAAAGAAATGAGCCAGGATAACGAGGGGTCTTGGAACCCATACATTTTTAACTTAAGGATTAGTCTCTTGTGTGGGACTTTATCAAAGGCTTTTTTGAAGTCAAAGAAGAGAGTTGAGACAGGCAAACCATGATCACGCTTAGCGAAAACATTATCGAATTAGACAAGTAGGTAGGTGGCGCATGATTGCGTTTTCAGGAATCTATGCTGTGCTCGAGCAAACACTTTGTGAAGGCTGTAGCGTGATAAATATCTTCCCTATCGACTTTTCCCATAAGCCTGCAAACTCCTGACGTGAGATCTGTTGCGTGCGTTATTTGAATAAATCGGCGTACACCCATTTCCTAGTACTTCTTCGCGTTTATTAATGTGCACAAACGTTGTGCCCACAAAGTAAAACCGAAAGGCACTTGCGAAGAGCATGAATGTGTATTATAGCCGTAGTCAAATTTTTAAAATTTTGTCAGGGTAGTGTTCAACAGTAAATTTACAAATGTTTGTCAAATACATACAAAATCGGTCTGTATACACATATAATACAAATGTACAAAGTAGAATAAAAAGCATGCTTACAGTTGGTATAGGGGTGCTACATAATTCCCCCAGCAGAACACTCAAATATAAAAAAGTTCATTTAAGTGTTCGAAAACAACATGCGTCAACGTAATACGTAGCGACGATAGTAAACAGAAGGCGATTTGTCAAGCTGAAAAGTGAACAGTTTAAAGCGGTTGATAAAATCGATAACAAAGAAAAGGTAGAATTAAAAATCATGATAGAATACATAAGGAATGATAAAATTGGCCGAGAATCTGTAGTCTGTTGACGGAAACGATACGTGAATAATAAGCAAGATGTGATTAAATGTAATAATATCGGAAACATCAACGTTAAAATAGTAGTGGCATGATTTAAGTATGAAAATATTAATCAGTTAAATAAGCAGTCAAATGACAATTACGAATAAAGATAATAGAAAAAAATTCATAGTAAGTTGTATTTTGATGACTTGCACGTAACGCTTAGGCCAATGGACCCGTCTACCAGATCGTGTTGTTTTCGCAGGTTCCTCTGTTGGCGTTGAAGCTTGTGTGGATGTAGGTGTTGGCACGTCGTTCAGCTGGTCCTTATTGTTGACTTCGAAGTCTTCGAGGAACGCCGGTTTGACTCTGTCGACACTGATGGCTTCTGCTTTATTCACTCGTTCTATAGTGTTAACTTTAGCATTTCTGTTTAGAAATTTGAATGGGCCATCATAAGCGGGTTGAAGTGGTCGTTAAACACCTTCTCCCCTGAGGAAGACGTGAGTGCAATCTGTCAGTTGTGACGGGATGTATGACGCTCGTTCCTGCTGGCGTGGAAGTGATTTCTTGAGATCATTCATGTGCTTTTTCAGCTGTTGCACGTAAACAGTCATATAGTGTGGAACTTGGTTTCCCGGGGCGAAAAATTCTCCTGGTAATCGTAATGTTGTTCCATTGACTAGTTCAGAAACGCAGCAGCCAATATCTTCCTTTATAGCAGCTGTTTTACCAAGTAATACCAGTGGAAGTTTGGCTGACCAGTCGTTTTGAGTCAAAGAAGCAGCGAGTGCAGTTTTGGGTTGCCGATGAAATCGTTCAACCATACCGTTGGAACTAGGATGATCCGCTGTCGTTCGTATTCGTTTAATGGCTAGTAGTTCAGTTAGCTGGTCAAAAGGTCGGCTTTCAAACTGGGCACCTCTGTCTGTAATGATAATTGATGGGACACCAAAGTTGGCTATCCAGTTTTCGACCAAAGCTTTAGCTACCGTTTCAGCTGAGAGGTCGACTAATGGAACTGCTACTGGTCAACGAGTAAATCTGTCAGTGCAAGTTAGAATATAGTTGAAACCTTTGGAAGGAGGCAGTGGATCAACTATGTCAACATGTAGATGGTCAAATCTAGAGTCGGGTTAGGGAAACGATCAAGTGGTGCGTTGGTGTGCCGGTTGATTTCGACTCTTTGACAGGACAAGAAAAATGCACGCGGTACGTTCAACGTTTGCGTTACATTTTTGCATGATTCGTTACATAAAATTTATTTTGTTGAAATCCTTGCACAAGTACTATACTATTTCCATACTTGTATCCATTAACTTTCATATCAAATAGTTATGGTTAATTAAAGTAGAAAGCAGCAAACCCAATCCTCTGTAAATTTGGTGACTAATTTAACGTCCTTGATTGCTACATCAAGCGACAAACACCCTACAATCGGTTATAGTGAGTCACATAACTCACTTGTATGCCGTAAGCGTTGATCTGGAACTGAGGATAAAAGTGTTTTGACAGCTAGTATTGGCACTACTAAAAATCCAGTACCCCTGCTCATACAGAGCCCCTCCCTACATTTTATGTGCTTATCAAAATCTCCAGCCCTCAAGCTCTTTTTCAGTACTATCTTCAGAAATAGAACTTCTGAAGTTGTATATAGGGGAACTTAAGGCTGAGTTAAGGGAAATAAAATAGAATGATATCATTTTGTACTGCAAATTTCGTCTTCCTTTCTTTATCGAAATAAAAAACAGTAAGTCAGTAAATGCTGGAAACATCGAAACCAATACCGAGATATCCAAATTATCAGATCAGATCAGCGATATCAGATCACAGGTCTGTGAACTGACACCTCTAACTATCCTCATGAAAACTGTAAACCTTAACAAGCTTGACACAGAATCGGTAACTAAGGTAGATAACCTCATTAACCACAGAAGTAACAAAACGACTCGACGCAAAACTGAGTGCTATTGTCTACAACGTTCCGGACAATGAGGCACTAAAAAAGGTACAGCGCATCTTACTTAGTGAAGCGAAAATGCCTAACTCCAAGACTAAGTGCTATAGGCTGAAGAAGAGTCAACATGAAAAGTGTTGTCCTATTCGTTTTCAGTTCGAAACACCGGCAGAGACCAGAAAATTCATCCACTCCCAACACACCCTATCGCAAGCCAGAAACTACAAACATATAAAGGTCGGGGTGGACAAAACAGTCATAGAAAGGCGCGCATATAATTATCTCACTAAGACTAATTGTGAAATAGGTAATAGGACATTGCAAGCAGCCATTATTCCCAACCCTGTGAAAGATACAGTAGACCCCACCGCATCACCCCTCTCAAAACACACAGAATTATCCCATCAGAGTGCAACACCAGCCGAAAGGCCACTAGACTGTAACCAAATAAATAATAAAACCATACAACCTATCACCGCAGAATCTAAAATGCCAATAAATAACCCCAGAAAAAAGTCAAAACCCCCCGAAATTCGACATTGTCCTCTCCTAGCCATAACTCCATTGCTAAAGATAAGGAAAATATGCCCCTAAATCATACCAACAAAAACAGTGGCAGCTTAAATAAGCCCACACTCCCCACGGTCAATAGTATTAGCACTCACAACGTGCTAAATCGCACCATGGCACACACTAATATCCAATGTCACAACAATGTCACCCTCAATAGTACAAGTGGTAATAGTCAGAACTCGGCTACCAACAACTCAGGGTCTTCAGAGTATGGCACACAAACAAATTTTGACCGGATATATGGTACAAGTCTGCTGGGAACTAACCCACAATGCAGTACACACGAAACCCACACAAGGACACAACTAGCATCAAACAATAGGTGGAATAATAAGCCATGGTCATCACAAGGATCCAATCATTTTTTATCCCCCGCGTCCCTGTCAGCGTTGAAAAAACAGCTGGTAGGGATGTTAACACTCCTAAACCACTAGCTGGCTCCCTCCTTGCATGAAAACAGGAACGGTCTAGTGCACCCGTATCCATTAGGCACACTTGACACTTGCACAAGTATAGGTCAAATAAAGAACCCTACCCACTTCTGTAACCTAACTAAAAATAAAAATTCCTTAGTCTATAGCAAATCCAGTACTCCAACTCCTAATTCTTCACCGAAAACAGCACACACCAACTCGATAGACATAGGTGAGCATGATGCTGGAACTCCTCTTAACATAGGATCGTCATGTCAAGCAGAACTACTGGGTGCTGAACCATATTCGGGGCTGACTAACGAACTTAAATACTTCAAATGCTACTTCAACTCTCATCTTTACCTAATCCTCATAAATGCTAGATCTGTTCTAAATAAATTGCCGATGCTCAGAGCACTCACAGTAATATACAAACCCCCTGTAATTGTCATCACTGAATCTTGGTGTCATTCGAACATCCTGGATGAAGAAATAAGCTTAGATAACTACACACACTTTCGGTGTGACAGGGAAGGTGGTAAGGGAGGGGGTTGTCTCATGTACTTTCTGAATGCACTTACTGTATCACAGCTAGAAAGTAGTACACTTAACATGCCTGAGACTCTATGGGTTAATGTACACTTAAATAACGTAACAGCATTAATTGGATGCTCCTACAGAGCACCTGGCACCTTTAGTAATTACGAGACCCAACTTATTAATACTCTGGAGCAATTAACCGACTTACAATACGATCATAAGATCCTATGTGGGGACTTTAACTTACCTGAAATCAACTGGGATATACCCACAGGCCCAACTAAATTTGATAAGTTCTTAGGCACACTGGATATACTTGGCTGGAAACAAACTGTCACTACTCCCACAAGAGGTAATAACGTACTAGACTTAATCTTCTGCCACAATATAAGCCCCCTTTCAACGCTAGTAGGTTCTGAGTTTCCAGGGAGCGACCACAAAACAGTGATGTGTGCACTGCCAATTCCGCTGAGTAGCAATGCATCTCATACCTCCACTTCACAACAAGTAATATATAGGAACTATAGTAAGGCAAACTGGGCCTTAGTAGAATCAATGCTAAGATCCTCCAAATGGGATGAATACTTCACTACTGATGACCTCTCGAGAGCCCTAACCATCTTCTACCATAACTCTAACACATGCTTAGATGCTGTCATTCCACTCCAAACACTAAAGGTTTCCCCACACAGAAAGTCATTCATAAAACCAAAGGATCGTACGAAACTGAGGAGACTCTCAACAAGTTACTTCAAACACCACGACTTTGGCACTCTAGGTCTAATACTTAACACTCTTAGCTCCATCTCACAAGCTCAAGATTTCCGTATGAGAAAGGAAGAACGCATCGCAGTAGCCAGTCCTGCTAGAGTGTATGCACTCACAGAAATCTTAAGGAAGCGAATGAATCGCAAAAATCACAGCATTTCTCTCCTCATAGACAAAGGCAGGCTATGCACTAACTCTGCAGACATATGTGAACTATTCAACAAAACGTTTGCAGGTAACTACCTTAAGCCCTCAGTCCAGCTACTCGATATACACCCTATTACTAATATGGCACAAACTCCATCTCCACTCACACCAAACCAAATAAGCACTGTTGAATTCACTTACGCTAATATTAACCAAACTATAAGAACCCTCAAAAGTTCAAAAGGTTTCGGTACCGACGGTATATCATCTTACTTCTATAAATATGGTGGCCCTGACATTCCTCTACTGCTGCTTAAAATATTCACAATGTCCCTAGAAACTCAAACTTACCCTGACATATGGAAGACAACATTCATTATGCCTAAACACAAATCTGGCTCGAAAACTGAAGTCAGTAACTACCGGCCGATCAATATCACACCTATAGCATTTAGAACCATGGAGAGACTAGTCAAAGATAACTTACTCAAACATATGCTTAGCCGCAATATTATAAGTCCGAACCAATATGGATTCCTGAAATCCAGATCTTGTTTAACTCATGATGAAATGAGGGGAATGCCTACTACTGCTAAGTTGAACAAGGGTTCTGTACAACTTGAACGTGATGTAGAATTTAACACAGATGCAGTTGCAGAAGGTGTGGATACTTGTGAGACCGTCAGTGTAATTGATCAGCGTGTAGCCCACCTATTATCAGATGCTAGTGGCAAAAGACAGCAGTGGTAGTAATGTAGTAATTTATTATAATCGTAGTATTAGTATTTCGAGATGACCGAATTACAAGAATCCAACCAAAACACAGAGAGGGCAGAATTCAGGAATTTGTATTTAGCGGAATTTTATTCAATTCATGTGAGAAATATATCCACAATCAACAATAAGTATTTAAACATTAAAGAGATAAAAATTGTCAATCACCACATCCGCCACACGTCGAATGTCTCCTTGCGTATTTATAATGATGTCTCGGTTTGCTTGCCAGTCTCTGCGATCTTCTAACTGATTCTGTGATATTATTTTCATCAGTATCGTCCAGACTTATTTCTGAATTATCTGCAAAATCACGATTAGTAGCGGAGTCATTATAATCATAATCGGAACGACCTACCTCATTTATTCTCACTTGATCCAAGTGTCTGTTATGAACTGAATTGTCTTCAATGTCTAATATCTTCACCATTCGATTTCCCATTCTTTGTAGTATGATACCAATAGAAGGTCTATAATCATTCCCTCTGTAATAATGTACATCAGAGTCTTTCTGAGAGTTCGACATTTGAATAGATTTGCAGGACTTTCATGAGTACTTGTATACTCTGCATTGCGATATTGAAGTAAGAAGTTATCCACACATCTCGCTAGCTCATCAAAATTTTGAGGACTAATTAATGCTATAGCACTTTTTAATGTTCGTACAAAATTTTCTGCCAACCCGTTTGACTGAGGATGACGTGGTGCTGTGTACAAATGACGAAAACTTGTATCTTTGAGCCAATCGTTGAAGTTCTTCTCCGTAAAATGAGTACCATTGTCAGTAACTAAGACATCTGGAATTCCTTCTCGACTAAAAATCTTTCTCATCGCTCTGTGAGTGAATTTTGCATTAGGACTATCTGCAATGATGACTTCTGGCCATCTAGAATTAGAATCCACAATAACTAAGCATAATATGAATTTAAGAATGGACCGCAGTAATCTGCATGAATACGCTGCCAAACCTCACAAGAAGCAGGCCACGGTGTCCACGATGACTTCCCATAGGACATTTTATGTAAACAGCTAGAACAGCTCTTTGATCTTTTGTTAATGTCAGCATCAATTTCCGGCCACCAGCATGTTAGGCGTGCTAATGATTTCATTTTATCAGCTCCTAGATGAGCAGAATGTAGATCATCCAAAATCGCAGATCTTAATGCTGGAGGAATAATAATTCTGTCATTCAGACATAGAAATCCTTCAGGATGGACTGAAATTTCATCTCTTCACTTATAAAAGTCTGGAAATCTTCACTTACACTGAATATTCCAACCTCTTTTTGTTGTATTTATAACACATCCGTGATATTTCCGAGTATCATTTATAAGTCGAACTCGATCCACCGGTAACGGCTGGACTAATAAGCAATCAGTACCATTAGCAGCATTTTCAAATGATGAGTAACGAGATAAGAAGTCTGCATGAGGTGTATCCTTTGCCGCTTTGTGTTCAATAGTGTAATCATATGCACTTAGTTTTAAACTCCATCTTTGAACCATAGCAGCAGATGATTTATTCAGAGGTTTTTCTGGATTGTAAATGAATTTCAAAGCTTGATGATCAGTAACTATGTGAAACTTAGTACCAAAGAGATACTTGTGCAAGCGTCTTATTGACCATACAACTGCTAGGGCTTCTTTCTGGGTTTGTGAGTACCCTTGTTCACTCTTACTTAGACGTCTTGAAATACAAATAACAGGTTGTCCATTTTGCTCAAGTACTGCAGCCATACCCATAGGAGAAGCATCTGTAGTGAGAACAGACTTATCTTTCCATAAAAAAGGTCTTAGGAAGGCTTGTTTATTAAGAAACTCCAAAGTTTTTCGCAAGATATTCTCATGTTGTTGTTCCCACTTAAACTGTTTACTGGAGACAATCTCAAAAAGTGGAGATAACCGTTGAGTGAAGTTGGGAATGAATCTGGAGTAAAAGTGAAGAGTACCAATCCATGATTTCAACGACGACATATTATTAGGTGACGGTGCTTGAATTAGAGGTGCCAAACGACTAGCATCAGGTCTCAAACCTTTGGAGTCTACTGTGTATCCCAAGCATGATACAGACGACAAAGTGAAATGACATTTAGATGGATTAACAAGAACATTATTCTCACATAAACGCCTGAACAGTTTTAAAAGACGTTCATTATGCAATTCGATATTAGGATCATGAATTATAATGTCGTCTTGATATGACTCAACACCATCTAATCCATCTATCATCTGATTTATTATATTTTGAAATATTGCGGGTGAAACCTTTAAACCAAAAGGCAAGAACTTATACTTGAACAATCCAAATGGAGAATTAATAATAATAATAATAGTATATATTCTCATTTTTTACATGAGGGACGCCAGTTTACAGGCATCATCAATTCGATAAGTTACACATAATATTAATAAGCATATTTAGTAAAGATAATATAATAAGGTACATTTTTTCCCTAGCTATGTAGGGCACACCAATTGTATAGGCTTGCATAAATATTGTTTTAATAATAATAATATATTCCTTCCTGTTTATGCAGGAACATACCTATTGTACAGACATGGATAAGTTATTATATAAATTACACATAATTTGATGTATGATGAATTTACAGTTTGGTTGTTCTTTCTGACATCAAAGTCAGTCGGAACAGTCTGCTATAAAGTCTGTTTGTGTAACACATAAAGAGATATAGAAATATTGTCTTCGCATTAACAAAAACCCAGACATCAGATGAATGTAATACAGATATCTGGGAAAAATAGAGCTTGAAGTCAATTCTCTTATATAACTTTGTTGTGAACAGCACTCTTGGCTTAAAGATTATTGATGTATTATGTTGAGATTAGCGATATATTTATTCCATTTTTTCAGTGGTCTTATCGTAGTTTCATAACAGGAAAGAAATTTGATCGTGGAGGCGAAAACTAGATAAGGTCATGTTGGGTTGTTTTACTGCATCAAATGGTGCCGAGGTCGATTCCAGAATTCTCCATTGGCGCTGTTTGTGTCTGCATGGCGGACTGTACTCGTAAGTTGGGTATAATGTTGAAAACTATTAGAGAACCAGTTGCTTCTTCATTTCAGATCATGAATACTCATTTACAGCATGTTCGCCAGCGTCTTCAATTGGTAGAAATGGATCGTTCCTGGAGTTTGGTTGATTATGAGATAAAAGGTTTGGAATTAATCATAGCAGTTAGAATACAGTCAAGCATGCAGAGAAGTACTTTTGATTCAGCAACCGGTGAATTTTATATTCTTTTCGATCTGGTATCGGAATAACCGCGGACCATTCCATTCAATATGTCGAATAAGGCATGCAGGAGCAGATCATTACCATCGAATGAATCAACTTGATCTGAGATGCAGCTTTCAGCATGTTTTCGTTGTATCATGGATATCCAGGTTTATTGGCGCTGTATAGGCAGTGATTTGGATTATGACGTATTCTACAGAGTCTCCGTGCCCATTTGAGGTATACATATGCTTTGAAAGGATTACTTTGTTGGCTTCTACCCCCACTAAATGTGTTTACAACAGCAGCTGTGGATTTATGTATTTCCTCGCCATTTTGGATAAAACATCGCCCCATTCTTTTTGGGTAGGAGACCAGTTGGTGGATTATAAATGATGTTCAAGTAACTTTTATCCTTTCATGTGGTGTCGCGGTAAGTTTCTACCTTGTTTTTTCATATTTCATTCGTATGTTGGTTATGGTTCGCCCTTTGTATCAGGTAGACATAGTTTGATCGACTCTTGATTGAATGGGTGTAATTGTCATGACTGCTGCTTTTTTGTCTGGAATTATAAATAGAGGCAAAACAAACAACAGGTGTAGTCCCTAAGTTCATACATTAAATGGGCCTATGATTTCTGAAACTCTTACATGGGAATTGCCACTGGTATCAATTACAAACTCACTTAGTGTGTCATAAAGTGCCTTTCCAAAGGAGGCCAATGTGCTTGCTAGTCGCGTTTTCTCAGGTAGTTTGTTCCATATTTGGGCATACCTAACCAAGAGAAACTTTTGCCTGGTGGCTGTTTTACACGGTTCTATAGCCGCTGTACCTTTAGTGTGTCTAAGGTTGTATCCTGTGTTACCTGAGAACCGAGTATAGTTAGCAGGGGTATACACTATTTGGTTAAGAAGCTTATAGAAGAGTATCAGATTTAATCGCAGTCGCCTTAACCATAATGTTTCTAGTCCCAGGATTTCACATCTGGTAGAGTAGTTTGTGCCGTTATCGGTTCCGAGTATTTTTCGCGTGAAGTACCTCTGTACTCCTTCTACTTTCAGTTTGTCTTCTATGCGTGTACTACTAAATATGAATGAACAGTAATCTAGGAGTGGGCGCACACAGACCTTGTACAGTAGTATTCTGGATTCGTTTCTGTAGAAGTTCCTGAGTAGGAAACCAATAAGCCTTCGTGATTTCGATACTTGATTCGAGATATGCTCTGAAAATGATAGATTGTGTGAGTATTTCAGTCCTAGGTCTAGTACAGATTTTAGTCTGGGGATTTTGTGGCCCTGAATTGTTAGGTTGAGTTCAAGGTTGGAACAGCCTATGCAGAGCCATCCACACTTTTCAGCATTAAACTCTAGTCTCCAGGTGTCACACCATCTATCCATTTTTGCTAATTCTTCATGTATTGAGTTCATAGTTGGGCCGATATCTGTATTTGTGCAGGTATATGTCACCTTCAAGTCATCTGCATACAGTATTGGCTTGCCTATACTAAAACATTCACATATACTGTTTATGTATATAATGAAAAGAAGGGGTCCCAATACACTCGCCTGGATGACACCACTGCTGATTGGTCTAGGTCTGGAGGTCACTGAGCCAACTTTAGTTGGTTGTTAATGCACTAGACGCCTCATCAAGAGGAATTTGCAAATAGGCATCTTTTAGATCTATTTTGGAAAAGTATTTTGAGCCATGTAGCTTGTAGAGAATGTCTTCAACTTCTAGAGTAGTGCAACTTTGCTGTAGTAGAGGACTACTGAGTGTAAGGCGGTAGTCACCACAAATTCTAGGTGTTTTTCCATCAGCCTTTAGTGGAGTGATAATAGGAGTAGCCCAGTTAGAAGACTCAACGGGCATAAGTTTGCCTTGCTCAACCAACTTGTCTAACTCTTTCTTAAATGCATCTCGCAATCCATATGGAATTAATCGGCGTTTCAGGAAGATAGGATCACACTCTATTTCCAAATGGATGGGGTAAATCTTCATACCACCTAAACTCATTGAACAATAGCTGTCAGTCAAGTCTCATAAACCATTAATGCCCAGCTCTCGCTACGCTCGGGCCCACGCTGTTCCTTTGAGTTTCAGAAACGCTTAGTTATAACGGACGCAAAAACCAAAACACCGATCTGCCGCTTGTTATTTCTTTATTGTTACACCAACATATAAAAGGAATAAACGAACTAAGCAACTAAGGTCTGAAAACAAATATTACAATAATAAATCTCTGTATTACTTCTGACGATGTTTCACTCTTCTTTCTGAACAGCGACCGATGAGACGATGACTGTCGTATTGATGCCTCCGCGAAAATTGGGGAAGTTGATTTTAAGCAAACAACCAAGAATTGATCGTTCAATCTTCAACTCCATTGACACTCCCCGGCAAAAAAGGGATCCAACCCTTTTTTCCTTCACGACCAATGCACGTCGACTTGGATGCCATTGCGAGAACCTGGGTCACACGGACAGAGCTGAAATGGAAAACAAACAGAAAAGCCAACACACCACAAGCATACCCACAGCACAATCTCACACATCAATGACGACCTGCGCGTCCAGACAGAGACCTCCTCTTGACATCTTGCAACACAATCGCCACTTGCTAGAATGACTCTTGCAGAATGCAAAGTGACCATGGCAGGACCTCACGATACTCTACGCACATCCTCTTAATTACTCACTACCAATTACCATTGAAATCGCTTGTCACTCATTCTGCCTCAGTTCTAGTAGCGGTGACGCATGCGAGCCTCAGTCGTTTACACTCTTTCTCCCCGGCGTGTCGGACCGCAGCTAACAATTATCTCCGTGTGCATTTCATTCTCAGCAATAGCCTCCCCGGCGTATACGACCCATCTGCTGTCCTTAACATCAATCAATTCATTCACGGATGTAGAAGAGTGGACACAACTTTAGAAGTAATCACGACGAAAATTTTAACAAAATTATGCAATAACAACGAGGTACGAAAACAACGAGTAAACACAATGAATCCAAAAACACCAATTGATATGACACACCACACGTATATACAAACAGTACACACAAACTCGCATTTCATGTCTTGATGGAATACCCTTGAAGAATTGCAGGACTTACACCAGTACGCCTACAAACCTTCACAGGTTGACGATTGTAAGTTGTGGAATGTCCGGACACAAACAAGATTAACCAACAATTATATCAATTGGAACTCACACAATTATTTAACACAAACATATGTACAATCACTACATCAAATACTGTGGATTCCGGCATGACAAACTACCCTTGAAGAACTGTAGGACTTACAGCAGTACGCCTACATTCCTTCTCAGGTTGATGATCCAAGTGGAAGTCGTCCGGACACAAACAGAATTACCAACAGCTAGATGACAGATGATATCAATTCAGTATATACAATATGAACATATGTACAAGATCATACACCAAGCACATTGGACTGCTCATTGATGCGCTACCCTTTGAAGAATTGTAGGACTTACAGCAGTACGCCTACAACCCTTCTCAGGTTGACGCCCTAGGTTGGAAAATCGTCGCAGAGTTCATTTGCTGACTTCCTTCTATGAGCTAAATCCTCAAATCTGAACAGTAACACGCCCATGTCATTGTATCGTAGAATATAGATGACGAACAAACACACGGCATATCTCATCAACCAAGTGTAGAAACAGAGTAATTTACACCAAAGATAATAACATTCAATTAGTAACTTGAAACTAGAAATGCCTTTATTCATGCAAGTCAATTTAACAATTACTCTCTCCTTTACACTTGGCTTATCCACACTAAACTGAGCAATATCTTTCGTCTTTTCAAATGCACCAATACTATCATAGTCATTGCACAAGATACTTGAGTTGATGGGCATCTGTTTCATTGTGGATGAAAACACCAACGATGACTGAGTGACACAAGGTGATGAACTTAGTGGTGGATCAGAAGCTGTTCTTGTTCGGCTCTCAGATAGTTGTCCAACTGCAAGATTACCACCACTGCTGTCTTTCACTACTAGTTCGGGTTTAGCACTATCATCTGATGATAGGTGGGCTACACGCTGATCAATTACACTGACTGTCTCACAAGTATGCACATCTTCTGGAACTGCATCTGCGTTCAATTCTACTTCACGTTGTAGTTGTACAGAACCTTTATTTAACTTAGCAGTAGTAGGCATATCTATCATCTCATCATGATCAACCAAAGACAAATCTGCACTATCATGATCATTATCACGAATATTCAATTTACCGTCAAGTTCATCATTTTCAAACTCTTTAATAACAGAAGTAGACAATTTTGGTTCCTCCTCACAAATCATTAAAGGTTTTACATCTTCACTCTGACTAGTTATACTTTGTAAACTTTTGGAGTCAGAACTACACTCTGAAGCAGTAACTCTATTCTGTGACACTCTATTCAACAACGGCTTACCAGTTGCAACTACAGACTTCTTCACCGCACCGTTATCGTCACACAATTCGGAGTCAGGCCTGGAGTTTACATTTAGCTTATCACTGAACTTGCTCACTGGTTCACAGTTCACTTCTGTATGCACCTCTTGCAAACGTGTACAACACAACCGTGTTTGTCTTGCATCTTGCAACTTATCTGTTGAGGATGTACTACGAAACCTGTTACACTCACTAGATCTATATGCATTACTAGACATCATGGAGACTTCTCGATATCCACCTCTCTGAGGCTTATTCGTCATCAATGAGTGCGTTTTACCCTCAGACTGCTCTATTCTATGGGTGAGATCTAACAGACTGGCGAACTTGCTCATAGATTGATTGACACTAGTATTTACCAGTTTCAGGATATCATCAAACTTTGGCTCGATACCCTCATCCTCCATACGGGAGCTTATCTTCACCCACTTCCTTTGCAGTCGAGTAGGTAGACGTCTTGCTATTACTTCTAGTATAAAACTCGAGTTGAGGTCACTCACGCGATTCATCGAAATCATTCCATTCTTGTAAATTAGCAAATTATCTAAAAACTCAGTGAGTGCCTGGGAGTCATCCTGTAACTGACCACCATTACCCTCAACAGCCTCGAATAATTTCCCTGCAATCATCGAAGGTCTTCCAAACCTTTGGCGTAATATGCTCATAGCCTCGTAGTAGCCCTCTTTTGGCTTCATAAACTTACAGCACTGTATAGCTCTTGCAGCATCTCCAGTGCAATATCTCATCAAATACATTAACTTCAATTCATCATTTAATAAAAACCACTCAGCATGATCTCAAACTCCTTTACAAATTGTAAATAATCAGCCGGGTTTCCATCAAAACACCGTGGTTCAAATTTAGGGAGTTTGATGTTCCTATTATCCCTGAACGGCGAAACAGTAACATCAACCATGTCATGCTTAACATCAGACACATCGTTACAATTAACAGACAAGTCACCATGACTTACTTTCCTGTTTGCATCCAAGACACTCTGTCCCTTCTTTGACCCAGGCATTGTTGAACTTGACCCAATTCCAAAAAGTTCCAGATATTGCTTGTTCAAAGAGGACTTGACCGGCACCAGCAAAGATGAACGGTGGCTATCCAAACTTTCACCAACTGTTTCAATCCGCCAGATCTGTTTCTATCGTCAGAAACTGTCAGCCAAGTCTCATAAACCGTTAATGCCCAGCTCTCGCTACGCTCGGGCCCACGCTGTTCCTTTGAGTTTCAGAAACGCTTAGTTATAACGGACGCAAAAACCAAAACACCGATCTGCCGCTTGTTATTTCTTTATTGTTACACCAACATATAAAAGGAATAAACGAACTAAGCAACTAAGGTCTGAAAACAAATATTACAATAATAAATCTCTGTATTACTTCTGACGATGTTTCACTCTTCTTTCTGAACAGCGACCGATGAGACGATGACTGTCGTATTGATGCCTCCGCGAAAATTGGGGAAGTTGATTTTAAGCAAACAACCAAGAATTGATCGTTCAATCTTCAACTCCATTGACAATAGCAGTAATGAAATATGCTGGTATTTTGTTAACCGAACATTCTTGGAAATGCACCGCGCATCGAGGCATTCAGGGTAATCAGCAATCTCCCGTGGACAACCATTTATAGGAAATTTTCCAAGGTTATTTAGTTCCATCGCGACGCCAATTTGTAGTTATTTATTGTAACCGTAGTATTAGTATTTTGAGATGACCGAATTACAAGCATCCAAACAAAACGCAGAGAGGGCGGAATTCAGGAATTTGTATTTAGCGGAATTATCTTTCAATTCATTTAAGAAATATTAACAATCAACAATAAGTATTTAAAAAATACAGAGATAGAAATAGTCAGTCAGCACAGGCAATCTTGCAGTTAGACAAATATCTCAAAGCCGAACAACAACAGATTCTGATCCACCGCAAAGTTCATCAACTACTATCAATCAGTTGTCGTTGGTGTTGTGATACACAATGAGAAACACGCTCATCAAATCAAGTACTTTATGCAATGACTTTGGTAGTATTGGTGCATTTGAAAAGACGAAATATATATCGCTCTGTTTAGTGAGGATAAGCCAAGTGTGTATGTATGTACTCGTCGCTAAATTATTACTATGTACTGGTCGAGAATTTAATAGTCCTGACGCAAGAAGACGGAAATCAGAAGACCACTAGGTTTCCGATGATACACCTATTTTTCCAAACACAAGGAGAATGCAAAAGTGGTATCACACCGAAGTAAGTAAGTAAGTCACACAAATTGTGAGAACGAAATATATATATGACAAGGGTGTGAACAATAATTAGACAGTCTTAACATGAATGGCTAATTATAATCAAGTATCGATCCATATATACATAGCGAAATATGACAGACATATCAACAACCACCATATATGGATATATGTCACCAAGCAACGGACTGTCAACAAACACTCATATTATATATAATATAAGGGGAATATACATTGTTAAAGGAGACAGGTTCATACAAGTGAAATGGTTACACACTAAGCGAGCAAACAGAAAGAGAGACCAACACACACACATATATATACATATATGTATATGGATACATATCACCTCCCCTTTTGAGAAGATTGATGATTAGTAGGATGTTTACCTGGGGGTTTATCTGGAACCTTTGAGCTTGTTGTTGACGTCTGTCTGTTGGGTTTGCGGCTTCGGCTTCGTCCGGAATTGTCTGACATTTTATGCTTCTTGACTGCATTGCATAGCGAATTTAGTGGGACATCAGCCAGATGCAAACGATCGAACCAATCAAGTCCCAAAAGATTTAAATCACTCTTGGTGACGTAGCAAAATCCTGTGAATTTGGTATTGCGGAAGGAAGCGGAACATTTGAGTTCACCAATAAGTTTGAGCCGCCCACCACAGGCGCTGAGAGCAGTCTGAGAAGTATTGGCGATTGGTGGTCTGCCAATATTATTCCAAATTTTCTCTGATATAACAGTAATATCTGGGGCGGTATCTAGCTGCAGACGTGTATCATTACCATTCATCTGAAGATCAAGATATTTCCGCATACCTGGTGTTGTGACTTGACAGGTTGTGCGTAGACTCAATGATCTCCTTGAAGATTTAGGACCAACAGTTTGTCGAGGTTTCTCTGGATTATGATATCTGGGTTTGGGTGGCTGACAGAAACCATTTTTATGACCGATGATTTTGCACTTGCTGCAACGATGATTTTTGTATGGGCAAGACTTTACAAAGTGCCACGCGCCACAGTGCCAGCATGGTGATGGTGGGGTCTTCTTTGCAGTCATTTGAGAAGTTGGACGAGTATGTTTAGATTTCCGCGGAACATTAGAAGAAGGTGGGTCAGGAGTGGATGATGAGAGATTTTTGCTCTTTCGTAATGCATGAATATCAGAGCTTCTCGAAGGTGTTGATTCGACCAGGTGTGTGTCTTTCTGCAAATTACTCAGCCGTTGATATTCATCAGCTATGTCATGTAATGTTAACTTAGGATTTTGTTCTAGCTGATTGAGCAGTCGAGTTCGGATATCTGTGAAACGAGGAGATTGAAGACTGCATATGAGAATCAAGGCTTTGAATTGATCATCTGTTAAGGACCTGAGTCAAAATCTCTCACATTCTCGGTTGACTGTGCCAACGTGAGTAAGAAAATCATCATTTTCATTCATTGCCAGCTTGAGGAAACGATAACGAATGCTGAATAATGAGGAGTGATCTCCAAAATGTTCACTCAGCAGCTTTATTGTATCATCGAAACACTTGTCACGTGGTTTTTGGGGTAAAATTAGGTTGCAGTACCTTTCATATTCTGCGGGACCCAATTTACGTAATAACACTCGCACCTTCCAAGCATCGTCTTTCGAGGCGAGATCAACAGTGAATAAATCCTCATATCGTTGATACCATGTGTCAAAAGTGACATTCGCATCTGGATTATAATTGAACTGTGAAATAATATTCACAATGCCGTCGACAGATGGTAGCATGGTATGATTGGGATTGCTTGAAGGTGAAGCTGGACCAGTCTGTTGGTTGACGAACATTTCCATTAGTTTTATTTGTCGTTCAAACAATAATTCCAATTTAGAATAATCAATAAAGGAGGGAGCGTGGCGTTAGCTGATCAGTAGATATGGTGGGGGTCACTAAGGTGAATCGCTCCATTCTGCAGGAACAGCAATATACAAATTAAAGGCTCGAGATATTTCTGATTTTTATGAGGGCTTAGATCTTCATCTTGAAAAAGATAATGATGAACGCCTTGACAGATCATGCTTCTACCTTTAAATATATACCATTCGCTGAGCCTATTGTTGAGATGCGACCACGCGGGCTCTGCACAGATTTATGGAGCATCTTATAAACTAACTTGCTGTCCATTGTCGGATCTTTAAATACCACTTCACAATGTCTTATTCATTTTCTAATAACGTCTTTACTTAATCCTCATTATATTCCATTAAACCTAACATTTCATAGCTTTTTATGAATTCGATTCGAATTATTCTATTCCTATTCTCTGTAGGGTACGGTTGTGCACCAAATGCACAAAAAGGCATAAAATAAAAAAACCGGCATGAGGAAAAAATGTATTAAAACCAAAAGTGGACATCATGATAGTACGAGATATACGTGTAGCATTATGCATTGCAAATGAACGTTGTCAGCCTAGGGAGTTTCCTTTATTAATGCATTTATTAATGATACTTGCACTTACCCATTTCATTACACTTTATTGATTCACCTTAGCACTTTTACTTTTCTAAAACAGCTTTCAATCCCTTGTAGAAGTTGTACTTACCTCAATATTGGTTGGTTATCGAATGCCGACAACCACGGGATGAAAACGAAACGAAGTCGATTTTCCCGCTCAACCTGGAGGACAATTGTACAATTCAATAACTATACAGCCTAGTTCAGACAATGAGTATTTATATATATATCAAATATTTAACTGTTGAGACATTATTAACTTGTAGACGATCTACGATTTGATATTATATCATACTTGATCGTGCCTGTAAAAATGGCATGCATTTTCATGTAAATTTATATGTTTATATGAGAATATATATTATTATTTGTGCACAGAACTCAGAGATTTCTTACAGAACATTTTTCACCTGTATCACAGGAGTGAGATCTGCACTCAAACCACTTTGAGAGCTAGTAGTTGATACTGTATTACACGGCGGTAAAGCAGTTATAACCGAATCTGAGCCACTATCTAGAACAATCGAGTTTCTATGAACACGTTTTTTTAGAAATTTGGACCATAATTTCAAGGATTAAGTCAAAATAAGCAAAAATAAAAATATTTAAGAGCAAACACTTGCAAAATCGTCACCGATTTCGAACGTACCGCTAATACCCTTCATCAAAATTTTTTTGTAAATTAAGAAGATGTTTAGTATACTCTTCATTTCTCAATTTTAATTCGATGTGGGTCAAGGAGTCGGGGACGTGCAAAAACTGGTGGTCCACTGGTTTTGTGATGAAACACGTGATGCTTCAGTTCTGTTGCTCGAAAAGAGAGTTGTAGAAGATCAGGCAACTGATTTGCTAAGTCGGTATATGGAGATGCTGATGTGCGTGTGACCATCAAGTTCAAAGATGATGCACGCCTAATCGTACCGGCGATGAGCGTTTTATTAAACGAGTCTATTAATTTAGGGCTTATCGGATCAACTAGCAGTTTCTGTTGCTGTAGAAAGTCGATACCGAGGATTGGGGATGGAACGTCAGCAACGATGAAAGACCAAGTGTAGGTATTCTGCAGACCAAAATCTAAAGTCATTCGTTTGCTTCCATATGTAACAATGTTAGACTTATTAACGGCTTGGAGCGTAACTGCAGGGCCAGTATGTTGACGTTCCTGAGTAGACGGAGAAAGAACACTCACCTCTGCTCCTGTGTCGACTAAGAATGTAGTACCGGTATTTCTATCTAGTACATAAAACAAACGACTGCTAGATCGTATATTGCAAACAGTAGAAGTTTTCATACATGACGACATATCTTTTGGTTCAGCCAGAAAGTTGCAAAGTGAATGACACCGTCGTGCATTGCTTTCGTAACTACTGCGGTACCAGCCAATATTATCGTGATGTCGTGACGCGCTAGGTGACAGAGAAAGACGTGAACGAGACGAGCTTCTAGAACGGCTTTGTGGTGTGCGTGTGGTCAGTGCTGCTAACTGGCTCAGAAAGGTGTCGACTTTGTGTTCTAGAGTCTGTATCCTATCGTGATTGTCTGATATTCTGCTTGGGATACACAGTAGACTCCAAAGGTTTCAGACCTGATGCTAGTCGTTTGGCACCTCTAATTCAAGCACCGTCACCTAATAATATGTCGTCGTTGAAATCATGGATTGATACTCTTCACTTTTACTCCAGATTCATTCCCAACTTCACTCAACGGTTATCTCCACTTTTTGAGATTGTCTCCAGTAAACAGTTTAAGTGGGAACAACAACATGAGAATATCTTGCGAAAAACTTTGGAGTTTCTTAATAAACAAGCCTTCCTAAGACCTTTTTTATGGAAAGATAAGTCTGCTCTCACTACAGATGCTTCTCCTATGGGTATGGCTGCAGTACTTGAGCAAAATGGACAACCTGTTATTTGTATTTCAAGACGTCTAAGTAAGAGTGAACAAGGGTACTCACAAACCCAGAAAGAAGCCCTAGCAGTTGTATGGTCAATAAGACGCTTGCACAAGTATCTCTTTGGTACTAAGTTTCACATAGTTACTGATCATCAAGCTTTGAAATTCATTTACAATCCAGAAAAACCTCTGAATAAATCATCTGCTGCTATGGTTCAAAGATGGAGTTTAAAACTAAGTGCATATGATTACACTATTGAACACAAAGCGGCAAAGGATACACCTCATGCAGACTTCTTATCTCGTTACTCATCATTTGAAAATGCTGCTAATGGTACTGATTGCTTATTAGTCCAGCCGTTACCGGTGGATCGAGTTCGACTTATAAATGATACTCGGAAATATCACGGATGTGTTATAAATACAACAAAAAGAGGTTGGAATATTCAGTGTAAGTGAAGATTTCCAGACTTTTATAAGTGAAGAGATGAAATTTCAGTCCATCCTGAAGGATTTCTATGTCTGAATGACAGAATTATTATTCCTCCAGCATTAAGATCTGCGATTTTGGATGATCTACATTCTGCTCATCTAGGAGCTGATAAAATGAAATCATTAGCACGCCTAACATGCTGGTGGCCGGAAATTGATGCTGACATTAACAAAAGATCAAAGAGCTGTTCTAGCTGTTTACATAAAATGTCCTATGGGAAGTCATCGTGGACACCGTGGCCTGCTTCTTGTGAGGTTTGGCAGCGTATTCATGCAGATTACTGCGGTCCATTCTTAAATTCATACTATGCCTTGATTATTATTATATTATTATTATATCCTGTAATTCCTAGAGGAAAATAGGGCTTCAGCCACACGTCTCCATTGCCTTCGGTTTTCTGTCAACTTTTTCACCCCGCTCCGAGTCTGCCCACATGCTTTCATCTCCTCTTCATATGACCTCCTTGAAGTCACCCCACAGTGGGACGACCAACTCGACACTTCCCATTCTGTTTGGTTCCATTCGAGTGATGGCATGTCTAGTGATGTCACTTGATGGTTTCCTCAGCGTATTACCAGCCGATCCATCTCCATTTCTTCCTACCTATTTGTTTCACAACCGGTTCCTGCTGGGTTGGTTCGCTCATTTCCAGAGATCTCTGTTGGTGATCTTTTCTGGTCGGCCATCTGATGCAATTCATATATGAAACATATCAACAGTCAACAGTAAGTATTTTAAAAAATACAGAGATAGAAATTGTCAATCACCACATCCGCCACACCTCGAATATCTCCTTGCGTATTTATAACGATGTCTCGGTTTGCTTGCAAGTAGCTTCGACCTAACTGATTCTGTGATATTATTTTCATCAGTACTATCTGGACTTATTTCTGAATTATCTACAAAATCACGATTAGTAGCGGAATCAATAATATTATAATTGGAACGACCTACTTCATTTATTGTCACTTTGTCCAGGTGTCCGTTATGAACTGAGTGATCTTTGATGTCTAATATCTTCACCACTCGATTTCCCATTTTTTGTAGTATGATTCCAACAGAAGGTGTATAATCATTTTCTTTGTAATTATGTACATCAGAAGTCGTGGACATCAGATGCTTTCTGAGAATTCGAGATTTAAAAAGTTTTGCAGGACTTTCACGGGTACTTGTATGCTCTGCATTCAACAGACGCAGTCTATGCATATGCAGCAATTCCTCCATTTTAATCAGTTGCTCTCTCATCTCATTCAGGTCTTTTCGTGTTTTCGACAGTTCACATTGCAACTCAGCTACCTCATTTTTGAAAACAGTTGACACTTGAGTTGCCGAACTTGTAGTGGAGGTTTTCATTGGATGAGCTTGGGTATTTTGAAAAGTTGAAAGACACATTGACTCCATTTTACTAGACAGATTGGGAGAATTATAAGAATTCTGGGCAACATAAGTATTCGAACTTCTGCAAACAGTCTTGATGTGTCCAACTTTACCACACTTACGACACTTAGCACCCCGAAAACGGCAAGTGCTTCGTAGATGTAACTTTCCACAGGATAAACACGGTTTAATGTTTTTGATCTCTCGCTGCATTCTATTACCTGTGGACGACGGTTTGGATTGCTTTCCATTACCACTTGTATTCTCGACTTTAGAAAGCATAACATCAGATACTGACGTAGTGGGAGCTTGATATTCACTGTTGACATCTTCATATGTCATGCATACATCTTTAGCAGTTTGAAAAGTACAAGAAGGAATCTGAATTAACTCTTTCTCTAATTTAGGAATATTGATTCCAGCAATTAGACGATCACGTAGTTGAGTGTGCAGCTGATCTCCAAAATTACACTTTGAAGCTTGTATTTGGAGTTGTAGTATAAAGTCTCTTATCTTCTGATTGGGAGAACGTACCAGTTTGTTGAACTGAGCCCTCTCTCTGGTCTCAAAAGTAGTTACATGGAAGTGATCTATAAGAAGTTCACGGAGCTTAGCATATGGCAGCGAAATGGGTTTATCTGGAAATGCCAGATTCTTCACCAGGCTATATGCATCAAGCCCAATAGCGGTGATGAAATGAGCAGGTATTTTATCATCCCGAACATTCTTGGAAATGCACCACGCATCAAAGCATTCCAAATAATCAGCAATCTCCCGCGGAGAACCATTAAGAGGAAATTTTCCCAGGTTACTTAGCTCCATCGCGACGCCAATTTGTAGTAATTTATTGTACTTGAAGTATTAGTATTTCGAGATGACGGAATTATAAGAATCCAAACAAAACCCAGAGAGGGCAGCAATCAGGAATTTGTATTTAGCGGAATTAGAATGCAATTCATATATGAAACATATCAACAGTCAACAGTAAGTATTTTAAACAATACAGAGATAGAAATTGTCAATCACCACAGTGGGTCCATTTTATGCCTGTTTCCTCATTGCCTGTTGTCTGTCGCATTATCCAATCTACTGCAATCAGGAAAATCATTGGCGATAAAAGACAGCCTTGCCTCACTCCCGTCCTCATTTCGAAGGCTTCCGTAAGTTTCCCGTTGTGGATTACTTAACATGCAGCATTGTCGTATAACTGTTGGATGAGATGTATAATTGTCGATAGGACCCCGTAGTAGCGAAGTAGTTTCCAAATCACCTCTCGATCGACGCCATCTGTCGAAGGCCTTTTCAAAGTCGATGAAGTTGAGATAGAGAGGTGACTGCCATTTCAAGATTTGTTCAGTGATGATCCGTAGTGTGGCGATTTGATCAATATATGACTTGTTCCTCCTGAATTCAGCTTATTCTGGTCGGAGTTTTGCATTCAGGGCTTGTGGATATCTTTGTGCTTGTATACACTGCCACCAATCACTAGTTCGTTGAAGGCGCAGAAGTCGGCGAAGCGTCCTCCATTTTCATTCATTTCTCCGAGAGCTTCTCTACCCATGATGAGCTCTCTTCCAGTGTTGTCTGGTCCCAGTTTGGCGTTCATGTCTCCCATTAGTATTTTAATGTCATCAACTGGCGTAGTGTCCATTGCTGCATGTAGTCGTCTGTAGAATTCTTCTTTCTTTTCGAGGTCTGCGTTGTTTGCGGGTGCATAACATTGTATATTCGACACTTTCCTTCCTTTGAAGTTGAATCTGTCTGGCGGTGATTATCCTCGACGAGATCGCCTCCCATTGCACCAGGGCCTTTGTTGCCGTTGGTGACATCATGATAGCCACGCCCTCAGTGTGCGTGTGGTTATCTTGGACATGGTCCGGGGTTCGAGCCCGCGCCGACGCACACCTGGTATCTATGGTCGGTCTGCGGATTTTGGACTACCGATATCCACGCTGAAAATTCCATACTTGTATCAAAAATACGGTGTGGAGTCAAGCTGTAATCAAAAAATAATCTTCTGGGTGACCGGAGTAGATCACTGACTCACCCGTTGACAATTTGGTGAGTCCATTCCCGTTCCATCTGCTTTCACATATTCCCAGCACTTGGATTCCGTATCTTTTCATCTCGTTTGCAATCTGGGCAGCTTTCCCTGTCTCGTACATAGTGCGGACGTTCCATGTCCCCACACAGACTTTTTCTTTTGGTGCAAAGAGGTTCATCATGCTGAAGTTTCTGTAGCAACTTTGTTTACAGGGTGTGGTTGCTAGTCTCACGCCTGAGAAAGGAATTGTTACATTAAGATAAAGTTTAGAGAGAAGCGACCTTTTGGGTTGCTTTCTTTAAAATCGGAAAACAACGGACAAAACAATCAGAACAACACCATCAAAAGGAAAATAATTCACAGCAAAAAGGGCAAAAAGAGACAACAACAATACAATAAAACAACATGCAATACAGTTAAGCACAGTTAAATAAAATGATATAAAAATGATAGACTCACTGACTTGGGCCAACTAGAACATATAAACCCAGCAATATATACAATTATAGATATATTAGTGTTAAAAGGTCACAAAATGTCAAAAAATACTTTCTTATAGGTATAAGTAGTCAATAATATTAAATCCACAGGTTTAGTGTTCGAAAGTAAACGGCTTTCAATAAATTCCAGAACTTCGTAGTGAGATACAACAAAGAAATGAGAGTTTTATATTTATCAGCGAAAACTTAATGCATTTGTCAGCAAAGTCTCATAAACCGTTAATGCCCAGCTCTCGCTACGCTCGGGCCCACG
Organism: Trichobilharzia regenti; assembly: GCA_944472135.2. Taxonomy (NCBI): domain Eukaryota; kingdom Metazoa; phylum Platyhelminthes; class Trematoda; order Strigeidida; family Schistosomatidae; genus Trichobilharzia; species Trichobilharzia regenti. The sequence goes on from OX235266.1 coordinate 31,389,232, forward strand.
CTGTTCTTAGAAGATTTCTCAGAAACGCTTAGTAACAACGGACGAAAAAACCAAAACACCAATTGTTGACTTGAGTATTATGTATTGTTACACCAGCATATAAATCAAGTATCACTAAGCAAACTAAGGTCTGTAAACAAATATTACAATAATAAATCGTTGTTACTTCTGACGATGTTTCACTCTTCTTTCTGAACAGCGACCGATGAGACGATGACTGTCGTATTGATGCCTCCGCGAAAATCGAGGAAGTTGATTTTGAGCAAACAACCAAGAATTGATCGTTCAATCTTCAACTCCATTGACACTCCCCGGCAAAAAAGGGATCCAACCCTTTTTTCCTTCACGACCAATGCACGTTGACTTGGATGCCATTGCGAGAACCTGGGTCACACGGACAGAGCTGAAATGGAAAACAAACAGAAAAGCCAACACACCACAAGCATACCCACAGCACAATCTCACACATCAATGACGACCTGCGCCTCCAGACAGAGACCTCCTCTTGACATCTTGCAACACAATCGCCACTTGCTAGAATGACTCTTGCAGAATGCAAAGTGACCATGGCAGCACCTCACGATACTCTACGCACATCCTCTTAATTACTCACTACCAATTACCACTGAAATCGCTTGTCACTCATTCTGCCTCAGTTCTAGTAGCGGTGACGCATGCGAGCCTCAGTCGTTTACACTCTTTCTCCCCGGCGTGTCGGACCGCAGCTAACAATTATCTCCGTGTGCATTTCATTCTCAGCAATAGCCTAGCCTCCCCGGCGTATACGACCCATCTGCTGTCTCTAACATCAATCAATTCATTCATGGATGTAGAAGACTCGAAACAACTTCAGAAGTAATCACGACGAAAATTTTAACAAAATTACGCAATAACAACAAGATACGAAAACAACAAGTAAACACAATGAATCCAAAAACACCAATTGATAGGACACACCACACGTATATACAAACAGTACAAACAACCTCGCCGATCATGTCTTGATGGAATTCCTTTGAAGAATTGCAGGACTTACACCAGTACGCCTACAACCCTTCACAGGTTGACGATTGTAAGTTGTGGAATGTCCGGACACAAACAAGATTAACCAACAATTACATCAATTGGAACTCACACAACTATTTAACACAAACATATGTACAATCAACACATCAAATGTTGTGGATTCTGACACGACAAACTACCCTTGAAGAACTGTAGGACTTACAGCAGTACGCCTACATTCCTTCTCAGGTTGATGATCCAAGTGGAAGTCGTCCGGACACAAACAGAATTACCAACAGCTAGATGACAGATGATATCAATTCAGTATATACAATATGAACATATGTACAAAATCACACACCAAGCACATTGGACTGCTCATTGATGCGCTACCCTTTGAAGAATTGTAGGACTTACAGCAGTACGCCTACAACCCTTCTCAGGTTGACGCCCTAGGTTGGAAAATCGTCGCAGAGTTCATTTGCTAACTTCCTTCTATCAGCTATATCCTCAAATCTGAACGGCAACACGCCCATGTCATTGTATCGTAGAATATAGATGACCAACAAACACACGACATATCTCATCAACCAAGTATAGAAACAGAGTAATTTACACCAAAGATAATAACATTCAAATAGTAACTTGAAACTAGAAATGCCTTTATTCGTGCAAGTCAATTTAACAATAACTCTCTCCTTTACACTTGGCTTATCCACACTAAACTGACCATTGATATTCGTCCTTTCAAACGAACTGATACTACCATAGTCATTGCACAAGATACTTGAGTTGATGGGCATCTGTTTCATTGTGGATGAAAACACCAACGATGACTGAGTGACACAAGGTGATGAACTTAGTGGTGGATCAGAAGCTGTTCTTGTTCGGCTCTCAGATAGTTGTCCAACTGCAAGATTACCACCACTGCTGTCTTTCACTACTAGTTCGGGTTTAGCACTATCATCTGATGATAGGTGGGCTACACGCTGATCAATTACACTGACTGTCTCACAAGTATGCACACCTTTTGGAACTGCATCTGCGTTCAATTCTACTTCACGTTGTAGTTGTACAGAACCTTTATTTAACTTAGCAGTAGTAGGCATATCCCTCATCTCATCATGATCAACCAAAGACAAATCTGCACTATCATGATCATTATCACGAATATTCAATTTACCGTCAAGTTCATCATTTTCAAACTCTTTAATAACAGAAGTAGACAATTTTGGTTCCTCCTCACAAATCATTAAAGGTTTTATATCTTCACTCTGACTAGTTATACTTTGTAAACTTTTGGAGTCAGAACTCCACTCTGAAGCAGTAACTCTATTCTGTGACACTCTATTCAACAACGGCTTACCAGTTGCAACTACAGACTTCTTCACCGCACCGTTATCGTCACACAATTCGGAGTCAGGCCTGGAGTTTACATTTAGCTTATCACTGAACTTGCTCACTGGTTCACAGTTCACTTCTGTATGCACCTCTTGCAAACGTGTACAACACAACCGTGTTTGTCTTGCATCTTGCAACTTATCTGTTGAGGATGTACTACGAAACCTGTTACACTCACTAGATCTATATGCATTACTAGACATCATGGAGCCTTCTCGATATCCACCTCTCTGAGGCTTATTCGTCATCAATGAGTGCGTTTTACCCTCAGACTGCTCTATTCTATGGGTGAGATCTAACAGACTGGCGAACTTGCTCATAGATTGATTGACACTAGTATTTACCAGTTTCAGGATATCATCAAACTTTGGCTCGATACCCTCATCCTCCATACGGGAGCTTATCTTCACCCACTTCCTTTGCAGTCGAGTAGGTAGACGTCTTGCTATTACTTCTAGTATAAAACTCGAGTTGAGGTCACTCATTCGATTCATCGAAATCATTCCATTCTTGTAAATTAGCAAATTATCTAAAAACTCAGTGAGTGCCTGGGAGTCATCCTGTAACTGACCACCATTACCCTCAACAGCCTCGAATAATTTCCCTGCAATCATCGAAGGTCTTCCAAACCTTTGGCGTAATATGCTCATAGCCTCGTAGTAGCCCTCCTTTGGCTTCATAAACTTACAGCACTGTATAGCTCTTGCAGCATCTCCAGTGCAATATCTCATCAAATACATTAACTTCAATTCATCATTTAATAGAAAACTACTCAACATGATCTCAAACTCCTTTACAAATTGTAAATAATCAGCCGGGTTTCCATCAAAACACCGTGGTTCAAATTTAGGGAGTTTGATGTTCCTATTATCCCTGAACGGCGAAACAGTAACATCAACCATGTCATGCTTAACATCAGACACATCGTTACAATTAACAGACAAGTCACCATGACTTACTTTCCTGTTTGCATCCAAGACACTCTGTCCCTTCTTTGACCCAGGCATTGTTGAACTTGACCCAATTCCAAAAAGTTCCAGATATTGCTTGTTCAAAGAGGACTTGACCGGCACCAGGAAAGATGAACGGCGACTATCCAAACTTTCACCAACTGTTTCAATCCGCCAGATCTGTTTCTATCGTCAGAAACTGTCAGCAAAGTCTCATAAACCGTTAATGCCCAGCTCTCGCTACGCTCGGGCCCACGCTGTTCTTAGAAGATTTCTCAGAAACGCTTAGTAACAACGGACGAAAAAACCAAAACACCAATTGTTGACTTGAGTATTATGTATTGTTACACCAGCATATAAATCAAGTATCACTAAGCAAACTAAGGTCTGTAAACAAATATTACAATAATAAATCGTTGTTACTTCTGACGATGTTTCAGTCTTCTTTCTGAACAGCGACCGATGAGACGATGACTGTCGTATTGATGCCTCCGCGAAAATCGAGGAAGTTGATTTTGAGCAAACAACCAAGAATTGATCGTTCAATCTTCAACTCCATTGACAGCACTAATGAAAAAGCGCGCTGTGTCTGCCTTAATTATTATGGATTCTTATTTTAGATGGCCAGAAATTATCAATACAGATAGTCCTAATGCAAAATTTACTCACAGAGCGTTGAGAAAGATTTTTAGTCGAGAAGGAATTCCAGATGTCTTAGTTACTGACAATGGTACTCATTTTACGGAGAACTTCAATGATTGGCTTGAACATATAGGCTGTCGTCATTTGTATACAGCAGTCAAATGGGTTGGCAGAAAATTTTGTACGAACATTAAAGAGTGCTATAGCGTCAATGAGTCCTAAGAATTTTGATGACCTAGAGAGATGTGTAGATAACATCTTACTTCAATATCGCAGTGCGGAGTATACAAGTACTCATGAGTGTCCTGCAAAACTATTCAAATCTCGAATGCTCAGAAAGCCTCTGATGTACATTATAACAGAGTGAATGATTATAGACCTTCAGTTGAAATCATACTACAAAAAATGAGAAATCGAATGGTGAAGATATTAGACAACAAAGATCACTCAGTTGAAAAGAAACTAGTTTGTATTTACATGACGTACAAAGAAGAAGTATTACAAAAAATCGGAAAAAGTATCAAGAGTGCACTGAAAAGGATATTGCTCACCTTTAGACATATTACTCTTTGTAACAGGAAATGCTTACTAATACAGTCCTAATTAGATAAGTACACTTCTCATGTTAGCTACAACTTTATTTGCCTGTTCCCATACACCTGGGATAACAAGCACACAGGAATATCTAAGAGGAAACCACCTACTCAATTTTCCGAATGTATTCCTGAAAATCTTCATGTGAAAAATAAGGAAGTGTTTGCAACTGCAATCGCTAAGCAGGGGTGTACAGTCGAAATCAGCCAAGTCTTCAAAATAATTAGTGTACTGAGAAAAACCCAGGTCAGTTTGCTTTGCCGACGGCATGGCTATTAAAAGATTTCAAATTAATCTTTGTAAGTAGGGAGAGAGTCTGACTAATCTAGCACTACCCTGGTAACTAGATGCCCCTCTCTGTGTGTGCTGAACTGAACTTCCAGTTTACTTAATGTTTTGTTTACGTAATAATTTTACTTTTAGTTACCATTCTTTCACACTCTCCTCAAACGTACCATTACATTATGCTTAGATAAACTCTTGCTGTCAGTTTATTGACTACCTTGTTTTCAAATCTCTTTTTCCCCAACTATACCCTTTGAGTTGAAATAATTTTCAAGCACTTCATATATACTTTTGTATTTCATTTTAAGCCATTAGCTAGCTGATGAAAAGCCCTAAAACCAAAATATGACCTCTTCCTAACTTATAAATTCGTTCTTTCTCCCTTCGTTCAAACTTATCAAAGGGACTAGTTTTATGATTGGATAATAATTATTTATTTTACTATTATTAAATGGATGCAGGCAGAAGGAAGAAATAATGTCAGTCGGGTATTTCTGAAGATACTGATACCAGCTGAGGGGATGGAATTAGAGCATATATAATTCAGCATGAACAAATTATTGATGATGTGGCTAAGTGGAGGGCTAAATGATAAAAAAAATTTTATTTTTCATTTTTCATTACAGCTTGATTCCACACCGTATTTTTGGTACAAGTATGGAATTTTCAGCATGGATATCGGTAGCCCAAATTTCGCAGACCGACCATAGATATCAAGGTGTGCGTCGGCGTGGACTCGAACCCCGGACCATGTGCATGGTCGGCGAGAGTCCTAACCACTGTGCCACCGACACACACAGTATGTGAGAGTGCCGCAGTTCCTTTTAGAAGATTAATGTTTTTTAGACAGTTGCCATTCCTTAAGTGGTATGAAGCGGATAAAATTAGAACCGATACTTTAAGTCACTGGCTGAAGAGATAAAATATTTCATTTTTCAGTTCTACGTTTATGTTGTTACGTGGACAATCTCTGACCCCCAACCAAATCTTCAACCTTATACAACAAATCGGAGTAGTTTGTCTTACCACACACGTCGCATAACTTTGTACTGGAAGTGTGTGCATAAGCGAAGTATTTCTGTCTAATAAAGTTGCAGTCACAGGCCAGTCTTTGTCTTCTGATATTTTTAGCCTCAATGAAGCAGAAGGTATTTGAGGAAGGACAGTCGTATTAGATACTCAGTCAAGTTGCCTACTGCATCCCAGTACTGTGATACCGACGTAATGATCCACTCGAACGCCATAGCAATCTATTATTATCAATCAGAAATATACCTGTGTAATGAATTTTTTGACGGGATAACCACCAGGTAGAAATTCATTATTATAAAAGTTTTGTATTTCCCAATGAATGAAAAACAAAATGACTTTGTTTTTACTGACGTTTCGCTACTCAATGCTGCTAATAGCTTTATCAAAGTATTATTAAACCAGAGCTTACAAAATCTCAGCTTATATATAACAACTTAATCATCGCTTATCAGAATGGAGTCATTTTTGCGTTGTCAAGTTGACCAATTGGCAAGGATAACAAAACCACTAACACTAAATAGTGAAAAATCAGTAAAAACAACATCGGGTTTTTTCATTCATTGGGAAATACAAAAACTTTTATAATGATGAATATTCGATCTTAACGTAGATCGAACTTTGTGTCACTGAATTTTTATTGCTGCTTTGTTAACCTGTCATAAAACAGCTTTTTATAAATTAAACTTCTAAGTTATCGGTCACGCAAAATAACTGTTTGAATGGCTGTATTTTTTAGTCATTCGCCTTGTTCCTAAGAGAAGAACTGATATGATTTTGAACAACAAAGTGCGTTCGAAACGTCAACCAGTAGATAATACTGTTTCACTGTGTGACATATCTAATAAACGTATTAATGTGGAATTTCATACTACCACAATGCCCAAGTTTCACACATATAAGAATAAACCTTGCCTTGTTAGTGTGTCATCCGTATCTTCTCAATATGAGATTAATATTTTAGGGGTTAGTCTTATACATTCGTCGTTCTAAAGTACTATAAGTGAATTACGGCGGTCTTTCCATGCAGTGATCAGTCGGTTAGAAAGCAACTGAATCAAGTATTATCCGATCACTTCAACTAAGAAACATGAGATTGGTTTTTGTTAATCCTTTATCTCCGTAGTTTATATAATTATATTTCCAAGTTACATGTTAGTACCAAAGTACATACATGAGACGAACAGAAAAAAGGATTTGTGAAAGCATTCTAGTCTTTATTCCAAGAGACTCACCTAAAAGACGCTAACGTCTTCAGTAGTGCAATAGCTAGTTGTCCGGTAGATTGTGGCCAAGAAATCAGCGTTTTAAAATGATTTAAGGTAACTGAAGTAAAAGTTAGTCTTAGTCTGGCGATTAAGCAACTAAAGCTGAACTTATACATTCAAAAACAAATGGTTGTCAATCAGCATCTGCCTCCTTCACTTGATACTGAAGATAAGATGGACGGCGAGGAAAGACGGGCATCGAATCATCCAAGAATCTATTGTCCAATAAAAATATGGAATTATTAAGAAGACAACTGCAGCGAAGAAAATTATCTTTTCAACGAATTCATCATCTAGGCTGTACATTCGTGTATTTATATCAAATGGATGGGAAAGTTCCAGAATAATTTCCGGTTAAGGGTCACTGTAGTGAATGTTCAAATAGATATATCGTATTCTGTTGCTAATTCCGTATTGAACTGTGGGAATATGTCAGAATCATGTTCCGTCGGAACACATTGTCTGTATCACACCACCACAGTGTTAAATAATAATTGCGAATAAATTCTTCTATGTGCATCGTTCGCACAGCGGTAGAACGTTCGCCAATCACGCATATGGTCTTGGGTTCGATCCTCGGCCGCTCCTTAAGCTCGCTGAGCCAGTGATAAGACTGGTAAAGAGGGAAGGTTGGACATGAGGCTAGCAACCCCATGCCGTAAAAATAAACACCAGTGCTACTGAAACTTCAAGCCTCTAGCTTGAAGCCCTATAGAGCACTGTAAATATAAAGGAATAAAAAATTTTTTTCAATGTTTAAGAGAAAGAGAGAGCAAAGTTATAGAAGTATAAAAATGCAATCGGCCATATTTCTCTTTGTAGTACGAATAGATCTATAAACTCACCTCTATCAATTGCACTTTTGTATGAAATAATTGTAATGGCAGAACACATAACTACTTAACAAAGAAATGATTGTTTATCTCGCAAGCGATGTATAATTATGACACAAAGCATAAATCTTATATTGAAAAAATGTTCCATTTGCCCATGTTTTTCGTCTTTATCTTACTTTTGTCTAACTTTCACGCTTGCCTTATTGTTTCAAACGGATCTTTCTTTGCTTTTTTCGCGATCTTATCCTTCCCTCACCTATTGGAGATTCTGACAGAAGACAACAAAGGCAAATATACAACTGACAAAATCTTACACATAATTACTGGATTCATAAGTATGCCTAATCATTTGCAGTGAATTAACGAGGCCTAGAAATAGCCACTTCCATACTCAAAGGCTAATTCAACTAACATACACCAAATAATGGTTAATGAAATGAAAATCTTTAATGAGCTAAAGAAACAGAAAAGAGTGAAATAAGGCCAAATACTGAATCATTTGTAGATAAATATGGGGTAAAACAGTTTCAGTTAAACAGAAGTTATTTGACAAAAACGAAAAGGAGACGTAGCTTATTCAAATCGTATAGTGCGTATTTGCACAATGTATTTCAAACAATCTGATCGTGCACACATACGTGTCATGGGAATTTATATTAAAAAAATTATGTGTTAAGAGATAACAGAATAAACAATAGTCAGATTAAAAGGCTATATCAAATGTCATAATAACAACAAGATCAATAAAGTAAAATAAGAGTCATCATGGAACAATAATTCTGGTTTCAGAACTAAATATACCAAGGAAGGGTTAGCTTGATGACAAATTGTTTATGAATACATTGTGGGAGATTAAATATCATGATTACCTAGGCTTTCACAGAAATTAGGATCCCCGTCACTCCCAACAGGTCTAATAATTACGTCTAAAAGGTGCGTATACATCTATTTTGTCGTGTTTCAATAATAGGTCTCAAAACTGAGGCGCTTGTTAGTCTAATTTCACCATTAATTGGTTCTGGACATTCACACTGTATCCTAATTTTCTGTGTAGCACTTACGTTCAGAGATCAGAATGTCCTCCTTAATTGTGTGTGTCGTACATCTATACTGATAAATACAATAGTATGTGAAATCATTTTTTACATGTTCTAAGGACTTAGAAGAATCAATTGACTTCACGCTCTCCAAGATCCCTATCTTAACTTCACTAATTAGTTGGTTGACAGTAGCTAGCAATGGAAACCAAGACACACGTTTCGTCCTATCTATCTAGACCGTTAAGCTTGTATCCTAGTGATGGTGTTACTACTGAGATATGTTAAATGAGACAGGCCACAAATAATTTTGATAAATAATAAACAAAAGTTAATTCGATGAAAAAAGAATTCGACGGTATTTAAAAACTAATCCAGAATCAAGTTATTTGAAGACTTTCAGAAGTAAAAGGTTGTTTTACTGAATAGGTCTACTTTTGGCACGTAGTCTGTAGATGTAGTCCTTTTCTTCTGCAAAAACGAAAGTGGCGAAGATAAACTTTCGACACCACTAACTACCAATCAGCGAATTATCCAATGAGATTCACGAACGATGTCGAATTATCCAATGAGGTTCACGAACGCAGTTCAATGTTGTATAGCGCTTGATTCATTTCTACTGCGTGACCTTACAAGGCTGTTGTTGCAATTCGAGGAGGTTAGTGTTTCCAAGTATTCCCTAGATTTCAGTTGCTCCGGAAAGAACGAATTTGATTGTGTGGTGGTATCATGACTTTAAAAAGCTAAACCAAATCCACTGATGGGTTTGTTCATCGTTGTGCTATATGTTTGAAGCCTACTAACACTAAATAGGGTATGCTGATAATTTTATTATTTCGTAGGAACCTTTTTCGCTAGGTCGCTTCTCTCCCTAAGGATAGCAGATAGAAAAGCAACTACTCTTATACCTATTGTTACCAGAATTGTTAAGCGGGGGTCAGTTATACACACGGAAAGGCTACAATTCGCTGTCATCTCTGGGATATATTCATCGTAGAGACAAACATTCAAGTGATTTTGTGGATTCCGTTACGAGGACACTTACAAATTCTAATGAAGGATTTTGGGGTAGGTTGGAAAATAGGATAAGGACTATAAATGTATCTCAAAAGGATCTCATTTATAGTCATTTGGATGAATATATGTACAGGATATGGTGTAACTTCTCCATTGACAGTCCCATGCTAAACTGGGATATTTTTCTCTCACATGTTCGAGAAAGATATCCCATGTAACCTTTTTTATTATCTATTTTGTGCTTTTTTCTATAAATATACATTTCCATTCATCATATATGCCTCTTTAATGTGATTGGTCCGTTCGAGGTCGTTTGCTGATTGGTTGTTAGTGGTGTCGAAAGTTTAACTTTGCCACGAAAGTAATTGAATTGTGTAAAGTAGAGGCATACTATTTTAAAACTTCTATTTAATTATCTTTTTTGAGACCAGAGAGAGGGCTCAATTCAATAAACTGGTACGTCCTCACAACGAGGAGATTTGAGACTTTATTCTTCAACTCCAAACACAAGCTTCAAAATGTAACTTTGGAGATCAGCTGCATACTTAACTACGTGATCGTCTAATTGCTGGAATCAATATTCCTAAGTTAGAGAAAGAGTTAATTCAGATTCCTTCTTGTACCTTTCAAACTTCTAAAGATTTATGTGTTACATATGAAGATGTCAACAGTGAATACTCTGCTCCCACTACGTTAGTATCTGATGTCATGCTGTCCAAAGTCGAAAATACAAGTGTTCATGGAAAGCAATCCAAACTGTCGTCCACAGGTAACAGAATGCAGCGAGAGATCAAAAACATTAAACAGTGTTTATCCTGTGGAAAGTTACATCTACGAAGCACTTGCCGTTTTCGGGGTGCTAAGTGTCGTAAGTGTGGTAAAGTTGGACACATCAAGACTGTTTGCAGAAGTTCGAATACTTATGTTGCCCAGAATTCTTATAATTCTCCCAATCTGTCTAGTAAAATGGAGTCAATGTGTCTTTCAACTTTTCAAAATACCCAAGCTCATCCAATGAAAACCTCCACTACAAGTTCAGCAACTCAAGCGTCAACTGTTTTCAAAAATGTGGTAGCCGAGTTACAATGCGAACTGTCGAAAACACGAGAAGAACTGAATGAGATGAGAGAGCAACTGATTAAAATGGAGGAATTGCTGCATATGCATAGACTGCGTCTGTTGAATGCAGAGCATACAAGTACCCGTGAAAGTCCTGCAAAACTTTTTTAAATCTCGAATTCTCAGAAAGCATCTGATGTCCACGACTTCTGATGTACATAATTACAAAGAAAATGATTATACACCTTCTGTTGGAATCATACTACAAAAAATGGGAAATCGAGTGGTGAAGATATTAGACATCAAAGATCACTCAGTTCATAACGGACACCTGGACAAAGTGACAATAAATGAGGTAGATCGTTTCGATTATAATTTTAATGATTCCGCTACTAATCGTGATTTTGTAGATAATTCAGAAATAAGTCCAGATAGTACTGATGAAAATAATATCACAGAATCGGCTAGAAGATCGCAGAGACTGGCAAGCAAACCGAGACATCATTATAAATACGCAAGGAGACATTCGACGTGTGGCGGATGTGGTGATTGACAATTTCTATCTCTTTAATGTTTAAATACTTACTGTTGATTGTTGATATATTTCTCATATGAATTGAATAAAATTCCGCCAAATACAAATTAATAGATTCATCCCTCTCTGTGTGTTTGGTTGAATTCTTTTAATTCGGTCATTACGAAATACTAATACTGCTAATACAAATAATTACAACAGTCGTGTCACCTGAAAGGTGATTTGGCGGTGTCGGAGCATCAAGACTACCTACTGTTTCTTCGTTAGCAAAGGGGAAGCTGAATAACTCGCATGTCTCCTGCGGTCTTCGTACAGTATCTCTCCATCTGGTAATAAGCTAGGGATACTTATTCTGTTGTTGTTAATTCGCGACTTTTACTAATGCTTCTGTATTGTCAGGTTGCGAGTGGAGGATGCGTTCTAGTTTGATGAACTCAGATAAGTGAATAGATTTGTATGAATCATAAGTTTGCTTGAATGTAATGAGTGATGAAAAGTCATTATATCTGTAGAATTGCCTAGCATGCTTACGCAGTCGGTTTCGAATCTTTACAGGGATGAAGTCGGGCTGTTTAGGCCTCGTTTTCACAAGTCTTACTGGAGCGATGAAGTCATGTGCAAATCCTAGGTTCTCATAGAGTAATTTGTTTGTCTCTATAGCCGAGCTGCATGTGAAGTATGGCTCCCAGTCTAGAGTGTGTAGATATGGTTTCAGGTCATCGCACTGAGTATGTCTTTAACTCCTGAGTAATACTTTGTGGGCGCCTGATGTTGAACTCACGCTGGTATAAATATTGAATGTACTAAATACTACTCTGTGGTCGCTGCCAGGAAACTCTTCACCTGCTCGAAGGGTAGTGGGGATGATACCATTGGTGGAAACTAGATCTAAATTTTTACATATCCTTGCAAGGTGCTTTATGTGTTTTTGGCAGTCTTCTGTTTCGATTATGTTCAAATTTCATAATACTGTTTTGGTGAGCAAAGTGGTTGCCAGACTGCATCAGGCATATTAAAGTATCTACATATAATTTTAGCCGTATGAGGTATTCAAGCGGCGTACGCAAACGTACTCGCAAGCTTCACATCACCTTCAAATGTTAAGCATGGGGGATGATAGATGCAGCCTATAAGATAGGAACTGGAGTAGGACAACCTTAGAATAGCCCAGACTAAGTCGTTATCTGTGATGAGCTCTGGGTAGAAACACTATGTGGCCTTGATATCAAACCTGACATACAAGCACATCCTCCCCCTGTCATGGTTTCTATCACCCCTGAATACGTAGTAGTTATCAAGAGAAATTTCCTTATCGCAAGTTTGAGGAGTGCACCATGCCTCAGTAATCATTATGAGACATGGGTTGTATATTAAAGATAATGTCGTGAAGTCAGCAGTAAGGAACGAGTATTGATGAGACAGCATGCGAGAGAGTTAATAATGACTGTGAAATCACATTTATCTGCAAAAACGTTGTCCTCAAGATTTATAGCGTCTGGAGTAGATTGTTTTATGGGTGCTGACCCAGATGATGACAGCTTGCTTGCGACTCTCTAAAAGTGCAATACACCAGTATCAGCAATCGTTGGTTGCCTTGGGGGTGTGTGAACTGTTCATAATACCGTGACTGTAATGCATTGCCCTCCCTCCTAGAGATGAGTGGCTTGACAGTATGTGTGCTTTTTGCGTTAATATTGTGGCTGAAATTTCGTGTGGGCTGGGAAAATTCAGATCGGATGAAGGGGAGGTAAGTATTTCTTGTGGATATTGTGCCGCAGTAAAGTTACGTGCATCGCAGTTACGACTAATATTATGTGTGCTTAAGTTATTTTTGTAAATATTAGTCCATTGATGATCTTAAGTAGTCTGTATCAAGTGGTTTGTGCGTCAGTGGAATAGAGATTAGGACAACCACCAGCCACGCACACGGTCTGGGGTTCGATCCCTGACCAACGCACTCCTTTACCTCACCAAACCAGTAATAAAAATCGGTAAAGAGGAAAGGTTGGGCATGAGGCTAGCAACCCCATCCTGGAAAAATAAACACTGCTACAGAAACTCCAAGCCTCTAGATTGAAGCCCTATATCCCACTGGGAACGAGAAGGAAAAACAGTCGTGGTTTCCGTGGACGCGGTGAGTCAGAAGGGCACCTTTAGGAAACAAGCCTAACCCACTTGTTCCTTGTTGTAGAAGTCCCTGGACCACACTTTCGTCTATGTTAGCCATATATAGGAGGGCTGTGTCGGGGTAGGTGTATGCCTGCCGAAAGGTTTTCGATTTAGTTTTGGGGTGCCCAGAGAGATAGCGTCTGTTGTGTCATCAAGTGAAGATTTGTCCGATGTTGGACGAATTGACAGGCTAACTACATTTTCATTGACATAGTATGCAGACTTATTCAGCTTCCCTGGGTTAATGGTAGAATTAGGGTTGCTTGAGTTTTGGTTATTTGGTTTGCTGTTGAGAAACGTATCAGTAACAGGTATTCTGGATGGTAAGCTTAAGTTACTTCGTTTTGTATGCACACCAATCTAAGCGTTACTCAGGACGTTATATTTAATGGTATGTGATCAAGCTTAGCCTTTTGCATAACATTGGTAGTGGTATTAGCAGCTTGTGGTGATGATGTGTCTAGCGAGCATAACTTTGAAGATGCGTCTGAGTTTATGACCATAGATGCATCGTTGTAAGGTTAGCCAGGAAGAGCTATATTATTTAAGGTTATTTCATTTTCACGCGTGTCTTGAGCATTAGGGTTACAAGTATTGGTTTTGTAGGGATTTTGTTTGATTGCATGGAGGATTTAATCATGAGCTGACATCAGTAAGAGAACCAATAGAAAACCTGGGAGTACTGGACAGCTGTTCTATCCTAGTTCGGAACTCTTCATCAGGACGCACCCACCGGGGTTCAAACCCAGGACCTTCTGTTTACAAAGTGAGCTTCGAGACCGTTGAGCCACTTGGATCCAATCCAGTGGCAAGTCCATGAACTCTAAATTCTGCCAATTCACGACATAGCGCGACCAATTCGCAATGTCTTCTTCGATGAGTTACTGCCTCATCTTTGACCTGCCGTACCCTACTGGTCACGGCTTCCCACTAGAACCCCAGGTTAACTGCCTGAATAGGGCCAGTCACTAGTGAGCACAGATTAATTTTCAAGTATTGGTTTTGTAGGGATTTTGTTTGATTGCATGGAGGATTTAATCATGAGCTGACATCAGTTAGAGAACCACTGGAAAACCTGGGAGTACTGGACAGCCGTTTCGTCCTAGTTTGGGACTCTTCATCAGTACGCACCCACCAGGATTCGAACCCAGGACCTTCCGGTTACAAGGCAAACTTAAATATAAGGCGATAGAATCTTTTGTAGGATGTTCTGCAGTTAGGTAGGTTTCTGCGACACTTGATATACTTGCACGGCTACATCTTTGACATGGCGCTAGGTTATAAACAAGTTTAACGTTAGCATGGGGTGTAGATGAACCAGTCGGCTTGTTAGACTACTGGAATTTCTCAGCATCCTTTGGACCACTGAATTTAAACAGCAAAGGACAATTATACTTTCCTGAGCCTGATTAGGCGGCAATTCGCTGATAGCTTGCCACACGCTTGAAAATTTGTCACTTTGATTTTGTCCAGTGACATTCGATCAGGCAGGTTATATACGAGGACGTTGAAGGAAGACATGATTCGTTTGGTCACTTCATTCGCTATAAAAGTCTAACATGCGCTCAGATTTCAGCAGACTTTCCGGATAGGTATCGTATGTTGGGTTACAAAGAAGCAGTAAAGGCTTGATGGTATTTTATGTTCTCATTGAATTCCTCAATAAGGAAACTCTGTAAATAAAATAAAAAATAAATCAGGTTCAACTTATTTTGTTTGGCAGTTGCGTATATCTCTGATAGCGGTTTGGACACAATGACTTCCGGGAAATTGTTGGGGCTACGTAGAACGTGTAGTGATGTACGCATCTTCTTAGTCGAGTTATCTAAGCTGTTCTTAAGTATAGAAAGCACTCGTTTATTATGTTGGACCATGGTTGCACACTGATCAGTATGGTTTAATGTAGACGCTGAGCTAAATCGAAAACAGGTATATGGAAAAACAGAATATCTAATGGATATACAGACTAATAACTATTATGGGCACAGTATGGAATTTCATTGCTTATAAATAAACAGTAGAATGGTCTACGAGCTCGCCTTGTAACCGGAAGGTCCTGGGTTCGAATCCTGGTGGGTGCGTACTGATGAAGAGTCCCAAACTAGGACGAAACGGCTGTCCAGTACTCCCAGGTTTTCTATTGGTTCTCTTACTGATGTCAGCTCATGATTAAATCCTCCATGCAATCAAACAAAATCCCTACAAAACCAATACTTGAAAACAGTAAATAGACGAAAGTATTAAACCGTTGAATACAGACTACATAGAAACCAATTATCCTGAAAATTGATCCTGATTTATAAACTACAAAATACGTATACGTATATATAGTTTTTTGTGCGACGTTGTTCTTAAGTTACAAAAAGGAGGATGAGCCCTGAGAAAGGGTGAATCCTAACTTGATAACTGGCAGTTATGTATCTGGGTAATCGGAAGCTGATGTAGCAGCCAATATAAGATTCTACGGCAGGACTAAACAACAGACAGCAAAGCCGAATGACCTTGACCGGATCACTCAGATAGCTCAGCATTACAGATGCTTGCTAGTCATAATCCTCGTTGAAAATGTCCCGTAGATTTGGTTTTTGACTTCTCTGTGGAAAATGGGATGATAGGGAGGAACAAAACATACATATATGGAGGGATAATTACTCTGAAAAAGTATTACCAGGCTATTGGTGGCTTGACATTCATATGCAACCACTTTATGTGAAGAAGTTTGTATGGACTGGTAATTCGTACATAACCGGTGATATTTTCGACACTTTCTTCTCGAAATCAAAGCTCTTTCTTGAAATGTATTGTGTATATGCAACCAGTATCTGCTACAGCGACAGAAATTGAGAATACATTACTCTGATATGTAAAAAACCACTTAAATGAGAATATAGGGTCAGGTTTTGCAGCATATTAGAGATATGTACCCTATATGATTCATTTTTATTACATATATATCGTAGATACACTTCTTCGTAAATTTAGTACCACTTTTCACCCAGAAGAGTCTGATTGGCTGCTTCAGCGTAGACTGAAGTCTATGTCTAATCTTTACTGTGGCCATGAATTTAATTCCCGCGATACGAAATTCCGGTTTCACAATCGTATCCAAAGACGCGCGCCAATGTTGTGTTGCAGGGTGATATGGTTGAAGAAGCCTATTGCTCGTATAGGCGACGCTATGTTATGAACATTTCAGTATAGTAAGAGTTCTACCGTATTTCTATCTAGTACATAAAACAAACGACTGCTAGATCGTATATTGCAAACAGTAGAAGTTTTCATACATGACGACATATCTTTTGGTTCAGCCAGAAAGTTGCAAAGTGAATGACACCGTCGTGCATTGCTTTCGTAACTACTGCGGTACCAGCCAATATTATCGTGATGTCGTGACGCGCTAGGTGACAGAGAAAGACGTGAACGAGACGAGCTTCTAGAACGGCTTTGTGGTGTGCGTGTGGTCAGTGCTGCTAACTGGCTCAGAAAGGTGTCGACTTTGTGTTCTAGAGTCTGTATCCTATCGTGATTGTCTGATATTCTGCTTGGGATACACAGTAGACTCCAAAGGTTTCAGACCTGATGCTAGTCGTTTGGCACCTCTAATTCAAGCACCGTCACCTAATAATATGTCGTCGTTGAAATCATGGATTGATACTCTTCACTTTTACTCCAGATTCATTCCCAACTTCACTCAACGGTTATCTCCACTTTTTGAGATTGTCTCCAGTAAACAGTTTAAGTGGGAACAACAACATGAGAATATCTTGCGAAAAACTTTGGAGTTTCTTAATAAACAAGCCTTCCTAAGACCCTTTTTATGGAAAGATAAGTCTGTTCTCACTACAGATGCTTCTCCTATGGGTATGGCTGCAGTACTTGAGCAAAATGGACAACCTGTTATTTGTATTTCAAGACGTCTAAGTAAGAGTGAACAAGGGTACTCACAAACCCAGAAAGAAGCCCTAGCAGTTGTATGGGCAATAAGACGCTTGCACAAGTATCTCTTTGGTACTAAGTTTCACATAGTTACTGATCATCAAGCTTTGAAATTCATTTACAATCCAGAAAAACCTCTGAATAAATCATCTGCTGCTATGGTTCAAAGATGGAGTTTAAAACTAAGTGCATATGATTACACTATTGAACACAAAGCGGCAAAGGATACACCTCATGCAGACTTCTTATCTCGTTACTCATCATTTGAAAATGCTGCTAATGGTACTGATTGCTTATTAGTCCAGCCGTTACCGGTGGATCGAGTTCGACTTATAAATGATACTCGGAAATATCACGGATGTGTTATAAATACAACAAAAAGAGGTTGGAATATTCAGTGTAAGTGAAGATTTCCAGACTTTTATAAGTGAAGAGATGAAATTTCAGTCCATCCTGAAGGATTTCTATGTCTGAATGACAGAATTATTATTCCTCCAGCATTAAGATCTGCGATTTTGGATGATCTACATTCTGCTCATCTAGGAGCTGATAAAATGAAATCATTAGCACGCCTAACATGCTGGTGGCCGGAAATTGATGCTGACATTAACAAAAGATCAAAGAGCTGTTCTAGCTGTTTACATAAAATGTCCTATGGGAAGTCATCGTGGACACCGTGGCCTGCTTCTTGTGAGGTTTGGCAGCGTATTCATGCAGATTACTGCGGTCCATTCTTAAATTCATACTATGCCTTGATTATTATTATTATATCCTGTAATTCCTAGAGGAAAATAGGGCTTCAGCCACACGTCTCCATTGCCTTCGGTTTTCTGTCAACTTTTTCACCCCGCTCCGAGTCTGCCCACATGCTTTCATCTCCTCTTCATATGACCTCCTTGAAGTCACCCCACAGTGGGACGACCAACTCGACACTTCCCATTCTGTTTGGTTCCATTCGAGTGATGGCATGTCTAGTGATGTCACTTGATGGTTTCCTCAGCGTATGACCAGCCGATCCATCTCCATTTCTTCCTACCTATTTGTTTCACAACCGGTTCCTGCTGGGTTGGTTCGCTCATTTCCAGAGATCTCTGTTGGTGATCTTTTCTGGTCGGCCATCTGATGCAATTCATATATGAAACATATCAACAGTCAACAGTAAGTATTTTAAAAAATACAGAGATAGAAATTGTCAATCACCACATCCGCCACACCTCGAATATCTCCTTGCGTATTTATAACGATGTCTCGGTTTGCTTGCAAGTAGCTTCGACCTAACTGATTCTGTGATATTATTTTCATCAGTACTATCTGGACTTATTTCTGAATTATCTACAAAATCACGATTAGTAGCGGAATCAATAATATTATAATTGGAACGACCTACTTCATTTATTGTCACTTTGTCCAGGTGTCCGTTATGAACTGAGCGATCTTTGATGTCTAATATCTTCACCACTCGATTTCCCATTTTTTGTAGTATGATTCCAACAGAAGGTGTATAATCATTTTCTTTGTAATTATGTACATCAGAAGTCGTGGACATCAGATGCTTTCTGAGAATTCGAGATTTAAAAAGTTTTGCAGGACTTTCACGGGTACTTGTATGCTCTGCATTCAACAGACGCAGTCTATGCATATGCAGCAATTCCTCCATTTTAATCAGTTGCTCTCTCATCTCATTCAGGTCTTTTCGTGTTTTCGACAGTTCACATTGCAACTCAGCTACCTCATTTTTGAAAACAGTTGACACTTGAGTTGCCGAACTTGTAGTGGAGGTTTTCATTGGATGAGCTTGGGTATTTTGAAAAGTTGAAAGACACATTGACTCCATTTTACTAGACAGATTGGGAGAATTATAAGAATTCTGGGCAACATAAGTATTCGAACTTCTGCAAACAGTCTTGATGTGTCCAACTTTACCACACTTACGACACTTAGCACCCCGAAAACGGCAAGTGCTTCGTAGATGTAACTTTCCACAGGATAAACACGGTTTAATGTTTTTGATCTCTCGCTGCATTCTATTACCTGTGGACGACGGTTTGGATTGCTTTCCATTACCACTTGTATTCTCGACTTTAGAAAGCATAACATCAGATACTGACGTAGTGGGAGCTTGATATTCACTGTTGACATCTTCATATGTCATGCATACATCTTTAGCAGTTTGAAAAGTACAAGAAGGAATCTGAATTAACTCTTTCTCTAATTTAGGAATATTGATTCCAGCAATTAGACGATCACGTAGTTGAGTGTGCAGCTGATCTCCAAAATTACACTTTGAAGCTTGTATTTGGAGTTGTAGTATAAAGTCTCTTATCTTCTGATTGGGAGAACGTACCAGTTTGTTGAACTGAGCCCTCTCTCTGGTCTCAAAAGTAGTTACATGGAAGTGATCTATAAGAAGTTCACGGAGCTTAGCATATGGCAGCGAAATGGGTTTATCTGGAAATGCCAGATTCTTCACCAGGCTATATGCATCAAGCCCAATAGCGGTGATGAAATGAGCAGGTATTTTATCATCCCGAACATTCTTGGAAATGCACCACGCATCAAAGCATTCCAAATAATCAGCAATCTCCCGCGGAGAACCATTAAGAGGAAATTTTCCCAGGTTACTTAGCTCCATCGCGACGCCAATTTGTAGTAATTTATTGTACTTGAAGTATTAGTATTTCGAGATGACGGAATTATAAGAATCCAAACAAAACCCAGAGAGGGCAGCAATCAGGAATTTGTATTTAGCGGAATTAGAATGCAATTCATATATGAAACATATCAACAGTCAACAGTAAGTATTTTAAACAATACAGAGATAGAAATTGTCAATCACCACAGTGGGTCCATTTTATGCCTGTTTCCTCATTGCCTGTTGTCTGTCGCATTATCCAATCTACTGCAATCAGGAAAATCATTGGCGATAAAAGACAGCCTTGCCTCACTCCCGTCCTCATTTCGAAGGCTTCCGTAAGTTTCCCGTTGTGGATTACTTAACATGCAGCATTGTCGTATAACTGTTGGATGAGATGTATAATTGTCGATAGGACCCCGTAGTAGCGAAGTAGTTTCCAAATCACCTCTCGATCGACGCCATCTGTCGAAGGCCTTTTCAAAGTCGATGAAGTTGAGATAGAGAGGTGACTGCCATTTCAAGATTTGTTCAGTGATGATCCGTAGTGTGGCGATTTGATCAATATATGACTTGTTCCTCCTGAATTCAGCTTATTCTGGTCGGAGTTTTGCATTCAGGGCTTGTGGATATCTTTGTGCTTGTATACACTGCCACCAATCACTAGTTCGTTGAAGGCGCAGAAGTCGGCGAAGCGTCCTCCATTTTCATTCATTTCTCCGAGAGCTTCTCTACCCATGATGAGCTCTCTTCCAGTGTTGTCTGGTCCCAGTTTGGCGTTCATGTCTCCCATTAGTATTTTAATGTCATCAACTGGCGTAGTGTCCATTGCTGCATGTAGTCGTCTGTAGAATTCTTCTTTCTTTTCGAGGTCTGCGTTGTTTGCGGGTGCATAACATTGTATATTCGACACTTTCCTTCCTTTGAAGTTGAATCTGTCTGGCGGTGATTATCCTCGACGAGATCGCCTCCCATTGCACCAGGGCCTTTGTTGCCGTTGGTGACATCATGATAGCCACGCCCTCAGTGTGCGTGTGGTTATCTTGGACATGGTCCGGGGTTCGAGCCCGCGCCGACGCACACCTGGTATCTATGGTCGGTCTGCGGATTTTGGACTACCGATATCCACGCTGAAAATTCCATACTTGTATCAAAAATACGGTGTGGAGTCAAGCTGTAATCAAAAAATAATCTTCTGGGTGACCGGAGTAGATCACTGACTCACCCGTTGACAATTTGGTGAGTCCATTCCCGTTCCATCTGCTTTCACATATTCCCAGCACTTGGATTCCGTATCTTTTCATCTCGTTTGCAATCTGGGCAGCTTTCCCTGTCTCGTACATAGTGCGGACGTTCCATGTCCCCACACAGACTTTTTCTTTTGGTGCAAAGAGGTTCATCATGCTGAAGTTTCTGTAGCAACTTTGTTTACAGGGTGTGGTTGCTAGTCTCACGCCTGAGAAAGGAATTGTTACATTAAGATAAAGTTTAGAGAGAAGCGACCTTTTGGGTTGCTTTCTTTAAAATCGGAAAACAACGGACAAAACAATCAGAACAACACCATCAAAAGGAAAATAATTCACAGCAAAAAGGGCAAAAAGAGACAACAACAATACAATAAAACAACATGCAATACAGTTAAGCACAGTTAAATAAAATGATATAAAAATGATAGACTCACTGACTTGGGCCAACTAGAACATATAAACCCAGCAATATATACAATTATAGATATATTAGTGTTAAAAGGTCACAAAATGTCAAAAAATACTTTCTTATAGGTATAAGTAGTCAATAATATTAAATCCACAGGTTTAGTGTTCGAAAGTAAACGGCTTTCAATAAATTCCAGAACTTCGTAGTGAGATACAACAAAGAAATGAGAGTTTTATATTTATCAGCGAAAACTTAATGCATTTGTCAGCAAAGTCTCATAAACCGTTAATGCCCAGCTCTCGCTACGCTCAGGCCCACGCTGTTCTTAGAAGATTTCTCAGAAACGCTTAGTAACAACGGACGAAAAAACCAAAACACCAATTGTTGACTTGAGTATTATGTATTGTTACACCAGCATATAAATCAAGTATCACTAAGCAAACTAAGGTCTGTAAACAAATATTACAATAATAAATCGTTGTTACTTCTGACGATGTTTCAGTCTTCTTTCTGAACAGCGACCGATGAGACGATGACTGTCGTATTGATGCCTCCGCGAAAATCGAGGAAGTTGATTTTGAGCAAACAACCAAGAATTGATCGTTCAATCTTCAACTCCATTGACACTCCCCGGCAAAAAAGGGATCCAACCCTTTTTTCCTTCACGACCAATGCACGTTGACTTGGATGCCATTGCGAGAACCTGGGTCACACGGACAGAGCTGAAATGGAAAACAAACAGAAAAGCCAACACACCACAAGCATACCCACAGCACAATCTCACACATCAATGACGACCTGCGCCTCCAGACAGAGACCTCCTCTTGACATCTTGCAACACAATCGCCACTTGCTAGAATGACTCTTGCAGAATGCAAAGTGACCATGGCAGCACCTCACGATACTCTACGCACATCCTCTTAATTACTCACTACCAATTACCACTGAAATCGCTTGTCACTCATTCTGCCTCAGTTCTAGTAGCGGTGACGCATGCGAGCCTCAGTCGTTTACACTCTTTCTCCCCGGCGTGTCGGACCGCAGCTAACAATTATCTCCGTGTGCATTTCATTCTCAGCAATAGCCTAGCCTCCCCGGCGTATACGACCCATCTGCTGTCTCCAACATCAATCAATTCATTCATGGATGTAGAAGACTCGAAACAACTTCAGAAGTAATCACGACGAAAATTTTAACAAAATTACGCAATAACAACAAGATACGAAAACAACAAGTAAACACAATGAATCCAAAAACACCAATTGATATGACACACCACACGTATATACAAACAGTACAAACAACCTCGCCGATCATGTCTTGATGGAATTCCTTTGAAGAATTGCAGGACTTACACCAGTACGCCTACAACCCTTCACAGGTTGACGATTGTAAGTTGTGGAATGTCCGGACACAAACAAGATTAACCAACAATTACATCAATTGGAACTCACACAACTATTTAACACAAACATATGTACAATCAACACATCAAATGTTGTGGATTCTGACACGACAAACTACCCTTGAAGAACTGTAGGACTTACAGCAGTACGCCTACATTCCTTCTCAGGTTGATGATCCAAGTGGAAGTCGTCCGGACACAAACAGAATTACCAACAGCTAGATGACAGATGATATCAATTCAGTATATACAATATGAACATATGTACAAAATCACACACCAAGCACATTGGACTGCTCATTGATGCGCTACCCTTTGAAGAATTGTAGGACTTACAGCAGTACGCCTACAACCCTTCTCAGGTTGACGCCCTAGGTTGGAAAATCGTCGCAGAGTTCATTTGCTAACTTCCTTCTATCAGCTATATCCTCAAATCTGAACGGCAACACGCCCATGTCATTGTATCGTAGAATATAGATGACCAACAAACACACGACATATCTCATCAACCAAGTATAGAAACAGAGTAATTTACACCAAAGATAATAACATTCAAATAGTAACTTGAAACTAGAAATGCCTTTATTCGTGCAAGTCAATTTAACAATAACTCTCTCCTTTACACTTGGCTTATCCACACTAAACTGACCATTGATATTCGTCCTTTCAAACGAACTGATACTACCATAGTCATTGCACAAGATACTTGAGTTGATGGGCATCTGTTTCATTGTGGATGAAAACACCAACGATGACTGAGTGACACAAGGTGATGAACTTAGTGGTGGATCAGAAGCTGTTCTTGTTCGGCTCTCAGATAGTTGTCCAACTGCAAGATTACCACCACTGCTGTCTTTCACTACTAGTTCGGGTTTAGCACTATCATCTGATGATAGGTGGGCTACACGCTGATCAATTACACTGACTGTCTCACAAGTATGCACACCTTTTGGAACTGCATCTGCGTTCAATTCTACTTCACGTTGTAGTTGTACAGAACCTTTATTTAACTTAGCAGTAGTAGGCATATCCCTCATCTCATCATGATCAACCAAAGACAAATCTGCACTATCATGATCATTATCACGAATATTCAATTTACCGTCAAGTTCATCATTTTCAAACTCTTTAATAACAGAAGTAGACAATTTTGGTTCCTCCTCACAAATCATTAAAGGTTTTACATCTTCACTCTGACTAGTTATACTTTGTAAACTTTTGGAGTCAGAACTCCACTCTGAAGCAGTAACTCTATTCTGTGACACTCTATTCAACAACGGCTTACCAGTTGCAACTACAGACTTCTTCACCGCACCGTTATCGTCACACAATTCGGAGTCAGGCCTGGAGTTTACATTTAGCTTATCACTGAACTTGCTCACTGGTTCACAGTTCACTTCTGTATGCACCTCTTGCAAACGAGTACAACACAACCGTGTTTGTCTTGCATCTTGCAACTTATCTGTTGAGGATGTACTACGAAACCTGTTACACTCACTAGATCTATATGCATTACTAGACATCATGGAGCCTTCTCGATATCCACCTCTCTGAGGCTTATTCGTCATCAATGAGTGCGTTTTACCCTCAGACTGCTCTATTCTATGGGTGAGATCTAACAGACTGGCGAACTTGCTCATAGATTGATTGACACTAGTATTTACCAGTTTCAGGATATCATCAAACTTTGGCTCGATACCCTCATCCTCCATACGGGAGCTTATCTTCACCCACTTCCTTTGCAGTCGAGTAGGTAGACGTCTTGCTATTACTTCTAGTATAAAACTCGAGTTGAGGTCACTCATGCGATTCATCGAAATCATTCCATTCTTGTAAATTAGCAAATTATCTAAAAACTCAGTGAGTGCCTGGGAGTCATCCTGTAATTGACCACCATTACCCTCAACAGCCTCGAATAATTTCCCTGCAATCATCGAAGGTCTTCCAAACCTTTGGCGTAATATGCTCATAGCCTCGTAGTAGCCCTCCTTTGGCTTCATAAACTTACAGCACTGTATAGCTCTTGCAGCATCTCCAGTGCAATATCTCATCAAATACATTAACTTCAATTCATCATTTAATAAAAAACCACTCAACATGATCTCAAACTCCTTTACAAATTGTAAATAATCAGCCGGGTTTCCATCAAAACACCGTGGTTCAAATTTAGGGAGTTTGATGTTCCTATTATCCCTGAACGGCGAAACAGTAACATCAACCATGTCATGCTTAACATCAGACACATCGTTACAATTAACAGACAAGTCACCATGACTTACTTTCCTGTTTGCATCCAAGACACTCTGTCCCTTCTTTGACCCAGGCATTGTTGAACTTGACCAAATTCCAAAAAGTTCCAGATATTGCTTGTTCAAAGAGGACTTGACCGGCACCAGGAAAGATGAACGGCGACTATCCAAACTTTCACCAACTGTTTCAATCCGCCAGATCTGTTTCTATCGTCAGAAACTGTCAGCAAAGTCTCATAAACCGTTAATGCCCAGCTCTCGCTACGCTCGGGCCCACGCTGTTCTTTGAAGTTTCAGAAACGCTTAGTTATAACGGACGCAAAAACCAAAACACCGATCTGCCGCTTGTTATTTCTTTATTGTTACACCAACATATAAAAGGAATAAACGAACTAAGCAACTAAGGTCTGAAAACAAATATTACAATAATAAATCTCTGTATTACTTCTGACGATGTTTCACTCTTCTTTCTGAACAGCGACCGATGAGACGATGACTGTCGTATTGATGCCTCCGCGAAAATTGGGGAAGTTGATTTTGAGCAAACAACCAAGAATTGATCGTTCAATCTTCAACTCCATTGACAGCACTAATGAAAAAGCGCGCTGTGTCTGCCTTAATTATTATGGATTCTTATTTTAGATGGCCGGAAATTATCAATACAGATAGTCCTAATGCAAAATTTACTCACAGAGCGTTGAGAAAGATTTTTAGTCGAGAAGGAATTCCAGATGTCTTAGTTACTGACAATGGTACTCATTTTACGGAGAACTTCAATGATTGGCTTGAACATATAGGCTGTCGTCATTTGTATACAGCAGTCAAATGGGTTGGCAGAAAATTTTGTACGAACATTAAAGAGTGCTATAGCGTCAATGAGTCCTAAGAATTTTGATGACCTAGAGAGATGTGTAGATAACATCTTACTTCAATATCGCAGTGCGGAGTATACAAGTACTCATGAGTGTCCTGCAAAACTATTCAAATCTCGAATGCTCAGAAAGCCTCTGATGTACATTATAACAGAGTGAATGATTATAGACCTTCAGTTGAAATCATACTACAAAAAATGAGAAATCGAATGGTGAAGATATTAGACAACAAAGATCACTCAGTTGAAAAGAAACTAGTTTGTATTTACATGACGTACAAAGAAGAAGTATTACAAAAAATCGGAAAAAGTATCAAGAGTGCACTGAAAAGGATATTGCTCACCTTTAGACATATTACTCTTTGTAACAGGAAATGCTTACTAATACAGTCCTAATTAGATAAGTACACTGCTCATGTTAGCTACAACTTTATTTGCCTGTTCCCATACACCTGGGATAACAAGCACACAGGAATATCTAAGAGGAAACCACCTACTCAATTTTCCGAATGTATTCCTGAAAATCTTCATGTGAAAAATAAGGAAGTGTTTGCAACTGCAATCGCTAAGCAGGGGTGTACAGTCGAAATCAGCCAAGTCTTCAAAATAATTAGTGTACTGAGAAAAACCCAGGTCAGTTTGATTTGCCGACGGCATGGCTATTAAAAGATTGCAAATTAATCTTTGTAAGTAGGGAGAGAGTCTGACTAATCTAGCACTACCCTGGTAACTAGATGCCCCTCTCTGTGTGTGCTGAACTGAACTTCCAGTTTACTTAATGTTTTGTTTACGTAATAATTTTACTTTTAGTTACCATTCTTTCACACTCTCCTCAAACGTACCATTACATTATGCTTAGATAAACTCTTGCTGTCAGTTTATTGACTACCTTGTTTTCAAATCTCTTTTTCCCCAACTATACCCTTTGAGTTGAAATAATTTTCAAGCACTTCATATATACTTTTGTATTTCATTTTAAGCCATTAGCTAGCTGATGAAAAGCCCTAAAACCAAAATATGACCTCTTCCTAACTTATAAATTCGTTCTTTCTCCCTTCGTTCAAACTTATCAAAGGGACTAGTTTTATGATTGGATAATAATTATTTATTTTACTATTATTAAATGGATGCAGGCAGAAGGAAGAAATAATGTCAGTCGGGTATTTCTGAAGATACTGATACCAGCTGAGGGGATGGAATTAGAGCATATATAATTCAGCATGAACAAATTATTGATGATGTGGCTAAGTGGAGGGCTAAATGATAAAAAAAATTTTATTTTTCATTTTTCATTACAGCTTGATTCCACACCGTATTTTTGGTACAAGTATGGAATTTTCAGCATGGATATCGGTAGCCCAAATTTCGCAGACCGACCATAGATTTCAAGGTGTGCGTTGGCGTGGACTCGAACCCCGGACCATGTGCATGGTCGGCGAGAGTCCTAACCACTGTGCCACCGACACACACAGTATGTGAGAGTGCCGCAGTTCCTTTTAGAAGATTAATGTTTTTTAGACAGTTGCCATTCCTTAAGTGGTATGAAGCGGATAAAATTAGAACCGATACTTTAAGTCACTGGCTGAAGAGATAAAATATTTCATTTTTCAGTTCTACGTTTATGTTGTTACGTGGACAATCTCTGACCTCCAACCAAATCTTCAACCTTATACAACAAATCGGAGTAGTTTGTCTTACCACACACGTCGCATAACTTTGTACTGGAAGTGTGTGCATAAGCGAAGTATTTCTGTCTAATAAAGTTGCAGTCACAGGCCAGTCTTTGTCTTCTGATATTTTTAGCCTCAATGAAGCAGAAGGTATTTGAGGAAGGACAGTCGTATTAGATACTCAGTCAAGTTGCCTACTGCATCCCAGTACTGTGATACCGACGTAATGATCCACTCGAACGCCATAGCAATCTATTATTATCAATCAGAAATATACCTGTGTAATGAATTTTTTGACGGGATAACCACCAGGTAGAAATTCATTATTATAAAAGTTTTGTATTTCCAATGAATGAAAAACAAAATGACTTTGTTTTTACTGACGTTTCGCTACTCAATGCTGCTAATAGCTTTATCAAAGTATTATTAAACCAGAGCTTACAAAATCTCAGCTTATATATAACAACTTAATCATCGCTTATCAGAATGGAGTCATTTTTGCGTTGTCAAGTTGACCAATTGGCAAGGATAACAAAACCACTAACACTAAATAGTGAAAAATCAGTAAAAACAACATCGGGTTTTTTCATTCATTGGGAAATACAAAAACTTTTATAATAATGAATATTCGATCTTAACGTAGATCGAACTTTGTGTCACTGAATTTTTATTGCTGCTTTGTTAACCTGTCATAAAACAGCTTTTTATAAATTAA
This sequence comes from Trichobilharzia regenti, assembly GCA_944472135.2. NCBI lineage: Eukaryota > Metazoa > Platyhelminthes > Trematoda > Strigeidida > Schistosomatidae > Trichobilharzia > Trichobilharzia regenti. The sequence continues at coordinate 31,418,193 of OX235266.1, forward strand.
ACTTCTAAGTTATCGGTCACGCAAAATAACTGTTTGAATGGCTGTATTTTTTAGTCATTCGCCTTGTTCCTAAGAGAAGAACTGATATGATTTTGAACAACAAAGTGCGTTCGAAACGTCAACCAGTAGATAATACTGTTTCACTGTGTGACATATCTAATAAACGTATTAATGTGGAATTTCATACTACCACAATGCCCAAGTTTCACACATATAAGAATAAACCTTGCCTTGTTAGTGTGTCATCCGTATCTTCTCAATATGAGATTAATATTTTAGGGGTTAGTCTTATACATTCGTCGTTCTAAAGTACTATAAGTGAATTACGGCGGTCTTTCCATGCAGTGATCAGTCGGTTAGAAAGCAACTGAATCAAGTATTATCCGATCACTTCAACTAAGAAACATGAGATTGGTTTTTGTTAATCCTTTATCTCCGTAGTTTATATAATTATATTTCCAAGTTACATGTTAGTACCAAAGTACATACATGAGACGAACAGAAAAAAGGATTTGTGAAAGCATTCTAGTCTTTATTCCAAGAGACTCACCTAAAAGACGCTAACGTCTTCAGTAGTGCAATAGCTAGTTGTCCGGTAGATTGTGGCCAAGAAATCAGCGTTTTAAAATGATTTAAGGTAACTGAAGTAAAAGTTAGTCTTAGTCTGGCGATTAAGCAACTAAAGCTGAACTTATACATTCAAAAACAAATGGTTGTCAATCAGCATCTGCCTCCTTCACTTGATACTGAAGATAAGATGGACGGCGAGGAAAGACGGGCATCGAATCATCCAAGAATCTATTGTCCAATAAAAATATGGAATTATTAAGAAGACAACTGCAGCGAAGAAAATTATCTTTTCAACGAATTCATCATCTAGGCTGTACATTCGTGTATTTATATCAAATGGATGGGAAAGTTCCAGAATAATTTCCGGTTAAGGGTCACTGTAGTGAATGTTCAAATAGATATATCGTATTCTGTTGCTAATTCCGTATTGAACTGTGGGAATATGTCAGAATCATGTTCCGTCGGAACACATTGTCTGTATCACACCACCACAGTGTTAAATAATAATTGCGAATAAATTCTTCTATGTGCATCGTTCGCACAGCGGTAGAACGTTCGCCAATCACGCATATGGTCTTGGGTTCGATCCTCGGCCGCTCCTTAAGCTCGCTGAGCCAGTGATAAGACTGGTAAAGAGGGAAGGTTGGACATGAGGCTAGCAACCCCATGCCGTAAAAATAAACACCAGTGCTACTGAAACTTCAAGCCTCTAGCTTGAAGCCCTATAGAGCACTGTAAATATAAAGGAATAAAACAATTTTTTCAATGTTTAAGAGAAAGAGAGAGCAAAGTTATAGAAGTATAAAAATGCAATCGGCCATATTTCTCTTTGTAGTACGAATAGATCTATAAACTCACCTCTATCAATTGCACTTTTGTATGAAATAATTGTAATGGCAGAACACATAACTACTTAACAAAGAAATGATTGTTTATCTCGCAAGCGATGTATAATTATGACACAAAGCATAAATCTTATATTGAAAAAATGTTCCATTTGCCCATGTTTTTCGTCTTTATCTTACTTTTGTCTAACTTTCACGCTTGCCTTATTGTTTCAAACGGATCTTTCTTTGCTTTTTTCGCGATCTTATCCTTCCCTCACCTATTGGAGATTCTGACAGAAGACAACAAAGGCAAATATACAACTGACAAAATCTTACACATAATTACTGGATTCATAAGTATGCCTAATCATTTGCAGTGAATTAACGAGGCCTAGAAATAGCCACTTCCATACTCAAAGGCTAATTCAACTAACATACACCAAATAATGGTTAATGAAATGAAAATCTTTAATGAGCTAAAGAAACAGAAAAGAGTGAAATAAGGCCAAATACTGAATCATTTGTAGATAAATATGGGGTAAAACAGTTTCAGTTAAACAGAAGTTATTTGACAAAAACGAAAAGGAGACGTAGCTTATTCAAATCGTATAGTGCGTATTTGCACAATGCATTTCAAACAATCTGATCGTGCACACATACGTGTCATGGGAATTTATATTAAAAAAATTATGTGTTAAGAGATAACAGAATAAACAATAGTCAGATTAAAAGGCTATATCAAATGTCATAATAACAACAAGATCAATAAAGTAAAATAAGAGTCATCATGGAACAATAATTCTGGTTTCAGAACTAAATATACCAAGGAAGGGTTAGCTTGATGACAAATTGTTTATGAATACATTGTGGGAGATTAAATATCATGATTACCTAGGCTTTCACAGAAATTAGGATCCCCGTCACTCCCAACAGGTCTAATAATTACGTCTAAAAGGTGCGTATACATCTATTTTGTCGTGTTTCAATAATAGGTCTCAAAACTGAGGCGCTTGTTAGTCTAATTTCACCATTAATTGGTTCTGGACATTCACACTGTATCCTAATTTTCTGTGTAGCACTTACGTTCAGAGATCAGAATGTCCTCCTTAATTGTGTGTGTCGTACATCTATACTGATAAATACAATAGTATGTGAAATCATTTTTTACATGTTCTAAGGACTTAGAAGAATCAATTGACTTCACGCTCTCCAAGATCCCTATCTTAACTTCACTAATTAGTTGGTTGACAGTAGCTAGCAATGGAAACCAAGACACACGTTTCGTCCTATCTATCTAGACCGTTAAGCTTGTATCCTAGTGATGGTGTTACTACTGAGATATGTTAAATGAGACAGGCCACAAATAATTTTGATAAATAATAAACAAAAGTTAATTCGATGAAAAAAGAATTCGACGGTATTTAAAAACTAATCCAGAATCAAGTTATTTGAAGACTTTCAGAAGTAAAAGGTTGTTTTACTGAATAGGTCTACTTTTGGCACGTAGTCTGTAGATGTAGTCCTTTTCTTCTGCAAAAACGAAAGTGGCGAAGATAAACTTTCGACACCACTAACTACCAATCAGCGAATTATCCAATGAGATTCACGAACGATGTCGAATTATCCAATGAGGTTCACGAGAAAGAGGCTACAGTCAGTTTCAAGGTCATGATGAGTTCCTGCGTCGGCTGGTTATATGTTTTCGTGAATTCGATTTCCACTGAATTTTAAAGGTTTTTTTGCATGTTTTTCCCATTTTGTAGTGTGTAGATCAGTTTATGTCACTGGATACTACTATTAAGGTGATTTTTAGCCTAAAGTTCCCAGTTTTTATGTTGGTAGTCAGGGGTTATGGTGAACCTGCAATGATTCAGGCAAATAAGGTATACTTTTCTAATATATTAACCTTATTTAATAAGTAAACTGCCTAACCGTTCTGCTATTGTTTGAGGTTAAAACTAAGAGCTGGTTTCTTATCATGATTGAAAGTAAATGGAACCGACTGGATTTGCTTATCCGCTCTGTTCCATTCCTCACAAGACAAATTAGTTTCGAACTACCGTTATTTCAGAACTAAAAGACTCAATTCAGCACCTAGGTATCATTGTAAGCATGACCAGCGTTATTTGAGAAAATAGTGGGTAAATAAGAGCTTCAGTTACCATAAAAAGGCCTTATCGATGAATAGGTTAGAATAAGTTTATGAATATAGTAGGCTTGGTGGCGTTGCGGTCTAAGTGATAAATCGTATTAATCACCGTTATTCAGGATATGCTATGAACCGCAAATGCTCGGCTGAAAAACGTAGTAAGTAAGGCACAGATCGTTTTAATTTCTAAGTGACTTTCAAAGCGCTCTCTTAACGAAACAATCAACCAAAGTATTCTTTAAACTGTCGGTCTTAGCCTTTTGAAAGGAAAGGAAGTGTAACTGCAGTTTATACATACATGTTTATATTCTGAATACAAATGGAAATAAAAAGGTAATACAAATATTTTCACAAAAATAATCGATTAACAGGGGCACGTCGTAATCTTAAAGTTGTTTGCGGTTCATTCGCTAGCAAACTGTCCAACCTTCTGGTAAACTCCGCTATTTCCCGCAGTGCAGCATCCGGATTTCTTCGGTTCAGACTGTTGAGACGATATCTTAAACGTTCATAAGCATTTCGAAACGCGTTGTTTGGTTCCGGCATTAACCGGATGGCCCTCGGAATGTTGTCCGTTGTGTTATATACACGTGTCCACCTCTCACTATTCCTCAGAATATCTAAGAGTAACATTTAAAGAAATGGAACATACCACAATTTAGATATGAGTTCAAGAACGCCTCAACGACATGTGCACAAGGCAAATTGTATGCGCAGTATGTCCAACATGTGCATTTCGCCTCGTTCCTGTTTACGAAGAATATGTGACCACCTTCTGCGTAAACAACTGAGGTAGAAGATATTGAATGGAAGAAGAAGGAACGCCTTTGTAAATCTAACACAACTTTCTGGGCAGCAAACGGTGTGAGACTCCGTAAATGAGACTTCAGGGAATTAGGTACCTAGGATAAATCGTAAATTATCTTCGAACTTACATCGTAATTGTAGTATTTAGCAAGCATCCACTGGCCCTGACGTATTTTACGCATGGTTGTGTGGTCGATCCACCTCCATATTTTCCATAGCGTCAGTTCCATAGGATCACCTTTACGTAGATATCTTTTCAACTGCCTATGAGCATTCTCAACTCTGTTGTTAGTATTGTTCCCCATGCTGATGGTGAACCTGTTGCACGATGCAGCCCAATATTTGCGTGTTCTTAGCCAGTACCTTCTAATGTAAGCACCAGCCTCAGCGTCTACAATACTTATGAGGTTTAGGTAACGCCAAAACCTTTGGCAATATACTCTGATTTGCTAACCTACCTGTCATAACTGCGCGTGTGCGCCATTCGATACAACCACTTTTTAACAAGCTGGTTTGGGAACTGTTTTCCCTATGTCAGTTAATGGGAATGTAACTTACCTTCCTTCTGAATGCCTGGCATACATGGAAAAGACACAAAACAATATTGCAACTAGGGAATTCCTCCTTTAGGGCTTTCATCTGTGCAGTTGCACAGTCGACAGTGAATGTTAATGTTTTCGATGTATCCACCATAAATCTCTTAAACGTTTGCAATATCTCCTTGATATCTGCAAACGTTTCTCTCCTAGTAAGAGCAAACAAAACAGTCCTTCCTCTTCCGAATCCATCAGTCACAACAAACTGATATAAAGGCCATCTGTAACAAATTTGGAAAAGGAATTATACCTTGTTGTACTGAAACTTACCCCATCTTATTCGTTTTGTAAGTACAATCGATTCCAACTACTTCTGGAAACTTATGATACACGTCTATCATATCATTACGAGCAAAAATGATTTTAGATACAAAGCCTGCGTTGTCCTGCAAAACTTTAACTGGACCTGTCTGCCTCAGTCGATGAAGCAGCTCTTCCAAACAACCAATTTCTATTCTACTGCACCATTTATTTTGATAGGACTTACGTTTATTTATCTTAGCCCGCATGTTTTTAATATCGTTATACAGGAGCGCTTTTCCGAACTTCTCATGTGCTAGATCCATGATTTCATGGACATCAGTATTCCTTTCAATGAACGGTTGGATAATTGCCATTTCTTGTGATGATAACCGACGTCTAGATACATCGGTGGACATAAAACTTGCTGTGCAGGGATGGTTATGCACAGTTTTGTACTTGGTTATCATGTATACGTTGGATTTCCGCTGGACTAGAATTATTGACTGACATGATGTACTTTTGAACCTTAAAATTTTTAAAATTTGCACACGCAGCCAACTTACCCTCTGTTCCTAAAGCCAGCACCTCGGGGAGCACGATGACTTCCAAAAGTGCATTTAAACTTAACAAACTTGTAGTCATCAGCACCGGGTCGATCTTTTTTACTTGAATCAACACGATAGGATGTATTGGATTCCTTTCAAAGAAATAAAGAACAACTTAGTTAGTACCTTCATAAATGTGTCTAAAGCTTCCTTAAATTGTGTCCATGTATAAAATATACAACACAACATTATCCTTTGGAATATAGCTGTTACATCACACAATAAAGATGATATATTTCTTGAAGTAGACGCAGTAGGAGTACTTTGCAACATCATTTAATCGTTTTAACAATTCCTAACGTGCACAACACTATGACTTCAAGTAAATAAACACTAGTATATATTTCAGTGCTTATATACCACTGGCCATGACCTTGTCAATTTACTTCATTTATGCTGACGTAGTACGCACAATTCCCACAAATCATTGAAGTGACAACTTAAAAAAGTAGATTAGTTACTACATACATATTTCTACATGTAATAATTCAGGACACATTAAATTTATAGAAATGGTAGTTGAATTATATTCGCCTAGTAACCAAAATGGCATACATTCTATTTTGGACTTAAAATAAATGCATCAAAATTATTGTTGATTTATATTCACTTTCTGGACATTCTCATACATCTCAATATACTTTAAACATCAACAATGCATCCAAATAGCGTGTGACTGTCACACTACACTCACACCAAAAAAATTAACACGCCATTATATTATGGTAAGGTAAGCCCGAAATTTTACTGACTGTAAATTTCCGTGTAAAAATAAAGAGATTGGCGCTTTAATTTATATTTTAGACCAATAAAAAGCCAGCTAGCCAACAGCCAATAAAAAACTGCCTATATCTATTTTCGGTTCACGAACGCAGTTCAATGTTGTATAGCGCTTGATTCATTTCTACTGCGTGACCTTACAAGGCTGTTGTTGCAATTCGAGGAGGTTAGTGTTTCCAAGTATTCCCTAGATTTCAGTTGCTCCGGAAAGAACGAATTTGATTGTGTGGTGGTATCATGACTTTAAAAAGCTAAACCAAATCCACTGATGGGTTTGTTCATCGTTGTGCTATATGTTTGAAGCCTACTAACACTAAATAGGGTATGCTGATAATTTTATTATTTCGTAGGAACCTTTTTCGCTAGGTCGCTTCTCTCCCTAAGGATAGCAGATAGAAAAGCAACTACTCTTATACCTATTGTTACCAGAATTGTTAAGCGGGGGTCAGTTATACACACGGAAAGGCTACAATTCGCTGTCATCTCTGGGATATATTCATCGTAGAGACAAACATTCAAGTGATTTTGTGGATTCCGTTACGAGGACACTTACAAATTCTAATGAAGGATTTTGGGGTAGGTTGGAAAATAGGATAAGGACTATAAATGTATCTCAAAAGGATCTCATTTATAGTCATTTGGATGAATATATGTACAGGATATGGTGTAACTTCTCCATTGACAGTCCCATGCTAAACTGGGATATTTTTCTCTCACATGTTCGAGAAAGATATCCCATGTAACCTTTTTTATTATCTATTTTGTGCTTTTTTCTATAAATATACATTTCCATTCATCATATATGCCTCTTTAATGTGATTGGTCCGTTCGAGGTCGTTTGCTGATTGGTTGTTAGTGGTGTCGAAAGTTTAACTTTGCCACGAAAGTAATTGAATTGTGTAAAGTAGAGGCATACTATTTTAAAACTTCTATTTAATTATCTTTTTTGAGACCAGAGAGAGGGCTCAATTCAATAAACTGGTACGTCCTCACAACGAGGAGATTTGAGACTTTATTCTTCAACTCCAAACACAAGCTTCAAAATGTAACTTTGGAGATCAGCTGCATACTTAACTACGTGATCGTCTAATTGCTGGAATCAATATTCCTAAGTTAGAGAAAGAGTTAATTCAGATTCCTTCTTGTACCTTTCAAACTTCTAAAGATTTATGTGTTACATATGAAGATGTCAACAGTGAATACTCTGCTCCCACTACGTTAGTATCTGATGTCATGCTGTCCAAAGTCGAAAATACAAGTGTTCATGGAAAGCAATCCAAACTGTCGTCCACAGGTAACAGAATGCAGCGAGAGATCAAAAACATTAAACAGTGTTTATCCTGTGGAAAGTTACATCTACGAAGCACTTGCCGTTTTCGGGGTGCTAAGTGTCGTAAGTGTGGTAAAGTTGGACACATCAAGACTGTTTGCAGAAGTTCGAATACTTATGTTGCCCAGAATTCTTATAATTCTCCCAATCTGTCTAGTAAAATGGAGTCAATGTGTCTTTCAACTTTTCAAAATACCCAAGCTCATCCAATGAAAACCTCCACTACAAGTTCAGCAACTCAAGCGTCAACTGTTTTCAAAAATGTGGTAGCCGAGTTACAATGCGAACTGTCGAAAACACGAGAAGAACTGAATGAGATGAGAGAGCAACTGATTAAAATGGAGGAATTGCTGCATATGCATAGACTGCGTCTGTTGAATGCAGAGCATACAAGTACCCGTGAAAGTCCTGCAAAACTTTTTTAAATCTCGAATTCTCAGAAAGCATCTGATGTCCACGACTTCTGATGTACATAATTACAAAGAAAATGATTATACACCTTCTGTTGGAATCATACTACAAAAAATGGGAAATCGAGTGGTGAAGATATTAGACATCAAAGATCACTCAGTTCATAACGGACACCTGGACAAAGTGACAATAAATGAGGTAGATCGTTTCGATTATAATTTTAATGATTCCGCTACTAATCGTGATTTTGTAGATAATTCAGAAATAAGTCCAGATAGTACTGATGAAAATAATATCACAGAATCGGCTAGAAGATCGCAGAGACTGGCAAGCAAACCGAGACATCATTATAAATACGCAAGGAGACATTCGACGTGTGGCGGATGTGGTGATTGACAATTTCTATCTCTTTAATGTTTAAATACTTACTGTTGATTGTTGATATATTTCTCATATGAATTGAATAAAATTCCGCCAAATACAAATTAATAGATTCATCCCTCTCTGTGTGTTTGGTTGAATTCTTTTAATTCGGTCATTACGAAATACTAATACTGCTAATACAAATAATTACAACAGTCGTGTCACCTGAAAGGTGATTTGGCGGTGTCGGAGCATCAAGACTACCTACTGTTTCTTCGTTAGCAAAGGGGAAGCTGAATAACTCGCATGTCTCCTGCGGTCTTCGTACAGTATCTCTCCATCTGGTAATAAGCTAGGGATACTTATTCTGTTGTTGTTAATTCGCGACTTTTACTAATGCTTCTGTATTGTCAGGTTGCGAGTGGAGGATGCGTTCTAGTTTGACGGACTCAGATAAGTGAATAGATTTGTATGAATCATAAGTTTGCTTGAATGTAATGAGTGATGAAAAGTCATTATATCTGTAGAATTGCCTAGCATGCTTACGCAGTCGGTTTCGAATCTTTACAGGGATGAAGTCGGGCTGTTTAGGCCTCGTTTTCACAAGTCTTACTGGAGCGATGAAGTCATGTGCAAATCCTAGGTTCTCATAGAGTAATTTGTTTGTCTCTATAGCCGAGCTGCATGTGAAGTATGGCTCCCAGTCTAGGGTGCGTATGTATGGTTTCAGGTCATCGCACTGAGTATGTCTTTAACTCCTGAGTAATACTTTGTGGGCGCCTGATGTTGAACTCACGCTGGTATAAATATTGAATGTACTAAATACTACTCTGTGGTCGCTGCCAGGAAACTCTTCACCTGCTCGAAGGGTAGTGGGGATGATACCATTGGTGGAAACTAGATCTAAATTTTTACATATCCTTGCAAGGTGCTTTATGTGTTTTTGGCAGTCTTCTGTTTCGATTATGTTCAAATTTCATAATACTGTTTTGGTGAGCAAAGTGGTTGCCAGACTGCATCAGGCATATTAAAGTATCTACATATAATTTTAGCCGTATGAGGTATTCAAGCGGCGTACGCAAACGTACTCGCAAGCTTCACATCACCTTCAAATGTTAAGCATGGGGGATGATAGATGCAGCCTATAAGATAGGAACTGGAGTAGGACAACCTTAGAATAGCCCAGACTAAGTCGTTATCTGTGATGAGCTCTGGGTAGAAACACTATGTGGCCTTGATATCAAACCTGACATACAAGCACATCCTCCCCCTGTCATGGTTTCTATCACCCCTGAATACGTAGTAGTTATCAAGAGAAATTTCCTTATCGCAAGTTTGAGGAGTGCACCATGCCTCAGTAATCATTATGAGACATGGGTTGTATATTAAAGATAATGTCGTGAAGTCAGCAGTAAGGAACGAGTATTGATGAGACAGCATGCGAGAGAGTTAATAATGACTGTGAAATCACATTTATCTGCAAAAACGTTGTCCTCAAGATTTATAGCGTCTGGAGTAGATTGTTTTATGGGTGCTGACCCAGATGATGACAGCTTGCTTGCGACTCTCTAAAAGTGCAATACACCAGTATCAGCAATCGTTGGTTGCCTTGGGGGTGTGTGAACTGTTCATAATACCGTGACTGTAATGCATTGCCCTCCCTCCTAGAGATGAGTGGCTTGACAGTATGTGTGCTTTTTGCGTTAATATTGTGGCTGAAATTTCGTGTGGGCTGGGAAAATTCAGATCGGATGAAGGGGAGGTAAGTATTTCTTGTGGATATTGTGCCGCAGTAAAGTTACGTGCATCGCAGTTACGACTAATATTATGTGTGCTTAAGTTATTTTTGTAAATATTAGTCCATTGATGATCTTAAGTAGTCTGTATCAAGTGGTTTGTGCGTCAGTGGAATAGAGATTAGGACAACCACCAGCCACGCACACGGTCTGGGGTTCGATCCCTGACCAACGCACTCCTTTACCTCACCAAACCAGTAATAAAAATCGGTAAAGAGGAAAGGTTGGGCATGAGGCTAGCAACCCCATCCTGGAAAAATAAACACTGCTACAGAAACTCCAAGCCTCTAGATTGAAGCCCTATATCCCACTGGGAACGAGAAGGAAAAACAGTCGTGGTTTCCGTGGACGCGGTGAGTCAGAAGGGCACCTTTAGGAAACAAGCCTAACCCACTTGTTCCTTGTTGTAGAAGTCCCTGGACCACACTTTCGTCTATGTTAGCCATATATAGGAGGGCTGTGTCGGGGTAGGTGTATGCCTGCCGAAAGGTTTTCGATTTAGTTTTGGGGTGCCCAGAGAGATAGCGTCTGTTGTGTCATCAAGTGAAGATTTGTCCGATGTTGGACGAATTGACAGGCTAACTACATTTTCATTGACATAGTATGCAGACTTATTCAGCTTCCCTGGGTTAATGGTAGAATTAGGGTTGCTTGAGTTTTGGTTATTTGGTTTGCTGTTGAGAAACGTATCAGTAACAGGTATTCTGGATGGTAAGCTTAAGTTACTTCGTTTTGTATGCACACCAATCTAAGCGTTACTCAGGACGTTATATTTAATGGTATGTGATCAAGCTTAGCCTTTTGCATAACATTGGTAGTGGTATTAGCAGCTTGTGGTGATGATGTGTCTAGCGAGCATAACTTTGAAGATGCGTCTGAGTTTATGACCATAGATGCATCGTTGTAAGGTTAGCCAGGAAGAGCTATATTATTTAAGGTTATTTCATTTTCACGCGTGTCTTGAGCATTAGGGTTACAAGTATTGGTTTTGTAGGGATTTTGTTTGATTGCATGGAGGATTTAATCATGAGCTGACATCAGTAAGAGAACCAATAGAAAACCTGGGAGTACTGGACAGCTGTTCTATCCTAGTTCGGAACTCTTCATCAGGACGCACCCACCGGGGTTCAAACCCAGGACCTTCTGTTTACAAAGTGAGCTTCGAGACCGTTGAGCCACTTGGATCCAATCCAGTGGCAAGTCCATGAACTCTAAATTCTGCCAATTCACGACATAGCGCGACCAATTCGCAATGTCTTCTTCGATGAGTTACTGCCTCATCTTTGACCTGCCGTACCCTACTGGTCACGGCTTCCCACTAGAACCCCAGGTTAACTGCCTGAATAGGGCCAGTCACTAGTGAGCACAGATTAATTTTCAAGTATTGGTTTTGTAGGGATTTTGTTTGATTGCATGGAGGATTTAATCATGAGCTGACATCAGTTAGAGAACCACTGGAAAACCTGGGAGTACTGGACAGCCGTTTCGTCCTAGTTTGGGACTCTTCATCAGTACGCACCCACCAGGATTCGAACCCAGGACCTTCCGGTTACAAGGCAAACTTAAATATAAGGCGATAGAATCTTTTGTAGGATGTTCTGCAGTTAGGTAGGTTTCTGCGACACTTGATATACTTGCACGGCTACATCTTTGACATGGCGCTAGGTTATAAACAAGTTTAACGTTAGCATGGGGTGTAGATGAACCAGTCGGCTTGTTAGACTACTGGAATTTCTCAGCATCCTTTGGACCACTGAATTTAAACAGCAAAGGACAATTATACTTTCCTGAGCCTGATTAGGCGGCAATTCGCTGATAGCTTGCCACACGCTTGAAAATTTGTCACTTTGATTTTGTCCAGTGACATTCGATCAGGCAGGTTATATACGAGGACGTTGAAGGAAGACATGATTCGTTTGGTCACTTCATTCGCTATAAAAGTCTAACATGCGCTCAGATTTCAGCAGACTTTCCGGATAGGTATCGTATGTTGGGTTACAAAGAAGCAGTAAAGGCTTGATGGTATTTTATGTTCTCATTGAATTCCTCAATAAGGAAACTCTGTAAATAAAATAAAAAATAAATCAGGTTCAACTTATTTTGTTTGGCAGTTGCGTATATCTCTGATAGCGGTTTGGACACAATGACTTCCGGGAAATTGTTGGGGCTACGTAGAACGTGTAGTGATGTACGCATCTTCTTAGTCGAGTTATCTAAGCTGTTCTTAAGTATAGAAAGCACTCGTTTATTATGTTGGACCATGGTTGCACACTGATCAGTATGGTTTAATGTAGACGCTGAGCTAAATCGAAAACAGGTATATGGAAAAACAGAATATCTAATGGATATACAGACTAATAACTATTATGGGCACAGTATGGAATTTCATTGCTTATAAATAAACAGTAGAATGGTCTACGAGCTCGCCTTGTAACCGGAAGGTCCTGGGTTCGAATCCTGGTGGGTGCGTACTGATGAAGAGTCCCAAACTAGGACGAAACGGCTGTCCAGTACTCCCAGGTTTTCCAGTGGTTCTCTAACTGATGTCAGCTCATGATTAAATCCTCCATGCAATCAAACAAAATCCCTACAAAACCAATACTTGAAAATTAATCTGTGCTCACTAGTGACTGGCCCTATTCAGGCAGTTAACCTGGGGTTCTAGTGGGAAGCCGTGACCAGTAGGGTACGGCAGGTCAAAGATGAGGCAGTAACTCATCGAAGAAGACATTGCGAATTGGTCGCGCTATGTCGTGAATTGGCAGAATTTAGAGTTCATGGACTTGCCATTGGATTGGATCCAAGTGGCTCAACGGTCTCGAAGCTCACTTTGTAAACAGAAGGTCCTGGGTTTGAACCCCGGTGGGTGCGTCCTGATGAAGAATTCCGAACTAGGATGGAACAGCTGTCCAGTACTCCCAGGTTTTCTATTGGTTCTCTTACTGATGTCAGCTCATGATTAAATCCTCCATGCAATCAAACAAAATCCCTACAAAACCAATACTTGAAAACAGTAAATAGACGAAAGTATTAAACCGTTGAATACAGACTACATAGAAACCAATTATCCTGAAAATTGATCCTGATTTATAAACTACAAAATACGTATACGTATATATAGTTTTTTGTGCGACGTTGTTCTTAAGTTACAAAAAGGAGGATGAGCCCTGAGAAAGGGTGAATCCTAACTTGATAACTGGCAGTTATGTATCTGGGTAATCGGAAGCTGATGTAGCAGCCAATATAAGATTCTACGGCAGGACTAAACAACAGACAGCAAAGCCGAATGACCTTGACCGGATCACTCAGATAGCTCAACATTACAGATGCTTGCTAGTCATAATCCTCGTTGAAAATGTCCCGTAGATTTGGTTTTTGACTTCTCTGTGGAAAATGGGATGATAGGGAGGAACAAAACATACATATATGGAGGGATAATTACTCTGAAAAAGTATTACCAGGCTATTGGTGGCTTGACATTCATATGCAACCACTTTATGTGAAGAAGTTTGTATGGACTGGTAATTCGTACATAACCGGTGATATTTTCGACACTTTCTTCTCGAAATCAAAGCTCTTTCTTGAAATGTATTGTGTATATGCAACCAGTATCTGCTACAGCGACAGAAATTGAGAATACATTACTCTGATATGTAAAAAACCACTTAAATGAGAATATAGGGTCAGGTTTTGCAGCATATTAGAGATATGTACCCTATATGATTCATTTTTATTACATATATATCGTAGATACACTTCTTCGTAAATTTAGTACCACTTTTCACCCAGAAGAGTCTGATTGGCTGCTTCAGCGTAGACTGAAGTCTATGTCTAATCTTTACTGTGGCCATGAATTTAATTCCCGCGATACGAAATTCCGGTTTCACAATCGTATCCAAAGACGCGCGCCAATGTTGTGTTGCAGGGTGATATGGTTGAAGAAGCCTATTGCTCGTATAGGCGACGCTATGTTATGAACATTTCAGTATAGTAAGAGTTCTACCGTATGGTCAAGTAGGAAACAACCTGGATATGACCGGGATTGAAATCTCCTCTGGTGACTCACTATCACTGTGAGTAAATACCATCTACGTCTATGCAAATTCCAGCCCTACGCGTGATCGTCTAGAAAAATCAGCCGAACTACGCTGTGAGTCTTAAACATTAGCGTACTTTATTCCACTGTTTTCTTATTATAATCCTGTGCAGTGGAATTCTTCTGAACCAACTATTATAATTAACTGTCTCTTTCTATGGATATATATATATATATATATATATATATATATATTACAGATTAAAATTTAAACTTCAACCAATATCTTGTAACTTATTCAAATAAAAGTAAACATCACAAACTTCTTATTAAGTTTCTAGAGTCTTTTTTCAATTTTTAATGTCATAAACCAGTGTTCCATTTCAAATTGCACTTATCAAATATGATCATGCCTGTAGAAACTGTATGTCGATCATGTAAACGCTTAAATTATGTGAACAAAACATTATTATTAACTCTCAAGTTTTTTATTGAATAAAGCAAACGATAAGTACAGATTTCTCATTGATTACAGGTAGCTAAACAGCGTGATAGATCTGAGACCGTGTGTAGTAGAGAGCTTGGATAGTTTACAAAGCGCAATGTTGCTTACAATCCTTGACCTCCGGTAGGGTAATGTTACATACCGATAACAGAGAGCAACATAAATAAGATGGCTTTCATCGTGGGTCAGAATTAGCATCGGTCTAAACGCATGCCATTTGAACTAGCAGGTGCGGTGTTTACCTTCAGCCAGCTGATAACTGTTTTCCGTAGAAAATTAAAGAACCTGGGGGTGTACGTTAATGATATCGTCGTATGTAGTCGAAACGAAAACAGCCACCTGAACCATGTCGAAGCCGTGTTAAAACTCATTGAAAAGTTTGGACCGCGCATCAACAAAGTGAAATCCCAGATGGACAGACCGAGTGTCACCCTGATGGGTCATAACGTAGGCAATGGTGAGATAAAACCGCTATCGGAGAAAATCTTGACAATAAAGACCATTAAGGTCCCGAATCAAACAAGGAAGCTAGGGCGATTCCTAGGGACGGCAGCGTTTTATGGTCAATTTACGAACAATTTCAAGGAGATAGCGGCACACTGCACAGGATAACAGAAGGGTCGAAGTTTGTTTGGTTGGAAGATTCCAATTAGACAAACAGAAACTCACGTTAAAACTGTTGATACATTGGAAACAGAACAGAGCGCGTACGAATGAGAGTTAATAAGACATAGGTACAGTTAGAAGATTCCAGCAATACGACAATCCAATCTTCAGATAGATTATAGGTTTCCAGACCGTAAGTGTCACGAACTTCAGATAGATGTTGAAATCATAAAAAGCCGTACATGATGTATGTTTAGAATGGTTTTATGGTCAATGCTGAAACTAGTCTACGCAGTTTATCATATGGCATAGAAATTGGTTTATATGGAAATGACAGCGTTTTCATTAGGCTGTAGGCATTTAGCCCAATAGCAGTAATAAATTGAGCCGAAATTTTATCATCACGAACATTCTTCGTCGGTGGCACAGTGGTTAGGACTCTCGCCGACCATGCACATGGTCCGGGGTTCGAGCCCACGCCGGCGCACACCTTGATATCTATGGTCGGCCTGCAAAATTTGGGCTACCGATATCCATGCTGAAAATTCCATACTTGTACCGAAAATACGGTGTGGAATCAAGCTGTAAATCAAAAATAAAAATAAATAAAAATACATGCACCATGAGTCAAAGCATTAAAGATAATCGGCCATTTCACGCGGTGGACCACTCAAAGGAAACTTTCCGAGATTATTTAATCCTGCTTGTGACACCAAAATGTTATGAATATTTGTAATAGTAGTATTTCGAAATGACCGAATTACGGGAAATCAACCAACAACACAGAGAGGGATGAATTTGGGAATTTGTACTTGGCGGAATTATTTGCAATTCATATAATAAATATTAACAAACAACAGTATTTACACAATACAGTGATAGTAACTATTAATAACCACAGATGATTAATGTTGGAATATAGATAACTTCCGAGTACAATCTGAAATATAGTGTGCTGCTGGTCGCTTGCCTTCTTACTATTCTATACTGTCTACGTTTTTCACTACTTGATAGGATCCCACATATTTTGGTATTGACTGTTTAAACTTGCATTTATGGTATGTTGTCATTCTCACGCATTTTGGTAGTGACTGCTAGTTTTGTATATTATCATTCTCACGCATTTTGGTAGTGACTGCTAATTTTGTATATATGGTATATCATTCCCACACATTTTGTTACTGACTGTCAATGTCGCACATATGGCATATTATGATTTCTCACACACTTTGTTATTGGCTATTAAGGTCAATTATTTCAAATGCTGTTAGCTGTCCATATTGTTGTAAAATGTATAAATACCATGGCTTTCTTTATCGTTGTTGCACCTCAATACACAGTCACAGTCCAGCCTTTGTCTTTTGATATTTGCGTGCTTTACCAAGTCGGAAGGTACGACGAGCAGATAGACAGATTAGTTCAGGCGCAGACAGAATAAGGTGAAAACGTCATCATTGAATTCCCTACGTTATAACAATTGGCGACGGGGTTTACGATATAACAATTGGCGACGGGGTTTACCTTAATTCAGTACAGTTACAACAATTGGCGACGTGGATTTACTTAATTCATCGCAGTTATAGCACGCAAACGACGACAGTTTTTATTCTGTTCAGCGCAACTATATAACATTTTTGACTGTGTTAATTACAACCCAATTACAATGTCTATCTCTCTGGACGATCTCAAATCTATCTTGCAGCAGCAGCAAGTTCAGAATGAAGCAGCTCAACTAAAATTAATCGAAGCTCTCACTCAGAAGCTGTCCATTCAAGTGCCATCAGCATCTCATTCTGACAAATATGAAAGCATCTCAAATTCTATCAGTGAGTTCAACTACGATCCAATATCTGGTCTCGTATTTGATGCATGGTTCAATCGTTACGAAGACGTCTTCCGTATTGAATGCCACATGTTTGATGATGCTGCCAAAGTCCGATTGTTACTAAGAAAACTTGGTACTGTTGAGCACAACAGATATGTTAACTTCATTCTGCCTAAGAACCCACGTGAGTTATCATTCGATGAGACAGTCACCGTTTTATCACAAATCTTTGGTGAACAGTCATCCATGTTTAATATTCGGTATCAATGTTTTCAGTTGACAAAAATGCCTTCCGATGATTATGTGACTTACGCTGGCAAAGTGAACAAGGAATGTGAAAGGTTCAAGCCACACGAAATGACACCCGATCAGTTCAAGTGTTTGATTTTTATTTGTGGGTTGAAGAACCCAGAAGATACTGACATACGAACTCGACTTCTGTCACTTGTGGAACAAGACCCGAAAATGACCTTACAAATGGTGACAGCAGAATGCCTACGTTTAATCAACTTGAAGCACGATACTGCTATGGTGGAGTGCAAACGACAGTCGTCTGAATTTGGTTCGATTAACACAGTGAAAAGTCCTCCGATCACTGTTAAGCACACAGCACGTCAGTCTCAAAATTCAGCTAAACCTCCTTCAGTGTGCTGGCACTGTGGTTCGTGGCATTTTGTCAAATTCTGTCCGTTCAAGAAGCATAAGTGCCGTAATTGTCACCGTTTTGGACATAAGGAGGGTTATTGTCCACCGCAGAAAAATCCTTCGATGAGGAACAGAAGTAGTCGTTTCGAGCCGAAACAATCTCCTCGAGTACAGACTATTTATACAACTTCCAAAGTCGATGTCGCCAGCAAACGTAAGTACATAACACTAGATATTAATGGCAAACGTATTCGTCTTCAGTTGGATACGGCATCAGATATCACCGTAATTTCCCGAACTACGTGGCGCAAACTTGGTTGCCCACAGATTCTGCCGACCGAGCATTTCGCCAAGAATGTCTCTGGAGATAAACTGAAACTCGTGGGTGAGATCAATTGCCAGGTTCAGTTTGGTGAGCATCACTTCAATGGTGTATGTTACGTTACAAACTACCATGATTTGGATTTGCTTGGTCTTGACTGGTTAGACAAGCTCCATATCTTTAATGTACCATTAAATTCAGTATGCTCTAATGTTTCGTCTTCACCATACAACGTTGTTCCCGGAGATGTATCTCATCAATCTCTCTTGCAACGCCGTCGTCAAAAGCACGCTTCTGTCTTTCAGGACAAACTTGGTTGCTGCAAACTGTTTGGCATCCAGCATATTCGTAGCCCCCCGTATCATCCCCACTCGAATGGACAGACTGAACGTTTCGTCGACACCTTTAAGCGTGCTTATGCAAAAGCGAAGGGGGAGGGAACAACAGAAAAATTTTGGATAAATTCTTGCTGCATTATCGTACAAATGAAAAAGGACAGTTATGTGGCAGACATACAGATCACGCTCTATCCAGTACCACGCAAAGGTCAACTCGACAAAGAAGAGCTCCGAAACCTTTGCAAATACATCCAAAAAGCAAGTCCTACACTCTTTACGGGGGGAGGTGATAGGATCCCACATATTTTGGTATTGACTGTTTAAACTTGCATTTATGGTATGTTGTCATTCTCACGCATTTTGGTAGTGACTGCTAGTTTTGTATATTATCATTCTCACGCATTTTGGTAGTGACTGCTAATTTTGTATATATGGTATATCATTCCCACACATTTTGTTACTGACTGTCAATGTCGCACATATGGCATATTATGATTTCTCACACACTTTGTTATTGGCTATTAAGGTCAATTATTTCAAATGCTGTTAGCTGTCCATATTGTTGTAAAATGTATAAATACCATGGCTTTCTTTATCGTTGTTGCACCTCAATACACAGTCACAGTCCAGCCTTTGTCTTTTGATATTTGCGTGCTTTACCAAGTCGGAAGGTACGACGAGCAGATAGACAGATTAGTTCAGGCGCAGACAGAATAAGGTGAAAACGTCATCATTGAATTCCCTACCGTTATAACAATTGGCGACGGGGTTTACTTAATTCAGTGCAGTTATAGATATAACAATTGGCGACGGGGTTTACCTTAATTCAGTACAGTTACAACAATTGGCGACGTGGATTTACTTAATTCATCGCAGTTATAGCACGCAAACGACGACAGTTTTTATTCTGTTCAGCGCAACTATATAACATTTTTGACTGTGTTAATTACAACCCAATTACAATGTCTATCTCTCTGGACGATCTCAAATCTATCTTGCAGCAGCAGCAAGTTCAGAATGAAGCAGCTCAACTAAAATTAATCGAAGCTCTCACTCAGAAGCTGTCCATTCAAGTGCCATCAGCATCTCATTCTGACAAATATGAAAGCATCTCAAATTCTATCAGTGAGTTCAACTACGATCCAATATCTGGTCTCGTATTTGATGCATGGTTCAATCGTTACGAAGACGTCTTCCGTATTGAATGCCACATGTTTGATGATGCTGCCAAAGTCCGATTGTTACTAAGAAAACTTGGTACTGTTGAGCACAACAGATATGTTAACTTCATTCTGCCTAAGAACCCACGTGAGTTATCATTCGATGAGACAGTCACCGTTTTATCACAAATCTTTGGTGAACAGTCATCCATGTTTAATATTCGGTATCAATGTTTTCAGTTGACAAAAATGCCTTCCGATGATTATGTGACTTACGCTGGCAAAGTGAACAAGGAATGTGAAAGGTTCAAGCCACACGAAATGACACCCGATCAGTTCAAGTGTTTGATTTTTATTTGTGGGTTGAAGAACCCAGAAGATACTGACATACGAACTCGACTTCTGTCACTTGTGGAACAAGACCCGAAAATGACCTTACAAATGGTGACAGCAGAATGCCTACGTTTAATCAACTTGAAGCACGATACTGCTATGGTGGAGTGCAAACGACAGTCGTCTGAATTTGGTTCGATTAACACAGTGAAAAGTCCTCCGATCACTGTTAAGCACACAGCACGTCAGTCTCAAAATTCAGCTAAACCTCCTTCAGTGTGCTGGCACTGTGGTTCGTGGCATTTTGTCAAATTCTGTCCGTTCAAGAAGCATAAGTGCCGTAATTGTCACCGTTTTGGACATAAGGAGGGTTATTGTCCACCGCAGAAAAATCCTTCGATGAGGAACAGAAGTAGTCGTTTCGAGCCGAAACAATCTCCTCGAGTACAGACTATTTATACAACTTCCAAAGTCGATGTCGCCAGCAAACGTAAGTACATAACACTAGATATTAATGGCAAACGTATTCGTCTTCAGTTGGATACGGCATCAGATATCACCGTAATTTCCCGAACTACGTGGCGCAAACTTGGTTGCCCACAGATTCTGCCGACCGAGCATTTCGCCAAGAATGTCTCTGGAGATAAACTGAAACTCGTGGGTGAGATCAATTGCCAGGTTCAGTTTGGTGAGCATCACTTCAATGGTGTATGTTACGTTACAAACTACCATGATTTGGATTTGCTTGGTCTTGACTGGTTAGACAAGCTCCATATCTTTAATGTACCATTAAATTCAGTATGCTCTAATGTTTCGTCTTCACCATACAACGTTGTTCCCGGAGATGTATCTCATCAATCTCTCTTGCAACGCCGTCGTCAAAAGCACGCTTCTGTCTTTCAGGACAAACTTGGTTGCTGCAAACTGTTTGGCATCCAGCATATTCGTAGCCCCCCGTATCATCCCCACTCGAATGGACAGACTGAACGTTTCGTCGACACCTTTAAGCGTGCTTATGCAAAAGCGAAGGGGGAGGGAACAACAGAAAAATTTTGGATAAATTCTTGCTGCATTATCGTACAAATGAAAAAGGACAGTTATGTGGCAGACATACAGATCACGCTCTATCCAGTACCACGCAAAGGTCAACTCGACAAAGAAGAGCTCCGAAACCTTTGCAAATACATCCAAAAAGCAAGTCCTACACTCTTTACGGGGGGAGGTGATAGGATCCCACATATTTTGGTATTGACTGTTTAAACTTGCATTTATGGTATGTTGTCATTCTCACGCATTTTGGTAGTGACTGCTAGTTTTGTATATTATCATTCTCACGCATTTTGGTAGTGACTGCTAATTTTGTATATATGGTATATCATTCCCACACATTTTGTTACTGACTGTCAATGTCGCACATATGGCATATTATGATTTCTCACACACTTTGTTATTGGCTATTAAGGTCAATTATTTCAAATGCTGTTAGCTGTCCATATTGTTGTAAAATGTATAAATACCATGGCTTTCTTTATCGTTGTTGCACCTCAATACACAGTCACAGTCCAGCCTTTGTCTTTTGATATTTGCGTGCTTTACCAAGTCGGAAGGTACGACGAGCAGATAGACAGATTAGTTCAGGCGCAGACAGAATAAGGTGAAAACGTCATCATTGAATTCTCTACCGTTATAACACTACTAACCTTGTTTTATGCTTTGGGTATTGCAGAAACCTCTTATCCTTATCGGAAAACTATTCTACGACAGGTGAACAGATTCTACCAGTAGACCCTACTCCAGCAGTGAACACTTGTGGATTATATCTATAATTTGTAGCAGTGGACTTTAACTGAATAACCAAGTAACCAATTAATTCACATAACTCATTACTGTATCTTTTATAATATACTGTTACACTATCATCTCATTAACTTGGATTTTTATTCAAATATTCACTCTGTTACTGAACTCTCTAGAAAGCCGCCTACAGTAGCACCTAGACAGAACAGAGTATGTCGAATATGCCGGTCGTGTTTTGACGCACGCCCACACGCACAACATAAATATTCAACGATTAAGAAAGAACGTTTTGCAGTAGCCTAGGCAGTAGACAAATGGAGACCGTAATTATTCGGCCAACAGTTCCAAATGGAAACTGATCACAGGTCGCTATAGTTTCTGAAGACGACAAGAGACACACGTGCGAAAATGTCGCTTTGGTCGCTGAGCCTTAAGGAGCATGACTTCAAGATCCCACACATAACTTACACAGAAGACTTCTTGGTAGACTTTTATCTATATTGAAAATTTCGCCTGAGTTACCGGAGATTGTTTACTAAGTGCATAGTTTTGGAGAAGACCCATCTAGATTTGCCCGCGCTTAGAATTCTGAACATACACTGAATTCACTAATATAGTCGATGTTCTACGGAGTGAAATTAAATCATCCTGTGGAGATTAAGGAGCCGACCACTCTACTCGTGCAGAAGGACCAGTTAAAGTCGACCGTCTAAGGGCCTCTGATTTAGCATGAAAACGATTGTAGTTGGTTGTCTGTAATATCTCAGTCTCTACACCATGAGACGATGCAAGAAATTCATCAGCTGGCACAAACAAAAATAGTGGGAACAACCAACCACTCGAAACAAAGCTTGTACTGACCAGGCATGAGAGAATATGTGGTAAAATATGTATTCGGATATCCACTATACCAGTTGATGAAAGGAGGTCAGTGCATATGACCAAACCTGCAACCAATTCCATTTGTGGCAGTAGGTGACTTGGGGTCTGTAGATGCGATGGGTCCATTTCCAAAGACAACCAGTACACCTGCGTTTTGACAGAACAGGCTGCACGATGTGTTGACGTCTTTGTGGTCTCTGATTAACGCACGAGGACCGTGACTTACACATCGTCGCAGACTATGGTATACCAAGGACGGATGAAAGTCCTTGTTTTGAAAGTGAAAAATTCACTTCCCACTTGCATCAGCTGGGTATCAGGAAGACCAGAACAACACCATATCATCCACAAGCAAATGGTCAGACAGAGAGAAATAATCGCACACTGAAGGAGTGGCGGGCCTTGAAGGGAGGTATCTGAGTGACAGAGCTTCCACTGATTCTACAAGGACATCGTGCTTC
This sequence comes from Trichobilharzia regenti, assembly GCA_944472135.2. Taxonomy (NCBI): domain Eukaryota; kingdom Metazoa; phylum Platyhelminthes; class Trematoda; order Strigeidida; family Schistosomatidae; genus Trichobilharzia; species Trichobilharzia regenti. The sequence continues at coordinate 31,441,580 of OX235266.1, forward strand.
CAGCCACGAAGCAACAAAGAACTCATCATTTTGGTTGATGTATGGGAGGAAACCATGACTACTTATAAACAGCACAACCGCCCCCCCCCCCGAAGAGTGGAATTGATGAAGCTGTGAACGGAACGGAAAGAAACCGTCAGGAATGTAAAGCATAAACAGAATAAAAACGTCGAGATATCTGAACAAAGAGAAAAGACGGGATGTATACCTTTGAAGTCGGCGATCAAGTGAAGTGCGGTTAGATGCGGACCAGATACAAGGAAACTCCTTTTGAAGTGGAAAGGGCTATATACTGTCACCGAGAGACGTGGTTCCGTTTATACCGTCAAAAAAGGAAATGAGCAGAAACGCGTAAAAATCAGCCAGCTGCAGAAATGGATTCAATGGAATAAGGAAGCCGCGATCGAGGTACAAGAGGAAGGAATAGAACCAAAGAGGTCGGAAAGACTCCTCTCCGAACAGTTTCATAGGGGGACGAGTGTGGCGTGCGCTACTGATAAGATTATTCAGTAGCTTATAAAGTGGCATTCAGCAACGTAAAACTATTAAATAGCAGGGTGAGAGATTTGACATCAAAGAAAGCAAGTGGAGAACCTGGGAAGCATGAAAAGGAAGACAAAGAAACACAATATGAATGGCAGAGTTAGCAGGCACAACATGGAAGATTCGTGCAAATGGTGATTCGAAGATAACGCGTATATAATATGGTTATATATCGATACCAACTCCAAATAAACATCCCTTTACCAAGTCTTCGTCTTCCACTGCTGGAATTAGTGTCGCTGCCTCCAGAAAATGAAGACTCCATAGCCGGGTGCTTTCGAGGAAGGAGACATACGAGGCTTCTTCTACCATTACATCATGTCTCAAAATAATTGCTGACATAAATAGTAAATCACTTGATGGGTTGAAATAGTCTACGAAAAGGAAATAATTACTTGAAATGCATATTAGAATTACAGGGTTACTAGTGAGCACTAACTTCAGGAGCTATCATTAGGCTGAAAGTTATGGTGAGGTAAAAGTTGATCACGAGCATGGTTAACATCGCATACGTTTAGTTACACAAGGCGAATAATGTAGTCGCTTGACGAAATGCAAATACTGCATATTTCGTTGATATGATATGCTAGAACTCCAGTCAACTGTAGTCTACTTGGATTGCAACGCGATTTTCCTTGTTCGCAGCAACTATTGTGACTAGAACTGGTTGCTTCGATCACCTCCGACTCCTTTTCAACCTATCTCTATCTCAGTAAACGTTGTTCAGCACGGAAAATAGTTTCTTAACATGCGTAGCACATTCCCTAGCCACCTAATGAATCAGTAACGCTTCATTATCATGTCCATGAATAATGTGAAGTGCTTGAAATCAGCCAACTATTTAAAAAGCTCCAAAATAGGAGAACATTCCGAAAGAACACTCTTAAAGTAATTTGTATATATGTGTATATACTCATTACAAATACCAAGCGGTAAATAAATTATTTTATTACAATTGACAAAAAATTAGTTAAACACAGTGAATGCAATTTCAAATGAACACTGTATCAGTTTTGATCATACAATTTAGGTATTTAATTAATAAACTCAGTGAGAATTAAAGGGAATTCTGTATGTTTCCACAAAAAACCAAATAATTCCAGTGAAACTTTCCTCTCTAAATATATTTTTCGTTATTCTTCTGCTCACTGTAGTTGTGCTTACTTCTGAAAATTTACTTCTTTCCCTACACTTACAAAAACACATCTGGTAATATAAAGTGATCACTGTTATTTCATTGTCCAATAGTAAAAGTGTACCTGAATTTTCAAAATAACATAATGAAATTGTCTAAACAGTACCGGATGTCTGTAAAATAGGAAGTCTTTTCAAGAATAATTCAGATTTATGTCGTATTCTGTGTTTATAACAGTTATCAATGATAAACTCTAATTCATCATCCAATGGAATTCTATCCGGAGTAGTTAAATATTGCAATGTACCACCAATATATATTACCGAATTATGCAATATCCAACGGCGAAATGGTAATCTCATACTACTGAAAGCTGAGTATTGATAATCTGTGCAGTCTTTAATATTTGAGTCGGTTAGTGTATCAGTGTTACGCTTGGCTGTTTGTGTGATTCCCTCCAGGGTGTCGATTTGACCATTTTTAGATTTGTTATCAGTTTGTTGATATTTTGGTGTTCGTGTTTTAACAGTTTTTGCAGTCTCAGTATTGATGCCAGTTGTAGTCGTAGTAGTATACGAATAAGATGGATCTGATTCGTCGTAATAATTATTATCTTTATGTTTCAGAGCTTGTTTTGACGGAATATTAATTTGTTGCTTAGTTAAACTTTGTATCGGAACATTCGAGACAGCATTTGATGGAGTGAATTTATTTTCGCTGCTGTCATCTTTCATTATTGTTCCAGTTGTCAGTTCTAATTGCTTATTTTCTTGTATGCTTAAATTTTTCTGTAATTTATAAAATTGATCAATTCGAATTTGCAAAGTAGACTTTTTCTCTGGCTTAAACGCTACAACATAATCAAAATCGTAAGTGCAATCCATTTTTTCTTGCCTTCTCGTAATGTTCAATTTACAGATTGCCTTTCCTGCCTTGTATTCTGCCTTTACTGTAAAAGATGTATGCCGGTATTTTTTGAAAATATTAAATTGATTAATATGAGTCATATGATCTTTAGTCGGTAATCTTAAACTTTTAACTAAGTAGGCTGATAATTATGTTCACATATTCACTTCATTATTTTTAACCTCTCCATGATAATGATTTAGTCGATTATGCGATTGTCCATTTGGTTTTGGAGAACCGAAATGATCCATTCCCAGGTAGATTTCGTCATGAACTGATTTCAGTCAGAGAATCATAACCTAAATGACTCACCTACTTAATGACCGTGAACAACCAACAGTATATATATATATATATATATATATATATATACTATTCAACCTATGTAACACAGCCATGCTCAGTCAGACGACATAATAGAGTTAACAAAGTGCGTTGCAAGGCAGTGTTACCTCCATACGCTTTTTACACTGTCATATTTGACAAACTATTTTATAAGTATTTAGTGAATTTCCTGCTTAAATATTCCAGTCTGTTATTCTTCAGATTTTATGGAAATGCAATATTTGTTTGTAATTGTAATCTGTGATTGCTGAACACCAGTAAAACAAAATTACACAGAGAGTACAGAAGTCAGCAGTTCTTATTCTGCAGAACCGTGTGTATTTTACATTTGCAATAAACAGTAATAAAAAGAAACGAACATTCTAAACAGTAAAATAATGCAAAATTGTCAATCACTAGAGGAAATTTATGAGACAAATCATACGGTAGTGAATGGCACTTGGAAATAGACATAAGTAGTATTATATCGAGTAACATCTTTAGAAGAGTAATGACAACTTGTGTATCGGTGGAAAAGCCACTGAAGAAGATAAACAAGAAGAAGGCGACAAGTGTTCTCCAGCTGATCGGTCCTTTTTCCAGCAATTTTGAAGACAAGAAATCGCATTCGATCATCTTTTTGCACGTACAGCAGTTCAGTTGTTCATATGAAGCTAGGCATATGTGCCATGCGGTGATAGTTCTTTCCTTAAACTACTCAGAAACACTAGCCTGCAGAATTGCTTCTGTAAGGAATTTAACAATCAAATATTTTGCTGACACTGGTTATTCATTCGTTGATGAATACTGTACAGTATTTATTCTCTTTAGAATCTTTCCCAGAATATACTACTGATGAATATGAAAAATCATAACTTAATGTGGAATCCATCATACAAAAACGGTTTACTAAATACTAAACAATTAAAATATAGGAATCGAACATATCAACAATTAAGTAACAGAACACTGCAATTGTAAATGTTATTAAAATGCCTTGAGGTCTTTTATCGCCGCTTGAAGTTGACAGTTATAATGGTTGCAGTAAACAGTTTTAGCTGGAACGCTATTCTACTAATGTGAGTTGTTTATGCACAATCCATGGTTAGCTAAGCATAAATTTGGCTTTAGCAAGAACTATCTACTAATTTATGTCATTTTTATTTTCTTTTTGTCTTGTTGAATATTTTCATTTATTTTATTTTTACTTGTGACGCCCGCCCCATGGTTCATATGTGCATACTGCTGAGAACTAAACAGCAGTTCTTTACTCCATGATTTTCAATGTTTTTTTAATTGATATCAGTTGGTAGTGAAATCTAACTTGATAGTAAGCTATATCTGCTGAATGAGTTTCTTTTTTATCTACAGGATGCCTCAGCAGTATAGTAAATCTAGAATGCTTTTAAACAAATAATATTTTTTAACTCCTTTATTCATTGATAAACAATCTTTGTTTTATAACTTTCCACTTCATAAACTTGAATTATAGAGAAAAATTAACGTGATAGAATAAATTTAATCGACTCATTTATAATATACAGGTGGAAAGGATAAGGTTTTTGAAGCTGATGAGGATCGGAAAGGTGAGATAGACCTTCATTACTCAGAAGTCAGTGTGGACAATTATGGCACTCTGCACAAAGAGCAAGATCTGAAACTCGAATACTAATGTCGAGTAAGTCAGTGCTTTTCTGCGGTTTAAAGACTTGACGCAAGTCTCATCGAAAGCATTTACGGCAGGCTGCTGCAGACCTTCATCAGCATCTGTATCCGATCAACACTGGAAATTTTATTTCATTTTTTTATTTTTGATTACAGCTAGATTCCACACCGTATTTTCGGTACAAGTATAGAATTTTCAGCATGGATATCGGTAGCCCGAATTTCGCAGGCCGACCATAGATTTCAGGTGCGTGTCGGCAGCGGATCGAACCCCGGACCGTGTGCAGGGTCGGCGAGAGTCCTAACCACTGTGCCACCGATACACAGATGGCTTTTTAGTAAGGAATCTGATAAGCTGTGAATCACCCAGCAAATATGCAGAAGGGGATGAAGGTGAACTGGTTTTACACTGAGAAGAAGACCACTTGGGAGTCTGAGGACGACATAAGGGGATGATGTGAGAAGAAAATGAAGACTTGTAAGCAATTGTGGAGAACGGAATGAAATGGCCATGTACTGCTGAAGAGCTATGTTCGACTGGGAACCCAAAGCAATAATAACAAAACAAAATAATGGTGACAATAATTAACATTGTGGAGTAAAATTTTAGCTGAAATGGACTACTGATTGAACTAATAATAATAATAGTTCTATTATGCACGATACGTTTACACAATATACATAATTTTCAGAGCAGTTTATGGTATAGTATTTTATCTTCATCCAGGCGTTTCAGGTAAAACCGCCATCTCCAGTACATCACTCAATGATTTTAGATGTGAAAAATAAAATAATCCTTTATGGTATTTTTCTTTGGTCCCCCAGAATTGAGCAACTGTAGGTTTCCAACTAATTAAAAATGTGCACAATTACCCCTGGCGAACCACAGACGTATTGAATTACAAAAACAACAACTAAGGTAAATAAGTTCATACGAACTGTGATCAAGATTTGATCGGATAGTTGCAAAATAATTAAGGTAAGTAAGAATCATTATCTCGGATCAAAATTCAGGTGGTTCAGTGATTCAGGCAGGCCTCTAGTTTGAAACAATAGATAAATAACACAACCGATTGTTGATTGCTCTCAACCCAGTGGAATTATTTCAAAAAACAAAATGAAACTGGTCATCATACACAGTGCGTAACTCTTTTACACGGCAAAAACCCTCATTTATGTACAAAACTGTAAAATATTTAGAATATTATGTACAGTCCAGGTTGGTTATTTTGTGCATTTCTTCTTATATGTAAAAAGTGACATTGTTGTATATCTTTTGTTTCAGTCTTGTTTCAATCAACATGTTTTTTTAATGATAGCTTTTCGCGGGATTGTAAGTAGACTTTTTTTGTCTGAGTTTCTTCTTCCTCTTCTCATTCACTTCAACTATATACCCGTCTTATTAATTTTCGTATTGTACTATTTACAATTTACAGAGACTCTCATCCTCGTACAAAGCATATTGGACAACCAGTAGGCAGCAGCTGCAAGTGAACACTACGCCAACGATATATACACCGTGAATTGTACCTCCGGAATAAACTGTTTAATTTTTAGAAGTCGACTGAAATATTTCTGCAAATAATCGTCTTCTTTTATGACACACTGCCCCTAATATCTGTAATATTATAATAATATTATAATATCTTTTACTAATTTAGACTTTCATCTTATTATTTCACACAGTTCCTAAGTCGGCTTGTTTATTCCCTATAATGATATACATTCATTCAAGCAAATGTAGACGAGCCAGTGTGTAGTCAATGGATCGTAACCACTAAAGAGGACGCTGCGTCTCTGCACAGTATGATACATTTTCCAGATAATTTGTAATTAATATCTAATAATGGCATAATAAATAATCATTCTTTTATTCAGTTTTTATCTCCTTTTCCATTACTACTTTATGCACTAAATTTGTAGTTGCAGACATCACTACTTCTCTGGTATGTGATTACAAGACTATAATGTTAATTTGACTGTCATGCTATCATACTATCTACAGCTTTTAATTGGTATTTTAGACCGTTTCTGCAAATATTTGAGAAAGAATTCACAAGTATCGGTTTCTGCCTTTCTAACTTTCACAACAATGAATTCGCTTTTGACTTCACTAACAATAACACCACAGAGTGAGTCAACCATTTGAAGGTGGAAGAGTTAAACTAAAGTGAACCAAGCGAATGATCTCACCAATTAGCATGAACTGACTAAGTGCGTTAAAAAGGTTCATTTGTGTGTAAAGAGTAATAGTGAAAAACTCTATTAAGCATTTAAGGAAAACATTTCATCTATAAAAGTGTATCAAACTAAGTCCTCACCAGTAATTTCTAACTCTAACTTTAATTAAACCATAGTCTAATTCTGACTTAATCTTCACTCAATAGACTAGTCATTTGGATTAAAATAAATACTTCTAAGAAGAACTTAGAGTTATTGTTACGACATGTTAAAGAACGGTATTCTGTCTGATGCTTTTTATGCGTTTTAAACCCTGTTTTCGTGAATGTAATCTTTTTATCACGCCAATATACTATTGTAAATCTTAGGTATTCTCACTCATTTATGATCTCGACAGTCAAGCAGAGAATCCGATTAGTGTGAATAATGTCACATTACTAATCAAATGATGTTAATTCAATTTAACGGGAATCTAATGAATGCGTTCATTTATGTGTACCATCAAGGGAATAACTAGGAGCGTTTATGTCATCACCTACTTGAATACAGTAAGGCGACTACATTGACAACTTCAGTAGAATTCTTCTTCATGAGTGGTAGAGGTGTAGAGGACCTATCGGTAAACGTGATAACGTTACGAAATATGAGAATAAAAATCCCAGTTAGTGAAGCAATATTGAAAACGTATAAAATGAAAAATACAGTAAACGAGTTATAGAAATTAATGGTTACTTGATGATACAGTTAAAGTCCACTGCTACACATTATTATGATAATCCACAGAAGCTTTCACTACTGGGGTCACGTTTACTAGTAGGAGCTGTGCACCAGTTATAGAATAGTCTTCAGATGAAGATGGGAAGTTCCTGCAAAATCCAAAGTATACAGTTAGTAATAAAGCAAGTAGACAGTATGGACCAATGAAAAGACGAGCAGCACGCTTTACTTTAATTGTACTCCAAGGTTACAATGAATCATTTTAAACAAAAGTTATGTGCAGTTTTTTCATTTGTAACATCTAAAAATTGCACCATCATATTGTTCCAGACTACATAAAAGCTTCTGTAGGCATAATATTAAATAAAAGTTAGTCAGCTGACAAGTGGGCAGAGATTCAATACACGGATTATTCAAGCAGAGTGATAAGTCAGTGTAGTACCTTTGCACAGAAATAAATCAGTTCAAATCACCGCATTTCGTAACTCTGTGTTCAGAAACGTTTTATCCAGCCTTTATTATCACCATGGTCTTGGTTTCAGTTTTACTACTCTTAGTTGTTGCGTAATAAACTCCGTGTGATATTTCTGTTTATATCTTTTACAACCTATTTTCACTTCTTTGTCCTTTTGTTACTTATCAATTGTTTCTGTGTGACTGTTAAACACTTAGCTAATTAGTTGTAAGACTTATCAGAATTTTTTACAGATTATTATTTCTCATGCACTTTGACTTATTTCGTTATTAACTGACGAAAAGCTCTGAAATTTTTTAAAGTTATAATTGCATACGTATAAACTTTTGAATAACACTGTACAGCTTTGGGGTGAAATCATGAAAAGAGACATTTTTGCTGACTTACGTATTCTTAATTACACGGCGGAAAAAGAGAGGCGAACTAAAACAGATTCATAATACAATAAAACAAATATATTTATGTATGAAGATTAGTGAAAGTGCTTAGGTCTTTAGTAATAATGATGAAGGGGAATACATATGAATTATTATGAACTTTGAACCATATCAACATAGTGGTAGTAAACCGCCAAATTTGATGTCAACATTTCTAGCCATCAGATACTGCTGTAGACGATTTTATTTCTGAAAATATTCCTATTTAGTGTACTCAACCAACTTCTCTTAGCATTTCAAGGACCTTAGCCAGATAAGCCTACATTGTCTTACACTACTCTAACATGAGTAGCGGATAAATCAAAAACATTCTCAGTGGCACGGAACCATTCACACCTTTTGATTTTTCAGATTCATTGTGTCTTCATTATTCTTTTTTTTCAAAATTAATGGTCTACGAGCTCGCCTTGTAACCAGAAGGTCCTGGGTTCGGACCCCGATAGTTGCGCACTGATGAACAGTCCCAAACTAGGGCGAAACAGCTGTCCAGTACTCCCAGATTTTCCAATGCTTCTCTAACCAGTGGCAGCTCATGATGAAATCCTGTAACCAGAATTATTCATTTTCATGCGTATTCCCTCTTACAACAGTTTCCTTACATTTCTCGTCTTCTTGTATCTCTATGTATGTTTTTAGGAAATATGGCGTCTGAAACTACCATATTATTGTGCACAATTCTATGTCGAAAATTCAGTCCAATATTTGCGATTTCAAACGATGACGATACACAGCCTCATATACCTACTTGACATGCATTCATTAAGTTGATAAAATTTCTAAAATAAGTGAGGCAGCACTCTTTTCCTTACTATTAAATTTGAATTTGATGAGCACCAATTCTTTAAAGCTATCTATCTAGCATTGGACAGGTATTTCATAGCATGCCAAATATATTCAGACCTTTGTTTCACGGCTTCAGTTTTAAACATCATCCTAACCACAAAACAAATTATTATGTTGTCTCCCCATTGTTTGTCACCCAGATCTTTCTGTAGTGGCTAATTACATTCCTAAAAAGTTCAAGTAAAATAAACTTTGTATGTTACAAAACTAAATAAGGGATTTAAATGTCCCCGACATACATCACTGTTTATTTTCTTTCAAGTTGAAAACTCTCCATTTATTCTAATAGTTTTAAAAGAGTTCCAGCGGAGCACTTTGTTTTACATAAAATATTCTCCTAACACTTTATTTAGAAGTAGACATCATCTCAACACCCCTTGTTTAATGAGGTTTCCGGTCACTTCTAAGTGAAAAGTGTCGAAAATATCAGCGCTACTAAGAAACATATCTGTGAGTTCATACATGTTAAAGACTGAAAATATGATAGATGTTCCTCAGTTATCCTTCTTTAGAATGCACTTACTTCTCTTAATTCTCCTTTCTCGAAGAGTAATTAAATTTAAATAATTAATAAGAAGAAAGCAACTAACAAGAAAGCCAACATTTAAACAAACATTACATTCAGAAGATGAATTGAATCGAAACAAAATACTCTGCGATTGATTCCTCGATATATGTAATGAATTGGTTATGTTGCTGATATATTGCATTATACCCACTTAATCATTACACTACCTAGTCTACGTCGGTGGCACAGTAGTTAGGACTCTCGTCGACCCTGCACATGGTCCGGGGTTCGATCCCCTGCCGACACGCACCTGATATCTATGGTCGGTGTGCGAAATTTGGGCTACCGATATCCATGCTGAAAATTCCATACTAGTACAAAAATACGGTGTGGAATCAAGCTGTAATCAAAAATAAATAAATAAAAAGTGATGACAAAAAGACCGAGTTATTTAGAAATATGCTTTGAAGGGCAACATGTTTAAATGAAATAAAATGTTGGAGTAATTTGGGGAGAAGATTTCAGGATTTTTTGTAGCTAATGTGCCTGGATACCGGACTCTGATGATGTGTTATCCGTTAAAACTAAACTTAAACCACCTTAGGCATCCACAGGCGAGTTAGAAGTTTACTTAGTTAATATATATTTATTTTAGACTTAGGTTTATTTTGTTTCCATGGTAGGTACCCTGCATTATTAACGACTTTGAATGACCCAACATTTTATCAAATAAGTACTAGGAAGTGAATTTAGCCATTTTGAGGAGCGAAAGCTGCACAAAAGGAAACTTACTAAAAGTCTCCGCAAGGACCGTGAACAGTGGTGGGTGACAAAGGCAAAAGAGATGGAAAAAGCATCGGCGATAGGCAACACTAGGCAACTCTTTAGACTCATCAGGAAACGGGTGGGAGAAGGCAAATCATAAGTGAGACTATTTCTGAGAAAAATGGCTCCTTAATTAGCTCTCAGGATAGACGCCTTGAACGCTGGAAAGAACACTTTGAGGGACAATTTAACTTGCCTACAGCCACACTGAACCTCCCCGCCATCCACACACACCCGAATGGGATATAGACACTGGTCCGCCGTCTGTAAGTGAGGTTACAAAAGCTATCAGTAATTTGAAACGAGGCAAAGCGGCAGGACCCGACGGAATTATTCCGGAGGTGTTTAAATATGGGGGTGACATACTAGTTTGTAGATTAACTGAGGTACTAGGCAAAGTCTGGGAATCAGAGACAGTACCATCAGACTGGGGTAAGTCACCATTATACCGATATTCAAGAAGGGAAACAAGTCCTCGTGTGATAATCATAGGGGGATCAGCCTAACGAACATAGTCTCTAAAATCCTAGGCTCAGTAATCATGCATAGACTAAGCAGAACTCGGGAGGAACAGACAAGGGAAAATCAAGCAGGCTTTAGACCAGGTAGAGGGTGCATAGATCATATCTTCACTCTTCGACAGATTCTAGAACATAGACACACTTTTCGGCGTCCAACAATTGTCATATTTCTTGACTTGAAGGCGGCCTTCGACTCCGTGGATCGAAAGGTACTATGGCAATGTCTGACTGTGAAGGGAGTGCCAAGAAAGTACATTGCACTAATCAAGGCACTCTATTCAAACTCACGTAGTCGTGTAAGGGCTTATGGGGAATTGTCATCTGAATTGGTAACAACCAGTGGTGTCCGACAGGGATGTCCACTTTCCCCATTTCTGTTTAACTTCATCATAGATATGCTAATGGAAGTATCCTTAACTGAACGTAGTGACTTAGGAATCGACTTGTTACCAGGGAATAATCTAATGGACTTAGAATATGCAGATGACATAGTCCTGTTAGGGGAGGATGCTGACAAAATGCAGAGTCTTCTGAACACCTTGAGCAGCAATCTTCGTATGTTTGGCATGCGATTCGCCCCTGCAAAATGTAAGATGCTGCTACAGGACTGGACTACGTCAACTCCTAACTTAGTGATAGGGAGTGAAGTGATAGAACATGTTGACCACTTCACCTACTTGGGAAGTTGTATTAGCACCAACGGACTGATTGGCGATGAAATCTCAGCACGGATCCGAAAAGCTCGAGCTGCTTTCGCTGACTTACACCATCTCTGGCGTAGGCGTGACATCCGGTTATCAACCAAGGGACGTGTGTACTGCTCATCAGTTCGCTCCGTCCTTCTCTATGGCTCTGAAACATGGCCAATACGCGTTGAAGACATGAAAAGGTTGACTGCTTTCGATCATAGATGTCTGCGATCTCTGTCTCACGTTAGGTGGTTTAATAAGGTAAGTAATGTTGACGTTAGGCGTAGAGTGTTGGGCAAAGAGGGAAAATCAATCGACGAGGCTATAAAGTTACATAGACTAAGATGGCTAGGTCACGTGCTGCGCATGCCTAACCACCGCCTCCCCCGACGGGCATTGCTAGCTGATATAGGTTCAGGTTGGAAAAGAGCCAGTGGTGGCCAAACAAAAACATGGCATCAATCCATGAAATCCTTGACAGTTAAACTGAGTCAGGTAGGGAGATGCAGACTCCCGGGTTGGGGCCCTCGGGACTCTAGGAATCAATGGCTGGAGACAATAGGTGACATGGCTCAAAATCGTTGTCAATGGCGCAGATGTATTCAGTCTCTGTAATCTTTCATATTCCTTTCTACCATTACCCATTCTGTTTCACTCTTATACTTGTCAAACTCTATTGATTCTCTTCACTCATCTTCTTGTCTACCTCTGTGTGCTATTTGGAACGTGGCAACTCGAACTGCTGCACTTCGGTGCCAAGTTCTATGTTGAATCCAGACAGACAGACAGATTTTGAAGAAACATCCTTGAATAAAAGATTTATTGGACACAAACCATATTTTGGTTCGGGAAATTTCGGAAACGCATCAAAATGGAACAACATGCATAAAAGAAATTTGTTTTAAACAGAATAATTCATGTATTTTTTAAACTCGAAAAGGAACGGAAAGTATCAAAATAATAAGTAAATCTAGGTAACTTCCATTTCTTTTTTAAAAGTAACACCTTTTAAAATATTTTCCCGTCTACATTCAGTTTTTAACACTTAAATGATTTAAACCGTCAGTAGATAATAACTGGTGCAAGAAAGCTGATGATAAACGAATAGGAATTCTTTGAATGAAAACATACCAGAAATCAATGAATAATACATGTTACTCATTATCCACCCATACAAGTAATCTCTTATCACATCTCTGTCTAACGCTATCACCGCATGTTAAAAATATACTATTATCCCAAACAGACGTTAATGTTATCTGGGATGTATGCGTTTGTGGTTCCCATGAATCAATTAACTCTTCCTCTTCATTATCATAAGATGAATGTTGGTAATTTAATATTGAATTTGTTGAAGGCAACTTTTGAAATTTATATTGTTCATCGATATTTTTTAATGAATAAATTGGCAACCAATGTGATTCAAGTAGATTGCGATATTTATTTTGCCATGTAAATTTATTTATTTTTGGTGCATAGCATATACTGTATTCACTTAATTTTGTACCAACTGATTTGTCTATCTTATTATTAATATTATGATTTGTAATTGGTTTATGATGAGTCTTTTTGCAAGAGTTGATGGCTTTCTCCCCTTTTTTAATCATATCTATAATATATGATATTCCAGTTATAAGATAAGATGATGTCCGAAAATTATGCAGCATTAGACAGAAAATTTAAATAAAATAACTAGCTTAATATGTAAAATATTAAATTAATCGATAAAACCAATGTGTATTGAATTAGTTTTGTTCTGTGAGCTGGCTGATTTACGCATTTACGTATGTGGCCTAGATTAGATAACAATAATATTAAAGAGAACGAACATATTTTGCTGTTCGTCTATTGAGTCAACAACTAGTTCAACTTTCTGGAATGAAGAAATGATGGAACCGTTGACAAGACAATCTATAGGAAAGAAACGTTAATTGGTCAGTACTTGAATTAACACAGTTTTGGGCCGATTAGTTATAAATGCAGCTTAGTCAGAACGCTGTTCAGTAGAGTAAAGGCGCTGTGTTCCGAAAATAAGATTGATGAACACTTCATCATTAGTGAAAAGTATCAAATGCAGAATGGATATCTCAAGAAGTTCACAATCAAATATGGAAGAGAAGAAATATTCAGACCAAAGCCCATAACAGTTGAAAAGAAACTAGTTTGTATTTACATGACGTACAAAGAAGAAGTATTACAAAAAATCGGAAAAAGTATCAAGAGTGCACTGAAAAGGATATTGCTCACCTTTAGACATATTACTCTTTGTAACAGGAAATGCTTACTAATACAGTCCTAATTAGATAAGTACACTGCTCATGTTAGCTACAACTTTATTTGCCTGTTCCCATACACCTGGGATAACAAGCACACAGGAATATCTAAGAGGAAACCACCTACTCAATTTTCCGAATGTATTCCTGAAAATCTTCATGTGAAAAATAAGGAAGTGTTTGCAACTGCAATCGCTAAGCAGGGGTGTACAGTCGAAATCAGCCAAGTCTTCAAAATAATTAGTGTACTGAGAAAAACCCAGGTCAGTTTGCTTTGCCGACGGCATGGCTATTAAAAGATTTCAAATTAATCTTTGTAAGTAGGGAGAGAGTCTGACTAATCTAGCACTACCCTGGTAACTAGATGCCCCTCTCTGTGTGTGCTGAACTGAACTTCCAGTTTACTTAATGTTTTGTTTACGTAATAATTTTACTTTTAGTTACCATTCTTTCACACTCTCCTCAAACGTACCATTACATTATGCTTAGATAAACTCTTGCTGTCAGTTTATTGACTACCTTGTTTTCAAATTTCTTTTTCCCCAACTATACCCTTTGAGTTGAAATAATTTTCAAGCACTTCATATATACTTTTGTATTTCATTTTAAGCCATTAGCTAGCTGATGAAAAGCCCTAAAACCAAAATATGACCTCTTCCTAACTTATAAATTCGTTCTTTCTCCCTTCGTTCAAACTTATCAAAGGGACTAGTTTTATGATTGGATAATAATTATTTATTTTACTGTTATTAAATGGATGCAGGCAGAAGGAAGAAATAATGTCAGTCGGGTATTTCTGAAGATACTGATACCAGCTGAGGGGATGGAATTAGAGCATATATAATTCAGCATGAACAAATTATTGATGATGTGGCTAAGTGGAGGGCTAAATGATAAAAAAAATTTTATTTTTCATTTTTCATTACAGCTTGATTCCACACCGTATTTTTGGTACAAGTATGGAATTTTCAGCATGGATATCGGTAGCCCAAATTTCGCAGACCGACCATAGATATCAAGGTGTGCGTCGGCGTGGGCTCGAACCCCAGACCATGTGCATGGTCGGCGAGAGTCCTAACCACTGTGCCACCGACGCACACAGTATGTGAGAGTGTCACAGTTCCTTTTAGGAGATTAATGTTTTTTAGACAGTTGCCATTCCTTAAGTGGTATGAAGCGGATAAAATTAGAACCGATACTTTAAGTCACTGGCTGAAGAGATAAAATATTTCATTTTTCAGTTCTACGTTTATGTTGTTACGTGGACAATCTCTGACCTCCAACCAAATCTTCAACCTTATACAACAAATCGGAGTAGTTTGTCTTACCACACACGTCGCATAACTTTGTACTGGAAGTGTGTGCATAAGCGAAGTATTTCTGTCTAATAAAGTTGCAGTCACAGGCCAGTCTTTGTCTTCTGATATTTTTAGCCTCAATGAAGCAGAAGGTATTTGAGGAAGGACAGTCGTATTAGATACTCAGTCAAGTTGCCTACTGCATCCCAGTACTGTGATACCGACGTAATGATCCACTCGAACGCCATAGCAATCTATTATTATCAATCAGAAATATACCTGTGTAATGAATTTTTTGACGGGATAACCACCAGGTAGAAATTCATTATTATAAAAGTTTTGTATTTCCAATGAATGAAAAACAAAATGACTTTGTTTTTACTGACGTTTCGCTACTCAATGCTGCTAATAGCTTTATCAAAGTATTATTAAACCAGAGCTTACAAAATCTCAGCTTATATATAACAACTTAATCATCGCTTATCAGAATGGAGTCATTTTTGCGTTGTCAAGTTGACCAATTGGCAAGGATAACAAAACCACTAACACTAAATAGTGAAAAATCAGTAAAAACAACATCGGGTTTTTTCATTCATTGGGAAATACAAAAACTTTTATAATAATGAATATTCGATCTTAACGTAGATCGAACTTTGTGTCACTGAATTTTTATTGCTGCTTTGTTAACCTGTCATAAAACAGCTTTTTATAAATTAAACTTCTAAGTTATCGGTCACGCAAAATAACTGTTTGAATGGCTGTATTTTTTAGTCATTCGCCTTGTTCCTAAGAGAAGAACTGATATGATTTTGAACAACAAAGTGCGTTCGAAACGTCAACCAGTAGATAATACTGTTTCACTGTGTGACATATCTAATAAACGTATTAATGTGGAATTTCATACTACCACAATGCCCAAGTTTCACACATATAAGAATAAACCTTGCCTTGTTAGTGTGTCATCCGTGTCTTCTCAATATGAGATTAATATTTTAGGGGTTAGTCTTATACATTCGTCGTTCTAAAGTACTATAAGTGAATTACGGCGGTCTTTCCATGCAGTGATCAGTCGGTTAGAAAGCAACTGAATCAAGTATTATCCGATCACTTCAACTAAGAAACATGAGATTGGTTTTTGTTAATCCTTTATCTCCGTAGTTTATATAATTATATTTCCAAGTTACATGTTAGTACCAAAGTACATACATGAGACGAACAGAAAAAAGGATTTGTGAAAGCATTCTAGTCTTTATTCCAAGAGACTCACCTAAAAGACGCTAACGTCTTCAGTAGTGCAATAGCTAGTTGTCCGGTAGATTGTGGCCAAGAAATCAGCGTTTTAAAATGATTTAAGGTAACTGAAGTAAAAGTTAGTCTTAGTCTGGCGATTAAGCAACTAAAGCTGAACTTATACATTCAAAAACAAATGGTTGTCAATCAGCATCTGCCTCCTTCACTTGATACTGAAGATAAGATGGACGGCGAGGAAAGACGGGCATCGAATCATCCAAGAATCTATTGTCCAATAAAAATATGGAATTATTAAGAAGACAACTGCAGCGAAGAAAATTATCTTTTCAACGAATTCATCATCTAGGCTGTACATTCGTGTATTTATATCAAATGGATGGGAAAGTTCCAGAATAATTTCCGGTTAAGGGTCACTGTAGTGAATGTTCAAATAGATATATCGTATTCTGTTGCTAATTCCGTATTGAACTGTGGGAATATGTCAGAATCATGTTCCGTCGGAACACATTGTCTGTATCACACCACCACAGTGTTAAATAATAATTGCGAATAAATTCTTCTATGTGCATCGTTCGCACAGCGGTAGAACGTTCGCCAATCACGCATATGGTCTTGGGTTCGATCCTCGGCCGCTCCTTAAGCTCGCTGAGCCAGTGATAAGACTGGTAAAGAGGGAAGGTTGGACATGAGGCTAGCAACCCCATGCCGTAAAAATAAACACCAGTGCTACTGAAACTTCAAGCCTCTAGCTTGAAGCCCTATAGAGCACTGTAAATATAAAGGAATAAAAAAATTTTTTCAATGTTTAAGAGAAAGAGAGAGCAAAGTTATAGAAGTATAAAAATGCAATCGGCCATATTTCTCTTTGTAGTACGAATAGATCTATAAACTCACCTCTATCAATTGCACTTTTGTATGAAATAATTGTAATGGCAGAACACATAACTACTTAACAAAGAAATGATTGTTTATCTCGCAAGCGATGTATAATTATGACACAAAGCATAAATCTTATATTGAAAAAATGTTCCATTTGCCCATGTTTTTCGTTTTTATCTTACTTTTGTCTAACTTTCACGCTTGCCTTATTGTTTCAAACGGATCTTTCTTTGCTTTTTTCGCGATCTTATCCTTCCCTCACCTATTGGAGATTCTGACAGAAGACAACAAAGGCAAATATACAACTGACAAAATCTTACACATAATTACTGGATTCATAAGTATGCCTAATCATTTGCAGTGAATTAACGAGGCCTAGAAATAGCCACTTCCATACTCAAAGGCTAATTCAACTAACATACACCAAATAATGGTTAATGAAATGAAAATCTTTAATGAGCTAAAGAAACAGAAAAGAGTGAAATAAGGCCAAATACTGAATCATTTGTAGATAAATATGGGGTAAAACAGTTTCAGTTAAACAGAAGTTATTTGACAAAAACGAAAAGGAGACGTAGCTTATTCAAATCGTATAGTGCGTATTTGCACAATGCATTTCAAACAATCTGATCGTGCACACATACGTGTCATGGGAATTTATATTAAAAAAATTATGTGTTAAGAGATAACAGAATAAACAATAGTCAGATTAAAAGGCTATATCAAATGTCATAATAACAACAAGATCAATAAAGTAAAATAAGAGTCATCATGGAACAATAATTCTGGTTTCAGAACTAAATATACCAAGGAAGGGTTAGCTTGATGACAAATTGTTTATGAATACATTGTGGGAGATTAAATATCATGATTACCTAGGCTTTCACAGAAATTAGGATCCCCGTCACTCCCAACAGGTCTAATAATTACGTCTAAAAGGTGCGTATACATCTATTTTGTCGTGTTTCAATAATAGGTCTCAAAACTGAGGCGCTTGTTAGTCTAATTTCACCATTAATTGGTTCTGGACATTCACACTGTATCCTAATTTTCTGTGTAGCACTTACGTTCAGAGATCAGAATGTCCTCCTTAATTGTGTGTGTCGTACATCTATACTGATAAATACAATAGTGTGTGAAATCATTTTTTACATGTTCTAAGGACTTAGAAGAATCAATTGACTTCGCGCTCTCCAAGATCCCTATCTTAACTTCACTAATTAGTTGGTTGACAGTAGCTAGCAATGGAAACCAAGACACACGTTTCGTCCTATCTATCTAGACCGTTAAGCTTGTATCCTAGTGATGGTGTTACTACTGAGATATGTTAAATGAGACAGGCCACAAATAATTTTGATAAATAATAAACAAAAGTTAATTCGATGAAAAAAGAATTCGACGGTATTTAAAAACTAATCCAGAATTAAGTTATTTGAAGACTTTCAGAAGTAAAAGGTTGTTTTACTGAATAGGTCTACTTTTGGCACGTAGTCTGTAGATGTAGTCCTTTTCTTCTGCAAAAACGAAAGTGGCGAAGATAAACTTTCGACACCACTAACTACCAATCAGCGAATTATCCAATGAGATTCACGAACGATGTCGAATTATCCAATGAGGTTCACGAGAAAGAGGCTACAGTCAGTTTCAAGGTCATGATGAGTTCCTGCGTCGGCTGGTTATATGTTTTCGTGAATTCGATTTCCACTGAATTTTAAAGGTTTTTTTGCATGTTTTTCCCATTTTGCAGTGTGTAGATCAGTTTATGTCACTGGATACTACTATTAAGGTGATTTTTAGCCTAAAGTTCCCAGTTTTTATGTTGGTAGTCAGGGGTTATGGTGAACCTGCAATGATTCAGGCAAATAAGGTATACTTTTCTAATATATTAACCTTATTTAATAAGTAAACTGCCTAACCGTTCTGCTATTGTTTGAGGTTAAAACTAAGAGCTGGTTTCTTATCATGATTGAAAGTAAATGGAACCGACTGGATTTGCTTATCCGCTCTGTTCCATTCCTCACAAGACAAATTAGTTTCGAACTACCGTTATTTCAGAACTAAAAGACTCAATTCAGCACCTAGGTATCATTGTAAGCATGACCAGCGTTATTTGAGAAAATAGTGGGTAAATAAGAGCTTCAGTTACCATAAAAAGGCCTTATCGATGAATAGGTTAGAATAAGTTTATGAATATAGTAGGCTTGGTGGCGTTGCGGTCTAAGTGATAAATCGTATTAATCACCGTTATTCAGGATATGCTATGAACCGCAAATGCTCGGCTGAAAAACGTAGTAAGTAAGGCACAGATCGTTTTAATTTCTAAGTGACTTTCAAAGCGCTCTCTTAACGAAACAATCAACCAAAGTATTCTTTAAACTGTCGGTCTTAGCCTTTTGAAAGGAAAGGAAGTGTAACTGCAGTTTATACATACATGTTTATATTCTGAATACAAATGGAAATAAAAAGGTAATACAAATATTTTCACAAAAATAATCGATTAACAGGGGCACGTCGTAATCTTAAAGTTGTTTGCGGTTCATTTGCTAGCAAACTGTCCAACCTTCTGGTAAACTCCGCTATTTCCCGCAGTGCAGCATCCGGATTTCTTCGGTTCAGACTGTTGAGACGATATCTTAAACGTTCATAAGCATTTCGAAACGCGTTGTTTGGTTCCGGCATTAACCGGATGGCCCTCGGAATGTTGTCCGTTGTGTTATATACACGTGTCCACCTCTCACTATTCCTCAGAATATCTAAGAGTAACATTTAAAGAAATGGAACATACCACAATTTAGATATGAGTTCAAGAACGCCTCGACGACATGTGCACAAGGCAAATTGTATGCGCAGTATGTCCAACATGTGCAGTCCGCCTCGTTCCTGTTCACGAAGAATATGTGACCACCTTCTGCGTAAACAACTGAGGTAGAAGATATTGAATGGAAGAAGAAGGAACGCCTTTGTAAATCTAACACAACTTTCTGGGCAGCAAACGGCGTGAGACTCCGTAAATGAGACTTCAGGGAATTAGGTACCTAGGATAAATCGTAAATTATCTTCGAACTTACATCGTAATTGTAGTATTTAGCAAGCATCCACTGGCCCTGACGTATTTTACGCATGGTTGTGTGGTCGATTTACCTCCATATTTTCCATAGCGTCAGTTCCATAGGATCACCTTTACGTAGATATCTTTTCAACTGCCTATGAGCATTCTCAACTCTGTTGTTAGTATTGTTCCCCATGCTGATGGTGAACCTGTTGCACGATGCAGCCCAATATTTGCGTGTTCTTAGCCAGTACCTTCTAATGTAAGCACCAGCCTCAGCGTCTACAATACTTATGAGGTTTAGGTAACGCCAAAACCTTTGGCAATATACTCTGATTTGCTAACCTACCTGTCATAACTGCGCGTGTGCGCCATTCCATACAACCACTTTTTAACAAGCTGGTTTGGGAACTGTTTTCCCTATGTCAGTTAATGGGAATGTAACTTACCTTCCTTCTGAATGCCTTGCATACATGGAAAAGACACAAAACAATATTGCAACTAGGGAATTCCTCCTTTAGGGCTTTCATCTGTGCAGTTGCACAGTCGACAGTGAATGTTAATGTTTTCGATGTATCCACCATAAATCTCTTAAACGTTTGCAATATCTCCTTGATATCTGCAAACGTTTCTCTCCTAGTAAGAGCAAACAAAACAGTCCTTCCTCTTCCGAATCCATCAGTCACAACAAACTGATATAAAGGCCATCTGTAACAAATTTGGAAAAGGAATTATACCTTGTTGTACTGAAACTTACCCCATCTTATTCGTTTTGTAAGTACAATCGATTCCAACTACTTCTGGAAACTTATGATACACGTCTATCATATCATTACGAGCAAAAATGATCTTAGATACAAAGCCTGCGTTGTCCTGCAAAACTTTAACTGTACCTGTCTGCCTCAGTCGATGAAGCAGCTCTTCCAAACAACCAATTTCTATTCTACTGCACCATTTATTTTGATAGGACTTACGTTTATTTATCTTAGCCCGCATGTTTTTAATATCGTTATACAGGAGCGCTTTTCCGAACTTCTCATGCGCTAGATCCATGATTTCATGAACAGCAGTATTCCTTTCAATGAACGGTTGGATAATTGCCATTTCTTGTGATGATAACCGACGTCTAGATACATCGGTGGACATAAAACTTGCTGTGCAGGGATGGTTATGCACAGTTTTGTACTTGGTTATCATGTATACGTTGGATTTCCGCTGGACTAGAATTATTGACTGACATGATGTACTTTTGAACCTTAAAATTTTTAAAATTTGCACACGCAGCCAACTTACCCTCTGTTCCTAAAGCCAGCACCTCGGGGAGCACGATGACTTCCAAAAGTGCATTTAAACTTAACAAACTTGTAGTCATCAGCACCGGGTCGATCTTTTTTACTTGAATCAACACGATAGGATGTATTGGATTCCTTTCAAAGAAATAAAGAACAACTTAGTTAGTACCTTCATAAATGTGTCTAAAGCTTCCTTAAATTGTGTCCATGTATAAAATATACAACACAACATTATCCTTTGGAATATAGCTGTTACATCATACAATAAAGATGATATATTTCTTGAAGTAGACGCAGTAGGAGTACTTTGCAACATCATTTAATCGTTTTAACAATTCCTAACGTGCACAACACTATGACTTCAAGTAAATAAACACTAGTATATATTTCAGTGCTTATATACCACTGGCCATGACCTTGTCAATTTACTTCATTTATGCTGACGTAGTACGCACAATTCCCACAAATCATTGAAGTGACAACTTCAAAAAGTAGATTAGTTACTACATACATATTTCTACATGTAATAATTCAGGACACATTAAATTTATAGAAATGGTAGTTGAATTATATTCGCCTAGTAACCAAAATGGCATACATTCTATTTTGGACTTAAAATAAATGCATCAAAATTATTGTTGATTTATATTCACTTTCTGGACATTCTCATACATCTCAATATACTTTAAACATCAACAATGCATCCAAATAGCGTGTGACTGTCACACTACACTCACACCAAAAAAATTAACACGCCATTATATTATGGTAAGGTAAGCCCGAAATTTTACTGACTGTAAATTTCCGTGTAAAAATAAAGAGATTGGCGCTTTAATTTATATTTTAGACCAATAAAAAGCCAGCTAGCCAACAGCCAATAAAAAACTGCCTATATCTATTTTCGGTTCACGAACGCAGTTCAATGTTGTATAGCGCTTGATTCATTTCTACTGCGTGACCTTACAAGGCTGTTGTTGCAATTCGAGGAGGTTAGTGTTTCCAAGTATTCCCTAGATTTCAGTTGCTCCGGAAAGAACGAATTTGATTGTGTGGTGGTATCATGACTTTAAAAAGCTAAACCAAATCCACTGATGGGTTTGTTCATCGTTGTGCTATATGTTTGAAGCCTACTAACACTAAATAGGGTATGCTGATAATTTTATTATTTCGTAGGAACCTTTTTCGCTAGGTCGCTTCTCTCCCTAAGGATAGCAGATAGAAAAGCAACTACTCTTATACCTATTGTTACCAGAATTGTCAAGCGGGGGTCAGTTATACACACGGAAAGGCTACAATTCGCTGTCATCTCTGGGATATATTCATCGTAGAGACAAACATTCAAGTGATTTTGTGGATTCCGTTACGAGGACACTTACAAATTCTAATGAAGGATTTTGGGGTAGGTTGGAAAATAGGATAAGGACTATAAATGTATCTCAAAAGGATCTCATTTATAGTCATTTGGATGAATATATGTACAGGATATGGTGTAACTTCTCCATTGACAGTCCCATGCTAAACTGGGATATTTTTCTCTCACATGTTCGAGAAAGATATCCCATGTAACCTTTTTTAGGCAAAGTTTAAGAATAGGGTCCCAAAACCTTCAACGCTCAAATGACCTTGAACGCATGCTAGTCATTGGCTAACGGTTCCTGTCATTATCATAGCTGAAATATCAACCCTATTCATCAAATAAGGAGCAAGTTTCACCCAGATAACACTTTTATTACTGTTTGGACAATGTGTTAACATCTCGTTGGGGTTAGGATAGGGGTTAAGGCGAGTATTGTGGTTAGGGTTAGGTTTAGGGTTTAGGGTTAGGGTTAGGGTAGCGATTAGGAATAGATTTTTCGTTTATTTCAAGTTCTTTTTTTATCCTTATTTCCCTTGTATGTAGTCGCCAACGCTCTTACTGGAACCATAGTAACTAAACCGAGGGCTTAGGAGAGGACTACACAGCAATAGAAGAGAGATGAACCATTCTCAAAACAACACACCTTCAGTCTCTTTGGTGAATACATCTACAGAAACTAGTCCAAATTAGCAACTGTTACTCTTCATCGCAACTGGAAAGTATTTTTAAGTCATATCAGAGAAATATAATCCGTTTAATCTTTTTTTCATGCATTTTTGTGTAAATATACGTAAAATTTTATGCAAAAATCGTCCTATTTTCTAATTGGTCGGCTCAAGGTCATTGTGCGTTCGCATCGCTTGGGACCCTATTCTTAAACTTCGCCCTTTTTTATTATCTATTTTGTGCTTTTTTCTATAAATATACATTTCCATTCATCATATATGCCTCTTTAATGTGATTGGTCCGTTCGAGGTCGTTTGCTGATTGGTTGTTAGTGGTGTCGAAAGTTTAACTTTGCCACGAAAGTAATTGAATTGTGTAAAGTAGAGGCATACTATTTTAAAACTTCTATTTAATTATCTTTTTTGAGACCAGAGAGAGGGCTCAATTCAATAAACTGGTACGTCCTCACAACGAGGAGATTTGAGACTTTATTCTTCAACTCCAAACACAAGCTTCAAAATGTAACTTTGGAGATCAGCTGCATACTTAACTACGTGATCGTCTAATTGCTGGAATCAATATTCCTAAGTTAGAGAAAGAGTTAATTCAGATTCCTTCTTGTACGTTTCAAACTGCTAAAGATTTATGTATTACATATGAAGATGTCAACAGTGAATACTCTGCTCCCACTACGTTAGTATCTGATGTCATGCTGTCCAAAGTCGAAAATACAAGTGTTCATGGAAAGCAATCCAAACTGTCGTCCACAGGTAACAGAATGCAGCGAGAGATCAAAAACATTAAACAGTGTTTATCCTGTGGAAAGTTACATCTACGAAGCACTTGCCGTTTTCGGGGTGCTAAGTGTCGTAAGTGTGGTAAAGTTGGACACATCAAGACTGTTTGCAGAAGTTCGAATACTTATGTTGCCCAGAATTCTTATAATTCTCCCAATCTGTCTAGTAAAATGGAGTCAATGTGTCTTTCAACTTTTCAAAATACCCAAGCTCATCCAATGAAAACCTCCACTACAAGTTCAGCAACTCAAGCGTCAACTGTTTTCAAAAATGTGGTAGCCGAGTTACAATGCGAACTGTCGAAAACACGAGAAGAACTGAATGAGATGAGAGAGCAACTGATTAAAATGGAGGAATTGCTGCATATGCATAGACTGCGTCTGTTGAATGCAGAGCATACAAGTACCCGTGAAAGTCCTGCAAAACTTTTTTAAATCTCGAATTCTCAGAAAGCATCTGATGTCCACGACTTCTGATGTACATAATTACAAAGAAAATGATTATACACCTTCTGTTGGAATCATACTACAAAAAATGGGAAATCGAGTGGTGAAGATATTAGACATCAAAGATCACTCAGTTCATAACAGACACCTGGACAAAGTGACAATAAATGAGGTAGATCGTTTCGATTATAATTTTAATGATTCCGCTACTAATCGTGATTTTGTAGATAATTCAGAAATAAGTCCAGATAGTACTGATGAAAATAATATCACAGAATCGGCTAGAAGATCGCAGAGACTGGCAAGCAAACCGAGACATCATTATAAATACGCAAGGAGACATTCGACGTGTGGCGGATGTGGTGATTGACAATTTCTATCTCTTTAATGTTTAAATACTTACTGTTGATTGTTGATATATTTCTCATATGAATTGAATAAAATTCCGCCAAATACAAATTAATAGATTCATCCCTCTCTGTGTGTTTGGTTGAATTCTTTTAATTCGGTCATTACGAAATACTAATACTGCTAATACAAATAATTACAACAGTCGTGTCACCTGAAAGGTGATTTGGCGGTGTCGGAGCATCAAGACTACCTACTGTTTCTTCGTTAGCAAAGGGGAAGCTGAATAACTCGCATGTCTCCTGCGGTCTTCGTACAGTATCTCTCCATCTGGTAATAAGCTAGGGATACTTATTCTGTTGTTGTTAATTCGCGACTTTTACTAATGCTTCTGTATTGTCAGGTTGCGAGTGGAGGATGCGTTCTAGTTTGACGGACTCAGATAAGTGAATAGATTTGTATGAATCATAAGTTTGCTTGAATGTAATGAGTGATGAAAAGTCATTATATCTGTAGAATTGCCTAGCATGCTTACGCAGTCGGTTTCGAATCTTTACAGGGATGAAGTCGGGCTGTTTAGGCCTCGTTTTCACAAGTCTTACTGGAGCGATGAAGTCATGTGCAAATCCTAGGTTCTCATAGAGTAATTTGTTTGTCTCTATAGCCGAGCTGCATGTGAAGTATGGCTCCCAGTCTAGGGTGCGTATGTATGGTTTCAGGTCATCGCACTGAGTATGTCTTTAACTCCTGAGTAATACTTTGTGGGCGCCTGATGTTGAACTCACGCTGGTATAAATATTGAATGTACTAAATACTACTCTGTGGTCGCTGCCAGGAAACTCTTCACCTGCTCGAAGGGTAGTGGGGATGATACCATTGGTGGAAACTAGATCTAAATTTTTACATATCCTTGCAAGGTGCTTTATGTGTTTTTGGCAGTCTTCTGTTTCGATTATGTTCAAATTTCATAATACTGTTTTGGTGAGCAAAGTGGTTGCCAGACTGCATCAGGCATATTAAAGTATCTACATATAATTTTAGCCGTATGAGGTATTCAAGCGGCGTACGCAAACGTACTCGCAAGCTTCACATCACCTTCAAATGTTAAGCATGGGGGATGATAGATGCAGCCTATAAGATAGGAACTGGAGTAGGACAACCTTAGAATAGCCCAGACTAAGTCGTTATCTGTGATGAGCTCTGGGTAGAAACACTATGTGGCCTTGATATCAAACCTGACATACAAGCACATCCTCCCCCTGTCATGGTTTCTATCACCCCTGAATACGTAGTAGTTATCAAGAGAAATTTCCTTATCGCAAGTTTGAGGAGTGCACCATGCCTCAGTAATCATTATGAGACATGGGTTGTATATTAAAGATAATGTCGTGAAGTCAGCAGTAAGGAACGAGTATTGATGAGACAGCATGCGAGAGAGTTAATAATGACTGTGAAATCACATTTATCTGCAAAAACGTTGTCCTCAAGATTTATAGCGTCTGGAGTAGATTGTTTTATGGGTGCTGACCCAGATGATGACAGCTTGCTTGCGACTCTCTAAAAGTGCAATACACCAGTATCAGCAATCGTTGGTTGCCTTGGGGGTGTGTGAACTGTTCATAATACCGTGACTGTAATGCATTGCCCTCCCTCCTAGAGATGAGTGGCTTGACAGTATGTGTGCTTTTTGCGTTAATATTGTGGCTGAAATTTCGTGTGGGCTGGGAAAATTCAGATCGGATGAAGGGGAGGTAAGTATTTCTTGTGGATATTGTGCCGCAGTAAAGTTACGTGCATCGCAGTTACGACTAATATTATGTGTGCTTAAGTTATTTTTGTAAATATTAGTCCATTGATGATCTTAAGTAGTCTGTATCAAGTGGTTTGTGCGTCAGTGGAATAGAGATTAGGACAACCACCAGCCACGCACACGGTCTGGGGTTCGATCCCTGACCAACGCACTCCTTTACCTCACCAAACCAGTAATAAAAATCGGTAAAGAGGAAAGGTTGGGCATGAGGCTAGCAACCCCATCCTGGAAAAATAAACACTGCTACAGAAACTCCAAGCCTCTAGATTGAAGCCCTATATCCCACTGGGAACGAGAAGGAAAAACAGTCGTGGTTTCCGTGGACGCGGTGAGTCAGAAGGGCACCTTTAGGAAACAAGCCTAACCCACTTGTTCCTTGTTGTAGAAGTCCCTGGACCACACTTTCGTCTATGTTAGCCATATATAGGAGGGCTGTGTCGGGGTAGGTGTATGCCTGCCGAAAGGTTTTCGATTTAGTTTTGGGGTGCCCAGAGAGATAGCGTCTGTTGTGTCATCAAGTGAAGATTTGTCCGATGTTGGACGAATTGACAGGCTAACTACATTTTCATTGACATAGTATGCAGACTTATTCAGCTTCCCTGGGTTAATGGTAGAATTAGGGTTGCTTGAGTTTTGGTTATTTGGTTTGCTGTTGAGAAACGTATCAGTAACAGGTATTCTGGATGGTAAGCTTAAGTTACTTCGTTTTGTATGCACACCAATCTAAGCGCTACTCAGGACGTTATATTTAATGGTATGTGATCAAGCTTAGCCTTTTGCATAACATTGGTAGTGGTATTAGCAGCTTGTGGTGATGATGTGTCTAGCGAGCATAACTTTGAAGATGCGTCTGAGTTTATGACCATAGATGCATCGTTGTAAGGTTAGCCAGGAAGAGCTATATTATTTAAGGTTATTTCATTTTCACGCGTGTCTTGAGCATTAGGGTTACAAGTATTGGTTTTGTAGGGATTTTGTTTGATTGCATGGAGGATTTAATCATGAGCTGACATCAGTAAGAGAACCAATAGAAAACCTGGGAGTACTGGACAGCTGTTCTATCCTAGTTCGGAACTCTTCATCAGGACGCACCCACCGGGGTTCAAACCCAGGACCTTCTGTTTACAAAGTGAGCTTCGAGACCGTTGAGCCACTTGGATCCAATCCAGTGGCAAGTCCATGAACTCTAAATTCTGCCAATTCACGACATAGCGCGACCAATTCGCAATGTCTTCTTCGATGAGTTACTGCCTCATCTTTGACCTGCCGTACCCTACTGGTCACGGCTTCCCACTAGAACCCCAGGTTAACTGCCTGAATAGGGCCAGTCACTAGTGAGCACAGATTAATTTTCAAGTATTGGTTTTGTAGGGATTTTGTTTGATTGCATGGAGGATTTAATCATGAGCTGACATCAGTTAGAGAACCACTGGAAAACCTGGGAGTACTGGACAGCCGTTTCGTCCTAGTTTGGGACTCTTCATCAGTACGCACCCACCAGGATTCGAACCCAGGACCTTCCGGTTACAAGGCAAACTTAAATATAAGGCGATAGAATCTTTTGTAGGATGTTCTGCAGTTAGGTAGGTTTCTGCGACACTTGATATACTTGCACGGCTACATCTTTGACATGGCGTTAGGTTATAAACAAGTTTAACGTTAGCATGGGGTGTAGATGAACCAGTCGGCTTGTTAGACTACTGGAATTTCTCAGCATCCTTTGGACCACTGAATTTAAACAGCAAAGGACAATTATACTTTCCTGAGCCTGATTAGGCGGCAATTCGCTGATAGCTTGCCACACGCTTGAAAATTTGTCACTTTGATTTTGTCCAGTGACATTCGATCAGGCAGGTTATATACGAGGACGTTGAAGGAAGACATGATTCGTTTGGTCACTTCATTCGCTATAAAAGTCTAACATGCGCTCAGATTTCAGCAGACTTTCCGGATAGGTATCGTATGTTGGGTTACAAAGAAGCAGTAAAGGCTTGATGGTATTTTATGTTCTCATTGAATTCCTCAATAAGGAAACTCTGTAAATAAAATAAAAAATAAATCAGGTTCAACTTATTTTGTTTGGCAGTTGCGTATATCTCTGATAGCCGTTTGGACACAATGACTTCCGGGAAATTGTTGGGGCTACGTAGAACGTGTAGTGATGTACGCATCTTCTTAGTCGAGTTATCTAAGCTGTTCTTAAGTATAGAAAGCACTCGTTTATTATGTTGGACCATGGTTGCACACTGATCAGTATGGTTTAATGTAGACGCTGAGCTAAATCGAAAACAGGTATATGGAAAAACAGAATATCTAATGGATATACAGACTAATAACTATTATGGGCACAGTATGGAATTTCATTGCTTATAAATAAACAGTAGAATGGTCTACGAGCTCGCCTTGTAACCGGAAGGTCCTGGGTTCGAATCCTGGTGGGTGCGTACTGATGAAGAGTCCCAAACTAGGACGAAACGGCTGTCCAGTACTCCCAGGTTTTCCAGTGGTTCTCTAACTGATGTCAGCTCATGATTAAATCCTCCATGCAATCAAACAAAATCCCTACAAAACCAATACTTGAAAATTAATCTGTGCTCACTAGTGACTGGCCCTATTCAGGCAGTTAACCTGGGGTTCTAGTGGGAAGCCGTGACCAGTAGGGTACGGCAGGTCAAAGATGAGGCAGTAACTCATCGAAGAAGACATTGCGAATTGGTCGCGCTATGTCGTGAATTGGCAGAATTTAGAGTTCATGGACTTGCCATTGGATTGGATCCAAGTGGCTCAACGGTCTCGAAGCTCACTTTGTAAACAGAAGGTCCTGGGTTTGAACCCCGGTGGGTGCGTCCTGATGAAGAGTTCCGAACTAGGATGGAACAGCTGTCCAGTACTCCCAGGTTTTCTATTGGTTCTCTTACTGATGTCAGCTCATGATTAAATCCTCCATGCAATCAAACAAAATCCCTACAAAACCAATACTTGGAAACAGTAAATAGACGAAAGTATTAAACCGTTGAATACAGACTACATAGAAACCAATTATCCTGAAAATTGATCCTGATTTATAAACTACAAAATACGTATACGTATATATAGTTTTTTGTGCGACGTTGTTCTTAAGTTACAAAAAGGAGGATGAGCCCTGAGAAAGGGTGAATCCTAACTTGATAACTGGCAGTTATGTATCTGGGTAATCGGAAGCTGATGTAGCAGCCAATATAAGATTCTACGGCAGGACTAAACAACAGACAGCAAAGCCGAATGACCTTGACCGGATCACTCAGATAGCTCAGCATTACAGATGCTTGCTAGTCATAATCCTCGTTGAAAATGTCCCGTAGATTTGGTTTTTGACTTCTCTGTGGAAAATGGGATGATAGGGAGGAACAAAACATACATATATGGAGGGATAATTACTCTGAAAAAGTATTACCAGGCTATTGGTGGCTTGACATTCATATGCAACCACTTTATGTGAAGAAGTTTGTATGGACTGGTAATTCGTACATAACCGGTGATATTTTCGACACTTTCTTCTCGAAATCAAAGCTCTTTCTTGAAATGTATTGTGTATATGCAACCAGTATCTGCTACAGCGACAGAAATTGAGAATACATTACTCTGATATGTAAAAAACCACTTAAATGAGAATATAGGGTCAGGTTTTGCAGCATATTAGAGATATGTACCCTATATGATTCATTTTTATTACATATATATCGTAGATACACTTCTTCGTAAATTTAGTACCACTTTTCACCCAGAAGAGTCTGATTGGCTGCTTCAGCGTAGACTGAAGTCTATGTCTAATCTTTACTGTGGCCATGAATTTAATTCCCGCGATACGAAATTCCGGTTTCACAATCGTATCCAAAGACGCGCGCCAATGTTGTGTTGCAGGGTGATATGGTTGAAGAAGCCTATTGCTCGTATAGGCGACGCTATGTTATGAACATTTCAGTATAGTAAGAGTTCTACCGTATGGTCAAGTAGGAAACAACCTGGATATGACCGGGATTGAAATCTCCTCTGGTGACTCACTATCACTGTGAGTAAATACCATCTACGTCTATGCAAATTCCAGCCCTACGCGTGATCGTCTAGAAAAATCAGCCGAACTACGCTGTGAGTCTTAAACATTAGCGTACTTTATTCCACTGTTTTCTTATTATAATCCTGTGCAGTGGAATTCTTCTGAACCAACTATTATAATTAACTGTCTCTTTCTATGGATATATATACATACATATATATATATATATATTATAGATTAAAATTTAAACTTCAACCAATATCTTGTAACTTATTCAAATAAAAGTAAACATCACAAACTTCTTATTAAGTTTCTAGAGTCTTTTTTCAATTTTTAATGTCATAAACCAGTGTTCCATTTCAAATTGCACTTATCAAATATGATCATGCCTGTAGAAACTGTATGTCGATCATGTAAACGCTTAAATTATGTGAACAAAACATTATTATTAACTCTCAAGTTTTTTATTGAATAAAGCAAACGATAAGTACAGATTTCTCATTGATTACAGGTAGCTAAACAGCGTGATAGATCTGAGACCGTGTGTAGTAGAGAGCTTGGATAGTTTACAAAGCGCAATGTTGCTTACAATCCTTGACCTCCGGTAGGGTAATGTTACATACCGATAACAGAGAGCAACATAAATAAGATGGCTTTCATCGTGGGTCAGAATTAGCATCGGTCTAAACGCATGCCATTTGAACTAGCAGGTGCGGTGTTTACCTTCAGCCAGCTGATAACTGTTTTCCGTAGAAAATTAAAGAACCTGGGGGTGTACGTTAATGATATCGTCGTATGTAGTCGAAACGAAAACAGCCACCTGAACCATGTCGAAGCCGTGTTAAAACTCATTGAAAAGTTTGGACCGCGCATCAACAAAGTGAAATCCCAGATGGACAGACCGAGTGTCACCCTGATGGGTCATAACGTAGGCAATGGTGAGATAAAACCGCTATCGGAGAAAATCTTGACAATAAAGACCATTAAGGTCCTGAATCAAACAAGGAAGCTAGGGCGATTCCTAGGGACGGCAGCGTTTTATGGTCAATTTAAGAAAAATTTCAAGGAGATAGCGGCACACTGCACAGGATAACAGAAGGGTCGAAGTTTGTTTGGTTGGAAGATTCCAATTAGACAAACAGAAACTCACGTTAAAACTGTTGATACATTGGAAACAGAACAGAGCGCGTACGAATGAGAGTTAATAAGACATAGGTACAGTTAGAAGATTCCAGCAATACGACAATCCAATCTTCAGATAGATTATAGGTTTCCAGACCGTAAGTGTCACGAACTTCAGATAGATGTTGAAATCATAAAAAGCCGTACATGATGTATGTTTAGAATGGTTTTATGGTCAATGCTGAAACTAGTCTACGCAGTTTATCATATGGCATAGAAATTGGTTTATATGGAAATGACAGCGTTTTCATTAGGCTGTAGGCATTTAGCCCAATAGCAGTAATAAATTGAGCCGAAATTTTATCATCACGAACATTCTTCGTCGGTGACACAGTGGTTAGGACTCTCGCCGACCATGCACATGGTCCGGGGTTCGAGCCCACGCCGGCGCACACCTTGATATCTATGGTCGGCCTGCAAAATTTGGGCTACCGATATCCATGCTGAAAATTCCATACTTGTACCGAAAATACGGTGTGGAATCAAGCTGTAAATCAAAAATAAAAATAAATAAAAATACATGCACCATGAGTCAAAGCATTCAAGATAATCGGCCATTTCACGCGGTGGACCACTCAAAGGAAACTTTCCGAGATTATTTAATCCTGCCTGTGACACCAAAATGTTATGAATATTTGTAATAGTAGTATTTCGAAATGACCGAATTACGGGAAATCAACCAACAACACAGAGAGGGATGAATTTGGGAATTTGTACTTGGCGGAATTATTTGCAATTCATATAATAAATATTAACAAACAACAGTATTTACACAATACAGTGATAGTAACTATTAATAACCACAGATGATTAATGTTGGAATATAGATAACTTCCGAGTACAATCTGAAATATAGTGTGCTGCTGGTCGCTTGCCTTCTTACTATTCTATACTGTCTACGTTTTTCACTACTTGATAGGATCCCACATATTTTGGTATTGACTGTTTAAACTTGCATTTATGGTATGTTGTCATTCTCACGCATTTTGGTAGTGACTGCTAGTTTTGTATATTATCATTCTCACGCATTTTGGTAGTGACTGCTAATTTTGTATATATGGTATATCATTCCCACACATTTTGTTACTGACTGTCAATGTCGCACATATGGCATATTATGATTTCTCACACACTTTGTTATTGGCTATTAAGGTCAATTATTTCAAATGCTGTTAGCTGTCCATATTGTTGTAAAATGTATAAATACCATGGCTTTCTTTATCGTTGTTGCACCTCAATACACAGTCACAGTCCAGCCTTTGTCTTTTGATATTTGCGTGCTTTACCAAGTCGGAAGGTACGACGAGCAGATAGACAGATTAGTTCAGGCGCAGACAGAATAAGGTGAAAACGTCATCATTCAATTCCCTACCGTTATAACAATTGGCGACGGGGTTTACTTTAATTCAGTGCAGTAGATATAACAATTGGCGACGGGGTTTACCTTAATTCAGTACAGTTACAACAATTGGCGACGTGGATTTACTTAATTCATCGCAGTTATAGCACGCAAACGACGACAGTTTTTATTCTGTTCAGCGCAACTATATAACATTTTTGACTGTGTTAATTACAACCCAATTACAATGTCTATCTCTCTGGACGATCTCAAATCTATCTTGCAGCAGCAGCAAGTTCAGAATGAAGCAGCTCAACTAAAATTAATCGAAGCTCTCACTCAGAAGCTGTCCATTCAAGTTCCATCAGCATCTCATTCTGACAAATATGAAAGCATCTCAAATTCTATCAGTGAGTTCAACTACGATCCAATATCTGGTCTCGTATTTGATGCATGGTTCAATCGTTACGAAGACGTCTTCCGTATTGAATGCCACATGTTTGATGATGCTGCCAAAGTCCGATTGTTACTAAGAAAACTTGGTACTGTTGAGCACAACAGATATGTTAACTTCATTCTGCCTAAGAACCCACGTGAGTTATCATTCGATGAGACAGTCACCGTTTTATCACAAATCTTTGGTGAACAGTCATCCATGTTTAATATTCGGTATCAATGTTTTCAGTTGACAAAAATGCCTTCCGATGATTATGTGACTTACGCTGGCAAAGTGAACAAGGAATGTGAAAGGTTCAAACCACACGAAATGACACCCGATCAGTTCAAGTGTTTGATTTTTATTTGTGGGTTGAAGAACCCAGAAGATACTGACATACGAACTCGACTTCTGTCACTTGTGGAACAAGACCCGAAAATGACCTTACAAATGGTGACAGCAGAATGCCTACGTTTAATCAACTTGAAGCACGATACTGCTATGGTGGAGTGCAAACGACAGTCGTCTGAATTTGGTTCGATTAACACAGTGAAAAGTCCTCCGATCACTGTTAAGCACACAGCACGTCAGTCTCAAAATTCAGCTAAACCTCCTTCAGTGTGCTGGCACTGTGGTTCGTGGCATTTTGTCAAATTCTGTCCTTTCAAGAAGCATAAGTGCCGTAATTGTCACCGTTTTGGACATAAGGAGGGTTATTGTCCACCGCAGAAAAATCCTTCGGTGAGGAACAGAAGTAGTCGTTTCGAGCCGAAACAATCTCCTCGAGTACAGACTATTTATACAACTTCCAAAGTCGATGTCGCCAGCAAACGTAAGTACATAACACTAGATATTAATGGCAAACGTATTCGTCTTCAGTTGGATACGGCATCAGATATCACCGTAATTTCCCGAACTACGTGGCGCAAACTTGGTTGCCCACAGATTCTGCCGACCGAGCATTTCGCCAAGAATGTCTCTGGAGATAAACTGAAACTCGTGGGTGAGATCAATTGCCAGGTTCAGTTTGGTGAGCATCACTTCAATGGTGTATGTTACGTTACAAACTACCATGATTTGGATTTGCTTGGTCTTGACTGGTTAGACAAGCTCCATATCTTTAATGTACCATTAAATTCAGTATGCTCTAATGTTTCGTCTTCACCACACAACGTTGTTCCCGGAGATGTATCTGATCAATCTCTCTTGCAACGCCGTCGTCAAAAGCACGCTTCTGTCTTTCAGGACAAACTTGGTTGCTGCAAACTGTTTGGCATCCAGCATATTCGTAGCCCCCCGTATCATCCCCACTCGAATGGACAGACTGAACGTTTCGTCGACACCTTTAAGCGTGCTTATGCAAAAGCGAAGGGGGAGGGAACAACAGAAAAATTTTGGATAAATTCTTGCTGCATTATCGTACGAATGAAAAAGGACAGTTATGTGGCAGACACACAGATCACGCTCTATCCAGTACCACGCAAAGGTCAACTCGACAAAGAAGAGCTCCGAAACCTTTTCAAATAGATCCAAAAAGCAAGTCCTACACTCTTTACGGGGGAAGGTGATAGGATCCCACATATTTTGGTATTGACTGTTTAAACTTGCATTTATGGTATGTTATCATTCTCACGCATTTTGGTAGTGACTGCTAGTTTTGTATATTATCATTCTCACGCATTTTGGTAGTGACTGCTAATTTTGTATATATGGTATATCATTCCCACACATTTTGTTACTGACTGTCAATGTCGCACATATGGCATATTATGATTTCTCACACACTTTGTTATTGGCTATTAAGGTCAATTATTTCAAATGCTGTTAGCTGTCCATATTGTTGTAAAATGTATAAATACCATGGCTTTCTTTATCGTTGTTGCACTTCAATACACAGTCACAGTCCAGCCTTTGTCTTTTGATATTTGCGTGCTTTACCAAGTCGGAAGGTACGACGAGCAGATAGACAGATTAGTTCAGGCGCAGACAGAATAAGGTGAAAACGTCATCATTGAATTCTCTACCGTTATAACACAACTAACCTTGTTTTATGCTTTGGGTATTGCAGAAACCTCTTATCCTTATCGGAAAACTATTCTACGACAGGTGAACAGATTCTACCAGTAGACCCTACTCCAGCAGTGAACACTTGTGGATTATATCTATAATTTGTAGCAGTGGACTTTAACTGAATAACCAAGTAACCAATTAATTCACATAACTCATTACTGTATCTTTTATAATATACTGTTACACTATCATCTCATTAACTTGGATTTTTATTCAAATATTTACTCTGTTACTGAACTCGCTAGAAAGCCGCCTACAGTAGCACCTAGATAGAACAGAGTATGTCGAATATGCCGGTCGTGTTTTGACGCACGCCCACACGCACAACATAAATATTCAACGATTAAGAAAGAACGTTTTGCAGTAGCCTAGGCAGTAGACAAATGGAGACCGTAATTATTCGGCCAACAGTTCCAAATGGAAACTGATCACAGGTCGCGATAGTTTCTGAAGACGACAAGAGACACACGTGCGAAAATGTCGCTTTGGTCGCTGAGCCTTAAGGAGCATGACTTCAAGATCCCACACATAACTTACATAGAAGACTTCTTGGTAGACTTTTATCTATATTGAAAATTTCGCCTGAGTTACCGGAGATTGTTTACTAAGTGCATAGTTTTGGAGAAGACCCATCTAGATTTGCCCGCGCTTAGAATTCTGAACATACACTGAATTCACTAATATAGTCGATGTTCTACGGAGTGAAATTAAATCATCCTGTGGAGATTAAGGAGCCGACCACTCTACTCGTGCAGAAGGACCAGTTAAAGTCGACCGTCTAAGGGCCTCTGATTTAACATGAAAACGATTGTAGTTGGTTGTCTGTAATATCTCAGTCTCTACACCATGAGACGATGCAAGAAATTCATCAGCTGGCACAAACAAAAATAGTGGGAACAACCAACCACTCGAAACAAAGCTTGTACTGACCAGGCATGAGAGAATATGTGGTAAAATATGTATTCGGATATCCACTATACCAGTTGATGAAAGGAGGTCAGTGCATATGACCAAACCTGCAACCAATTCCATTTGTGGCAGTAGGTGACTTGGGGTCTGTAGATGCGATGGGTCCATTTCCAAAGACAACCAGTACACCTGCGTTTTGACAGAACAGGCTGCACGATGTGTTGACATCTTTGTGGTCTCTGATTAACGCACGAGGACCGTGACTTACACATCGTCGCAGACTATGGTATACCAAGGACGGATGAAAGTCCTTGTTTTGAAAGTGAAAAATTCACTTCCCACTTGCATCAGCTGGGTATCAGGAAGACCAGAACAACACCATATCATCCACAAGCAAATGGTCAGACAGAGAGAAATAATCGCACACTGAAGGAGTGGCGGGCCTTGAAGGGAGGTATCTGAGTGACAGAGCTTCCACTGATTCTACAAGGACATCGTGCTTCCAGCCACGAAGCAACAAAGAACTCATCATTTTGGTTGATGTATGGGAGGAAACCATGACTACTTATAAACAGCACAACCGCCCCCCCCCCCGAAGAGTGGAATTGATGAAGCTGTGAACGGAACGGAAAGAAACCGTCAGGAATGTAAAGCATAAACAGAATAAAAACGTCGAGATATCTGAACAAAGAGAAAAGACGGGATGTATACCTTTGAAGTCGGCGATCAAGTGAAGTGCGGTTAGATGCGGACCAGATACAAGGAAACTCCTTTTGAAGTGGAAAGGGCTATATACTGTCACCGAGAGACGTGGTTCCGTTTATACCGTCAAAAAAGGAAATGAGCAGAAACGCGTAAAAATCAGCCAG
Source organism: Trichobilharzia regenti (assembly GCA_944472135.2). Classification (NCBI taxonomy): domain Eukaryota; kingdom Metazoa; phylum Platyhelminthes; class Trematoda; order Strigeidida; family Schistosomatidae; genus Trichobilharzia; species Trichobilharzia regenti. The sequence continues at coordinate 31,479,653 of OX235266.1, forward strand.
CTGCAGAAATGGATTCAATGGAATAAGGAAGCCGCGATCGAGGTACAAGAGGAAGGAATAGAACCAAAGAGGTCGGAAAGACTCCTCTCCGAACAGTTTCATAGGGGGACGAGTGTGGCGTGCGCTACTGATAAGATTATTCAGTAGCTTATAAAGTGGCATTCAGCAACGTAAAACTATTAAATAGCAGGGTGAGAGATTTGACATCAAAGAAAGCAAGTGGAGAACCTGGGAAGCATGAAAAGGAAGACAAAGAAACACAATATGAATGGCAGAGTTAGCAGGCACAACATGGAAGATTCGTGCAAATGGTGATTCGAAGATAACGCGTATATAATATGGTTATATATCGATACCAACTCCAAATAAACATCCCTTTACCAAGTCTTCGTCTTCCACTGCTGGAATTAGTGTCGCTGCCTCCAGAAAATGAAGACTCCATAGCCGGGTGCTTTCGAGGAAGGAGACATACGAGGCTTCTTCTACCATTACATCATGTCTCAAAATAATTGCTGACATAAATAGTAAATCACTTGATGGGTTGAAATAGTCTACGAAAAGGAAATAATCACTTGAAATGCATATTAGAATTACAGGGTTACTAGTGAGCACTAACTTCAGGAGCTATCATTAGGCTGAAAGTTATGGTGAGGTAAAAGTTGATCACGAGCATGGTTAACATCGCATACGTTTAGTTACACAAGGCGAATAATGTAGTCGCTTGACGAAATGCAAATACTGCATATTTCGTTGATATGATATGCTAGAACTCCAGTCAACTGTAGTCTACTTGGATTGCAACGCGATTTTCCTTGTTTGCAGCAACTATTGTGACTAGAACTGGTTGCTTCGATCACCTCCGACTCCTTTTCAACCTATCTCTATCTCAGTAAACGTTGTTCAGCACGGAAAATAGTTTCTTAACATGCGTAGCACATTCCCTAGCCACCTAATGAATCAGTAACGCTTCATTATCATGTCCATGAATAATGTGAAGTGCTTGAAATCAGCCAACTATTTAAAAAGCTCCAAAATAGGAGAACATTCCGAAAGAACACTCTTAAAGTAATTTGTATATATGTGTATATACTCATTACAAATACCAAGCGGTAAATAAATTATTTTATTACAATTGACAAAAAATTAGTTAAACACAGTGAATGCAATTTCAAATGAACACTGTATCAGTTTTGATCATACAATTTAGGTATTTAATTAATAAACTCAGTGAGAATTAAAGGGAATTCTGTATGTTTCCACAAAAAACCAAATAATTCCAGTGAAACTTTCCTCTCTAAATATATTTTTCGTTATTCTTCTGCTCACTGTAGTTGTGCTTACTTCTGAAAATTTACTTCTTTCCCTACACTTACAAAAACACATCTGGTAATATAAAGTGATCACTGTTATTTCATTGTCCAATAGTAAAAGTGTACCTGAATTTTCAAAATAACATAATGAAATTGTCTAAACAGTACCGGATGTCTGTAAAATAGGAAGTCTTTTCAAGAATAATTCAGATTTATGTCGTATTCTGTGTTTATAACAGTTATCAATGATAAACTCTAATTCATCATCCAATGGAATTCTATCCGGAGTAGTTAAATATTGCAATGTACCACCAATATATATTACCGAATTATGCAATATCCAACGGCGAAATGGTAATCTCATACTACTGAAAGCTGAGTATTGATAATCTGTGCAGTCTTTAATATTTGAGTCGGTTAGTGTATCAGTGTTACGCTTGGCTGTTTGTGTGATTCCCTCCAGGGTGTCGATTTGACCATTTTTAGATTTGTTATCAGTTTGTTGATATTTTGGTGTTCGTGTTTTAACAGTTTTTGCAGTCTCAGTATTGATGCCAGTTGTAGTCGTAGTAGTATACGAATAAGATGGATCTGATTCGTCGTAATAATTATTATCTTTATGTTTCAGAGCTTGTTTTGACGGAATATTAATTTGTTGCTTAGTTAAACTTTGTATCGGAACATTCGAGACAGCATTTGGTGGAGTGAATTTATTTTCGCTGCTGTCATCTTTCATTATTGTTCCAGTTGTCAATTCTAATTGCTTATTTTCTTGTATGCTTAAATTTTTCTGTAATTTATAAAATTGATCAATTCGAATTTGCAAAGTAGACTTTTTCTCTGGCTTAAACGCTACAACATAATCAAAATCGTAAGTGCAATCCATTTTTTCTTGCCTTCTCGTAATGTTCAATTTACAGATTGCCTTTCCTGCCTTGTATTCTGCCTTTACTGTAAAAGATGTATGCCGGTATTTTTTGAAAATATTAGATTGATTAATATGAGTCATATGATCTTTAGTCGGTAATCTTAAACTTTTAACTAAGTAGGCTGATAATTATGTTCACATATTCACTTCATTATTTTTAACCTCTCCATGATAATGATTTAGTCGATTATGCGATTGTCCATTTGGTTTTGGAGAACCGAAATGATCCATTCCCAGGTAGATTTCGTCATGAACTGATTTCAGTCAGAGAATCATAACCAAATGACTCACCTACTTAATGACCGTGAACAACCAACAGTATATATATATATATATATATATACTATTCAACCTATGTAACACAGCCATGCTCAGTCAGACGACATAATAGAGTTAACAAAGTGCGTTGCAAGGCAGTGTTACCTCCATACGCTTTTTACATGTCATATTTGACAAACTATTTTATAAGTATTTAGTGAATTTCCTGCTTAAATATTCCAGTCTGTTATTCTTCAGATTTTATGGAAATGCAATATTTGTTTGTAATTGTAATCTGTGATTGCTGAACACCAGTAAAACAAAATTACACAGAGAGTACAGAAGTCAGCAGTTCTTATTCTGCAGAACCGTGTGTATTTTACATTTGCAATAAACAGTAATAAAAAGAAACGAACATTCTAAACAGTAAAATAATGCAAAATTGTCAATCACTAGAGGAAATTTATGAGACAAATCATACGGTAGTGAATGGCACTTGGAAATAGACATAAGTAGTATTATATCGAGTAACATCTTTAGAAGAGTAATGACAACTTGTGTATCGGTGGAAAAGCCACTGAAGAAGATAAACAAGAAGAAGGCGACAAGTGTTCTCCAGCTGATCGGTCCTTTTTCCAGCAATTTTGAAGACAAGAAATCGCATTCGATCATCTTTTTGCACGTACAGCAGTTCAGTTGTTCATATGAAGCTAGGCATATGTGCCATGCGGTGATAGTTCTTTCCTTAAACTACTCAGAAACACTAGCCTGCAGAATTGCTTCTGTAAGGAATTTAACAATCAAATATTTTGCTGACACTGGTTATTCATTCGTTGATGAATACTGTACAGTATTTATTCTCTTTAGAATCTTTCCCAGAATATACTACTGATGAATATGAAAAATCATAACTTAATGTGGAATCCGTCATACAAAAACGGTTTACTAAATACTAAACAATTAAAATATAGGAATCGAACATATCAACAATTAAGTAACAGAACACTGCAATTGTAAATGTTATTAAAATGCCTTGAGGTCTTTTATCGCCGCTTGAAGTTGACAGTTATAATGGTTGCAGTAAATAGTTTTAGCTGGAACGCTATTCTACTAATGTGAGTTGTTTATGCACAATCCATGGTTAGCTAAGCATAAATTTGGCTTTAGCAAGAACTATCTACTAATTTATGTCATTTTTATTTTCTTTTTGTCTTGTTGAATATTTTCATTTATTTTATTTTTACTTGTGACGCCCGCCCCATGGTTCATATGTGCATACTGCTGAGAACTAAACAGCAGTTCTTTACTCCATGATTTTCAATGTTTTTTTAATTGATATCAGTTGGTAGTGAAATCTAACTTGATAGTAAGCTATATCTGCTGAATGAGTTTCTTTTTTATCTACAGGATGCCTCAGCAGTATAGTAAATCTAGAATGCTTTTAAACAAATAATATTTTTTAACTCCTTTATTCATTGATAAACAATCTTTGTTTTATAACTTTCCACTTCATAAACTTGAATTATAGAGAAAAATTAACGTGATAGAATAAATTTAATCGACTCATTTATAATATACAGGTGGAAAGGATAAGGTTTTTGAAGCTGATGAGGATCGGAAAGGCGAGATAGACCTTCATTACTCAGAAGTCAGTGTGGACAATTATGGCACTCTGCACAAAGAGCAAGATCTGAAACTCGAATACTAATGTCGAGTAAGTCAGTGCTTTTCTGCGGTTTAAAGACTTGACGCAAGTCTCATCGAAAGCATTTACGGCAGGCTGCTGCAGACCTTCATCAGCATCTGTATCCGATCAACACTGGAAATTTTATTTCATTTTTTTATTTTTGATTACAGCTAGATTCCACACCGTATTTTCGGTACAAGTATAGAATTTTCAGCATGGATATCGGTAGCCCGAATTTCGCAGGCCGACCATAGATTTCAGGTGCGTGTCGGCAGCGGATCGAACCCCGGACCGTGTGCAGGGTCGGCGAGAGTCCTAACCACTGTGCCACCGATGCACAGATGGCTTTTTAGTAAGGAATCTGATAAGCTGTGAATCACCCAGCAAATATGCAGAAGGGGATGAAGGTGAACTGGTTTTACACTGAGAAGAAGACCACTTGGGAGTCTGAGGACGACATAAGGGGATGATGTGAGAAGAAAATGAAGACTTGTAAGCAATTGTGGAGAACGGAATGAAATGGCCATGTACTACTGAAGAGCTATGTTCGACTGGGAACCCAAAGCAATAATAACAAAACAAAATAATGGTGACAATAATTAACATTGTGGAGTAAAATTTTAACTGAAATGGTCTACTGATTGAACTAATAATAATAATAGTTCTATTATGCATGATACGTTTACACAATATACATAATTTTCACAGCAGTTTATGGTATAGTATTTTATCTTCATCCAGGCGTTTCAGGTAAAACCGCCATCTCCAGTACATCACTCAATGATTTTAGATGTGAAAAATAAAATAATCCTTTATGGTATTTTTCTTTGGTCCCCCAGAATTGAGCAACTGTAGGTTTCCAACTAATTAAAAATGTGCACAATCACCCCTGGCGAACCACAGACGTATTGAATTACAAAAACAACAACTAAGGTAAGTAAGAATCATTATCTTGGATCGAAATTCAGGTGGTTCAGTGATTCAAGCAGGCCGCTAGTTTGAAACAATAGATAAATAACACAACCGATTGTTGATTGCTCTCAACCCAGTGGAATTATTTCAAAAAACAAAATGAAACTGGTCATCATACACAGTGCGTAACTCTTTTACACGGCAAAAACCCTCATTTATGTACAAAACTGTAAAATATTTAGAATATTATGTACAGTCCAGGTTGGTTATTTTGTGCATTTCTTCTTATATGTAAAAAGTGACATTGTTGTATATCTTTTGTTTCAGTCTTGTTTCAATCAACATGTTTTTTTTAATGATAGCTTTTCGCGGGATTGTAAGTAGACTTTTTTTGTCTGAGTTTCTTCTTCCTCTTCTCATTCACTTCAACTATATGCCCGTCTTATTAATTTTCGTATTGTACTATTTACAATTTACAGAGACTCTCATCCTCGTACAAAGCATATTGGACAACCAGTAGGCAGCAGCTGCAAGTGAACACTACTCCAACGATATATACACCGTGAATTGTACCTCCGGAATAAACTGTTTAATTTTTAGAAGTCGACTGAAATATTTCTGCAAATAATCGTCTTCTTTTATGACACACTGCCCCTAATATCTGTAATATTATAATAATATTATAATATCTTTTACTAATTTAGACTTTCATCTTATTATTTCACACAGTTCCTAAGTCGGCTTGTTTATTCCCTATAATGATATACATTCATTCAAGCAAATGTAGACGAGCCAGTGTGTAGTCAATGGATCGTAACCACTAAAGAGGACGCTGCGTCTCTGCACAGTATGATACATTTTCCAGATAATTTGTAATTAATATCTAATAATGGCATAATAAATAATCATTCTTTTATTCAGTTTTTATCTCCTTTTCCATTACTACTTTATGCACTAAATTTGTAGTTGCAGACATCACTACTTCTCTGGTATGTGATTACAAGACTATAATGTTAATTTGACTGTCATGCTATCATACTATCTACAGCTTTTAATTGGTATTTTAGACCGTTTCTGCAAATATTTGAGAAAGAATTCACAAGTATCGGTTTCTGCCTTTCTAACTTTCACAACAATGAATTCGCTTTTGACTTCACTAACAATAACACCACAGAGTGAGTCAACCATTTGAAGGTGGAAGAGTTAAACTAAAGTGAACTAAGCGAATGATCTCACCAATTAGCATGAACTGACTAAGTGCGTTAAAAAGGTTCATTTGTGTGTAAAGAGTAATAGTGAAAAACTCTATTAAGCATTTAAGGAAAACATTTCATCTATAAAAGTGTATCAAACTAAGTCCTCACCAGTAATTTCTAACCCTAACTTTAATTAAACCATAGTCTAATTCTGACTTAATCTTCACTCAATAGACTAGTCATTTGGATTAAAATAAATACTTCTAAGAAGAACTTAGAGTTATTGTTACGACATGTTAAAGAACGGTATTCTGTCTGATGCTTTTTATGCGTTTTAAACCCTGTTTTCGTGAATGTAATCTTTTTATCACGCCAATATACTATTGTAAATCTTAGGTATTCTCACTCATTTATGATCTCGACAGTCAAGCAGAGAATCCGATTAGTGTGAATAATGTCACATTACTAATCAAATGATGTTAATTCAATTTAACGGGAATCTAATGAATGCGTTCATTTATGTGTACCATCAAGGGAATAACTAGGAGCGTTTATGTCATCACCTACTTGAATACAGTAAGGCGACTACATTGACAACTTCAGTAGAATTCTTCTTCATGAGTGGTAGAGGTGTAGAGGACCTATCGGTAAACGTGATAACGTTACGAAATATGAGAATAAAAATCCCAGTTAGTGAAGCAATATTGAAAACGTATAAAATGAAAAATACAGTAAACGAGTTATAGAAATCAATGGTTACTTGATGATACAGTTAAAGTCCACTGCTACACATTATTATGATAATCCACAGAAGCTTTCACTACTGGGGTCACGTTTACTAGTAGGAGCTGCGCACCAGTTATAGAATAGTCTTCAGATGAAGATGGGAAGTTCCTGCAAAATCCAAAGTATACAGTTAGTAATAAAGCAAGTAGACAGTATGGACCAATGAAAAGACGAGCAGCACGCTTTACTTTAATTGTACTCCAAGGTTACAATGAATCATTTTAAACAAAAGTTATGTGCAGTTTTTTCATTTGTAACATCTAAAAATTGCACCATCATATTGTTCCAGACTACATAAAAGCTTCTGTAGGCATAATATTAAATAAAAGTTAGTCAGCTGACAAGTGGGCAGAGATTCAATACACGGATTATTCAAGCAGAGTGATAAGTCAGTGTAGTACCTTTGCACAGAAATAAATCAGTTCAAATCACCGCATTTCGTAACTCTGTGTTCAGAAACGTTTTATCCAGCCTTTAATATCACCATGGTCTTGGTTTCAGTTTTACTACTCTTAGTTGTTGCGTAATAAACTCCGTGTAATATTTCTGTTTATATCTTTTACAACCTATTTTCACTTCTTTGTCCTTTTGTTGCTTATCAATTGTTTCTGTGTGACTGTTAAACACTTAGCTAATTAGTTGTAAGACTTATCAGAATTTTTTACAGATTGTTATTTCTCATGCACTTTGACTTATTTCGTTATTAACTGACGAAAAGCTCTGAAATTTTTTAAAGTTATAATTGCATACGTATAAACTTTTGAATAACACTGTACAGCTTTGGAGTGAAATCATGAAAAGAGACATTTTTGCTGACTTACGTATTCTTAATTACACGGCGGAAAAAGAGAGGCGAACTAAAACAGATTCATAATACAATAAAACAAATATATTTATGTATGAAGATTAGTGAAAGTGCTTAGGTCTTTAGTAATAATGATGAAGGGGAATACATATGAATTATTATGAACTTTGAACCATGTCAACATAGTGGTAGTAAACCGCCAAATTTGATGTCAACAATTCTAGCCATCAGATACTGCTGTAGACGATTTTATTTCTGAAAATATTCCTATTCAGTGTACTCAACCAACCTCTCTTAGCATTTCAAGGACCTTAGCCAGATAAGCCTACATTGTCTTACACTACTCTAACATGAGTAGCGGATAAATCAAAAACATTCTCAGTGGCACAGAACCATTCACACCTTTTGATTTTTCAGATTCATTGTGTCTTCATTATTCTTTTTTTTCCAAAATTAATGGTCTACGAGCTCGCCTTGTAACCAGAAGGTCCTGGGTTCGAACCCCGATAGTTGCGCACTGATGAACAGTCCCAAACTAGGGCGAAACAGCTTTCCAGTACTCCCAGATTTTCCAATGCTTCTCTAACCAGTGGCAGCTCATGATGAAATCCTGTAACCAGAATTATTCATTTTCATGCGCATTCCCTCTTACAACAGTTTCCTTACATTTCTCGTCTTCTTGTATCTCTATGTATGTTTTTAGGAAATATGGCGTATGAAACTACCATATTATTGTGCACAATTCTATGTCGAAAATTCAGTCCAATATTTGCGATTTCAAACGATGACGATACACAGCCTCATATACCTACTTGACATGCATTCATTAAGTTGATAAAATTTCTAAAATAAGTGATGCAGCACTCTTTTCCTTACTATTAAATTTGAATTTGATGAGCACCAATTCTTTAAAGCTATCTATCTAGCACTGGACAGGTATTTCATAGCATGCCAAATATATTCAGACCTTTGTTTCACGGCTTCAGTTTTAAACATCATCCTAACCACAAAACAAATTATTATGTTGTCTCCCCATTGTTTGTCACCCAGATCTTTCTGTAGTGGCTAATTACATTCCTAAAAAGTTCAAGTAAAATAAACTTTGTATGTTACAAAACTAAATAAGGGATTTAAATGTCCCCGACATACATCACTGTTTATTTTCTTTCAAGTTGAAAACTCTCCATTTATTCTAATAGTTTTAAAAGAGTTCCAGCGGAGCACTTTGTTTTACATAAAATATTCTCCTAACACTTTATTTAGAAGTAGACATCATCTCAACACCCCTTGTTTAATGAGGTTTCCGGTCACTTCTAAGTGAAAAGTGTCGAAAATATCAGCGCTACTAAGAAACATATCTGTGAGTTCATACATGTTAAAGACTGAAAATATGATGGATGTTCCTCAGTTATCCTTCTTTAGAATGTACTTACTTCTCTTAATTCTCCTTTCTCAAAGAGTAATTAAATTTAAATAATTAATAAGAAGAAAGCAACTAACAAGAAAGCCAACATTTAAACAAACATTACATTCAGAAGATGAATTGAATCGAAACAAAATACTCTGCGATTGATTCCTGGATATATGTAATGAATTGGTTATGTTGCTGATATATTGCATTATACCCACTTAATCAATACACTACCTAGTCTACGTCGGTGGCACAGTAGTTAGGACTCTCGTCGACCCTGCACATGGTCCGGGGTTCGATCCCCTGCCAACGCACACCTGATATCTATGGTCGGTCTGCAAAATTTGGGCTACCGATATCCATGCTGAAAATTCCATACTAGTACAAAAATACGGTGTGGAATCAAGCTGTAATCAAAAATAAATAAATAAAAAGTGATGACAAAAAGACCGAGTTATTTAGAAATATGCTTTGAAGGGCAACATGTTTAAATGAAATAAAATGTTGGAGTAATTTGGGGAGAAGATTTCAGGATTTTTTGTAGCTAATGTGCCTGGATACCGGACTCTGATGATGTGTTATCCGTTAAAACTAAACTTAAACCACCTTAGGCATCCACAGGCGAGCTAGAAGTTTACTTAGTTAATATATATTTATTTTAGACTTAGGTTTATTTTGTTTCCATGGTAGGTACCCTGCATTATTAACGACTTTGAATGACCCAACATTTTATCAAATAAGTACTAGGATGTGAATTTAGCCATTTTGAAGAAACATCCTTGAATAAAAGATTTATTGGACACAAACCATATTTTGGTTCGGGAAATTTCGGAAACGCATCAAAATGGAACAACATGCATAAAAGAAATTTGTTTTAAACAGAATAATTCATGTATTTTTTAAACTCGAAAAGGAACGGAAAGTATCAAAATAATAAGTAAATGTAGGTAACTTCCATTTCTTTTTTAAAAGTAACACCTTTTAAAATATTTTCCCGTCTACATTCAGTTTTTAACACTTAAATGATTTAAACCGTCAGTAGATAATAACTGGTGCAAGAAAGCTGATGATAAACGAATAGGAATTCTTTGAATGAAAACATACCAGAAATCAATGAATAATAGATGTTACTCATTATCCACCCATACAAGTAATCTCTTATCACATCTCTGTCTAACGCTATCACCGCATGTTAAAAATATACTATTATCCCAAACAGACGTTAATGTTATCTGGGATGTATGCGTTTGTGGTTCCCATGAATCAATTAACTCTTCCTCTCCATTATCATAAGATGAATGTTGGTAATTTAATATTGAATTTGTTGAAGGCAACTTTTGAAATTTATATTGTTCATCGATATTTTTTAATGAATAAATTGGCAACCAATGTGATTCAAGTAGATTGCGATATTTATTTTGCCATGTAAATTTATTTATTTTTGGTGCATAGCATATACTGTATTCACTTAATTTTGTACCAACTGATTTGTCTATCTTATTATTAATATTATGATTTGTAATTGGTTTATGATGAGTCTTTTTGCAAGAGTTGATGGCTTTCTCCCCTTTTTTAATCATATCTATAATATATGATATTCCAGTTATAAGATAAGATGATGTCCGAAAATTATGCAGCATTAGACAGAAAATTTAAATAAAATAACTAGCTTAATATGTAAAATATTAAATTAATCGATAAAACCAATGTGTATTGAATTAGTTTTGTTCTGTGAGCTGGCTGATTTACGCATTTACGTATGTGGCCTAGATTAGATAACAATAATATTAAAGAGAACGAACATATTTTGCTGTTCGTCTATTGAGTCAACAACTAGTTCAACTTTCTGGAATGAAGAAATGATGGAACCGTTGACAAGACAATCTATAGGAAAGAAACGTTAATTGGTCAGTACTTGAATTAACACAGTTTTGGGCCGATTAGTTATAAATGCAGCTTAGTCAGAACGCTGTTCAGTAGAGTAAAGGCGCTGTGTTCCGAAAATAAGATTGATGAACACTTCATCATTAGTGAAAAGTATCAAATGCAGAATGGATATCTCAAGAAGTTCACAATCAAATATGGAAGAGAAGAAATATTCAGACCAAAGCCCATAACAGTTGAAAAGAAACTAGTTTGTATTTACATGACGTACAAAGAAGAAGTATTACAAAAAATCGGAAAAAGTATCAAGAGTGCACTGAAAAGGATATTGCTCACCTTTAGACATATTACTCTTTGTAACAGGAAATGCTTACTAATACAGTCCTAATTAGATAAGTACACTGCTCATGTTAGCTACAACTTTATTTGCCTGTTCCCATACACCTGGGATAACAAGCACACAGGAATATCTAAGAGGAAACCACCTACTCAATTTTCCGAATGTATTCCTGAAAATCTTCATGTGAAAAATAAGGAAGTGTTTGCAACTGCAATCGCTAAGCAGGGGTGTACAGTCGAAATCAGCCAAGTCTTCAAAATAATTAGTGTACTGAGAAAAACCCAGGTCAGTTTGCTTTGCCGACGGCATGGCTATTAAAAGATTTCAAATTAATCTTTGTAAGTAGGGAGAGAGTCTGACTAATCTAGCACTACCCTGGTAACTAGATGCCCCTCTCTGTGTGTGCTGAACTGAACTTCCAGTTTACTTAATGTTTTGTTTACGTAATAATTTTACTTTTAGTTACCATTCTTTCACACTCTCCTCAAACGTACCATTACATTATGCTTAGATAAACTCTTGCTGTCAGTTTATTGACTACCTTGTTTTCAAATCTCTTTTTCCCCAACTATACCCTTTGAGTTGAAATAATTTTCAAGCACTTCATATATACTTTTGTATTTCATTTTAAGCCATTAGCTAGCTGATGAAAAGCCCTAAAACCAAAATATGACCTCTTCCTAACTTATAAATTCGTTCTTTCTCCCTTCGTTCAAACTTATCAAAGGGACTAGTTTTATGATTGGATAATAATTATTTATTTTACTATTATTAAATGGATGCAGGCAGAAGGAAGAAATAATGTCAGTCGGGTATTTCTGAAGATACTGATACCAGCTGAGGGGATGGAATTAGAGCATATATAATTCAGCATGAACAAATTATTGATGATGTGGCTAAGTGGAGGGCTAAATGATAAAAAAAATTTTATTTTTCATTTTTCATTACAGCTTGATTCCACACCGTATTTTTGGTACAAGTATGGAATTTTCAGCATGGATATCGGTAGCCCAAATTTCGCAGACCGACCATAGATATCAAGGTGTGCGTCGGCGTGGACTCGAACCCCGGACCATGTGCATGGTCGGCGAGAGTCCTAACCACTGTGCCACCGACCACACAGTATGTGAGAGTGCCGCAGTTCCTTTTAGGAGATTAATGTTTTTTAGACAGTTGCCATTCCTTAAGTGGTATGAAGCGGATAAAATTAGAACCGATACTTTAAGTCACTGGCTGAAGAGATAAAATATTTCATTTTTCAGTTCTACGTTTATGTTGTTACGTGGACAATCTCTGACCTCCAACCAAATCTTCAACCTTATACAACAAATCGGAGTAGTTTGTCTTACCACACACGTCGCATAACTTTGTACTGGAAGTGTGTGCATAAGCGAAGTATTTCTGTCTAATAAAGTTGCAGTCACAGGCCAGTCTTTGTCTTCTGATATTTTTAGCCTCAATGAAGCAGAAGGTATTTGAGGAAGGACAGTCGTATTAGATACTCAGTCAAGTTGCCTACTGCATCCCAGTACTGTGATACCGACGTAATGATCCACTCGAACGCCATAGCAATCTATTATTATCAATCAGAAATATACCTGTGTAATGAATTTTTTGACGGGATAACCACCAGGTAGAAATTCATTATTATAAAAGTTTTGTATTTCCAATGAATGAAAAACAAAATGACTTTGTTTTTACTGACGTTTCGCTACTCAATGCTGCTAATAGCTTTATCAAAGTATTATTAAACCAGAGCTTACAAAATCTCAGCTTATATATAACAACTTAATCATCGCTTATCAGAATGGAGTCATTTTTGCGTTGTCAAGTTGACCAATTGGCAAGGATAACAAAACCACTAACACTAAATAGTGAAAAATCAGTAAAAACAACATCGGGTTTTTTCATTCATTGGGAAATACAAAAACTTTTATAATAATGAATATTCGATCTTAACGTAGATCGAACTTTGTGTCACTGAATTTTTATTGCTGCTTTGTTAACCTGTCATAAAACAGCTTTTTATAAATTAAACTTCTAAGTTATCGGTCACGCAAAATAACTGTTTGAATGGCTGTATTTTTTAGTCATTCGCCTTGTTCCTAAGAGAAGAACTGATATGATTTTGAACAACAAAGTGCGTTCGAAACGTCAACCAGTAGATAATACTGTTTCACTGTGTGACATATCTAATAAACGTATTAATGTGGAATTTCATACTACCACAATGCCCAAGTTTCACACATATAAGAATAAACCTTGCCTTGTTAGTGTGTCATCCGTATCTTCTCAATATGAGATTAATATTTTAGGGGTTAGTCTTATACATTCGTCGTTCTAAAGTACTATAAGTGAATTACGGCGGTCTTTCCATGCAGTGATCAGTCGGTTAGAAAGCAACTGAATCAAGTATTATCCGATCACTTCAACTAAGAAACATGAGATTGGTTTTTGTTAATCCTTTATCTCCGTAGTTTATATAATTATATTTCCAAGTTACATGTTAGTACCAAAGTACATACATGAGACGAACAGAAAAAAGGATTTGTGAAAGCATTCTAGTCTTTATTCCAAGAGACTCACCTAAAAGACGCTAACGTCTTCAGTAGTGCAATAGCTAGTTGTCCGGTAGATTGTGGCCAAGAAATCAGCGTTTTAAAATGATTTAAGGTAACTGAAGTAAAAGTTAGTCTTAGTCTGGCGATTAAGCAACTAAAGCTGAACTTATACATTCAAAAACAAATGGTTGTCAATCAGCATCTGCCTCCTTCACTTGATACTGAAGATAAGATGGACGGCGAGGAAAGACGGGCATCGAATCATCCAAGAATCTATTGTCCAATAAAAATATGGAATTATTAAGAAGACAACTGCAGCGAAGAAAATTATCTTTTCAACGAATTCATCATCTAGGCTGTACATTCGTGTATTTATATCAAATGGATGGGAAAGTTCCAGAATAATTTCCGGTTAAGGGTCACTGTAGTGAATGTTCAAATAGATATATCGTATTCTGTTGCTAATTCCGTATTGAACTGTGGGAATATGTCAGAATCATGTTCCGTCGGAACACATTGTCTGTATCACACCACCACAGTGTTAAATAATAATTGCGAATAAATTCTTCTATGTGCATCGTTCGCACAGCGGTAGAACGTTCGCCAATCACGCATATGGTCTTGGGTTCGATCCTCGGCCGCTCCTTAAGCTCGCTGAGCCAGTGATAAGACTGGTAAAGAGGGAAGGTTGGACATGAGGCTAGCAACCCCATGCCGTAAAAATAAACACCAGTGCTACTGAAACTTCAAGCCTCTAGCTTGAAGCCCTATAGAGCACTGTAAATATAAAGGAATAAAAAATTTTTTCAATGTTTAAGAGAAAGAGAGAGCAAAGTTATAGAAGTATAAAAATGCAATCGGCCATATTTCTCTTTGTAGTACGAATAGATCTATAAACTCACCTCTATCAATTGCACTTTTGTATGAAATAATTGTAATGGCAGAACACATAACTACTTAACAAAGAAATGATTGTTTATCTCGCAAGCGATGTATAATTATGACACAAAGCATAAATCTTATATTGAAAAAATGTTCCATTTGCCCATGTTTTTCGTCTTTATCTTACTTTTGTCTAACTTTCACGCTTGCCTTATTGTTTCAAACGGATCTTTCTTTGCTTTTTTCGCGATCTTATCCTTCCCTCACCTATTGGAGATTCTGACAGAAGACAACAAAGGCAAATATACAACTGACAAAATCTTACACATAATTACTGGATTCATAAGTATGCCTAATCATTTGCAGTGAATTAACGAGGCCTAGAAATAGCCACTTCCATACTCAAAGGCTAATTCAACTAACATACACCAAATAATGGTTAATGAAATGAAAATCTTTAATGAGCTAAAGAAACAGAAAAGAGTGAAATAAGGCCAAATACTGAATCATTTGTAGATAAATATGGGGTAAAACAGTTTCAGTTAAACAGAAGTTATTTGACAAAAACGAAAAGGAGACGTAGCTTATTCAAATCGTATAGTGCGTATTTGCACAATGTATTTCAAACAATCTGATCGTGCACACATACGTGTCATGGGAATTTATATTAAAAAAATTATGTGTTAAGAGATAACAGAATAAACAATAGTCAGATTAAAAGGCTATATCAAATGTCATAATAACAACAAGATCAATAAAGTAAAATAAGAGTCATCATGGAACAATAATTCTGGTTTCAGAACTAAATATACCAAGGAAGGGTTAGCTTGATGACAAATTGTTTATGAATACATTGTGGGAGATTAAATATCATGATTACCTAGGCTTTCACAGAAATTAGGATCCCCGTCACTCCCAACAGGTCTAATAATTACGTCTAAAAGGTGCGTATACATCTATTTTGTCGTGTTTCAATAATAGGTCTCAAAACTGAGGCGCTTGTTAGTCTAATTTCACCATTAATTGGTTCTGGACATTCACACTGTATCCTAATTTTCTGTGTAGCACTTACGTTCAGAGATCAGAATGTCCTCCTTAATTGTGTGTGTCGTACATCTATACTGATAAATACAATAGTATGTGAAATCATTTTTTACATGTTCTAAGGACTTAGAAGAATCAATTGACTTCACGCTCTCCAAGATCCCTATCTTAACTTCACTAATTAGTTGGTTGACAGTAGCTAGCAATGGAAACCAAGACACACGTTTCGTCCTATCTATCTAGACCGTTAAGCTTGTATCCTAGTGATGGTGTTACTACTGAGATATGTTAAATGAGACAGGCCACAAATAATTTTGATAAATAATAAACAAAAGTTAATTCGATGAAAAAAGAATTCGACGGTATTTAAAAACTAATCCAGAATCAAGTTATTTGAAGACTTTCAGAAGTAAAAGGTTGTTTTACTGAATAGGTCTACTTTTGGCACGTAGTCTGTAGATGTAGTCCTTTTCTTCTTCAAAAACGAAAGTAATTGAATTGTGTAAAGTAGAGGCATACTATTTTAAAACTTCTATTTAATCTTCTCGTAGTATCATTTCTCCTCATGAATACGGCACTATCAATCAGAAACAACAACGATTGGAATGGGATAGGTAAAAGTCATTCATGGTACTTCATCAACTGTTGCTTACAGTTACTTAAAAGTCTAATTTGTTTTAATAGAATGCTGACAGAGATCAAATTGAGGAAAGTTTAGTACAGTTATATAGTTGTTTAAAGCCATCCATTTTAGACTATGTATTCATACTTGAAAAGGACTGGTGCCTGAAATAATAAAAACACTAAGGATTAATTTTCAAGATTTGGTTTGTACGGATTAGATATATTTTTCAAGTTTGACCATGTATTAATATCAGTTAGAGAATTATTGAAAACCATGAAGTACTAGATGGCTGTTTCACCCTAGTTTGGGAACCATCATCAGTGTGCAACCACCGGCGTTCGAACCCAGGGCCTACCGGTTAAATAGGGAAGCTCATATAACAGTCAGCCACTGGGGCTCGATTCAACGGCTCATGAATTCCAACTCCTACCAATTCGTGTGTTTAGCGCGACTACTAACCAATGTCATCGGCGGGAAATCCATCCTCACTCGCGACTGGATGGACCTCACTGGTGTACGAGCTTGCCTTGTAACCGGGACATCCTAGGTTCGAACCCCAGAGGCTGTGTACTGATGATGATTACAAAACTGGGATGAAACGGCTGCCTAGTACGCCCCTTTTATCAATAGTTCTCTAAATGATATCAATCCATGGTCAAACTCGAAAAATTAAAGATTAGTCTTATTGATATTTTTTGATTAATAGAGATTTTTGATATAAGTGTTACGCAGATACCCCATAGACATCTGTCTCTCAATTTGCCGAATTAATACAAATAAAACTAGACTGAATGAAAGAGAATAAAGTTTCTATCTGAACCTTTTGAGAAAGTGTAGTGATTTCTGTCTAAGATCTGTATGGTGAACATTATGGAGACATGGCTTACTGTCTTGAGCATTCGACTTTCACTCAATTGACCCTGAGTTCGAACCCAGTTCACCTACTTCAGTCTGGGTAGTATCACCAGTCCACAAACTGTTTGAAATATAAGATACCTGACCCGGCAACTAAGTTAAATAAACAAACCCTAATAGGGTCTAGAACTAATAACAGTTCATTCATAGTTTCCTTCCCATCATAATTGCAGTTTCAAATTTCCTTAATTTTTTATACCGATTTGTATGTGTTTTTAGACACTGAAGCTATAAGTTTCTTTTATCTTCTTCTAACAAGTAGATCATTTTATTCGAAAGGCTTTCTACCCAGTGCCCTGACTTATGTAATATGCTGAATATTTTTGGTGAGGCATCTAGTGAATACATTGAACTGACCTTGTCAAGTCGCATATCGTGCCATACCTTGTAAACAGCATGCAACCAGCTACTTACCGAGTGGACATTTATGAGATAAGCCTCAACGAGCACTGCAGGAAAAATACAAGCCAGGTACCTCCCTTTACAATGACATAAGAACGCCCCCATTCGAGCGACGTACTGGATAACCTGAGAATTCTCGCCCATCTCTGAATGCTTTCGGACGCCAAATGGCTTCTGTTTTACAGCTAATAATCACAATCCTCCCACTTGGGGAGCCTTAACAACAACAATAATCATAGTTACAACTTGAACCACAAAACCCTGGGTTTATGGAGGACAGAACGAACTACTGTGATATACACATATCCTTTGACGGATAGCTGGATATAACATCTACTCCAGAAATGATGTGACTTCGTAAACTCAACATGAACCTTTTGTACCCGTGATAAGATGTCATCAGTAATCAATCTATAAGACCTGCAACAACTTCCCAAATGAGTGAATTGACCGGTGTACTTAACCATTTAACTCCGTACCTTTAAACTGGGAGTCTGCATCCCAGTCATACGGTATCATCACAGGAGGAAACTCCTCCCTTCTTAGTAACTGAGATAATCAATTTCTGCATAAGTCTAGTGGGACTATCTCAGGTTCCTACAAAATATCTAATATCTTAGTTAACGCAGTCAGCTATATTGATAGATCCTGTTACTTTGTATTATTTCAGATAAGGAACAGCTCACACAATCTCGGTTACAGATAAAGAACCGATGTCTAGGTACTTAGTGTTTGTCACATTTAGCGTGACTGTATGCCAGCTGAATTATTACTCAACATGTTCCCTTCAACGCTCCAATTGTCTATCCTCATAGGTAAAGTATCATCCTTTTCAGAAATGATTTATTCTATCATGAGTTTATTGCACCTCGTCTCCTTAATGAGACTGAATAGTTTTCGCATGTTACCTACTGCTAACGCCTTTTCCATCTCTTTCATTTTTAGCACCCACCTGCTTAATCATAACAGTTAAGTGACTTCAAGAAATGTACATTTTTAAATACATTGTCCTTAAACTGTGCTAAGAATGCAGCTTTGTAACAACTATAAACAAATTTATATGTTAGTCTCTGATTCTGCATCTTTTATCCGAGACTATGTAGTAGAAAAAAGTTACAATTAATAACCAATTGAGTTTTATTATACAAAGTTTGTGTCCGACCTATTTTAGAATACTGCCCGTTTATTCTTAGCGGACTCAGACAAAATGACAAGCTTAAATTAGAGGGAGTGCAACGGCAGTTTACCTCAAGAACTCTTGGTTTAGAAAGTGGTCTCAAATACTATGAGCGATGCGACAGACTAACATTAGAACCCCTCTGGAAAAGACGTCTTAAGCTAAACCTTATCTTTTACTACAAGCTAACTAATCTTCTCTTGCACTCCTTCGAGCCAATAACTAAACCTACCGCTGTCATCAGTTACAATCTTAGAAATCATCACAACCTAGCTGCTATAGAGCCTTGTCAGACTTACATGCGGTACAACTTCTTCTTAAATAAGTTTTCAGTCATTTGGAATAGACTACCAGCTAATGTGCGTGATGCAAACACACTTCCAGTGTTCATCTCATCAGTCACCAGACTCCTCAAAGATGACAATGAACTTCTGCGCCTGACTCTTACGCCCTCTTTTTCACCATACATAGATATTTTAAGTTCATTAAACGTGTAGTTACAACAAACTACAATTTAAAAATTTTAATATTATTGAAACTACATGATAAACATTTCTACACAGGACAGTGATATTAGTTCACACATAATATAAAAGTTGGCATGACAGGACTAGTTAGTTAGTGTACCAGAATAACCATAGTTACTAAGCAGAATATATATGTATATATTTATTAATCACTCCTTAACGACTCCTCTTGCTCTCTTTCGCGTTGCTGTTGTTTGTCTTCTTTTTACTCTCACCATTTTAGCTTCCATATGACTTTTCGAGTGAGAATGAAGAATGTGGATATTTGACCATTTACAATGACAAATGATCTGCAAACATTATTGGTCCCATATCTTACAAATGCTTCGTGAATTACGTATTACCTTCCCCTACGACACAACCTGGATTACAGTTGTGGAATATACCCTTATACCAATGAAAAAGTATTAATTTGTAATACGTCACGATTCTTTCTTTTCTCGGAAACTCCCATGTATAAGAAAATATATACTTCCACTATTCTACAATGAGTACAATTCACTCGTGATGTTACGATGAAAATGCTGACAAAACTATGCAAGTGTATCACTTACTTTTATTATTACCCAATTTGGATATAAATCAAGAATAAGATTTGGTTTTGTACACACCTAAGTTATATTGGGGAATTACTTCAAGCTTTATTTTATTCCCAAGTATTTGTAATCCAACCAAAACACACTTGGGTGTTTTTGTTAATGCGAAGTCAATATTTCTATATTTCTTGATGTGCTCCATTGATTGACCAGTTATCATATTGTTCCCACAAACGAAAGACAAAAAACCACGTAATTCAACCATACACCAAATTTATGTAATTTAAATCATGCTTATCCATGCATGTACAATTGGTGTCTTACACAGGTAGGAAAAATATGTATTTTATTGAATCATTATTATTAAGTACGCTTACTGATCGTATATGTAATTTATCATATTGATGATGCCTGAAAACTGGCGTCCCTCATGTACAAAATGAGATATATATATATATATATATATATATATAGTTACTAAAAGCTTTATCACCTGCGGAAGGCAGGCATGTGTAGAAATGTGTCTCATTGGTTTAAACACTCGATTTTCACAGTGAGTTGCGGGTTCGAGTCCGGATCAATCTAATTCAGCCTGGACAAGTGGGTAGTATCATCATCTCTCATACAATATATGTGACAGACAATATGTGTGGCTCTCATACCAATACATGAAAAACATGTCCTGGATATTTGGGATTAAACTAACAAATGAACAGATTTAATGAAATTACATTACGTGAGTTTAGTACTTTTTATTCAATATAAGAAAGTTGCGACAATAAGAAAACATATAATGTAAATCATCACTCTATAAATATTAATTACAAGATTTCCCCTAGTACAAAAGAGAATAACACATTTTTTACAGGTCATTAATCTAAGCACATTTATTTGTTCTTATCAAAAATAGGAGAACTACGATACTGAAGTTCAGAATCTGGAGAAACTGACTGAGGACCCTCAGAAGAGCTTAAATTTCTGGCTAACTGACGTTCTGTGCGGGCTTCTGAGATGGTTTGTTTAGGATTGTGCCTTGAACTTGAAATTGCCTCAGGACTGCGTAACCAACTTTCGGCATTATATCCAACAAATCCAACGACAGCAGCAAATGGTAAAGCTACATAAGCAATATTGGAACGTATAAACTGAAGAATGAGAGGCCACATCTGAAACATGTATAAAAAGACAATAAAAAGTATAATGCACAGATTTATATAGCCAAAATTTTTAAGTCCTGTTTCCAAGAGTACGGACAAGTGCTGACTGAAGAAATTTTAGTGTTGGCCGCCAGGAAATTATCACCTTTTACTCACTTCCATAAGCACACAAAGCTTTCCTAGTTATCACCCATCTCCATCTTACTGATTTCCTATCACTATTAATACCATTCCACAGGTAGGTTCTCGACCCTCTCTTGACAGCAATCTGAGCTAGAAAAATATTACCTGTATTTTCCTTAAACCCCTCTGTCAGCTTCATTTTGCAGAACCCAATATTCAGTCCTTATACCAAGTTGAAAACAGGCTTCTCTAGATACAGCTTTGGTATCTGGGACTGTGGGCTGTTTTGAAGATACGTATAAAAGACCCAAGCGTGGTTATTCGCTTAACTATCACCTTGCAAACATAGTGAATCTAAAAAATTCACTTTATGGTGTCGGTAGATTCTTCGGCTAGTTCACATGGTCCTGCTAGTGTAAGAATTGCATTGGGCACTAGGAAAGGAAACTCGCTAATTGATTACATCCCACTAGACAGTCGTATATGTGTTGTCAGGTTGAACGGACCCGTAAGAAAGGATGATGGAGACACTCGTGGATGTTTCTTCATAATCCTTGTTTGCGACTCAGTGGAACTCAGTTCAGACGAAATGACAGATGCGTCCTATTGGACGCGCATTTAATGATGGAAGCACTATAATGATAGAGGATAGCGGCACAAATGGCTTATGGAGAGGCTGAGCACTTGAAGGTCACTTACGCACACTGTGATTGGTAGATTTTCCTTTGCATAAACGTTGCGGTTAATACGTGCCGTACGTTACTGAGGCGGGCTTTGAAATAGCAATAATAAAAGCGGATAAACATTATATTTTTTAGCTTAAGGGAACAAGTTAACATGCTTATAAATTTCACAGATGTGAGAAGCATTAGATCCAGTAACAAGGAGAATACTACTGGGTAACTTAATCACAGAAATTTAAAGTTTGGAGATTTTATGTCTTTCAGTTAATTGTAACGGATGGGTAAGAGTCACTTGTATAATATTTGCTTTTTATAGAAGAAAAAGTGTAACTGGTGATTTGGAAGTTACATGATTCCTGAAATCTATCGTGGAATATATGGACGACTAATCTGTAGAATTTCACCAACTCTGTGGTTGTTCTTTGCCTTGTTCACATATTCACTGTGGCTAAGATTAGGAATTGTTCACCAAAGGTAAGATTAATTTACCCGATATGTATACATCCTCAGATATTTCTCAATACGGCCGAAGGCAGTCGAAGGAATATAATCTCAATCTCTGCTTGAAAAGTTCACATCCAGTTTCTGCGAACGGAACTGGTGGTGACGAAAACTGCAAAGACTGGTCCAACACCGCTAACAACGGAGGCAAACTGACACAGATGTTGCGGTTAGAGTGTTTGGTGGACTTTATGATGACTACGATGCAGCTATAAAAAGTCTACAACTGTGATTTTTTCACTGGATTGTTATTAACTCTTTTTTGTGTATATATGTACTCTTTTATTATGAGTCATTTTTAATTTGATTGATTATTGTTTCCTTACAAATATATGCATTTATGTCGACTAACTTTGTCTCTTTTACTTATTTTGAGGACATTGCAGAGTTAACGAGAATGATAGGCAACGTTTTAATACTTATGTGAAATGCGTCAGTCATAAACTGTTATTACTTCCTCTATGCGTCATCAAGCCTTGCGTAAAGTGTTTCAGTTGCGTATTCGATTAATATTCAAGATTGTTAAGAAAGTAGCCGTCAAATATGTGTTCGTACTGTAATAACGAAACAAAGTCTAGCAAACGTAGGTTCTATATGCAGACGACATGTAGTAGTAGTCCAGGCACTGCAAGTACACAATGCGACGTGTGTCCCACTTATCACAGATACTCTGTTATTATTATGTTGCGTTTAACACCACTATCTCGAAGGGTATCATTAGGTAATAAGGAGAAAACTACATTACTTTTCTTGTGTTATCATTTCGTATCAAAAGGCTCTTACATGATCACACCAACACTTAGACTCGTGCATTAATGCAACTAATTAGTTGACTACGTCACTAAACTTCGTTGATTATTTTGCTATCATGAAATACTGTGACGCATTAAATAGGCCTTTGTTGTGCATATCGCCTGTTTAAGATTTACTAGCGAAAGCAATTACTCAAAAGCGATAACAGTACCCCATCGTGATGAAATTCAGCAACGTGTGAATATGCCATTTTACGAATATTACGTCTTCTACATTGGCATCACTTTGCAACTCGACAAACACTAAGTATTAATGGAGCAAAATTTGTAAAACAATATTTATTTCGATAAATACATTATTAATATCATAAAAATTCCATCATTTACACAAATATTATCGTTTTTAATCCCAATTAGAATGTCTAAATGTATTGAGTGATTGCGGGATTGAAGACCATAATCTGGAAATTAAAAATAAACATTCAGTCAAGATGTGATGAGTTAAATAAATAAACATATAATACAGTACGTACTAGTTAAATGACTATCTCTTCACCGTTATCTGACGAAATAACCAACTCGATTTCCTTTATTTCTGAGCAATTTGGTAAAAGTCATGAAATTATAATTACCTCGATATTTAACCCTTTTCTCATCATATACGTAAAATAAACTTCAAAATTTGTAATAATTTAGCATTTTCTATCATAATTGACATTTTCCAATGAATTGTTTCATTTCTTATGCATCTCGGGATGTCGATTCGATGAAAAGACAGCATTTCGTTAACACAATGAAAACGATTACTTTTCTCACTTTTTACACGTTTTTTCGTTAAAATATGATTTTTAAAATGCATTTCTGTCGAAAAAACCACTAAAAACAACGTAGAATAGCCTAAACACAACACCACGATAACACCTTAAAACTGCAGCAATCAGCTGATTTGTGCCTCTATCCTCTACCCACTATAATAACCTTGAAAACTATAAAACCACCGCCACTCATATAATATCCCAATATCCAATATCCTGATTACGAGCTAGTATAAACCAGTGATTTCTTTGAGCTCGCTTCTTGATTGTGAGGTAGAGGTTCCAGATCTTCGATGAGCTTCTGCGTAGTAAGTCCCGCCACCCGACTGCTTTAGCTCTGGTAGACTCCAAGAGGAGTGGTGCGGGGATTGGTCGAGATGTGGTTTGTAGTATGCAGTATGTTAGGATTGTATTGCTGCCGTGAATGGAGTTTGACCTAACTCCCGTTGGTCATTCGGTGTAGTCATAAAAGCAGAATAGTAATAATAATAATAGGTTGTAGTGTAGATAATATGGGTTGAGATAAGTGGAATAATAAAGGTGACCTAAGGAAAAGATAGAGTAGTCGGTACAGTGAGAGAAGGCAGAACAGGTCGTGGGGATTCAGCTTGTATGCTTATCCATTAACATTGTGGTTTTAAGTGTTATGAGGATAAGCCATTGAGACACAAACCTTGCATTTCTGCATGATTGTCTAGCTTCCGCTTAAAAATCTCCAGAGAAGGCGCTGTAGTCACGGACGCCGGTAACGCGTTCCAGAGACGGCAAACTCGAAGCGAAAAGAAATGTGATCGCACTCGAGCCTTTGATCTCTGGTGTGCTATCCTTAGCGGGTTACCTCGTGGAAGCCTATAGTCACTTAATGGCAGGATGCTTTTATTTGGGTGGGCCTGGTCATTTAGGATCTGGTAGAGGGTGATGAGGTCTCCCCTGTGCCTTCGGTAACTAAGTGTGGAAAGACCTAATTTCTTTAGTCTTTCCTCATATGATTTGTTGCGGAGGCCGATCACCCATTTTGTCGCTCGCCTCTGGACACTTTCTAGAATGTTAGCATCCCTTTTGAGTAGCGGAGGTGCAATGTTATTATGCGCCTCAAGGTGTGGCCTCACATATGCCTTATATAACCTTAAGAACAGTTCGGGAGTAAGAGCTCCCAGCTGCCTATGCATAAAGTGTAAAGTTTCGTAGGCTTTGGCGACGTCCCTAGCGTAATTTCCACTGGTGTCTAGCTTTTCCGTTAGAATGAGACCTAGAACGCACTCTGATGGAACACAACTCAAGTTCTGGCCACCAAGGGTGTAATTTACACTCTGTGAACTGCCGGAATGAAGTTGCACTACTTTGCACTTCTTTAGGTTGAAAGGCATTCCGTTAGCCAGAGCCCAGTTTCCCAGAGTTTGCAGGTCAGCCTGCAATCTATCTGAGTCTTCCGATGAGTTTATTGCTCTCCAAATCTTTACGTCGTCAGCGTACTCACTAAGTCGAGACTTAGAAGAAGAAAGTTTTTTCGTTGGCAGGCTCGCCATTTATGTAATCCCACTCGTCAAGCAATGATCTGAAACAGAAAGCAAAGCGCATGTTAGCAGTGTGATCACACAAGCGTCGCGTGCTAGTAAGAACGAAGACTCAAGGTCAAGTGTTATATTTACAACCAGTCGCAATACAATTAGATAAGGGGGAAGGGCACTCCTATTGGTCACCCGTTGCCTCGTCTTGGGTAACCAATCCCTGCATCCTTCACAGCCAACCTGAAAGTAGACAAGCATAGTTTCAACATTAGAAAACCGCCGAACTTACCATGCCTTACAGAGGCAGAACTATATATTTATTCAAAACCCGGGGTAAAGTTCAGAGTATAGAGTTTATGGTTAAAACAAAGTAATGTACAATATGTTCATTTCTTACATAGTAGTAAAAATTGGATAAGTTTATTTTTGAGGACTCCACTCGGCTCCCCTCTTAGAGGTACGGAGGACCATCAATACTCTCCTCGTGGACGATTACATGAATATAAGCAATATAAATAATGGATAGTGTCAACAATAAGGATAACAAAAAATAACATCAACAACAATAAGGATACAAAATGAGATCAGGATGTATGGAATGCAAACGTGTCGTATAAAGTTTAGCACATGCATGCATGATTCAGGAATTAAAAAAAATCAAAACCTGTTATAATTTTAAATAAAAAATTTATGTACATAATAAACCATGACATGTTCGTTAGCATTTGTGAAATTCATATATAAATAGATATATACATATACTTGGTGAATGCGTGTGCTTGCAGTACAGTTGACGAACAGCAAATAATAATACTAATAAATATTAATGGTTATAATGAAACGAATCTCGACAACAATAGTAATGAGAAGAATGTCTAAATGAGGTTAACGTACTTTTTTTATGTCAGTTAATAAAATGAACATAGCGGGCAGGTTTACAGATCTGCCGTCCACTGCGTGTCTGTACAGGGGGAAGTGTGAAGAGCGGAAGAGTTGGAGTTGAATTGACTTTCTCATTGTTTATTGGTGCAGGCGTTGCTAGTGTTTCATATTCGCTGTCGGTGTACGCTGGTTTAAGACGATCAACAGAAACAGTCTCCGGTTTACCACGTCTGTTCAGCGTGAAGTATTTATCGGTGCGTTTAAGTACTAGAAAAGGACCTTCATATGGATATTGTAAACCTTTTCTAGTGGCATCGACGCGAACAAATTCAAATTTGCAAGTGAGTAGACTCTTGTTAACTTCAACTTTCTGAAGTGATTGGCAAGGGGCTACTGGACGAAGCTGGAGCATTTGCTGGGTAGGCGGTTGGTGAAGTCGGAGATATTTACATCAATGGAATCATCAGATGGAACTAACTGATCAGGCGATGTGAAGGTAGTACCATACACAAGTTGAGCTGGTGTGCATCCCAAATCTTCCTTGACAGTTGATCGGATACTGAGAAGAACTAATGTGACCATAGAATAGTAGTTTGTTCTTTTGACATCTTTCCTGAAACAAAACGCAGAGATGAAGCTGGCCAGATACCTATGAGATTGTACACACATGCTGACTGGGACTTGTATCAGCACCTAATTAGATGTTCTAATTGGGACTCGTACTTTTCGAACCAGTCCTTAGATGCAATTCTTAACAACTTCTATCAGAATATTAACTCAATTCACGACGTCATTGCACCCGAGAAGATTCTTAACTTCAGATTCCCCCAAAGTGATTATATTCCGACATCGTTTAGAAGAAGTCTACGTAAGCACTCAATAAAATACTACAGATATCATGACTTATCGTCATTAATTGCCATAACGTCCCTTCTCAGTAGAATTGAAGAGTTGAGAAATATAGGCCTCAGAAACAAAGAAATGCAGGCCATTCATGCACCGCATAACTCAGGAGAAATAGCCAAACTTTTTAAAAGTAGGTTGATGAACTCCAAAACACCCTATCCGAAAATAATATACTTAGACGGCATTGCTTACGAAAATAATGAGGCGATATGTGAACTGTTTAGCAAGCACTTCGCCAGATTATACACCTTAGAGAACGATGAA
Organism: Trichobilharzia regenti; assembly: GCA_944472135.2. Taxonomy (NCBI): domain Eukaryota; kingdom Metazoa; phylum Platyhelminthes; class Trematoda; order Strigeidida; family Schistosomatidae; genus Trichobilharzia; species Trichobilharzia regenti. Next base: position 31,507,430 of record OX235266.1, read on the forward strand.
GTCGTGGATTTCCCACGTAAAACAGACGAATGTTTAAGTGACATAATTTTCACCACACATGAGATCGATAAAGCTGTCGCAAATCTTAAGCTTAGTAACACTACTGGCCCAGACGGTATATCTTCCGTTCTGCTGAAAAAAGGTGGTAATGACATGAGTTTACTCTTACTCAAGTTATACTCAATTTCATTAAGCGATGGGACATACCCTAACTGCTGGAAGAAGTCTTATATTGTACCTATCCATAAATACGGGCCTATAGCTGATATCAACAACTACCGCCCCATCAACATCACGTCTGTAGTTTCACGTGTAATGGAAAAGATAGTTAAGACTCAAATCATTCAGTACTTGCTGTCAAATGACCTACTATCCCCATCCCAATACGGTTTCTTAAGTAGAAGGTCGTGCATTACTTGCCACTTAGATTATTTTGACTACATCACACAAAGCATTGATAATGGGCGTTCGGTAACAACATTGTTTCTTGACGTTAGCAAGGCCTTTGATAAAGTCCCACATATCAGACTCCTAACAAAACTCCAATCCTACGGAATAACCGGAAATCTTCACAAATGGATAAGTTCTTTTCTCACAGAAAGAGAGCAATTAGTCAAAATCAACCACCAGTTGTCTTCCTCAAAGCCGATAACCAGTGGTGTAATACAAGGTAGTGTTCTTGGCCCTATTCTATTCCTCTTATTTATAAATGACATAGTCTCTGTAATCAAGTATGGCAAGCCATACCTTTTTGCAGATGATCTCAAGATAGTATATGATTATGGGTACGGTGATATGAGCGTCGAAAGCAAGATCCAACAAGACTTAAATGATCTAGGCGATTGGAGCGAAAAGTGGCAACTGACTTTCAACCCAGACAAGTGCGGTATAACCCACCTTGGACGCTGGAAACCGATAATGTGCCTATACATGTACGGGAAGCTCCTGTCAAAACTGAACACAGTCACAGACCTCGGGATAACATACTCAGATTTATCCTTTTCCGATCACGCAAATAAGGTTGTATCTGACTGTAAACGACTTACTGGCTTTGTACTGCGTAACTTCTACACCCAAGAAGCAAGATTAGCTATATATAGGACATGTATCCGTCCCAAACTTGAATATTGTGCTCTCCTATTTAGTAACCTCAGGACTGTAGACAGAAAAAAAATCGAAAGTGTCCAGAGATTCCTCACGAAACGCATAATAGGGTTCGACCAACAAGTGGAATATGTTGACAGGTGTGTACGTCTGAAATTAGAGCCTCTGTGGTTAAGGAGAGTGAAGTGCAACCTATTTCTACTCTTCAAAGTCATTAGGAAACACTGCTACAGTAACTCATCCATAACTTGGGAAAATATTAAATCATATCAGCTGCGAAACCACGACTACCTTGTCAAGGTGGCTACCCACAGAAAATCCATTAGGGCAAACTTTTTCACCATAAAATATTGCACTCTTTGGAACCAACTACCACCTGAAATAAGATGTTGTGAAAACCCTGATGGGTTCAAACGGAGCCTAGAAAGACACTTTAACATGTCCACCCTAGCTCGTCTAAAAGACCACAACTGTTGGTAGAACGGAAATTGAAGGCCAGTCCAGTCTTCAGTATAGTCACATACGTATATCTCGACTCTAATACTCACGCAGCGAACGTTAACTAATTTACTGATTTCTATTCTCTATAATTTTCACTAAGTTGTGTTGGTGAAAGTAACACTGGAAATAATTGTAATAGCATCCACACCTTTTAACGTTTTACATATGTATATACTAATATAACAATACTTATTAATCATGCATGTTCAACTCTTAAATTAGATGGATATTAAAATACTTAAAATATTTATGCATCAAATGTTCTCTTGCTTTACCACGCTTGTTTCCCTTATAACACTCAATTATTGAACCTAGTGTAATATTTGATATACGAACTATATTATTGATTATACTCTTATCATATATGGTTTGATTTACTCTACGGCTCCCTGTAGACTAACCACCATTCTTCAGTATACACACACTGCAGTATTGTTAAAAAACGCCAAAATTTCGTTGGTTCTGTGTTAATATCTTTTTATAATATGTCTAGACACGTTACTTTGCAATGTCAGATGTTTACTATATATAAGACTGTCATGAAAATTTAGTACACTAAGTCCTGCCAACCGACCTTACCTTCAGTCCATACTACCTAAATTGAACCTTAACTATAGTATTCTGCTAAATCTTGCTCCACTATTCACAATACCTATTCGTTTTACTCTTTAAGGTTTTAACTTCTTATAAAGTAATCTGTTCATCAGGATGCATGCACACATATATAATATGTTCGTAAAGATGTACGTGGAGACCTATTGGAAGCACTCATTAAGAAAGCTAGGGAGATGGAATATGGGGTACGAACATGTCTGGTACCAAGCAATATATTTGCGGTAGCCATAATAATCATAGTCTCAGAGCCTAACATCAAAAAAGGAGGGAGGGTGGCGTTAGCTGATCAGTAGATATGGTGGTGGTCACTAAGGTGAATCGCCCCATTCTGCAGGAACAGCAATATACAAATTAAAGGCTCGAGATATTTCTGATTTTTATGAGGGCTTAGATCTTTATCTTGAAAAAGATAATAGTGAACGCCTTGACAGATAATGCTTCTACCTTTAAATATATACCATTCGCTCAGCCTATTGTTGAGATGCGACCACGTGGGATCTGCACAGATTTATGGGGCATCTTATGAATTAACTTGCTATCCATTGTCAGATCTTTAAATACCACTTCACAATATCTTGTCTCACTTATTTTCTAATAACGTCTTTACTTGATTCTCATTATATTCCATTAAACCTAACATTTTATAGCTCTTTATGAATTTGATTCGACTTATTCTATTCCTATTCTCTGGAGGGTACGGTTGTGCACCAAATAGAAAAAAAGACATGAAATAAAGACAACTGGCTTGAAAATAATTGTATTAAAGCCAAAAGTGAACGCATGATAGTATAAAATATATTGGTTTCATTATACATTGCAAATGAACGTTGTCGGCCTAAGGATTAATTACTTCCCCATTCTGTTTTCTATATAAATGTGTTTATTAATGATATATTTCACTCACTTAATCTATTACACTTTAATGTTACACCACAGCACTTTAATTTTTCTAAAACAGCTTCCAATTCCTTGTAAACGTTGTACTTACCTCAATATTGGTTGATTATCGTATGCCTACAACCACGGGATGAAAACGAAACGAAGTCGATTTTCCCGCTCAACCTGGAGGACAATTGTACAATTCAATAACTATACAGCCTAGTTCAGACAATGTGTATTTATATATATATCAAATATTTAACTGTTGAAACATTATTAACTTGTAGACAATTTAAGATTTGACATTATATCATCCTTGATCGTGCCTGTAAAAATGGCATGCATTTTCATGTAAATTTATGTTTATATGAAAATAAATTATTATTATTATTAATGGTAGGTGTTCACTCCACTTAGATGAGTCAGCTTGTGCCATTAGGGAGCTTTTCAGTTGTCGATGGAAACGTTCCACCAGACCATTCGCTGCAGAATGATAAGCTGTAGTGGAGATATGGTTCACTCCAAGGAGTCCCGTAAACTCTCGAAACAGAGTTGATTGAAATTGAGCTCCTCGGTCTGTTGTAATAGTTGTTGGTACTCCATAGTTTGACACTCAACGATCAAGGAAAGCCAAAGCGGTATTTTCTGCAGATGTGTCGTTGAGCAAACAAGCAATAGCCAATCGGGTAAATCGATCAATAGCAGTAAGTATATGAGTAAACCCTCTGGATGGCGGCAATGGTCCAATAATATCTATATGCACGTGTTGGAATCGTCTATCCGGTGAATTGAACTGCTTGGAGGTGTGACGGTTGATGATGTGCCTTGCATCTTTGACATTGCAAGCATTGGTGGGCCCATTTCCGAATATCGGAGTTCATCTTGGGCCAAACAAAACGCTCGCTGATTAACTTGACCGTAGCACGTACTCCAGGGTGAGACAAGGAATGTAGATATTCAAGCAAAGGTTTTCGACAACTTAGTGGAACTAAAGGTCTATGAACGCCGGTTGTAACGTCGCAGACGATAGTTGTATCAGACAGGGGAGTAGGTACATCCTGCAACTGTAGGGAGGAGTTTCGTCTACAAGTATGAAGTTCGGCGTCATTTTTCTGCAGCTTGGCTATATTGTCTAGGCTAATATCTATCGAAGATAGGTGATTAACGTCACATCGAGACAAAGAATTGGCTACGATATTGGAATCTCTTTTGATGAACTGGATGTCTGTTGAGAATTGTGATATATAATCCAGTTGTCTGGCCTCCCTCGGAGAGTGTCTGTCCAACGAAGTGGTGAAAGCATAACAAAGAGGCTTATGGTCAGTTAAGATTGTAAAATGTCGACCTGGTAGTAAGAAGCTGAAATGTTTCACTGTTAGGTAGATGGCTAACAGTTCTCTGCCGAAAGTGCTGTAACGAGTTTGCGCAGATTCCAACTTTTTGGAGAAGAAAGCAAGTGGAGTGATGTCATTATTGAACTTTTGTTGTAAAACTGCTCCCATTGCTACCTGCAATGCATCTTTACATAGAATGAGTGAAGCTTCTGGGTTGATGCGAGATAGCATTACAACGTTAAATAAGGTATCACTTGCATTATTAAATGCTGCTTTTGCTTCTTCAGACCACTGAAATTTCTTCGAATTGCATCTAAGTAGGTCGGTCAGTGGCTGAACTATGGAGGCACATGATGGAATAAAACGTCGACAGAAGTTGAACATCCCGAGAAAACGTCTAAGTTTCTTTAAGGAATCAGGTTCGGGAAAGTTCTTAATAGTTTCTATCTTATCTTCGGTAGGTCTGATGCCTTCGGCAGTTATTCGATGTCCTAAAAATTCAATGGAAGGGGAACCAAAAATACATTTCTTGGGATTGATAACAACTTCAATTTGTTCAGACCTTTGAAATAACAAGCTTAAGTGTTCCATACGTTCTTCCATCGACGAGCTGGCAATTAAGACATCGTCGATATATACAAAGACGAAATCAAGACCTTGGGTAACTTGGTCCACAAAACGCTGAAATGTTTGAGCGGCATTCTTTAGTCCGAAAGGCATTCTCAAGAATTCGAATAATCCAAAAGGCGTGATAATTGCAGTTTTTGCAATGTCTTCCGGAGCGACTGGTATTTGATGATATGCCCTGATCAAGTCAACTTTAGTAAAAATGGTCTTTCCATGTGAGGTCAAGGAGAAGTCGTGGAGATGGGGTATAGGATAACGGTCTGGGACCGTAGCATTATTCAAAGCGCGATAATCTCCACAGGGTCGACAGTCGTGACTAGTTTTGGGTACCATATGCAAAGGTGAAGACCATGGACTGTTAGATGGTCGTATGATGCCTAGCTGCATCATATGTTCGAATTCTCACTTAGCCGCTGCTAGCTTATCGGGTGCTAACCATCGTGGACGTACCTTCACAGGTGTCAGCCACGCAACGTAAACCGTCAATGCCCAGCTCTTGCCACGCTGGGACTCACGCTGTTCCTTGAAGTTTCTCAGAAACGCTTAGTAATAACGGACGCAAAACCAAAACACCGATTGGCCACTCCAGAATTCTTTATTGCAACACCAATATATAGCCAACTTTAAAATTAAGCTATAACTAAGTTCTATGAACAAATATTACAATAATAAATCACAATATTACTTCTGACGGTTTTTTACCCTTCTTTCTGAACAGCGACCGATGAGACGATGACTGTCGCATTGATGCCTCCGCGAAAATATCGGGAAGTTGGGTTTGAGCAAACAACCAAGAATTGATCGTTCAATCTTCAACTCCATTGACACTCCCCGGCAAAAAAGGATCCATCCCTATTTCCCATCACGACCAATACACATTGATTTGGATGCCATTGCGAGAACCTTAGTCACACGGGCAGAGCTGAAATGGAAAACAAACAGAAAAGCCAACACACCATAAGCATACCCAAAGCACAACCTCACACATCAATGACGACCTCCGCCTTCCAGATAAAGGTATCCTCTTGACATTTTGCAACACAGTCTCCACTTGCTAGAATGACTCTTGCAGAATGCAACGTGACCATGGCAGTACCTCACGATACTCTACGCACATCCTCTTATCTACTCACTACCAATTACCACTGCAATCGCTTGTCACTCATTCTGCCTCAGTTCTAGTAACGGTGACGTATGCGAGCCTCAGTTGTCTACACTCATTCTCCCCGGCGTGTGGGACCGCAGCTAACAATTATCTCCGTATGCATTTCATTCTCATCAATAGCCTCCCCGGCGTATACGACCCATCCGTTGTCTTCAACATCAATCAATTCATTCACGGATGTAGAAGACTCGAAACAACCTCAGAAGTAATGACGACGAAAATTTTAACAAAATTATGCGATAACATCAAGGGACGAAAACAACGAGTAAACACAATGAATCCAAAACCACCAATTGATCACCACACATATACACAAACAGTACACACAAATTCGCAGATCATGTCTTGATGTAATCCCCTTGAAGAATTGCAGGACTTATATCAGTGTGCCTGCAACCCATCTCAGGCTGACGATTGTAAGTTGAAGAATGTCCGGACACAAACAAGATTAACCAACAATTACAATAAATGAAACTCACACAGTTATTAAAAACAAACATATTTACAATCACTACGTCAAATGTTGTGGATTCTGGCATGACGAACTACCCTTGAAGAACTGTAGGACTTACAGCAGTACGCCTACATTCCTTCTCAGGTTGATGATCCAAGTGGAAGTCGTCCGGACACAAACAGAATTACCAACAGCTAGATGACAGATGATATCAGTTCAGTATATACAGTATGAACACATGTACAAAATCACACGCCAAGCACATTGGACTGCTCATTGATGCGCTACCCTTTGAAGAATTGTAGGACCTACAGCAGTACGCCTACAACCCTTCTCAGGTTGACGCCCTAGGTTGGAAAATCGTCGCAGAGTTTATTTGCTGACTTGCTTCTATCATCCATATCCTCAACTCTGAATGGCGACACGCCCATGTCATTGTATCGTGGAACATAGATGACTAACAAACACACGACGTATCTGATCAACCAAGTGTAGGCACAGAGTAATTTACACCAAAGATAATAACATTCAAATAGTAACTTGAAACTGGAAATGCCTTTATTCGTGCAAGTCAATTTAACAATTACTCTCTCGTTTACGCTTGGCTTATCCTCACTAAACAGAGCAATATCTTTCGTCTTTTCAAATGCACCAATACTGTCAAAGTCATAGCATAAGACACGTGAGTTGATGGACGTCCTTTTCATTGTGGATGAGAACACCAACGACGACTGAGTGACACAAGTTGATGAACTTAGCGGTGCACCAGAAGCCGGTGTTGTCCGGCTTTCATAAAGTTGTCTAACTGCAAGATTACCACCACTCCTGTCTTTTACTACTAGCTCCAGTTTAGCAGTAGCATCTGGTGATAGGTTGGCTACACGCTGATCATTTACACTGACGGTCTCACACGTATCCATACCTTCTGCAACTGCATCTGCATTTAATTCTACTTCACGTTCAAGTTGTACAGAACCTTTGTTCAACTTAGCAGTAGTAGGCATTCCCCTCATTTCATCATGATCAATCAAAGACAAAAGTGCACTATCATGATCATTATCACAAATATTCACTTTACCGTCGTCCATCTGGTCGACTTCATCACCTTCAAACTGCTTAATAACAGCAGTAGACATTTTGGCTTCTTCCCTATAAATCCTTAAAGGTTCTACACCTTTACTCTGACTAGTAATACCTTATAAACTGGCTGAGTCAGAACTGTCTTCTGAAACTGTAACCCTCTTCTGTGACACTCTATTCAACAATGGATTACCAGATGCAAATACAGACTTCTTGATCACACCGTTACCGTCACACAATTCGGAGTCAGACGTTGATTTTACATTTAGCTTATCACTGAACTTGCTCACTGATCCACAGTTCATCATTGTATGCACCTCTTGCAAACTTGTGAAACACAACCGTGTTTGTCTGGCAGCTTGTAACTTATCTGTTGAGGATGTACCACGAAACCTGTTACACTCACTAGGTCTATATGGAGCCTTCTCGATATCCACCTCTCTGAGGCCCTTTCGTCATCAATGATTGCATTTCACCCGCAGACTGCTCTATTCTAGGGGTGAGATGCAATAGACTGGCAAACTTGCTCATAGATTGATTGACGCTATCTTTTACCAGTTTCAGGATATCATCAAACTTCGGCTCATTACCTTCATCCTCCATACGGAGCTTATCTTCACCCACTTCCTTTGCAGTCGAGTAGGTAGGCGTCTTGCTATTACTTCTAGTATAAAACTCGAGTTGAGGTCACTCATGCAATTCATCGAAATCAAGGTATTCTTATAAGTCATGAGATTATCTAAGAACTCAGTAAGTGCCTTGGAGTCATCTTGAATTTGACTGCCGTTACCTTTGACAGCTTCGTATACGTTCCTTACAATCATTGAAGGACTGGGGTGATTGCCAGTAACAGCCGTCGCCATTACTGTCTGGCTGGGAATTTCCCTGAGTTGATTTACCACTGTTGTACCTAGATCACACGCAGTAAGTAGTTGCTGTATGCGTTTCTCATCGGAGAGGGTGGCCCGCCGGATGAGTACAGCTGTTATTTTGTCGTATTGAGAGTCTGTAGGTTTGCTGTCTATGACATCGATAACCTCTCGGAGTACTTCCTTGGGTATTGCTGCTAATACACAACGATACATGGCAATCTGCGACGTAATTCCACAAGCTGCAAACAACTGTTCAATGATTGTGAACCAGACACGTGGTTCAGCCAGACCAAATTGAGGTAGTCTTAAATCCGGCAAGGCGTTAACAAAAGAGTTCTGTGTTTCTTTGCCTTTATTACCTTCTTCAACAACAGTGGTACGTTAAGGTGGAGCCATCGTCAAAAAATATTTAAGTATAGAGATATACAAATAGCAAAACTTGTGGTAACAAAAATTAAACCAACGCGAGTTTATAAGGCCAAAATAGCAACAAATATATTTAAAACGGGTTAACTATCGAAAAAAGGTCCGAAAACGGGCTCACCAATTATTGTGGTGGACCTTTTTACTCTGTTAGCTTAGTAACCCGAATTCAAATAGAATATAAAATACCAAATCAGTTTAGTTACGGGAAGAATATATTAAAGTTTCTTTACTTGGGTTTACAAAGATCCAAAATCCACAATTAACGTAATAGACTCCAGAGGTGCTGCGGGAAGACCGCTCCAGTACTAATTCTCCAATGTTGACGTTGCCGGAGGTCGACCAAAGTACGTAGGAAGAAACAACAGTGTTCCTGCGAAAATTCGAGATAGAAAGCAGGTTGTTAGAATCGATCGAGGGCAGTTGAGATGGTGGAGAAGAAGGAGAGTCGGGGGCAGGACTATATATTTATTCAAAACCCGAGGTAAAGTTCAGAGTATAGAGTTTATGGTTAAAACAAAGTAATGTACAATATGTTCATTTCTTACATAGTAGTAAAAATTGGATAAGTTTATTTTTGAGGACTCCACATGTATTATTCAGTGTAGACTTCACATCTCAGGATATCAGTGTGGCTATTTTCTTGTGGGCAACGGTACTGTTTGACAAAAGAATGCTATCAGTACATCAGAATCACCTATAAATGCTAACAGAACCCTCTGTGGCAACAGAAGTTTTCATGTAGATGTGTCCTTCATCGTATGTGTGTTTGGACAGGAATTATCGTAAGTTGAAATGTTGTGTCTTGGTGGATTTAATTTATATCTGCACCGATTGGCACGGTACAATATGGGTTATGTGGATGCGCAAAAGGTACCTCTAATAATATTGTTCCATTGTCTGCGTAGCTGACTGCTAACCTAGCAAATGTAGGTAGTTCTCGTGATTGTGGCAAGTGCAGTGCATTCGAGGAGGCAACAACTCATTTAAGTTTCCTAACTGTTTCACTCAGTGCATTAATTCAATGTATAGTAGTTTTATACACATATATTGTGTTGACCATGGGAACTAAATCTAGTTAGCTCTATTATTATTAATCTACCGTCTGTTATACCATTCTCACTGACACTGCAAACCTAATGCTGCAGTGTTTTCGATCACCAATATTAGAGATGAATTCCTCCTAAAATTTCCATCAACATGAAGCATTAAAGTTGCAGTGTCACGATCGAATGTCTAGGTTGCATTATATGACATTGTTATCCCCATCAGCACAACTGATCTGTGTATCTCACAATAAATTAACTATTTCTCTATGCCATTGACACTGTGCATGGTTGCTTAGAGTTGAGGCATGTTCAGCTTATATTTGATGGCAACACATTCCTAAATATAGGAATGTAATTTCTGTAGGATTCATTAAACTATGCTCACTAGATATTAATGAGATTGTGGATCAATTTCCAAGATACACATTTGCAATACTCCATTTAATGTAGACGTGTTTAGTGTGAAATTGATGAGGGAATGACGTCTGAACAGTATGGGTGTTTCAGAATTTATCTTGAGATTTGCGTATAATCCTATCATACTAGGAACTTTATGAGGTCTGTTTATGCATACGGCGTCAACATAAATACCAGCTGTGGACTGCAAATACTCTTATTTGTGTGAGAATTTTACTTAGTGTTAGTAGAATCAATGTAGACTAATATATAAAATTGCCTTTCATAACACCATGTCGTGGTTAATATTTTAGGCATATGGGGATTGTGGAATGCGAAATCAGTGGAAATGTTAGTCTATCAAACTAACGATAATACCCTTCATCAAAATTTTTTTGTAAATTAAGAAGATGTTTAGCATACTCTTCATTTCTGCTTCTTTTCAATATCTTCAGCGCGTCGATATAATATGAGCTTCTGTAACATGTGAATTCGGATTAATGCATGTTAAGCTTAGTTAGTCAAACGGAGATTTGTGGAGTAAGTAAAAATATGATTGTACACTTTTTGTTAGATGTTGATCACTTACAAAATAACTTACAAAATTAAACAACTATGAGAGAGGATAGCAGCACAAATAGCTTACGGAGAGGCTGAGCACTTGAAGGTCACTTACGCACACCGTGATTGGTAGATTTGTGGAGTACGTGAAAATATGATTGTACACTTTTGTTAGTTGTAGAAACTAGAGACATTTTACATGATTTTTGTTTAAAACGATTCTTGTTAAAATACATCTACTTTTATGTACAATACGAAATACGCCATACTGTTGGAAGTTTCGCTTCTCTCTGGCCATTTCTGCTTCCTTGCTCCGCTCATACCGTGTTGCATACTTTGGACTTATTGCAGGAGTCTATTATCCTTATCCGAAGACAGCTCTACAACCGGTCCACAGCATCTACCAGCAGACGCATTCCAACAGTGAACGCTTCCTTGGATTATATTGATAATTTGTGGTCGCGGACTTCAGCGTTATAACCAAGTAAATTTTTCCTTAATATAAGGCGTTACTGCATTTTTTGATAATATATATTTACCCTAACATCTTATTGACTTGAATTTTTATTTGCATTTTTGTAGTGAGATTGAGCTCTTCTGCTTTGCCATCAGAATCACTGAGGTGCCTAAAGTCTGTTGGTTTGGTCATTCATAGGATTTCTCCTCGGTTTGCACACATGAGCACATTGTACATTACTAAGTACAGTTGAGCAAGTCCACTTAGTTCTCTGTACTGTTCAATACACTAAAGTAACCTTACTCAGCCTGTTGCAAGTCTCTATTCTCCTAAACGCCAAGTATGCTGTCAGATAAATGTAGTAAATTAGGGTTCATCGCTACTTCATTATTCTGTTGATATGCAGTGACAAATCAAATAGACTGTTTGCTTCACACTGAGCTAAGAAACAATTTTGATTTATTTCGAATATGCCGTTGAATCATGTGATATCATCCCATATCCATTATTTCTCAACTCAAAATTATTTACTTTCCTATCTGCTTCCAAGATGCGCTGTACCTTCTTTGACCCAGGTATCACTGAACTTGACCTAAATTCCAGAGGAGTTCCACACAACACTTGTACAAAGAAGAACTGCAGAAACGAGGAAAGACGAACAAAAACTATCAGACATTGTCAATGTCCAGGTCATACTACACTGGACCTCACGCTGTCCTCGGAAGACTTTCAGAAACAATTTGTAATAACCAACGCGAAAAACCCAGAGCACAGATTGGCGACTTGAGAATCCTTTATTCTTACGCCAATATGTAACCAACATTAAGGTTATTACACATAAGGTCTAAGGATAAATGTTATAACAATAAATCACGATAATACTTCTGATAGTTTTCTATCCTCCACTGAACAGTGAATGATGAGACGATGACTACTGGATTGATGACTCCCGCGAAAAATATGGAGGAGTTGGGACTGAGCAAGCAACCATGAACTGATCGTTAAATCTTCAACTACACTGCCACTCCCTGGAAAAATAGGGGTCCATCCCTTTTTCCATAACGACCAATACATGTTGACTTGGATGCCAGTGCGAGAACCTGGGCTATACGGACAAAGCTGAAATGAAAAACAAACAGCAAAGCCAACAGACCACAGGCATACCCACAGCACAATCACATTCATCGATGATGACCTATGCCTTTCAGTTAAACGCATCCTCTTCGCATCTTGCAACACAAACGCAATTTGAAGAACTCAACGTGACCATAGCAGCACTTCATGATACTCTTCGCACATCCTCTTATCTATTCACTACCAGTTACCACTGCGATTGCGATCGCTTGTCACCCATTCTGCCTCAGTTCTAGTAATGGTGACGTATGCAAGCCTCAGTCATCTACACTCTCGCTCCCCGGCGTTTGGAGCCTAAATTGAAACATTCATTCTCAATCATTGATTCCCCAGCTAATACTTATCTCCGTGTACATGTCATTCTCAGCACTAAACTCCCCGTCGTATACGACCCATCCGTTGTCTTCAACATCAATCAATTCATTCACGGATGTAGAAGACTCGAAACAACCTCAGAAGTAATGACGACGAAAATTTTAACAAAATTACGCAATAAAGACAAGGTACGAAAACAACGAGTAAAGACAATGAATCCATAAAACAGCAACTGATATGACACACCACACATATATGCAAACAGTACACACAAGCTCGCAGATCGTGTCTCGATGGAATTCCTTTGAAGAATCGCAGGACTTACACCAGTACGCCTGCAACCCTTCTCACGCTGACGATTGTAAGTTGTGAATGTCCGACACAATCAAGACTAACCAACATTTACAATAAATGAAACTCACACAGTTATTAAAAACAAACATATTTACAATCACTACGTCAAATGTTGTGGATTCTGGCATGACGAACTACCCTTGAAGAACTGTAGGACTTACAGCAGTATGCCCAATTCCTTCTCAGGTTGATGATACAAGTGGAAGTCGTCCAGACACAAACAAATTTACTAACAGATGAAAGATGATACCAATTCAGTATAAACAACATCTTGAGGTAGCACATTCCTTAACGACTGAGTCATTCATCATGTCGTTATTGCGTTTTACTGCTAGACGTGGGACCCGTACAAATATCTACAGAGATAATGGGACCAACTTTGTCGGCGCAGACAGAGAATAGAAGGAGCTAGTGAATGGATGGAATTAGAAGAAGATGGATGATAATCTTTTGTTCAAAGAGATGCAATTGCACTTCCAGCCTCCAAATGCGAGTCATAGAGGTGGAGCGTGGGAGCGAATTATTAGATCAGTGAGAGCTATTCTGCAAGCATTATGCAACGAGCAGAATCTAAATGATGAAACTATATTGACGTTTATGGCAGAAGTAGAACGCATATTGAATGATCGACCGATTGTACCATCAACATCGGATAGCAGAGATAATACAGCTCTCACGACATTATCCCTAATTTGCAACCCGTCTGTCATGATGACTACTGAGACATGGTGCACTCCCCAGATTTGCGATAAAGATATTTCTATTGATAACTATTATGTATTCAGAGGCGACAGAAACTATGGTAGAGGAGGAGGATGTGCTATGTATATCAGGTCTGATATTAAGGCCACACGTTCTTCTACCCAGAGCTCATCACAGATAACGATTCAGTGTGGGCTATTCTACGGCTGTCTCACTCCAATTCCTATCTTATAGGTTGCACCTATCATCCCCCGTGCTCAACCGTTGAAGGTAATATGAAGCTTGCTAGCACGTTCGCTTACGCCACTTCACTAACTCACACGGCTAAAATTATATGTGGAGACTTTAATATGCCCGATGTAGTCTGACAACCACTTTATTCACCAAAACGGTACAACGAATTTACCAACGAATTTACCTTTACGTAAGCGTGCGCTCCTTGAATACGACGTGCTTTTTCCTCTCCAACCGGAAAATACCAATTCTGTGAATTATCCGTTTGGGAAACCTGATCTTCCTAGCCGGTGAATTTAATTCAACCATTACTTACATAGTAAATCTCTGTGTGGTAAGTCCAGCTGTCTCGAACTACTGCCAAAGCTTCAGGTGCTACTTTTGTAGCAGCATCTTCCTCACTCGTTCAGAGAAACAAGACTTGTTGGTCTACCACGTGATTGCCGTGAAGCCGATCATTCAGAAAGTACTAGGTAAAGTCGAAAACCTTTTCTTTTCCTTGCCTTATACTTTTTCAGTCTTATTCTTGCTCTTTTGGTTAGAAACTGTTGCTCTCTTAGACGTACATAGCATAATTTATAGTGATTGTTAATATGGTTGTCGAAAGCAGCCTTAAAAAAGCCACTAGAATACCGTACTCTGTAGTCACAAGGGCTTCAGCCAGGGAAGGAAAAAATCCAGGGATTTCAACCCCTTCCCGCATACCGATCCTAAAGACTCGTGTAGCTTTAGTCTGCCCTGATACAACGCCTGCATTGCCACAGTCTAGTACTGAAACGGCACAGGCAATACCAGAAGGACAGAATTCTACACCTGCATCAACTGTAGGCCAGTGTGTGAAACACATCAAGCCTAAAAGGAAACGTTCAAGACGTCATAAGACCTCGAAGGCGTCATCAAGGAAAGGGGATGAATGCCAGGCGTGCAGCATCACAGTTTCTAAAACTGATTCAGCGTTTGAATGTAATTTTTGCAAACGATGGGTGCACTGCCGTTGTGACAAAGAAGTACCGAAAGCATACTATGAGTTTATGAGAAATAACCCATGCCCATGGTTTTGGTACGTGTGTCCACTTTGTCGCCCTGGCATAGTCCCACAAAGCGTGTCTGCGGATAGCAGAAATAACACGCTCTTGTGCCCCAACACAGTATCATGCAGCTCCCCCCTGCTAAACTCGCACTGCCGAAACTGGTCAAAGACTTAAAGAAGGACACACCAGCCCTACTGACTGGAAATGCCAATTCTCACAAGGTGAAGATTAGCAAGGTTCCATCCACATCAGGGGAGGCAAAATTACAAAGGCACCACTTGCATCCACTAGCAAGCCTGGCAACACAAAAAAGGCTGTCCAGGTACCGATGAAGCCTAATGTTGCTAATGATGCAAAGGACTGCAAGAAGCCGAAGGCAAAACCTAAGTCTGAGGGTAGTCGGTCTAACTCTCTCATCCTCTTTAACGTACCTGTGAGCACGGATAGCTTGCTCGAACAACGGGCCCTGTTTGATCAGGAACAGTGGTCCAACCTGTGCGCAAACTAGGTCTGAACATTAGTTCAGCAAAACTGTGCAGACTGTACAGGGGTGTCCACACGCCTCAGGGTAAGCCACCCCCATTACGGGTTACACTGGACTCTGCCGAAGAGGCCGAAAAAGTACTGTTAATGGCTCAGGTACTAGCCCTGGACAGAAGTTCTAACATAAGAGCGCGGCAAGATAGACCATGGGCTGTCAGAAATATGGCGAGGGAGTCACCGGAACTGATGCCTTCCACCTCTATGGTGGTACACGGTGTTCCGGAGCTGGAAACCGGCACTGCTTGTGAAAAACACATGCACGACGTACAACAATGGAGATGGCTGTCATCTCAGATGGCCCCTGGCGCTTCTGGAGCCATCTCCATTTTCCGACTACCTCGTCCCGCTCATCTAACATTGATTAACTCTCCAAAGCTGCTGTGTGTCACATTCAACTCCCCGGAGCAGTTGTCCATATCACTTCAACGGTGGTATGAGACCAAGGGAAAAATTGGAGGACACATCCGATGCTGTGAAAGCAGACCCAGAAATATAAGGAGGCAGCAAACTGAGGCTTTAATACGACCCCAAGCTTCGGTGACACTAGAGCGATGCAGCTCTGAGAATAATAGTCTGTGTCTCCCAAGTGTCCTGCCTAAATCCATTGAAAAAAACTACAACGGGCCGGTTCTATCGGAATCGGCCAACTAGTTCCAACATCAAGTCCCCCACCAGCAGACGGTTTCACGTCAACTACCCCACAACACTCTGAGGTTGTTAGACTCACTGTCAGTTGCCTATATAGCAATGTGAGGGGGCTGAGAGGGAAAGTAGGTGAACTCCGAAATCTCCAAGCACACCTTCAACTGAAAATAATCATTCTTACTGAAACGTGGCTAAACCCCACTATCGCCGACAATGAAATCAGTATAGGTGATATGGTACTGGTCAGGAGAGACAGGGATAATAAGGAAGGAGGGGGAGTTGCTATATACTTTGATAGGCAACTTAAATGTGTGCGCGCAACGGACCCACCACTTATCGAACTCCCAGACTCCATATGGTGTCATTTCACCGTAGGCCACACCAAGCACTTACTGGGTGGCATCTACCGATCTCCCACCTGTGGGGCAGAGCACAATCAGCTACTGCTCAGCACTATCACAGGAATACGAGATTTGGGCTACGACCAAATCACCATAGCTGGAGATTTCAATGCTCCATCACTGAACCTTGGCTCCGGGTGTGCTAAGGGAAAATTTGGCCGAAACCTACTGCAAACTATTCGAAACACGGGACTGACTGAGAATGTTGGAGACGACACTAGGTGGGGCCCTAGTGGAAAGTCATCAAAACTAGATTATATTCTAACTAGTGACCAGCTACTCGTCGAAAAGGTCCAGATCATGACTCCTCTGGGAAGCAGTGACCATGCAGTCATAGGTTTCGATCTTGTCCTCCGTGAGCGTTTGCAATGGGATGTTACGCGACCATGTCTGTGCTACAGCAAGGCTGACTATGCTGAAATGCGGAGGCTCTTGTCCGACGCAGACTGGCCCTTAGCATGGGACGACCTATCTGTGGATGAACACTGGGAAGTGGTAAAAAAGATTATCCATACAGCAATCTCGGATACCGTCCCTTTAGTCACAACACAGCCTAAGAGAAAGACGTCATGGTTGAAGAGAGGCACGCAACGTATTCTGCAAGCAAAGCGGAAGGCTTGGTTTACGTGGCGTGTATCTAAGAGTCAGACCGACCATGATGCATACCTCGAACTCAGGAACCGGTGTAATGCAAGAGTCAGGAGGGACAGAAGGTCATTCCAGGCTAACCTTGCTAAAAAACTCCTATCAAACCCTAAAAACTTGTACCGATTCATGTCGGAAAGAAAACCGACAAACCAAGGGGCATGCGCCTTAGTAGGCCCAAACGGTCAATATCTCACTAGTCTGGAGATGGCTGAAACATTCAGTTCAGCCTTCGCTAAACAGCTAAACAGCAATGTGGATATTACAGTTACGGACCAAAATGGTGGCACCACTATTTCAGAGGAGGAAGACCTAGCGACTACTCCCCAAATAAACCCCGCAATAGTACTAAGGAAGCTACAGCGACTCATACCTGGGAAGTCCCCAGGTTGTGATGACATCAGGCCATCTGTTCTGAAACAGTGCGCCGAGGCTCTCTGTAGACCCCTGTGCGACTTGTTCCAACACTCAATGGATTCGGGGACCCTGCCAAGGGAGTGGAAAAGAGCCATCCTTTCTCCAATCTTCAAGGGTGGGGACAGGCAAAACGCTGCTAGCTATAGACCAGTAGCTCTACTCCCAGTGGTATCAAAAGTACTGGAAAGTATTATTGACGACCACATCAGGGAATATTTCGATAGGACTAATATACTACATGAAGCCCAACATGGTTTCAGAAAAGGCAGATCCTGCGTCACTAACCTACTGTCAGCTTGGGACGACTGGACATCATGCTGGGACTTGAACGTACCAGTCCATGTGGTCTTCCTAGACTTTGAGAAGGCATTTGACACTGTTCACCATGACCTTCTCCTACATAAAATAAGCCAGGCAGGCATAGGTGAGCCACTTCTGTCATGGTTGAAGGACTACCTAGCCGACAGGCAATTTTGCACTAAGGTTAACCGAGTCCGATCATCTTGGCACAGATCGTCATCAGGAGTGTCGCAGGGTTCTATCCTAGGACCACTGATGTTTTTGATTTTCATCAATGATCTACCACGCCGTCTGAGCTGCCCGACTCTCCTGTACGCTGACGACGTAAAAATATGGAGGGCGATAAAGTGTCCGGAGGACTCAGATAGGCTACAGGAAGACCTAAACCTTCTGGAAGACTGGGCGGTGGCCAGTGGCATGACTTTCAACTTGAAAAAGTGCAAAGTAGTGAAGTTGCGCACCTGTAGACTGCAGAATGCAAGTTACACCCTGTGCAATGAAAGCTTGTCCTGCACAACGTCGGAACGCGACTTAGGTCTAGTTCTAACGGAAAAAATGGACACAAGCGTAAATTACACAGGGGATGTAGCGAGGGCATATGCGGTCATACACTTTACGCATAGACAGTTAGGTGCACTCACTCCTGAGCTCTTTCTAATGTTGTACAAAACATACGTCAGGCCACACCTTGAGGTGCATAATATTATTGCACCCCCAATGCTGAGAAGAGATGCCAACCTCTTGGAAAGAGTCCAACGACGGGCAACAAAAGGAGTGGTTGGTCTCCGAAACAAACCATATGATGAAAGGCTGAAGAAATTAGGCCTGTTCACACTTAGTTACCGTCGGCTTAGGGGGGATTTGATTACTGCCTACAAAATAACAAATGACCAGAATCACCCAAACAAAGGTGTTCTGCCATTGAGTAGGTATAGGCTTCCACGTGGAAATCCCAGAAGGATAGCTCACCAGAGGGCAAGGACCCGGGTGCGCTCCCACTTCTTTTCACTGCGGGTTTGTCGTCCCTGGAATTCCTTACCGGCAGATGTAGCTATGGCACCGTCTTTGGACGCCTTTAAGCGAAGGCTGGACAACCATGCAGCGATACAAGGACTGCATCCAAATGGCCTATCTCCTTAAAATCGCATTTACCAATCAGGGTAGATAATTAAACTCGTCATTTTACTTCTTTACATTCTCTCCCGTCTTACTCTCCTGACAACTTATTAATATTATAATTACTATTATTATTATTACCGATATATATATATATTATTCTTCAAACTTAATGAGCTGACTGTTGTTACGTTTCCTATTTTCGTTTCTGTCTCTTAGTCTGAATAGCTTCACTAATTATATCTATTATTATTTTTATTATTATTATTACTATCTCTTTTCTCTTGTCGACAATACCGAAGGACTAACTGGCGAAAGGATCAACTCCAATCACAGTAGTAACAGTCTTAACATACCTCATACTACAAACCACATATAATTAATCCCAGCACTACTCCCTTTGGAGTCAACCAAAGCTACGACAGTCGAGTGGCGGGACAAGCTACGCAGAAGTTTACCGAAGATCAAGAACCTATACCTCACAATCAAGAAGCGAGCACAAAGAAATCAAATTGGTTTATACTAGCTCGTAAAAACGATATTGGATATTGGAACATAATAAAAACAAAAAAATGGCAACAACACGTACAGTATCCTACCAGGCTATCTAAGATTTTAGATCTAGTTTTCACTAATGGTATCATCCCCACTACCCTTCGAGTAGGTAAAGAGTTCCCTGGCAGCGACCACAGAGTAGTATTCGGTACATTTAATATTTGCACTAGCATGAGTTCGACAATAAACGCAAATAAAGTGTTACTCAGGGGTTACAGACATGCTCAGTGGGATGACCTGAAACCATACATACGCACCCTAGACTGGGAGCCATACTTCACATGCAGCTCGGCTATAGAGACAAACAAATTACTCTATGAGAACCTAGGATTTGCACATGACTTCATCGCTCCAGTAAGACTTGTGAAAACGAGGCCTAAACAGCCCGACTTCATCCCTGTAAAGATTCGAAACCGACTGCGTAAGCATGCTAGGCAATTCTACAGATATAATGACTTTTCATCACTCATTACATTCAAGCAAACTTATGATTCATACAAATCTAATCAGTTATCTGAGTCCATCAAACTAGAACGCATCCTCCACTCGCAACCTGATAATACAGAGGCATTAGTTAAACTAATTAAGTCACGAATCAATAACAACAGAATAAGTATCCCTAACTTATTACTAGATGGAGAAAAACTACACGAAGACCCGCAGGAGATATGTGAGTTATTCAGCTCCCACTTTTCTAGTTACTATACTATCGAAGAAACAGTAGATAGTCTTGAAGTTCCGACAACGCCAAATCGCTTTTTAGGTAATATAACATTCACCCAACAAAAGATTTCCTCCACTATAGCATCCTTCTGGACATCATATAACGCTGGGCCTGATGGAATTCCATCTATCTTGTTGAAAAGCGATGGTGAGGACATACCCATTATCCTACTAAAGTTTTTCAATCTATCCTTAAATAATGTAAGTTACCCAGAGTGCTGGAAGCTGTCGTTTATAACCCCTAGGCACAAACTGGGACCAACTTCTAATACCGAAAACTACCGACCGGTCAATATCACGTCAGTAGTTTCCAGGGTTATGGAAAGGTTATAGGGAAAGATATTGCTTCATACCTCCACTTTCACAAATTGTTTACTCCAGCACAACACGGCTTCTTGGAAAATCGATCATGCTCCATCTGCCTACTTGACTACTTTGATGATGTTACCGCTAAGCGTGATCATGGTTTGTATGTCACAACTCTCTTCTTTGACTTCAAAAAGCCTTTGATAAAGTTCCACACAAGAGACTGATCCTTAAGCTAAAGTCGTACGGGTTCCAAGATCCCTTGTTATCCTGGCTCATTTCTTTCTTGGAAGATCGTTCCCAAGTTGTGAAATTTGCAAATAATTACTCGTCACCCAGACCTTTACGAAGTGGAGTGATTCAGAGTAGTGTACTAGGTTCACTGCTTTTCGTAATCTACATTAACGACATCTGCAGTGTAATCAAGCATGGTACCCCATACCTCTTTGCTGACGACATAACTGAACGAAGGATTCACACATATTCAAGATGATCTGGATAGGTTACATAACCGGAGCAATGACTGGCAACTGCCATTCAATTCTGATAAATGTGGTGTCCTATATTTCAATAACTCCCGTCCGAATTTCACGTTACACCTAGGTAACTCTTTTCTCCAAACCTTCAGTTCCATAAAAGACCTGGGAGTTACCTACTCACAAAACTTAACATTCAGTCAGTACGCAAAAGCACTTGTTTCTAAATGTCGAAGACTCACAGGCTTGTTACATCGAAAAATGTACACAAATGAGGCTAAAGTCCTTTTATACAAAGTCATGGTTCGTCCAGTACTTGAATACTGCACAATTGTTTTTGGTTTCATGCATGGGTATGACAGGGTTCGTATTGAAAATATTCAGCGAAGTTTTACTCGACGCCTATTATACAAACATGAAGGACTGACTTACGCTGATAGGTGCAAAATATATGGACTTCAGCCACTTTGGTTAAAGCGCCTGAAACTCAACCTTACATTCCTCTTTCGCCTTTTACACGGCTACATCAAAAGCAGTAATCCAATAGCTTTCAACAATTTACGCAGGTATACTCTTAGGAATCATGAAAATACTCTATCCATAAGCCGGTACCGGACAAAACTGCGATCACATTTCTTTAAAATACAGTACAGTGCATTATGGAACGAACTTCCACTTACTGTACGTAGTTTCCGATCTCCTACTGAATTCCAGCGTCTCCTTAACGAGGTCCTATCAACAAAAGAGCTTCGGTCTACTTATCCATACTTTACCCATATGGGCTGCTCAACTAGCGTTAGTACTACAGACCTCAGCGCAATACCTCCAGTTTGAGGAAACTCATTTGCCCCAGCAACCGTACCTCATCTATAAGTGGTAAAACCAACCCAACCTTTCCCACATGCCTTTACCTAAGGTTCGGTTATTCAGCCTATTATAGATCCTATCGATATTTCTTCCATCGGGTTTGTAAACTCATAAGACTATCTACAGTTATCCTGGACGTATAATCTCAAATTAGTTGTGATAGTTCTTCCATAATATAAGCAAACTGGTACTTTGTAATGTCTAAAGCATGCCGTATGAAAAGTGGCCAGGAAAACCCAGCAATAACAAACTCAACCAACCAACCATTTTCCCCAAGTTCATTCAACCTACCCTTATCCCTAATCGTACCACTATTCACTACACTCTACTTAGTAGAATATGACTTAATTTGCTCCAGTACTCAAAACTCTTCTACCCTTTACTTTTTAAAAAAGACGTTTTAACTACTAACTGCACAGTAGCCATTTAACTAACTCACTGGTTTCCTCTTCACTGTAATCTCCAATAAGTTCGTCAGTATAATTATATCTGAAAACCATTACATTAGCAACCATATCTTTTAATATTTTACAAATATACTTACATTACCAGCATAATACACTGCACTATTTTTGAGTTGAATTGACTATCTTCAGTCAAAAGTTACTCATTCTCATATAATTTTCTAAAATTCATAATGTTAAAGCTACTGTCAGCCACATCTCGTAAACCGTTAATGCCCAGCTCTCGCTACGCCGGGCCTCTCGCTGTCCCTCGAAGCCTTTCAGAAACGCTTAGTACTTACGGACGCGAAAACCAAAACACCGGTTGGCGACTCGAGGATTCTTTATTCTAACACCAACATATAACCACCATAATAACTAAGGTCTGTGAACAAATATTACATAAAGCGCGTGATTCTGATCGAACGTTACAATCTCTCCCCATAACGTGGATATATTTTTGTCGATTTCTGGAATATTGTAGTGGATATTATACCACTGCTGAACTATAACTTATATATGCTGCTACTCTAGCTTCCAATTCTGCAGATATATCACCGCCAGTTATCAAGTTTGGATCCACTCTTTCGCAGGGCACATCCTCCTTATTGTAAATTTAGAACAACGTCACAGAAAAGAAAACTGTAGAGAAGTTCATCATTTTTTGGTTTACATACCAGGATCAATTTACAGGATAATTGGTTTCTATATACTCTGTATCTTACTTTTTAGTACTTTGTAAATTTATTGTTTATTTATAAGCAATAAAATTCCATACGGTATCCATAGTAGTACCTAATCTGTATATCCACTCGATATACTATTTTTCCATATACCCGTTTTCGATTTAGCTCGGCTTTAACTTTAAACCATATTGATTAGTTTTCAGCAATGGCACAACGTAATAAACGAGTACTTTCCATACGTAAGAATAGTTTGGGTCACTCAGCTAAGAAGATACGTACATCACTGTGCGTTCCGCGTAGCCTCAACAATGTCCCCGAAGTCATTGTTCCCGATTTGTTGTCAGAGGTATATGCAACTGCTGAACAAAATAAGTTGGACCTTATATCTCTAGGAAACTCTGTGAAGGAATTAAATGAGAATATAAACACCATTAAGCCACTACTGCTTCTTTGTAACCCAACCCATGATGCTAATCCGGAAAGTCTGCTGAAATCTGAGCGTATGTTAGACTTTATAGCCAGTGAAGTTTCTAAACGAATCATGTCCTCGTACAACGTTCTCGCTTACAATCTGCCTGATCGGACGCCTCTGGACAAAATCAAAGTGACATGTCTCCAAGCGTGTGGCATGCCATCAGCGAATTGCCACCTAATCAGACTCAGGAAAAAATCAGGAAAGTATACTTGCCCTGTGCTGTTTAAATTCAGTAGTCCTAATGATGCTAGGAAATTTCAGTCGTCATATAAGTTAATTAGTTCATCCACACCTTATGGTAATATTAAACTTGCCCATGACCTAACGCCATGTCAAAGACGTAGCCGCGCAAGTGTACCAAGTGTCGCAAAAACTTGCGTAACAGCAGAATGTCCTATAGAAGACTCTGTCGCCTTAAACTTGAGTAAACCTAATGGTACAGACATACATGAAATACTCTTAAATAATAAAAATTTACCTAGTAAACTCAACGATGAAGCAACTACGGTCATAGACTTAGATGCATCTTCAGAGTTATGCTCGCTAGCCACATCACCATCAGCCGCTAATACCACTACCAACGTTAAGCAAAAGACTAAGCTCGAGCATGTAGCATTAAGCATATCCTCCCCGAGCAGCACTCAGATTAGTGAGCATACAAAACGAAGTAAAATAACCCTGCCATCCAGAATACCTGTACTCAAACATATCACTGATAGGTTTCTCAGCAGCGAACCAGATAACATTAACTTAAGCGACCCCAATCATACCACTAAACCAGGGAAGCAGAATAAGCCCTCATACCGCCATAAATCTAACGTCAATGAAAAGAGAGGTAACCCGCCGATTCATCCAACATCAAACAAGTCTTCGTCCGATAGACACAACAGACGCTATATGTCTGGGCACCCTAAAAATAAGTCGAAGCCCGACGGGCAGGCATACACCTACCCCGACACAACTTTCCAATCTATGGCTACTATAGACAAAAGTTTGATCCAGGGACCTCTACAACAAGGAACAAGTGCGCTAGGCATGTTTCCTAAAGGTGGCCTTTTGACTCACCACATCCCCGAAAACCATCGCATACAGACCACCCAAGACCGTCAATGGACTAATATTTACGAAAATAACTTAAACACACAAAATATTAGTCATAACTGCGATACACGTAACTCTACCCCAGCATACTATCCACAAGGAATACCTACCTCCCCCCCATCCAATCTAAATTTTCTCAGCCAACACGAAATTTCAGCCTCAATATTGACGCAAATAGCACACATACTGTCAAGCCACTTATCACCGGATGGGAGGGCGATGCATTGGAGGCACGGTATTATGAACACCTCACACCCGCCGGGGTAACAAACGATGGCACATCTCTCTGTGCTGATACTGGTGTAGGGCACTTTTCCAGCACTGCTAGTAAGTGGCCACCATCTGAGTTAGCACCCATCAAACAATCTGTTCTAGACGCCATAAACCTTGGAGAGAATATTTTTAAAGATATATGCGATTTCACCGTCACCCCTAACTCTCTCTCATTCTGTCTTATCAATGCTCGCTCCTTACTCAACAAAATGTTCGACTTCACGACATTATCCCTAATTTGCAATCCGTCTCTCATAATGATTACTGAGACATGGTGCACTCCTCAGATTTGCGATAAAGATATTTCTATTGATAACTATTATGTATTCAGAGGCGACAGAAACTATGGTAGAGGAGGAGGATGTGCTATGTATATCAGGTCTGATATTAAGGCCACACAGTGCTTCTACCCAGAGCTCATCACAGATAACGATTCAGTGTGGGCTATTCTAAGACTGTCTCACTCCAGTTCCTATCTTATAGGTTGCATCTATCACCCCCCGTGCTCAACCGTTGAAGGTAATATGAAGCTTGCTAGCACGTTCGCTTACGCCACTTCACTACCTCACACGGCTAAAATTATATGTGGGGACTTTAATATGCCCGATGTAGTCTGGCAACCACTTTCCTCACCAAAACGGTACAATGAATTTATCAACATAATAGAAACAAAAGAATGGCAACAACACGTACAGTATCCTACCAGGCTATCTAAGATTTTAGATCTAGTTTTCACTAATGGTATCATCCCCACTACCCTTCGAGTAGGTAAAGAGTTTCCTGGCAGCGACCACAGAGTAGTATTCGGTACATTTAATATTTGCACTAGCATGAGTTCGACAATAAACGCCAACAAAGTATTACTCAGGGGTTACAGACATGCTCAGTGGGATGAACTGAAACCATACATACGCACCCTAGACTGGGAGCCATACTTTACGTGCAGCTCGGCTATAGAGACAAACAAATTACTCTATGAGAACCTAGGATTTGCACATGACTTCATCGCTCCAGTAAGACTTGTGAAAACGAGGCCTAAACAGCCCGACTTCATCCCCGTAAAGATTCGAAACCGACTGCGTAAGCATGCTAGGCAATTCTACAGATATAATGACTTTTCATCACTCATTACACTCAAGCAAACTTATGATTCATACAAATCTAATCAGTTATCTGAGTCCATCAAACTAGAACGCATCCTCCACTCACGACCTGATAATACAGAGGCATTAGTTAAACTAATTAAGTCACGAATCAACAACAACAGAATAAGTATCCCTAACTTATTACTAGATGGAGAAAAACTACACGAAGACCCGCAGGAGATATGTGAGTTATTCAGCTCCCACTTTTCTAGCTACTATACTATCGAAGAAACAGTAGATAGTCTTGAAGTTCCGACAATACCAAATCACTTTTTGGGTAATATAACATTCACCCAACAAAAGATTTCCTCCGCTATAGCATCCCTCCGGACATCATATAACGCTGGGCCCGATGGAATTCCATCTATCTTGTTGAAAAGAGGTGGTGAGGATATACCCATTATCCTACTAAAGTTTTTCATTCTGTCCTTAAATAATGGCAGTTACCCAGAATGCTGGAAACTGTCGTTTATAACCCCTAGGCACAAACAAGGACCAACTTCTAACATCGAAAACTACCGACCGATTAATATCACGTCAGTAGTTTCCAGGGTTATGGAAAAGGTTATAGGGCAAGATATTGCTTCATACCTCCACCTTCACAAAGTGTTTACTCCAGCACAACACGGCTTCTTGAAAAATCGATCATGCTCCACCTGCCTACTTGACTACTTTGATGATGTTACCGCTAAGCGTGATCATGGTTTGTATGTCACAACTCTCTTCTTTGACTTCAAAAAAGCCTTTGATAAAGTCCCACACAAGAGACTAATCCTTAAGCTAAAGTCGTACGGGTTCCAAGACCCCTTGTTATCCTGGCTCATTTCTTTCTTGGAAGATCGTTCCCAAGTTGTGAAATTTGCAAATAATTACTCGTCACCCAGACCTATAAGAAGTGGAGTGATTCAGGGTAGTGTACTAGGTCCACTGCTTTTCGTAATCTACATTAACGACATCTGCAGCGTAATCAAGCATGGTACCCCATACCTCTTTGCTGACGACTTAAAGATTGTATACAGCTTCCCCCATTCTACACTAAACGAAGGATTCACACATATTCAAGATGATCTGGATAGGTTACATAACTGGAGCAATGACTGGCAACTGCCATTCAATTCTGATAAATGTGGTGTCCTATATTTCAATAACTCCCATCCGAATTTCAGGTTACACCTAGGTAACTCTTTTCTCCAAACCCTCAGTTCCATAAAAGACCTGGGAGTTACCTACTCACAAAACTTAACATTCAGTCAGTACGCAAAAGCACTTGTTTCTAAATGCCGAAGACTCACAGGCTTGTTACATCGAAAAATGTACACAAATGAGGCTAAAGTCCTTTTATACAAAGTCATGGTTCGTCCAGTACTTGAATACTGCACAATTGTCTTCGGTTTCATGCATGGGTATGACAGGGTTCGTATTGAAAATATTCAGCGAAGTTTTACTCGACGCCTATTATACAAACATGAAGGACTGACTTACGCTGATAGGTGCAAAATGTATGGACTTCAGCCACTTTGGTTAAGGCGCCTGAAACTCAACCTTACATTCCTCTTTCGCCTTTTACACGGCTACACCAAAAGCAGTAATCCAATAGCTTTCAATAATTTACCCATATATACTCTTAGGAATCATGAAAATACTCTATCCATAAGCCGGTTCCGGACAAAACTGCGATCACGTTTCTTTAAAATACAGTACAGTGCATTATGGAACGAACTTCCACTTACTGTACGTAGTTGCCGATCTCCTACTGAATTCCAGCGTCTACTTAACGAGTTCCTATCAACAAAAGAGCTTCGGTCTACTTATCCATACTTTATCCATATGGGCCGCTCAACTAGCTTTAGTACTACAGACCCCAGTGCAATACCCCCAATTTGAGGAAACTCATTTGCCCCGGCAACCGTACCTCATCTATAACGTGATAAAACCAACCTAATCTCTCCCACATGCCTTTACCTAAGGTCCGGTTATTCAGCTTACTAGAGATCCTATCGATATTTCTTCAATCGGGTTTATAAACTCATTAGACTCTCCTGGATGTATAATCCCAAATTAGTTGTGATAGTTCTCCCATAATATAAGCAAACTGGTACTTTGTAATGTCTAAAGCATGCCATATGAAAAGTGGCCAGGAATACCTAGCAATAACAAACTCAACCAACCAACCATTTTCCCCAAGTTCATTCAACCTACCCTTATCCCTAATCGTACCACTACTCAGTAGAATATGACTTAATTTGCTCCGGTGCTCAAAACTCTTCTACCCTTTACTTTTTAAAAAAGACGTTTTAACTACTAACTGCACAGTAGCCATTTAACTAACTCACTGGTTTCCTCTTCACTGTAATCTTCAATAAGTTCGTCAGTATAATTATTTCCGAAAACCATTACATTAGCAACCATATCTTTTAATATTTTACGAATATACTTATATTATTAGCATAATACACTGCACTATTTTTGAGTTGAATTGACTATCTTCAGTCAAAGTTACTCATTCTCATATAATTTTCTAAAATTCATAATGTTAAAGCTACTGTCAGCCACATCTCGTAAACCGTTAATGCCCAGCTCTCGCTACGCCGGGCCTCTCGCTGTCCCTCGAAGCCTTTCAGAAACGCTTAGTACTTACGGACGCGAAAACCAAAACACCGGTTGGCGACTCGAGGATTCTTTATTCTAACACCAACATATAACCACCATAATAACTAAGGTCTGTGAACAAATATTACATAAAGCGCGTGATTCTGATCGAACGTTACAATCTCTCCCCATAACGTGGATATATTTTTGTCGATTTCTGGAATATTGTAGTGGATATTATACCACTGCTGAACTATAACTTATATTGGCTGCTACTCTAGCTTCCAATTCTGCAGATATATCACCGCCAGTTATCAAGTTTGGATCCACTCTTTCGCAGGGCCCATCCTCCTTATTGTAAATTTAGAACAACGTCACAGAAAAGAAAACTGTAGAGAAGTTCATCATTTTTTGGTTTACATACCAGGATCAATTTAAAGGATAATTGGTTTCTATATACTCTGTATCTTACTTTTTTAGTACTTTGTAAATTTATTGTTTATTTATAAGCAATAAAATTCCATACGGTATCCATAGTAGTACCTAATCTGTATATCCACTCGATATACTATTTTTCCATATACCCGTTTTCGATTTAGCTCGGCTTTAACTTTAAACCATATTGATTAGTTTTCAGCAATGGCACAACGTAATAAACGAGTACTTTCCATACGTAAGAATAGTTTGGGTCACTCAGCTAAGAAGATACGTACATCACTGTGCGTCCCAAATAAAATAGTGAAATTAAGTAGACACCGAACTGAATATATTCCAAGGGCACACCGTAATAAATTAAGGAAACTGAAGAAACAGTACTATTCCACTAAGGACATATCACTATTGCTCTCAATCCACGAGTCTCTTGAATCTATCAAGCGCCTACGTTCTCAAAAGGACCTCGACGAAGAGTTAACGGCACTTGAAAGTACCTCCAAAGTTTATAACTTAATGGCACTTATTAAAAAACGAATGCAGTCAGCGAGGGAAATCCCATACTTACTTCACGACAAAGTAATCTACAATGAACCTGCCACTATCTGTGAACTGTTCAGTGATTGGTTTGCAAACTTTAGTTTAGAAACACATATGCCTGGTGAAACCGCTCCCCTTACTATCTCTTCCCTTGAAAGCATTGTGTTCACTAATCAACTAATAGTACAAGCAATTAAAAGCCTTAAACCTTCCACTAGTACGGGACCGGATGGCCTCGCTTCGATAATTTTCAAAAACAGTGGGTGTGATATACCCCTGTTACTTCTTAAATTCTTCTCAATATCTATGGACACTGGCACTTACCCTAGTGAGTGGAAAACTAGCTTCATAATTCCACATTACAAATCTGGTGATAGGGCAAACGTCCGCAATTACAGACCCATAAATATAACCCCAGTTATCTCACGAATCATGGAGAAAGTTGTAAAGGATCAATTGTCAGACTACCTAATTAGGGAGGATCTTGTTACAAGGTCTCAACACGGATTTCTCAAAAATAGATCCTGCGTTACTTGCCACTTCGACTTTTTCAACTGCATCACTAGTAGTCGCGAAGCACGTAAGCTAGTCGTTGTTCTCTATTTCGATATATCTAGGGCATTTGACATGGTATCTCACAGTATTCTCTTTGAGAAGCTGTACTCTTGTGGAATTCGCAACCCATTACTGAACTGGTTAAAATCATTTCTAAGCAACAGGGTACAAATAACCAAAGTTGGATCTGTATTGTCTCACCCTAGGCAAATCTCAAGTGGGGTCGTGCAAGGTAGTGTCCTAGGTCCACTTTTATTCACAGTTTACATTAACAGCATTTGCAAGTGCTTCACCTCAGGTAAACCATTCCTATATGCTGACGACCTCAAAGTCGTCTACTCCTGCTACACTCATGAATTAAGCGATATGGTAGATAAAATACATCTTGAACTAAGTAGCCTTGCAACGTGGTGTGCTGAATCCTGCCTAAATTTTAACATTGACAAATGCGGCTGGATTTGTATCGGCAACAGTAAGCTTGATCTAAACCTTGAAATAAATGGGCGAAAACTAGCTAAGCTCAACTCAGTCGTAGATCTCGGTATTAGATACTCTAGTAACCTAACGTTCGCTGAACAGACTGATTATGCCAGACGTAAAACGCGTAGGCTGATAGGATGCATAACACGCAATTTCTTTTGTTGTGAAACTAGGGTTTTATTATACAAAGTATGTGTCCGACCTATCTTAGAATACTGCCCGTTTATTCTTAGCGGACTAAGACAAAATGACAAGCTTAAATTAGAGGGAGTGCAACGGCAGTTTACCTCAAGAACTCTTGGTTTAGAAAGTAGTCTGGAATACCATGAGAGATGCGTAAGACTAAGATTAGAACCCCTCTGGAAAAGACGCCTTAAGCTAAACCTAATCTTTTACTATAAGCTAACTAATCTTCTCTTGCATTCCTCCGAGCCAATAACTAAACCTACCGCTGTCGTCAGTTACAATCTTAGAAATCATCACAACCTAGCTGCTATAGAGCACTGTCAGACTTACGTGCGGTACAACTTCTTCTTAAATAAGTTTTCAGTCATTTGGAATAGACTACCAGCTAATGTGCGCGATGCAAACACACTTCCAGTGTTCATCTCCTCAGTCACCAGACTGCTCAAAGATGACAATGCACTTATACGTCTGACTCTTACACCCTCTTTTTCACCCTACATAGATATTTTAAGTTGTTTAAACGTGTAGTTACAGCAAACTACAATTATAAATTTTAATATTATTGGAACTAGATGATTAACATTTCTACACAGGACAGTAATATTAGTTCACACATAATATAAAAGTTAGCATAACGGGACTAGTTAGTTTGTGTACCAAAATAACCACAGTTACTAAACAGAATATATATGTGTATATTTATTAATCACTCCTTAAGGACTCCCGTTGCTTTCTTTTGCGTTGCTGTTGTTTGTCTTCTTTTTTCTCTCACCATTTCAGCTTCCATTTGACTTTTTGAATGAGAATGAATAATGTGGATATTTGACCATTTACAATGACAAATGATCTGCAAACATTATTGGTCCCGTATCTTTCAGTTGCCTGGTTAATAACGAATTAACTTTCTCCACGACGCAACCTGGATTACATTTGTGGAATATACTCTTATACCAATGGAAAAGTATCAATTTGTAATACAACTTCACGATTGTAGCTTATAACATAACTGATCGTATCTGTAAAAATAGCTTCCTTATTACCCAATTTGGATATAAATCAAATCAAAAATGAGATTCGGATTTGTACACACCCAGGTTATATTGAGGAATTACTTCAAGCTTTATTTTTTCCCAAGTATTTTTAATCCATCCAAAACTTACTTGGGTTTTTTTGTTAATGCGAAGTTAATATTCCTATATTTCATGATGTGCTCCATTGAATGACTGGTTATCATATTGTTCCCACAGACCTAAAAAAATGGCATGCATTTTCATGTAAATTTATATGTTTATATGAGAATATACATTATTATAATTATTATTAAAACAAAAACGCCAGCAACCATGTAACTTAACCATAAACCGAATTTATGAAATTTAATTTATGCTTATCCATGCCTGTATATTTGGTGTGTCCTACACAAGTAGGAAAAAATGTGTACTTTATTAAAACATTATTATTAATTATGATTGCTAATCGTATATGTAATTTATCATATTGATGATGCCTGTAAACTGGCGTCTCTCATGTACAAAATGAGAATATACTATTATTATTATTATATCTTTTAATATTTTACGAATATACTTATATTATTAGCATAATACACTGCACTATTTTTGAGTTGAATTGATTATCTTCAGTCAACAGTTACCCATTCTCATATAATTTTCTAAAATTCATAATGTTAAAGCTATGTAGTATTTCTGTTAATATCCTTTTATAATATGTTTAGACACGTTACTTTGCAATGTCAGATGTCTACTATATACAAGACTGTCATGATAATTTAGTACACTAAGTCCTGCCAACCGACCTTACCTTCAGTTCATACTACCTATATTGATCCCTAACTATATTGTTCTGCTGAATCTTGCTTCACTATTCAAAAAACCTATTCTTTTTATTCTTTAAGGTTTTAACTTATTGTAAAGTAATCTGTTCATTAGGACGCATGCATACATATATAATGTTCATAAAGATGTATGTGGAGACCTATTGGAAGCACTCATTAAGAAAGCTAGGGAGATGGAATATGGGGTACGAACATGTCTGGTACCAAGCAGTATATTTGCGGTAGCCATAATAATCATAGTCTCAGAGCTTAACATCAAAAAAGGAGGGAGGGTGGCGTTAGCTGATCAGTAGATATGGTGGGGGTCACTAAGGTGAATCGCCCCATTCTGCAGGAACAGCAATATACAAATTAAAGGCTCGAGATATTTCTGATTTTTATGAGGGCTTAGATCTTTATCTTGGAAAAGATAATAACGAACGCCTTGACAGATCATGCTTCTACCTTTAAATATATACCATTCGCTCAGCCTATTGTTGAGATGCGACCATGTGGGATGTGCACAGATTTATGGGGCATCTTATAAATCAACTTGCTGTCCATTGTCGGATCTTTAAATACCACTTCACAATGTCTTATCGGATTCATTTTCTAATGACGTCTTTACTTAATCCTCATTGTATCCCATTAAACCTAACATTTTATAGCTCTTTATGAATTTGATTCGACTTATTCTATTCCTATTCTCTGTGAGGTACGGTTGTGCACCAAATGCACAAAAAAAGCATAAAATAAAAAAACAGACATAAGGAAAAAATGTATTAAAACCAAAAGTGAACATCATGATAGAACGAACTACATTGGTAGCATTATACATTGCAAATGAACGTTGTCAGCCTAGGGAGTTTTCTTTTTTCAATGCATTTATTAATGATACTTGCACTTACCCATTTCATTACACTTTATTGATTCACCTTAGCACTTTTAGTTTTCTAAAAACAGCTTTCAATCCCTTGTAAACGTTGTACTTACCTCAATATTGGTTGGTTATCGTATGCCGACAACCACGGGATGAAAACGAAACGAAATCGATTTTCCCGCTCAACCTGGAGGACAACTGTACAATTCAATAACTATACAGCCTAGTTCAGACAATGTGTATTTATATATATATCAAATATTTAACTGTTGAAACATTATTAACTTGTAGACAATCTACGATTTGATATTATATCATACTTGATCGTGCCTGTAAAAATGGCATGCATTTTCATGTAAATTTATATGTTTATATGAGAATATATATTATTATTATAAATAATAAATCACAATATTACTTCTGACGGTTTATTGCTGACTTCTTTCTGAACAGCGACCGATGAGACGATGACTGTCGTATTGATGCCTCGGCGAAATTTGGGGAAGTTGGTTTTGAGCAAACAACCATGAATTGATCGTTCAATCTTATACCACATTGACACTCCCCGGAAAAAATGGCATCCATCCCTTTTTTCTTCACGACCAATACACGTTGATTTGGATGCCATTGCGAGAACCTAGGTCACACGGGCAGGGCTGAAATGGAAAACAAACAGAAAAGCCAACACACCACAAGCATACTCACAGCACAATCTCACACATCAATGAAGACCTGAGCATTTCAGTTAAAAACATCCTATTGCAACACAATCGCCACTTGCTAGAATGACTCTTGCAGAATGCAACGTGACCATAGCACCACCTCACAATACTCTACGCACATCCTCGTATCTACTCACTACCAATTACCACTGCAATCGCTTGTCACTCATTCTGCCTCAGTTCTAGTAACGGTGACGTATGCGAGCCTAAGTCGTTCACACTCTTTCTCCCCGGCGTGTGAGACCCCAGCAAACAATTATCTCCGTATACATTTTATTCTCATCAATAGCCTCCCCGGCGTATACGACCCATCCGTTGTCTTCAACATCAATCAATTCATTCACGGATGTAGAAGCCTAGAAACAACTTCAGAAGTAATGACGACGAAAATTTTAACAAAATTATGCAATAACAACAAGGTACGAAAACAACAAGTAAACACAATGAATCCAAAATCACAAATTGAGAAGACACACCACTCGTATACACAAACAGTACAAATAACCTCGCGGATCATGTCTTGATGGAATTCCTGTGAAGAATCGCAGGACTTACACCAGTACGCCTACAACCCTTCTCAGGTTGACGATTGTAAGTTGTGGAATGTCCGGACACAAACAAGATTAACCAACAATTACAATAATTGGAACTCACACAATTATTTAACACAAACATATGTACAATCAGCATATCAAAGTGGTGGATTCTGCCTTGACGAACTACCCTTGAAGAACTGTAGGACTTACAGCAGTACGCCTACATTCCTTCTCAGGTTGATGATCCAAGTGGAAGTCGTCCGGACACAAACAGAATTACCAACAGCTAGATGACAGATAATAATAATAATAATGTATATTCTCATATAAACATATAAATTTACATGAAAATGCATGCCATTTTTACAGGCACGATCAAGTATGATATAATATCAAATCGTAGATTGTCTACAAGTTAATAATGTTTCAACAGTTAAATATTTGATATATATATAAATACACATTGTCTGAACTAGGCTGTATAGTTATTGAATTGTACAGTTGTCCTCCAGGTTGAGCGGGAAAATCGACTTCGTTTCGTTTTCATCCCGTGGTTGTAGGCATACGATAACCAACCAATATTGAGGTAAGTACAACGTTTACAAGGGATTGAAAGCTGTTTTAGAAAAGTAAAAGTGCTGAGGTGAATCATTAAATTGTAATGAATTAGGTAAGTGCAAGTATCATTAATAAATGCATTAAAAAAAGAAAACTCCCTAGGCTGACAACGTTCATTTGCAATGTATAATGCAACACATATACCTCGTACTATCATGATGTCCAATTTTGGTTTTAATACATTTATCCTCAGTTGTGCCAGTTGTTTTTGTTTTATACCTTTTTGTGCATTTAATGTACAACCGTACCCTTCAGAGAGTAGGAATATAATAAGTCATAAAGAGCTGTAAAATGTTAGGTTTAATGGAATATAATGAGGATCAAGTAAAGACGTTATTGGAAAATGAATGAGATAAGACATTGTGAAGTGGTATTTAAAGATCAGTCAATGGACAGCAAGTTAGTTTATAAGATGCCCCATAAAACTGTGCACATCCCACATGGTCGCATCTCAACAATAGGCTGGGGGAATAGTATATATTTAGAGGTAGAAGCATGATCTGTCAAGGCGTTCATTATTATCTTTTTCAAGATAAAGATCTAAGCCCTCATAAAAATCAGAAATATCTCGAGCCTTTAATTTGTGTATTGCTGTTCCTGCAGAATGGGGCGATTCACCTTAGTGACCCCCACCATATCTACTGATCAGCTAACGCCACCCTCCCTCCTTTTTTGATGTTAAGCTCTGAGACTATGATTATTATGGCTACCGCAAATATATTGCTTGGTACCAGACATGTTCGTACCTCATATTCCATCTCCCTAGCTTTCTTAATGAGTGCTTCCAATAGGTCTCCGCGTACATCTTTATGAACATTATATATGTATGCATGCGTCCTAATGAACAGATTACTTTACAAGAAGTTAAAACCTTAAAGAATAAAAAGAATAGGTTTTGTGAATAGTGAAGCAAGATTCAGCAGAACAATATAGTTAGGGATCAATATAGGTAGTATGAACTGAAGGTAAGGTCGGTTGGCAGGACTTAGTGTACTAAATTATCATGACAGTCTTGTATATAGTAGACATCTGACATTGCAAAGTAACGTGTCTAAACATATTATAAAAGGATATTAACAGAACCAACAAAATTTCAGCATTTGTTTAACAATACTACAGAAGGGTAGTTAGTACTACAGGTAATCGTAAAGTAAATCAATCTATGTATAATAAGAGCATAGTCAGTGTCATAATTCGTATTATCAAAGAATACATTAGGCTCAATAACTGAGTGTTCAGTTCAGTATATACAATA
The DNA here is from genome assembly GCA_944472135.2 of Trichobilharzia regenti. Taxonomy (NCBI): domain Eukaryota; kingdom Metazoa; phylum Platyhelminthes; class Trematoda; order Strigeidida; family Schistosomatidae; genus Trichobilharzia; species Trichobilharzia regenti. Next base: position 31,544,461 of record OX235266.1, read on the forward strand.
TGACTATATGTACAAAATCACACACCAAGCACATTGGACTGCTCACTGATGCGCTACCCTTTGAAGAATTGATGGATTTAAATCTGTACGCCTAAAACTCTTCTCAGGTTGACGCCCTAGGTTGGAAAATCGTCGCAGAGTTTATTTGCTGACTTGCTTCTATCATCCATATCCTCAACTCTGAATGGCGACACGCCCATGTCATTGTATCGTGGAACATAGATGACTAACAAACACACGACGTATCTGATCAACCAAGTGTAGGCACAGAGTAATTTACACCAAAGATAATAACATTCAAATAGTAACTTGAAACTGGAAATGCCTTTATTCGTGCAAGTCAATTTAACAATTACTCTCTCGTTTACGCTTGGCTTATCCTCACTAAACAGAGCAATATCTTTCGTCTTTTCAAATGCACCAATACTGTCAAAGTCATAGCATAAGACACGTGAGTTGATGGACGTCCTTTTCATTGTGGATGAGAACACCAACGACGACTGAGTGACACAAGTTGATGAACTTAGCGGTGCACCAGAAGCCGGTGTTGTCCGGCTTTCATAAAGTTGTCTAACTGCAAGATTACCACCACTCCTGTCTTTTACTACTAGCTCCAGTTTAGCAGTAGCATCTGGTGATAGGTTGGCTACACGCTGATCATTTACACTGACGGTCTCACACGTATCCATACCTTCTGCAACTGCATCTGCATTTAATTCTACTTCACGTTCAAGTTGTACAGAACCTTTGTTCAACTTAGCAGTAGTAGGCATTCCCCTCATTTCATCATGATCAATCAAAGACAAAAGTGCACTATCATGATCATTATCACAAATATTCACTTTACCGTCGTCCATCTGGTCGACTTCATCACCTTCAAACTGCTTAATAACAGCAGTAGACATTTTGGCTTCTTCCCTATAAATCCTTAAAGGTTCTACACCTTTACTCTGACTAGTAATACCTTATAAACTGGCTGAGTCAGAACTGTCTTCTGAAACTGTAACCCTCTTCTGTGACACTCTATTCAACAATGGCTTACCAGATGCAAATACAGACTTCTTGATCACACCGTTACCGTCACACAATTCGGAGTCAGACGTTGATTTTACATTTGGCTTATCACTGAACTTGCTCACTGATCCACAGTTCATCATTGTATGCACCTCTTGCAAACTTGTGAAACACAACCGTGTTTGTCTGGCAGCTTGTAACTTATCTGTTGAGGATGTACCACGAAACCTGTTACACTCACTAAATCTATATGTGTTACTAGGCACCAAAGAGCCTTCTCGATATCCACCTCTCTGAGGCCCTTTCGTCATCAATGATTGCATTTCACCCGCAGACTACTCTATTCTACGGGTGGGATGCAAAATACTGGCAAACTTGCTCATAGATTGATTGACACTGTCTTTTACCGGTTTCAGAATATCACAGAACTTTGACTCAATACCTTCATCCTCCATACCGGAGCTCATTTTCATCCACTTCCTTTGCAGTCGAGTAGGTAGGCGTCTTGCTATTACTTCTAGTATAAAACTCGAGTTGAGGTCACTCATGCAATTCATCGAAATCAATGCATTCTTGTAAGTCATCAGATTATCCAGAAACTGAGATAGTGCCTTGAAGTCATCTTGGAATTGACTACCATTACCTTTAACAGCCTCGAATGATTTCCCTACAACCATCGAAGGTCTTCCGAATCATTGACGCAGTATGCTAAATAGCCTCATAGTACCCCTCTTTTGGCTTCATAAACTTACAGCACTGTATAGCTCTTGAAGCGACTCCAGTGCAATGCCTCATCAAATATATTAACTTCATTTCATCAGTTGATCTCAAACTCCTTTACAAACTGTAGATAATCAGCCGGGTTTCCGTCGAAACACCGTGGTTCAAATTTAAGGAGTTTGATATTCCTATTATCCCTAGACGACGAAACATTGGCATCAACCATATAACGCTTAACATCACACGCACCATTACATGTAACAGACAACTCAATATGACTTACTTTCCTGTTCGCTTCCAAGATGCGCTATCCCTTCTTTGACCCAGGTATCACTGAACTTGACCTAAATTCCAGAAGAGTTCCACATAACACTTGTACAAAGAAGACGTGGCTATCACCAGGTAAGACGTACGAAGGCTATCCAGAATGTAACAAACTGTCACCAACCGTCAGAATCTGTCAATTACGTCTCAAAACCGTTGATGCCTAGCTCTCGCTACGCCGGGCCTCTCGCTGTCCCTCGAAGCCTTTCAGAAACGCTTAGTACTTACGGACGCGAAAACCAAAACACCGGTTGGCGACTCGAGGATTCTTTATTCTAACACCAACATATAACCACCATAATAACTAAGGTCTGTGAACAAATATTACAATAATAAATCACAATATTACTTCTGACGGTTTATTGCTGACTTCTTTCTGAACAGCGACCGATGAGACGATGACTGTCGTATTGATGCCTCGGCGAAATTTGGGGAAGTTGGTTTTGAGCAAACAACCATGAATTGATCGTTCAATCTTCAACTACATTGACACACACTCTAGTCCCTAATGTGACCTTCGGCCTGAAACTTTTCTAGAATAGCTGCTTTATCTACCTTCCGTATATTACACTTAGCAATTTGATCAGTCTGACCTCTGACAGGAAATATATAGGCCTTTCTGCTATTACATTTCTTGCATGCTTATGTGAATGCATTAACGATAACTAGTAGATTCTTGAATTGCTCTGCATGACCTGGAAATTAACAAGAAATAATTTTCAAATCTGTTTGTCCATATTGCTCAAGAGGGCATCAATCACACAGCAATATGATGAGTTTCAACGACGGGAGTGTCTCGAAATTTGATCCGCGGCCGTCGCACTCATTTTCCTAGCTAAGCCAGAAATAAGCCCGCTAAAGATTGAATGTTGGGCACGAGTTTAGCGATCCATCAGGTAAAATTTAACACCACTGCTGCCGAAAACTCAAGCATCTATCTCGTTGCTCTATGTTCCACTGAAACGTAAGAAAATAAAATAAAAAATAAAATATGGGTCCACTACAGTTAGATTTTAATTATATGGAAGGGGTTTTGATATTCCCCTTCACCATTTTATAGGCTGCTTAATATGTTTTAAGTTGATGCACTATATTACATCCATGTTTTCACGTTCTACTCTATGCTAACGATATATGCGGCAGAATAGGGTCAACTTTGTATTGAGATGCCCTTGTGGAAACGTGAAAACATGCGTCGCTGACCAAATCAAAATTTCAGAAAGCGAGAAGCGGACTTAAAAGTGTTTGTGGCCTCTCGAAGAATACGTGTAATAAACTGAAAGCGGAGTTTATTAATACAGTTGCAAATATACCACGAGCATATGTAACAATTAGTTTCTGTAAAGCCACAATATTGGTACATGAACTAATTTTATGAGACCACGTTTTCACTTCTGGTGATAATCTGACGCAGTAGACTCTCCTGGTTATTCCAACAGCAACATGAGTGATTGAAAGTTGCTCTTAAACCACTTTGCTTTTGACATAGTAGTATAATCCAGTATGACAAAAATATGTCAAGTGTGGTCGACATGGGCAGATTTCGGGCAAATGGTTGAAATGCTAAAATAAGGAGCTGAAAACCAAATGACTGGGGATATGGTTAAATAGTTGTTAAAAGTGAGTTGAATAATGGTCACGGTGAGAGCATGTCAGAAATCTTGTCACAACCAGAATTGGCTCGTTTTCCTAATTTAGAGCATGCCCACTATTTTTATATGATTTTATATGATTTTTAAAACTTGTCCTAATTGGAATCACTTACTCGTATGAGTCAGTAGTAAAAATATCTTCTGCACATTAGACATACTGTTGCACTTACCCCAACACTAATAACTATATTAAAGTAAGGTCAAAGTGCGCTCCAGGAATTACCTTTCCTGTGATCCCAACCCTTGGCCTAGCAGCCGCCCTGTAGTGGTTGAAACACGCAGGGAGTGCGGTATCTGCTGTCTACCATCCTGTGCTTCAATGGTGCAAGCCCTACCATATCACGTTCACGAAATAAAGGAAGTCAGCTTTCGTTGACATTTGTCTTGTATGTTCACCTCTTATCCTGTAACCTTTTTAGAGGAAATCATTTGGTCAGGAACATATAAAAATAATTTGTATTCCCTATAAGCAGGTAACTTTACAAGAAATGTATGAGGCTCTTTTATAAGTGCCCAAAACTGCTAACTGTAAGAGCTATAACCGTTGGTATGTAGCAATACGAAATTCAGTGACTATAATTCTTAGTGATAAAGAAAGAAATGAACCCTGCGCTTCTCGCATATTCTTTGTTTAAACTATGATTTCCAACCTGCATCTCCACCTCTCTTGTTGTTTTCTTCGGTCTTCCCTTCTCAAAAGAACTGCATTGGGGCACTGCGTATATACAGCAATTCTGTTTTCTATGTTTATATTACATGAAGAGAAGTTTGAAATCACTAGAACCTACATTTGGCAGATATTCAGAATAATATTAGCACATATAATAAATAACGGAACAACCTCAGTCATGGAATCTGTTTGTCATCGCAAAGTTGGTCCCTTGAATCTGCGAATACCAAAATAATGATATACCTACCGTCTACTTGAGAATTTTGTAACTTTTATATAAGTGAATTTTTATAAGTGATTGACTGATAAGGAATATAAGTCCTGCATTCTACGTGTCTTACACTAGCACCTGTGTATCATTTTTCTTCTTACCCTTCAATAATGCAACCTTTTGTAATTCCCGCGTGAAGTGGACTGACTATTAGTATACTAATGATTAAAATTTAGACTCGGACCAATATCTTTTAATTTAGTCTATTGAAAGTAAACTTCCGCACAGTTTCTAGAATTTTTTAACTTTTCAATACTTATGTCATGAAACAGTGTGCAATCTAAAATTGTACTTCTCAAATATGATCATGCCTGTACAAAAAGGCACGTCAGTCATATAAATGCTCAGTTTATGTCAATAAAATATCATTATTATTAGGCAGTTGTCATCCAGTCAACACAGTTTCGCGGTATACTTTAATTTCATACCGATGCATCGTGTTGTAAGAGTTGTACTTGACTTAAGGTAGACCTCAAAATAAACGCTCTTACGAAAAGCTTCACTGCTTTCTCACCTTGGCAGTGCTCTACCTAACGTGTAAGTGTTCACGAACGAAATCAAAGTAAAAGGATTTGAGATGATAAGTGTGTCTGGACAGAGTTATATTTTATACAAATGAGATATGAAACTTGACAAATAAAGAGTTTATGCAACTTATCTGCTGCCTTGACTGTTGGTAGGCTCAGAGAGTTTGCTGAATGAAAGCAAAACGACAGGGCGAACCAAATATGTACAGGAGAGTTAAAACTCAAAAGATGAATCAGTGTCAAACGAGTGGGTGAGTTCAAACAAAAGTACAAAGGTTCAATGTACACTACGGTGTCATTTAGTGGGACATTGTATTTCAAGTTCATATCTGGATGCTGCACTCATGTTCACCCTATCAGATAAACGACTCTTCTAAGTCTCACCCTTAACCACTGAAGAAAATGAGTTCAGAATATAATTCCCTGATGTAGCACTCATTTTTCATACATTTCGCATCGTACGCAAGTATCCATGCATTTTCATTCATTGAAGACATTTACGTTTATATAAAGTGAATCTGAGTTATCATTTCTGTATATTGATGAAAAAGGATTGGACAGAAGATTCCATTCTTTAATGTCTTAATTGAGAGAGCCAGCACAGAAAATTTGGAAACATAACCATATAAAAATCAACGCACACAGACCGAATACTCAATAATAATACTAATAACTTTACAACCCACAAAGGAAACTGTGCAGACGTTGTTTAAAAGAGTTCGGACTCACCGTAGCACTCCGATGTTTAGGATAATGGAGGAAAAATACCTACTAACCGTCTTCAGGAAGAACGGAGCCCCTCATGGTTCCACCGAACAGTGTTCAAACTCAAGTCATAACACCGACAACATCAAAGACCACAAAAAGTCCGCTCTACTACAAAAAATATTTCTTAAGTAACAGGTAGAATATTAAGAACCTTCAAAATACATGCAGCACGCGCGCCGGCACAGTAAGCTCATTCTGTATTATATAAACTGAAATATCCAACAGATAGAGGGGATAAAATTAATTCATTAATAAACTGTACAAACTGCAACAAAAACTACATTGGTCAAAGTGGGAATCCCACTCGAATCGTAATTCAAGAACACAAATTGGCCGTGAAAAGACATGAAGCATATACTTCCATATCAGTGTATGTGAATAATTATAGACACGGATTAGATTGCGATAATGTGGAAATTTTAGATAAGGGAAACACCATAAACGCCAGGGAATTCCCAGATGCCTGGTACTCAAGTGCACTAAAATTTTACAAACTCATTGATATCGGCCAAATTTATTAAATAATAAAAAGTCAAACATATGACAAAAAAGTCCAAATTTGTATTTGGTAAAAATGGTCGACAGAGACGTAAATTAAAAATGTCACTACAGTGGACGCCAGGAGATATGATAACATCATAGACGGAAAATTTAAATGAGTCAATTTTCTAATAAAACTTGTGCTAAAAAGCCTAGATATATACATAAGTTTACTACAGCTATATTCCACAGAGTATTTGTCAGTGTCGTTGAAGATTTGGTTGTTTCCTAAAACCAAACTCCTGAAAAACACGCATTTAACTGGAAGGCGTAGGTCGCCATCGATGAATGTGATTGTGCTGTGGGTTGGCTTTGCTGTTTGTTTTCCATTTCAGCTTTGTCCGTATAGCCCAGGTTCTCGCACTGGAATCCAAGTCAACATGTATTGGTCGTTATGGAAAAAGGGATGGACCCCTATTTTTCCAGGGAGTGGCAGTGTAGTTGAAGATTTAACGATCAGTTCATGGTTGCTTGCTCAGTCCCAACTCCTCCATATTTTTCGCGGGAGTCATCAATCCAGTAGTCATCGTCTCATCATTCACTGTTCAGTGGAGGATAGAAAACTATCAGAAGTATTATCGTGATTTATTGTTATAACATTTATCCTTAGACCTTATGTGTAATAACCTTAATGTTGGTTACATATTGGCGTAAGAATAAAGGATTCTCAAGTCGCCAATCTGTGCTCTGGGTTTTTCGCGTTGGTTATTACAAATTGTTTCTGAAAGTCTTCCGAGGACAGCGTGAGGTCCAGTGTAGTATGACCTGGACATTGACAGTGTCTGATATTTGGCTGACAGTATTTTTATTGCAAGTATGGAATTTCCAGCATTTCAAATCGGTAGCCGAAGTTTGGCTGGTAAGCCCGTTGACTTATGGTGTGCGTCTGTAGGGATCGAAACCCGGAGAATCTGCATGGTCCGCGAGCATCCTGACCGTCACCGAACCGCATACGGCTAAGCCCCGAGATGAGTTTTAGAATTATTTTTTTCTGCATATGTAAAGTTTTCATTTCCAGTTTACTTTCAGGTTCTTCTACACAATCTTGAATGCTCACGTGGAAGCAAGCCTTGCGAGCTTCAGAAGCTGGGATCCACAGGTCATCTCGTCAAAGAAACCTTTTCATACATAGCAGTCGATGCCTGAAGGCAGAAATTTTCAGATATCAGGACATTTTGAGCAGCGTTAAGCAAATATAAAATGCAGTAATAGGCATGTGGAGTCAGTGGCTAAACACAGTTGTTAACAGAGACCAAATGCACTACAGAAAAATAGAGCATCGATCATTTCCCGCGAACATGTCAATCTCCCACTGAATGCACAAAATGGAGCAGCCGAAGGTATCATATCTGTTGGATGTCGACCGTACTATGCTCTAATTCTCAGGCTGAACCAGTGGCACCAGGAAACTTACCATGTTTTCCCATAAATCTCTCCTCCAGAGGACACTAAAAAGGAAGTGGTTGAAATTCACTTACTCTTGAGTCTTCGCCCTATGGAATTCCCCGGCTGATGTAGTTACTGCTCCATTAGTTGGGGGCTTCAGGAGAAGGATCAGTATGAAAAAAATATCAGCCTCTATCTAAGAATAAAGCAGTCTAGTACTGGGGACTGTACGGGCATTAAAAATAATAATAGCAGAGACACACTGTTACAAACTAAACACACTTCCTAAAACATTTTCACGTTGTTCCGCTCGCTGCGTTCAGTTAAGCAATAGCTGTAGGCAGAATATACCTTCTGTGGCGCGATGAACCGAAACCTCAAATGGGAATCAAGAAATCACCAGATTTCTACAAGCCCATAAGCTTCTCGTGAACCCCAAAAGCCTATACAGTTTTATGTCTGAAAGAAAACCGACCAACCAGGGAGCATGCAATCTAGTGGGTTCTGATGGGAAATCTCTTACCAGTCTTGAAATGCCAGAGACATTCAGCCTAGCCTTCCACAGGCAACTAAACAATAACGAGGATATTACCCCCATAGAACATCAAGATTACATTGCAAAACCAACGCACGAAAACCTGCTGGGTGCATTTCAAACTACCTTGGCCATGGTACTTGTAAAATTGGGAAATTTGGCTTCGCGAAAGTCTTCAGGTTGTGATGACATCAGACCATCCGCCCTGAAGCAGTGTTCGGAAAGTCTCTGCCAACCCCTAAGTGATCTGTTTCAACATTCCCTTGATGTAGGGAAACTTCCATGTGAATGGAAACTAGCAATCCTATCCCCTATCTTCAAGGGTGGTGACCGGCAGAATGCGACCAGTTACAGACCAGTTGCTCTACTTCCAGTGATATCGAAGATATTGGAAAGTCTCATTGACGACCACATGAGAAAATACTTCGATGGGACTAACCTTCTTCACGAAGCACAGCACGGTTTCAGGAGGGGAAGATCCTGCGTGACGAATCTTCTACTAGCCTGGAACGATTGGACACTATCCTGGGACGAAAAGGTACCAGCCCACGTGATCTTTCTCGACTTTGCGAAAGCATTCGACACAGTTCACCATGGTCTGCTCCTTCACAAAATAAGCAAGGCGGGTGTTTCTGGAGCACTTCTCGCATGGCTGAAAGATTACTTAGGCGAGAGAGAATTCTGCACCAAAGTCAACCGCATCCGATCATCCTGGCACACCTCGGCATCAGGGGTTCCTCAGGGTTCTATCCTAGGGCCGTTGATGTTTTTGATTTTTATCAACGACCTGCCCCCCAACTAAACTGCTCTGCGCTTCTTTACGCTGACGACGTAAAGATTTGGAGAGCAATAAACTCATCGGAAGACTCAGATAGATTGCAGGCTGACCTGCAAACTCTGGGAAACTGGGCTCTGGCTAACGGAATGCCTTTCAACCTAAAGAAGTGCAAAGTAGTGCAACTTCATTCCGGCAGGTCACAGAGTGTAAATTACACCCTTGGTGGCCAGAACTTGAGTTGTGTTCCATCAGAGTGCGTTCTAGGTCTTATTCTAACAGAAAAGCTAGACACCAGTGGAAATTACGCGAGGGACGTCGCCAAAGCCTACGCAACTTTACACTTTATGCATAGGCAGCTGGGAGCTCTCACTCCCGAACTGTTCTTAAGGTTATATAAGGCATATGTGAGGCCACACCTTGAGGTGCATAATATCATTGCACCTCCGCTACTCAAAAGGGATGCTAACATTCTAGAAAGTGTCCAGAGACGAGCGACAAAATGGGTGATCGGCCTCCGCAACAAATCATATGAGGAAAGACTAAAGAAATTAGGTCTTTTCACACTTAGTTACCGAAGGCACAGGGGAGACCTCATCACCGTCTACCAGATCCTAAATGACCAGGCCCACCCAAATAAAAGCATCCTGCCATTAAGTGACTATAGGCTTCCACGAGGTAACCCGCTAAGGATAGCACACCAGAGACCAAAGACTCGAGTGCGATCACATTTCTTTTCGCTTCGTGTTTGCCGTCTCTGGAACGCTTTACCGGCGGCCGTGACTACAGCGCCTTCTCTGGAGATTTTTAAGCGGAAGCTAGACAATCATGCAGAAATGCAAGGTTTGTGTCTCAATGGCTTATCCTCATAAAACTTAAAACCACAATGTCAATGGATAAGCGTACAAGCTAAATCCCCACGACCTGTTCTGCCTTCTCTCACTGAACTACTCTATCTTTTCCTTAGGTCACCTTTATTATTCCACTTATCTCAACCTATATTATCTACACTACAACCTATTATTATTATTACTATTCTGCTTTTATGACTACACCGAATGACCAACGGGAGTTAGGTCAAACTCCATTCACGGCAGCAACACAGTCCTAACATACTGCATACTACAAACCACATCTTGACCAATCCCCGCACCACTCCTCTTGGAGTCTACCAGAGCTAAAGCAGTCGAGTGGCGGGACTTACTACGCAGAAGCTCACCGAAGATCTGGAACCTCTACCTTATAATCAAGAATCAAGCTCAAAGAAATCACTGGTTTATACTAGCTCGTAAACAGGATATTGGATAACGATACTGGACATTGGAAGTTGAAAGCCCGTACTAAACAACTTTTTGCGTTCCCGAATGGTTTATGACGAATATAATTTGTATGCGTCTCTTTCATATTCATATTTCGTTATTTCAGTTTCGTGACTCCAGACCAATATTATCTTTGTGCTTGTGGCTCCAAATCTGTTATTATCATCGACAGATTTACACAAGAAGTCAAAGTTGATAGTAAGTTACCTTGCATTGGAATATGTTTTTCGTAGGTGACGAGTCAGTCATCCCTGCGGTCGCCAAAAAGCACACAATTTATGGTATATGGGGTGTTATTCGTTTGGTCTCAGGTAAAACTTGCAGTTGTTACAATATCATAAAATAGGCTTTTATTTGTTAGTCATTACAGAACGGGAGAGTGTTGGTGAAATTTTTGGACATTCAGTATGGAAGATTACTAAAAGTTCACTGTATCCCTTCGCAAAGTCTTTACTACACTTGACAGACCTTCAGGTAATTTCACTGTATATCTATGATGTTACAATGCAAGAACCAAGATGAATCTTTTTACTGTCAAATGCTCAATGGCATTCTGTCCACGGAGGGATTTTACTACTCGACTTCATATGACTTAAGTCATACTCTGCAGCGCCTGTCGGATACCAGTCCAGAGTTTAAAACACGTAGTATGTATGAACGTGTAAGTTCTGATTATGCATATTTGGAAGAGTTGGAAGTTGATTTTACTTTTTGTTGTAGCTGTTTGACATATAATATAGGTTTTAGTGGTCGTTTTCACCGCCTATTTCTTTATATGCGATTCCTTCGTATGATTATCTAAGTGCTATAAATAGAAAAGTCTCCTTCCACGCAATATTTCATTCATATTGGAATAATCAAAATCCAGGGTTTTTGTTATCATTATCTTATTAGTTATTAGGCTTACACCATCTCACCGACTCCTTTCAACGTAAAACTTTGCACAGATATGCAGCAGTTCAAGTTGCCAGGCCCCATGTAGCACACAAAGCAAAAGAAGAGAATAAACAGAGATGATTAACAGTAATATGAGGCGAAAATAATTAAATATTATAAATCACAAGAAGTGGATGCATCTGCGCCACTGCAAAAAATTTCAAGCCATATTACCAATTGTCTCCAATCATTGGGTTTTACCATCCGCATACACCCAACCAGGAGGTTTACATCTCCCTACGTGGCTTAAACTAACTGTTGTGGATTTCATTGACCGATGAGGTTATTTTTCCGTTTGACCACCACTAGCTCTTTTCCAACCTGACCCTATATCAGCTAACATTGCCCGTCGAGGAAGACTATGGCTAGACAGGCATGTGTAACACATATCCTAACCATCCCAACCAACATAACTTCACAACCCCACCAATTGATTTCCTCTCCTTACCTAGCATTCGACGCCTAACCTCAATATTGCTCATCTTATCATACCACCACTTAACACGGGAGATAGAACGCAGGCATCTGTGGTCAAAAACAGCTAGCCAAGCTTTTCAAGTCTTCCACGCTTAATAGCCATGTCTCACTACCATGAAGGAGGTCAGAGCGGACCGCTGAGAAGTATACACGCCTTCTGGTCGACAGCCAGTCGGATATGACGTTTACGAAGCTAGAGATGGCTTAAGTTGGCATATGCCGGACGAGCCTCCTGTGTCTGCGCTGAAGTATTATCAGCGATCAACCCATGGGCACCGACTGCTACAAATTCCACAATAAGTGAAGGGGTCAACACACTCTATCACTTCACTCCTTATCTTTAAGGTAGGAGTTATTCGATGTAGTTCAGTCCTGTAATATCATCTTACATTCGACAGGAGAAGATCACACGCCAAACACTAGACGATTTCTGCTCAAGGTGTTCAGAAGACTCTGCATTTTGTCAGCATCTTCACCTAGGAGGACTATATCATCTGCATATTTCAAGTCAACGAAATTATTCACTGATAACAAGTCAATTCCTGAGTTGCTGAAGTCAGTTAGGGTTAAGTTCATTAGTATATCTACGATGAGACTAAACATAAATGGGGACAATGGGCATTCCTGATAGACATCACAGGTTGTCACCACTTCAGATAACAACTCTATGTAGGCTCTCACCTGGCTGGCTGCATGAGTTCGAGTAGTTTCTTGACCAGTGCAATTTGTTTTCTCGACATTCCCTTCACAACCAAACATCGCCTGAGTACCTCTCGGTCGACGGAATCAAATTCCGCTTTCAGGTTAAGAAATGTGACAATTTTTAGACGCCGGTAAGTATGCATATGTTCCAGAATATCTCGAAGGGAGGGATCAATACACCCTCTCCCTGGTCTAAAGCTTGCCTGGTTCTTTCGTCTTCGTTTCTCCCGAGCACCCGTAGTCTTCGCGTAATTATTGATTATTGGTCAAGCTAATCCCCCTGTGATTATCACAGGAAGACTTGTCTCCCTTGTCGTATATCGGGATAATCAATCACCAGCCTCACGGGACTTCCACTGATTCCCAGGCGCTGCCTAATACCTTAGTTAACGCAGACAGTAAAATGTCTCCACCGTCCTTAAACATCTGTATAGTCATTCTGTCAGGTCCTTGTTTCAGACTAGTGACAGCTTTTGTAGCCTCAGTCAGGGACAGAGAATCGGTGTTTATATCCCATTCACTGAGTGTTGGATGTTGGGTAATTTGAGCATGGCTGTAGGCCAATTCAATTACTCCTCAGTGTCCTTTCCAACGTTCCAGTTATCCATCCTGAAAGCCAATTATGGCGCCATTTTCCTCAGAGATTTTTTCGCTTATCACCTGTCCACCTAATAAGTCCAAAGAGAACACAAAGTCGTCTCTTCTTTCTAATGTCCTAATGGGTGTATTCCACTCTCTGAAAACATATTACGCGCACTTGCGATTATCATTATTATTGTCTCCTTTAGCTCCTAGAGGAGCATAGGGCTTCAGCCGCATGTCTCTATTGCGTTCGGTTCTCCGCCAACGTTTTCACCTGGCTCCACGTCTGCCCAGATGCTTTCATCTCTTCTTCTCATGACCTCCACACCACCTTCAAACGACCAGCTAATCGCTTCCCATTTGAACTCTAATTGACAGCCTGTCGTGTTATGTCACTTGATGGTCTTCTCAGGGTGTGGCCAATCCACCTCCATTTCTTCCTCCATATTTGTTACACAGTTGGTACCTGGTTGGTTCGCTCCCAGAGATCCCTGTTGCTGATCTTGTCTGGCCACCTGATTTTGAGTAGTGAACAAAGACAGCTGTTGATGAAAGTCCGTAGTTTGTTCGAAGAGTCCTTCGTGACACTCCAAGTCTCTGATCCGTATGGTAGCACTGACTTCATCTGGATCTTGTTTTCCATGCTTAATGCTGCTGATCTCCACACATACTCTAGGAATCAATGGCTGGAGACAATAGGTGACATGGCTCAAAATCGTTGTCAATGGCGCAGATGTATTCAATCTCTGTAATCTTTCATATTCCTTTCTACCATTACCCATTCTGTTTCACTCTTATATTTGTCAAACTCTATTAATTCTCTTCACTCATCTTCTTGTCTACCTCTGTGTGCTATTTGGAACGTGGCAACTCGAACTGCTGCACTTCGGTGCCAAGTTCTATGTTGAATCCAGACAGACAGAGTAGTAAAAGCTTGACTTGCTTTCCCGATCCTTGCTTTGGTATCCTCATCAGTTCCGCCTGTGGTTGAAACGATGCTTCCCAGGTAGGTAGGTAGGTAAAGGAGGTTGCTTCTTTCAGATTTCTCCCACTTTTGCTGATTATTGTCTGTTGTAGTTGCTGTTTCTGTTGACCAGGAATCTTCATCGCCTACCTCTGCTTTCTCTATGCACACCTGAAGTACTATCTTCGATGCTTCTTCTGCGCAACTGTTGCTTTTCACTTGCATATCTTCCAGTTTGTGGACAATCAAACATATATCATCGGGGAAGTCCAGATCCGCGAAGTTTTTTGTGTGGGTCCATTTTATGCCTGTCTCCTTGTTGCCCGCTGTCTGTCTGTCACATTATCTAGTCTACCATAATCAGGAAATCATTAGAGATAGTAGGAAGCCAGCCTGTCTTACTCCCGTCTTCACTTCAAAGGATTCCGTGAGTTTCCCCTTGTCGATTACTTGTAATGCAGCATTGTCGTACAACTGTTGGATAAGATGTATAGTTGTTGGCGGCAATCCGTAGTAGCGAAGTGATTTCCGAATCAGCTATCGAAGGACTTTTCAAAGTCGATGAAGTTGAGCGAGGTAGAGAGCTGACTGCTATTCCAAGCTCTGTTTAATGATGATACGCAGTGTTACGTTTTGATATGTGTTTGGTTTATTTCTCCTGAAACCAGTCTGTTCCGATCGAAGTTTTCATCGACGGCATTTTTGATTCTCCAGGATGATGTGGCTCAGTTCTTTTCTTGAGGTGGATAGGAACACAAGGCCACGTCATTCCTGAATTGACTTAAGTTTGAATAGGTAACCTTTTCTCCAATCAGCAGGTACCTCGCCCTCTTTCCATACCTTCTCCAGTAGTGGTGTCATCAACTCCGCTAATGTCTTTGGGTTCATTTTCAGCGCTTCTGTGGGGATTCCGTCTGGTCCTGCTACTTTTCCAGTTTCTTGTCATCATTATGGCCCTCAGGACTTCTACTTTCGTCGGAGCGTTAGTATCCATTAGTAGTTCTGCTTCCGCTGTTGGCATTATTGTGCGCGTTGTAGGTGGTGGTGGGTTTAGAAGTCTTTTGAAGCCTTCAGCCCAGTGTTTCCTTTGCTCCACCTCTTTGGTGATTGACTTTCCATTGTCATCCTTCACTGGCTTAATTTGTGTCATCACCCACTTCTCTTTCAGGCAACTTACTACCGACAGTAAATAACTCACTTTAGTGTCTCGTTGGCAAAGGCACCCTGCTTTCAGGCAATAGGTGCCTAATTCGAATTCTGCCTCACCTATTTCAGCCTGAACAGCTGGGTGGCATCACCAGCCCTCGCACCAAAAGTGTGATTCATAAACTGAACACCAACTTGGACTGATATCATGCTTTAATCTATCGCTAACACTTTTCCAAACTAATTCAACTTCAACTAGCGTTGCTGGACGGAGGCCTGGATCCGTGTGCACAACATATCCTATTCATCTCAGTTGATGAAGCTCCGTAGTCCTACTACTTGGCCTTCACTGTTGCATCAAGTAGTGTGATTAGTTAAATAAATACCTCTGTAATCCTTTCATAGCTACTTCAGGCAGCCATAACTTAGTAATGGAGTCGGACAGAGTGAAGTGCACATGCCCTTTGAATTGTGTTAATTTAAGCTACAAATTGAGCGAGAAAATATACTATTACATACACTTTTAAAAGGATGCATCGCTTTCATATGGTGAGAATTACCCTCAGAAGTTTTAATTTTAACATAGAGCAATGGCATTCGGAATTCATCAGAATAAACGAAATTCGTAGGTTAGAAAGGAATCCATACGTTCGCCTTCTTGGTTTTGGTCGTGTACATAATATGTACAGTCTTACAAATGATCGTTTCTGCTATTCTTTTAACTGTCAGTCGACATTTTTATTACTTTTTATTAATAATATCTTTTAGCTAAGTATATTAACCTCTTCGCTTCCTGATTTGCTTACGTAACTATTAACAGGTTTACTCATCATTCTCTTTAATTATCATTATCTTAGTTATCGATTTCGCACTAACACGTTGCTAACTCCTGCCAATTATATGGTCTCAATGTCGGCAGTCATTGCTATCTCTCCTATACCACAAAATCGGTATTTCTCATTGAATATTACATTACCAGGTAATTGGTATGGTTTTGACGTAACCGCTTTCAGTCTTATCGTTAGTCTACCGTCCTTTATGTTTAAGTACATGAAAAACTGTCATTTTAGTCAGTATAGCTCATTGGGTCATTATGATATACAGGTATATTGGGGTTATACATGAAATTGTGACCGTTCCGTGTCGTTCTATTTACTTTACTATTTCAGTCTCTGTATTTCTTTTTAAATTCTTATTTGTTT
This sequence comes from Trichobilharzia regenti, assembly GCA_944472135.2. NCBI lineage: Eukaryota > Metazoa > Platyhelminthes > Trematoda > Strigeidida > Schistosomatidae > Trichobilharzia > Trichobilharzia regenti. The sequence continues at coordinate 31,560,971 of OX235266.1, forward strand.
GTTAGGCAGATACACGCTTCACATGGAACAAAGCTTTGCTGAATGAATGGGAATCTTTACTGAATTCAGCAACATCGTTTAAACATAAGCAAATGGCTGGCTGGAATCGCTTCGATTACTGTATACCTATAATCCAAGGATACGTTGGAATACTAGATTATCCTGAAAGTCTCTCCAATATTGCTAAGGCGAATCCAGTATATTCACTTATCTCAAGACGTAGTGTCTATCGTACTGGAACCAGGTTTAATACACGTGGGATTGATGAAGCAGGAAATTGTGCAAATACCGTGGAGACAGAACAGTTGCTTGAAATTTCGGGGCATAGATTCTCTTTTGTTCAGGTTCGTTTCATTTAATACCTTCTTGTAGATTGAATATTCAGGCCGTGTGTGAGAGCTGACAGTAATGATTGGTTACCTGATTTCAAACAGACGGATTTGTTGTATGAAAGCCAATTGTCTAATATATTAAGCGCATAGTTAGCACCATCTTAATTTGACAAGAAATTTGAGTCCACATTATATTTCGATCCTCAAGTGAGCGTCGCTATATCAAGAGCTCGTGGTAAGTGCGTCGGCAGCGGAGCGGTTAGGACGCTCGCCGACCATGCACATGGTCCGGGATTCGATCCCCGGCCGACGCACTCCTTTACTTCGCCAATCCAGAAATAATGCTGGTAAAGAGGAAAGGTTGGGCATGAGGCTAGCAACCACATCCTGTAAAAATAAACATTGCTACAGAAACTTCAAGCCACTAGCTTGAAGCTCTGTGTCCCACTGGGAACGTGAAGAAAAAAAACTAGTGAACGTCGCTATATCAAGAGCTCGCGGTAACCACCTACTAAGTCTTTGAAATAAGGCTTACAAGCTAATCAGTGACACATCTTAGGTAGATAAAATCCACAACTCCTCTATGAAGATTGTAGTGGTAGTGGGATTATTGCCATGTTTTTGGGGTATATTTTGAAATTCTAAAATGTAAATCATTACTTTCATATCTTGTCTGATGGAAGAGAATGAAGTGGTTGCATGCGTAGATTACTTGCAAAAGAAGCCTTATCAACTACAGTGGGTTAGTGGTTGGCAAAGCCTCAACACGCTTGTCAGATTCACTTACTTTATATGGCAAGTTTGTTTCAAAACCTAGAAACTGTGATCATCTCTTATTAATAGTTTTTCAAATTTAGTGCTTCGAATTCATACTGTCACGGAGATATTTTGGTCGTGGTCTGGGTTCAATTCTCAGCCGGCAAAGTCCTAAACTTCGTATAGCCTGGAGTAATCTGTCTGTCTGTCTGTTTTCGACATAGAACTTTGCACAAATGTGCGGAAGTTCAAGTCGCCACATTCCGTGTAGCACGCGAAGCAAGAGAAGAAAGTACAAGAAAAGCATAATAGAAACAGTGAGCAGAGGTGTGAGACAAAGGAGTAATAAAGAAATACAAAACAGTTTCATTGAAGATCATAAGTCACAGGGAGTGGATGCCTCTGCGCCACTGAGAACGGTTTTGAGCCATGTCACCAATTGTTTCCTGGAGTAATCCCGGTAAAGAAGGGGGGCTAGCAACCTCACTTCGTAAAAGCAACAAAACTACCACTGCTTAAACTTCAAGACTGAAACTAGAAAACATATGCTCCACTTGAAACTCAATGGAATGAAAAAAATGTGTTTGTGTGTGTGGGGGGGGGTAGTTGAGGTACAGTTCATTAACTACAACAGACTAGACCTTTAGTCACTAAATCTGGGGTTTCACACTTCAATTTCTCACCCACCATCAACTAGGGTAACTAGGTAGTAATGTTAGTTCTCATTTATGTTTGACTTATACCTGAATATTGGTTGTGTATACTTATATTGTGTTACCTGTTCTATAAGTGCTTCCACTGTGCTTCGTTGATGATATTCAGTAATTTGTGCTATTTATTTATATGCTAGCTGTATACACCCGTCTGTTTTAATTCAGCTTCGTGGTTCTGTGCCAATATACTGGAGTCAAAAACCCAATCTAAGATATAAACCAGCTGTCCTACTCGGTGGAAGCCAATTATTATCTTCACATGTCAGTCAGTCAAATAATATGATTAATAATGCAATCGGCAAGACGGTCAGCGAAGAGAATTTAGAGGTAATACAAGCGAATATTGCTCGTCAACACTTTCACAGTCTTATATATGATTATGGTTATGGGAGACAGATAATAATAAATTTACTAAATCAAAAAGGTTTGGAATATCCTTTAGGACATGCTTATGCTATGGCTACTTTACCACTAGATGAAAAGGAAGTTAAGTAAGCCCACGTGAATTATGTTTTTCACATTGTATTTTATGATTAAGTGTTTTGTAGAATTTAAAAATTCCCATTCGCTCATTAGGGAAACGACAAACTAAGTGAAGAAATCTACCTCAAGTTGGATGGGAGGACAAATACTTTCCGACGACATTAATTAGCTGCTGGGCTGTTGGTCGTGAATTGGAAAAGTTACACTTTAAAGAGGATTGTATATTTTCGAGTGTCAGTATGTAGGGACTTGATTAGTTCCAAGTTAGATCGTAGACTGATATCAGTGAGAGAACCACTGAGAGTCAGGAAGTGCTTGACACCAGTTTCTTCTTTGTTTGGGGCTCTTCAGAATTACGCGCCCATCAACCCACTAGAGATCGACCCCAGGACCTGCAACTCACAAGGCAAGCCTGTTGACCGTTTAGCCACTGGGACGGAATCCTGTCGCCCATGAGTTATAACTCCTGCCCATTCGTGACCAACAGCGCCTCCTCTAGCGAATTTCATCGATGAGAATTTGTTCGCACATTTTCGACGTAGTAGACCCCTCTGGTAGACACTTTTCACGTAAACTTCAGGCAACTTCGTCCTGTAGTCAGTTGCTAGTGAGCATTAGAGAGATTTTCAAGTGTTGGTGTACAGAGATTTGATGGATTACAGGTTAGATTACGGATCAGTATCTGAAAGAAATGGCGCTAACTGGTACTGCTTATTTGTCATTGTGTTTTAGTCAAGACCAATCCGTGGAAAGATTTTAATATAGAATATGAGTAAACATAAGTGTAGGTGCATTGTGTTTTTGACTTATTTTGCTTTCAATCTGACAACTTGTTTGAGGCAGCGTGTATCGATCGTGACATTTTAGGGCAAATAATACCTCTTCTGTATTATGCACAGGATAAACGTGAATTGTGGTGAAATGTTATTCCATATTAGGTAGAGTTTATTTCAAATATCATACAGTGATTCAGTATTAATAACTGGATGACGTTTCGAGCATAAATTATTGCTCATAATCGTATCGGTTTATTCACACGGCTTCATGATTTGCTTTAAATATTTTTCTATCATTCTCTTCCTCCTTCCTTTGTTGTTTGTTGCCACTTTCCATATCTCTGGTATACGCGTTGTATCATTCCAATTACACGTGCGCAGTGATGAATCGATAAACAAAGCTTCAGTGATTAACCTCTCTCTCCACGTAACTGTATTACTCTTTTGGATACTCTCACCCTATTTTGTGATTACATGCAAGTGAACGCTGTGCAATGATTGAGCTTTTTTCTAGGTTATTTAACTTAGTAGGGTTATTCATTTTAGGCCTAGCTAAGTTGTTAAGTTCCAATAATCTAGTTGACCCCGATCTAGATTAACCTATTCAATTGACCTCAATAACAGTCACTGAATGGTATTTGGTAAATTATATTATTTTTCTTAATTTGATCTATTGGGTCTTTAAGGCAACAAAGTTGATCTCTGAGAGAATTGGCTGGTTTAAATGGCGCCCTAATTCCGGCCTCTGACGTCTCTTCTTTATATGGCAGTACTACAGAGGCTTGGGATTCTATATTTTGTTATTGTCGTTATCATTACTGATCATATTTTTCTATGACTCTTCATAAGCTTCTGAATAAATTCTGGAGAGCAGTTATGGACTAGTAATATTTTCTTTGTTTGTTTGACTTCATTATTTAAATCTTCTGGCTTCCTAGTTAGGCTCTTGGCCCAATTATACAGACATTTAACTAAACCTATCTTTACTGATTCTGGGTGGACTGAATTAAAGTGTATGTTTTTATTAGTGTTTAGATGCTGACATCTAGCCTACTATCTTGTTTTCGTCTTATTTATACTGTAGAATGGCTAGCCCACCCCGTTCGTTTTGTAACTCAGAAGTGAATGGGATTCTGTCTACCATTGAGCTTATGTGTGCAACGGTAAAAGATACTTGCAAGGAAACATGAGTTAGCACGTCACTTAGTTTGATATCTTACCGACAGATGAATAAGTAGTAGTCTCAAGTTCGAATCCTGACCCGTCCACTCTAACCTAGGCAACTATGTAGTATTATAAGCTCTCAGAAAATATTTGGCCCGCAGCCGAACGCATAACTATATTATCATGAGCAGAATTTCAAAATAAACAATTTACTTTATGGCTATTGTTTTTCTGTTCCTTCATATATAAGGTATGAAAGTTTTGACTTCCACCGAGAGTGCGGTTCAACTCGTTGGGATCGACTTGGTGTTTTGTTGGAACGACTTATACCAGAATTACTGAAATCAAAGTTAGTGTGTTATATATATATATATATATATATATATATATATATATATATATATATCAGTTTTAATAATTCTTCCCAACTTAAAGGCTAATTGTTTAGAAGTTCATCATATGTATAGATGTTCCGCTTTGTTGAGTGTACTTTAAGTATTTCAGTAGTAATATAGCTGAATCCATGGCTTTCTAACTGGTCATCAAGTTACACCCAAGTTATTCTGATTTCTCACAATTACTTGATAACATAATTTATTTGAACAAAGAAAGAACGAACATATTTAGAGAATAATACGAATTTAGTTTATTTCGTTAATTCTGTCTTGCCAACTGCATACAACTTAAACAATATCAAAATGTAAGTTACGTAAGATTTAACTCTGATCACAGTGAGTTCGAGTTATCGATAGAATGTATAAGCAACATAATTTCAAAATGATATAAGTAGACAAATTATTCTATATTTTAAGAGAGCTATACTATTAGACTAGATTGGGAGTGGGTGTACAGAGTTCAAATTTTGCATATAACCAAGGGTTGACTAGAGATAAAATACAAAATTTAACAGCAGAATCAAGTTATATATAGTATGGTGTAAGGTTCAAGAGGATAACACAGTGAAAATTAAAACTAGTTTTGACATAGAAAAATAATTGAGTTAAACTGGAATATTTATTGTGTGTGGAACTCAGTGAGTAAAAATCAAAATTAAGTAGAGTATAATACAGTGGAACCAAATACACAAAAACTCAAACAAAACGATAACAGTTACCTGGGCAGTGACAATTTAATCATCCAATCTTTCCGTATACAGAGGTTGGATGGAAATCTTTTGATAGCTGTGGCTCCTGTAAAACGAAGTAACCAAGGTTTTTTTTTCCTATATATTGATTATTTCCAAAGCTTCACCAATTTCAACTGTTTTTACTGTGTTAATGAGGTGTATGGTGATTGAGTATTAAAACATTTTGCTGCATTTCATACGAAGAAAATCTAGGAGACACTCTCTTCTTACAGAATAATTTGTCTACTTATATCATTTTGAAATTATGTTGCTTATACATTCTATCGATAACTCGAACTCACTGTGATCAGAGTTAAATCTTACGTAACTTACATTTTGATATTGTTTAAGTTGTATGCAGTTGGCAAGACAGAATTCACGAAATAAACTAAATTCGTATTATTCTCTAAATATGTTCGTTCTTTCTTTGCTCAAACTAAACAAGAGAACCGTTTTCATTCAAACTGAACGAACACGCTAAGCGAATAAAGTCACGGGGTAGCATACGCCAAACAGCAGAAGCCATTGGAATCTGCTTAAAATTGCGAGTAATTTGTATACAAATGAAACAAGGACAGTCACTGTTACTACTTCGGCCTGCAGTGGAGTCTGTAAATTCATAAATACTGTGTTACTTCACACCTTTGTGTACAAATTCTCCCTATCCTTTACTACACATGTACGAGTAAACCATTTGTTTTTTGTACTTTTTTGATGCTATATCATTCATTCATATGAAGTTTATTAACGTGAACACTAATCATGAGCATTCACTACCATACATTCATTGCTACTCATAATCATTTGCTTTGACATCTAACCTTCAATTTGGTACTATATTTTTGCATATTATGACATTCACATATCGCGTCTCAGTCGTTGAATAGTCTACAAGCTCGCATTGTAATCAGAAGGTCCTGGGTTCGAGCCCCGGTTGGTGTGTACCGAAGATGGGTCCCGATCTAGGACGAAACAGCTGTCCAGTACTCTCTGGTTTTCAGTGGTTCTCTAACTGGTATAAATCGGTGGTCAAATTTGAAGCATATCAAATCCCAACAAACTAACTTTTGAATATTCATAAATACCTCTTGGGATTTTGATGTCAGTAATTCGATGTTCTTTCTAAAACATTAATGTTGTCAGTAACAATTATTCTCTAGCTATTATGGATATGATTTGAGAGTGTGAATTATGGATATGTAAATGTAAAACCTGAAGTAGATGGTATCAAAAAGAATATTCTTTACCCAGTAATTAGTGTTCAGAAATAAGTAGTCATGTATCTTCATGTGTTGGTGTGCAGAAATTTGATTGGTTACATGTTTGACCATGATGTGACACCAGTCTGGGAACCATCAGGAAACCAGGGTGTACTGGACAGCTGTTTTGTCCACCAAGTCAAGTATCCAAATGACACTGGCTAGCGGTTGCGGTATATATCGTGAATTGACAGAAGTTGGAATTCATAGGGCATAGAATTGAATCCCAGTGGCTGAATGTTTTACGAACTCATCTTGCAACCGGAGGCTTCTGGGTTCGGGAGCCTGTGGATGTTGCATGAAGAACCCCAAACTAAGACCAAACAGGCTTCTACTATCCCCTGGTTTTCCGTGGTTCTCTAATTGATGTCAGCCGGTGAACAGACCTGTAATAATTTATTCTTAAGTAGCTATTTTATCAGGTGGATTTTCCGCATCCATTAGTGCAATACTTTTCACATTTGTGAAAATATCAGTTTACGTTGACTTGCATTTTCTGTTGACTGAGTATAGTGTACCTTTGTTTATATATTAGCTTCTGGTAAAAATACTGGTGGTGTCCGAAGATTAACATGATTCCATTTGGTTGACGGTGATGCTTATTTGGTCCTATATGGGATTTGTCAGCTGAATGTGCCTGCGCATCCCCAGTGAGTGATAGTATTCCCATTTAGATTCTAACTCATCACCCATTGTTCCAAAAGCCAAAGCGTTATCTTTTAGGCCACTGGATCATGAGAACCACCTTTTGTGTAATTGGTATCAGTCATTAAGTTAGTTTGTATTTCCTGTTGATTGGTTATAGCACACCAAAGTGCTTGATGTTTGAAACGATAAGTACTGGGTTTGAGTCCCGACTGGAATACTACCCACTCACTCAGAATGTAGGTAAATTCATCAACTGACGAGTTCCAAATAGGTGATATGCGCCTCTGCTAGATTCTACTGCTACGCACGATCAAACAAAATCATAATTGTGAAAATGCCCTTATAACATGGATGTAGTAGGGGTGTATGGGGGGAAAGTCTAAAGAACATTTCCATCATTTGATCATGTAATGGGAAGAATACCTTTTTTGATGGTAATGTTTATTTGTTGATAAGATGTAGGTTATCGTAGAACTACTTTTCAGTCAACTGAGATCATTTTGAATGTGTGCCCCGATAGTCTTGTCATCGGTCTGCTTCGCTAATACAAGGAAATCTAATTACCTATCAAGTAAGCTACTTTGGACACGTTAAGTTTGTTACTGTTGGTTAAAAAATTACTTCTTTTCTGTGTACCTACCCCTCTTCATTATATTTAGACAATTTCATTTGGATATGAATAATTCATCAACAATCGTTAGTCGTCAAACTGGAACATTCCGATCAAATTGTATCGATTGTTTAGATAGGACGAATGTAGTCCAGTCTATGCTTGGTTGGTGTGCATTAGAACAGGCTGTTATTGAACTCGGTCTGTTACAAGGTCCAATATCTCAAGCAGCTGATGCAAGTACTACATCACATTTGTCACAATTATGGCCAGGTTTTGGATTTCGTTTCAAGTCAATATGGGCTGATAATGCTGATTACTGTTCACTTCAGTATACTGGAACACGTGCCTTAAAAACAGATTTCACCAGAACAGGTGAGTTGACTCAAAATGAATAGGGTTGAAGTATATACATATATACTTCCGTTTTTCCATATATATATATATATATAGGGAGAGAGAGAGAGAGAGAGATAATAACAGGACAGTGAATAAAGTTGGTATGAAAACTAGTGCGATATCAGGTTTTGGACTAATAGTTTCTTTTCTGTTTCTACTTAATTTCATCAACGACAATTACTTGGTTGATGCAGAGTACCTTGATGATATCGAGATTTTTCAATACTTTGAAAATGATTTAAGTATGTTTCAAGTGATGAAGGAAGTCAACTTGAATAGACAAGATATAACAGTAATACGTGTTTTATATATCCTCTCCCTTCACCAATGTACGTAGCACAGTTAGTAAGCCAAATCAGAACAAGTATTTCGGAATCGGTACTGTTGAGCAGGGATGCCCGCTTAGCTTACTAAAGATCATTCACGATTGACCGGACGTCGTAACATGACACCGTGCCAAGTGGCAAGAATGTTTAACTGCATACCTTCCGCTTAACAGGTCAACTTAAACGCCAGCATTTGGTGTTTAGTGGTGAGGAAAGCTGCAGACTAATAATTTCGAGGAATCATTTACTGCCACAAACGTTTAGATTGTTTATTTTTCATCTTTGAAATATAAATTGTATTTTGAAAGCTGGTCTCTTTCGATAATGTATCGTTTGTTATAAAGTGAGTTGATGAAGTCGATTGACTGTTTCATTTATTTGAAATAGTTTCTTCAGCTCTGTTGAAGTATTGGGCAGTAAGTTGTGATACAGATAGTATAATAATATAGTAATAATAATAATATTGCCACACCGACATGGTGTGTAGTTTATGTGAGATGTGTACACTGAAGATCATTTATTTCATTTATCTATTAAAACAAACTTGCTACATCATGGGCACCAAGAGATGTGCCACATAAAATCTCATAGATGAGCAAGGACTAAGATACTGTCCGAATACCCATACCAAAGCAGGCGGTTGCCCTAAGTAACCACACCCAAAACATATGAATTGAAATAAGATCCACAGGGTAGTAGAACTACATCCCCGTGGCAACCAAAACAGGTTCATACGACTTCCGGATTCTGGAGCCCATGTCTCCATAGGCTGTAATCGGGGTTATCCAGCTCCCTTGGGCAAATCAGCATTTCCATCAGTCTCGTTGTAAGCGCCAATTGTTCGAAATCATCCTTTCGCTTTCGTAAGAAACACCCTCACTACCTGAAAGCAATGGGTAGGAGTCACCTATCAGAGGTTATAAACTCATTGGCACATGGAAGAATTTCGAAAAGAAGGCCTAGGCCTCTCTACCCTCGACCGTACGACGTCGTTTATGGGAGTAGGTGAAGATGTTTCTAACATTTTTAACGTAGAAAAACTTAGAGGGATCATTTCTGAGGTGAAATGTAAAGTTTCTATTAGTGAAAGTAAATTAGCCAGTCAATAAGATCATGAGTGTAAAGTGCCTAAGATTGTTGGGACATACGTTTAGTACGCTTATTTATTAATATGCCTCAACTAATGCTATTAATCGGAAACATGTAAAGCAATAGAAGTAGGACTATTGTGGATGTTCATTTAGTTTATTGGTCTGGATTATGACTCACACTCATAAATTATATCCTTTCGAAACTCAACAAGCAAAACACAAGCGCAGAACAATAAATATTGCCAACCTGGTGTAGTTATGTTTTCTTAGCGAGGGTCTCATTGTCTTTTTGGACAATATCATCAACCATTACTTGAATATGCGTACTTTTTCAATTAAATTTTAAAGAGTTTATCACAAGGACGGTGTAGATTTGTACTTTTTCCTCATCAACGTTCATTAGGTGTACAGGTGATGTTAGGGAAGAAGTGTATCCTCCATAATTCTACCTGACTAGTGAATCAACTTAGAACCTAGAACAGAATTGCATCAGTTCAAGATCTTATACTTGGGAAAGGCACTCATAATAATGAATTAAATAGATGGTACTATGATAGACAAACATCACTGCCACAGGAAAAATGATAAGATGTGATTATATCTGTGTCAATTTAAACGAATTGTAGCCTTATCACTAAGTCTTCAACCATTAATTGTTAATATCTCGTCTGCATAATCTACAACTCCTTATATGAGTCACAAAGACAGTCAGTGACCTCATCATATGGTATCATGTTTTCATTTGACCATTCTTAGATAAAGGTAAACAATTAAACGTAGGTTCATGTAAACAGAATTCGTCTCATCACTTACTGTCTCCTATCCTATCTTCAACAATTACGCCTCATATTCGTGAAATGGAACAGAACAAACTGGGCTGATATATATATATATATATATATATACCCTGTGATTTATATCCCGATATCAGTTCTTCCTCCATAGATGACGCAAGGATTCAAGCATTGAATGTTCCAGTGGGAATTTGTCAGAGTGGTTTTAATTGCATAGTAGTAGTGGCAATAGAAGTAGTAGAATTTCTGTGACTTAGGTTGTTAGCTATGTGATTAGTAATTCTTTTTAGTTTAGCGCTCATTGATGGTAAAACCTTAAGGAACATTTTTTCTAGCCAACATGCAAACTAGACTACTACATTGAGGTAGCAGCTGTTGGTGGGCCCTCTGATATTCAAACTTCATTTCATGGTGAAGTGGGAGACTTAATGCAGCTCAAATTTATTCATCTTATGGATAAATTTCGATCAAGACACACACATACATGTACACCGAGGACCAGACCACCATATTAAGTTCGCACCAACACCAAGGATTAGACGCATGACACTATTGTCCAACAAATGTATCCATTATAGTTTTATCGAAAGTCAATCGCAAATCCCAGTAGCCTAGTAGTAACGTCTGTGACTGCTGCTGCACTAGTTGACCAGGGTTGGAATCTCAGAAGAGACACGAGTTCTTTTAACATTGTAGATATTCTGTGTTGACGAGTGGCAACAAACACGAAACCTAGCTCCAAGACTTCCTACCGATCGCTGTCAACTATTTAGCAACGATTCAGAGTGCACCGTGATGGCAAACCACTCGTACGGTGACACCATTGCAAACTTGAATGATAGAATTCATTGTGCATCAAACGAAGGATTTAACGCATAACTTTAGTTACTGCCTAGTATCCGATCAATAACGATTACCATCTGGAGACTAAATTCGCTTGTAATTCATCATACCGTAGCTAATTTCCTTCATTATGATAGATAACAAATAATACTTTTGTTGTTACAGCGTTGTTCTTTTTGTAGTCTGATAATCGAATAATCAATAGCGATGAATAGTTTGATCATTAACGCCTTTCATGTTCCTTTTCCCTTCTTTTCTGCCTGCACTTAATTATGAGCTGAATAAAAAAAATAGTTCATAGAATGATATATATATATACATATATACCACGAGAATATTGAGCATTTTTCATATCTATTCCTAAAGGTTAAAATATATGACTCATTTTATTTATCTGCTTTCTCTAATATAAATAAAACAGTTCACTTCGAAACAGTATTGCTATAGATTTGGACTGAATTGATTTTACTTCTATTATGCTGTCTCATCAGTTGACCGAACCCAATCAATGATGTCAGTGATTGTTATATATATATATATATATATATATATATATATATATATATATATATATATATATATATATATATTGTATTTCATCCCGTTCTCATATACTTTTCCAGTTCCCATTCTATTCCATCTTATGGATTGTCATAACAGGTCCAAACATGAACTGTTATGCTTCTGTGCAAAGTCGTAAATTAATCTATCCATTGCTGTCTACGCATCAGTAACACATAATGTGAAGGATAAAGGGAATAAGCATTGTTAAAATATGAACCGTAGGGTTAACGGCCCCATGTTGTGAGAGAGAAAAGGTTATGGGTTCAATTCCCAATGAATTCACAAGCATCTGCTACTGAAGCATTTTAAACTATAGAGAAACAGGACTTACTCAACCCTAGTCTAGAACACAGTTCTAGGGACAAATTTTTCATCTACCAGGAGGACTATGAGTTACAGTTATCGTATAGATGTTGATGATGTCTCCTAATTTGTTGCTTAAGATGAAGCAGATAACAAGACATTCGAATCTAGGATCTTCTAAATAGAAAGTAGAGTGTTTAAATCAGTAAGCCATATCTTCACTCTTGTCCAGAAACATTTTTGTTTGTGAAGAAGTAATGAAAAATTTCATTCGAATCAAAAATACTAATCTATGGAGCAATCTACAAATATTATCTGCTATAAGAACGCTTATAGTAAACAAAAAAGAAGATTTAGAAAGGAATATTCTTTCCCAAAACTTCTTCGTCTAACTCTCCAGTTATATATGCACATAATATATAAAGAGTAACTGTTATTCAAAGCATATCAAGTTGTTAAGATCAAGAGTATTACATTTCAAAAGCATGTATAAAGGTGATAATGTTGATGTGGTTTTGTTCTCTGAGCTGGATAGTTAGTTTGCGAAGCTTTCATCACCTTACTGGGTGACATCTTCAGCGCATACTTCAAATTGAAGTATGCGCTGAAGATGTCACCCAGTAAGGTGATGAAAGCTTCGCAAACTAACTATCCAGCTCAGAGAACAAAACCACATCAAAATTATCCACCTGAGCTACAAATCTTCTCTATCATAGGTGATAATGTGCATCGGATACATCACTAAATCTAATATCAGATACAAATTAAGAAGAATACTAATTGAATAATCAAGATGGTTAAAACAACAATAATAACTTACAAAAGACATAAAGAGAAGGGAATAATGCCGATTTTTACAATCACGAATATCTCCTCAACACATAAGTTTGGGTTCTTCTTTCTGGTGGATTCTGATGCCCATTACTGAATGTGAAAGATGAACTCGGACAGCAAACTTGACATTATTCAGAATACAATATATAACTGTGAACATTTATAAAGTTATCTTTGTAAAATCTCAGCGAAATTGAAATGATTAATTCCAACGTTTCGTTCGGCAATCTGGTCCGAACTTCTTCAGGGAAATTAATCGAAATTAACATAACAAAGTTTATATATAAAGGGACACTTGGTCAAATTCCCGATTGTCTACGTCTTCTTATGGAGAGAATAACAAATCTATAAAAATTGAATTATATTTATAAAAATGTCAATTATTTTGTAACTATCCGGTCAAATCTTGATCACAGCTCATATGAGAATAGCAAATGTTTTATGACTGTTCCACCCACCCACCCCCACCCCCCACACACACACACCATTGTATCCTGCATATATTGCATATACACATATATTTTAACAAAAGTAGACAAATTGGTGGATGGTGGCTAGCAGTGGTCTTTTTGACACTACAAATGACATCAAGGAAATAATAAAATTTGTCAATAATAATATGGCGTGATGAGGAGGTTATCGAGAAGGAATATTCTTTCGCGCAATCTCCATTTTTGTCTTTTAAATGACCAAATTACCATTTGCTATATCGAAAGTGTAGTTTTGTTGAATTCAGGTGAAACATGAGTAAATACGGATTGAATTTCCACTGAAGTGTTGTGAAGGTATTGCAGAAATCAAGTGAATTGATACCCCGATATAGAGATACTAAAATACAATCGACAAGTCGACTCTACATCGAATATGACTGTTCTTCTTTGGCTACCTTCTACTTCACTGAACTAAAAAAATATCATAAGAAAAAGATTGTCCAATAATATTATTATGTTCATGTAACAAAAAGAATTTAAGGCTGAAACACAAAATCTTCTACCTCTTCAGCTAATGTCTTAAAGTGTCGATTCTAGTCCCAACCACTTCCTATCATATATAGAAAAAGGGAATTATTGCATGATAACATAAAAAACAGCTGGTGTTTTTAACTTTTAATGAATCTGAAAAAGATTTCACTCATTTATTTCTCAAGAATACAGTTTCCAAAATATACTAAAATTCAAAAATCGTCTCAGTGTAGGTTTAATTAGACAGGTTCAAATTCTGAATCTTAGTGACTCCCGATTTCATCCGTCAGTTCACTCACACACCTACCTGTGAACATAAACACATACAGAGCAGACAAAGAGAAAGAGAGGGTTGTTAAACAAAGTCAACTAGTTATAGCTTCAGTGTCATTTAAACCTAGTTGTTACAACCGATATAATCGAAACATCAGATTCTCTCCTGTTGGGAGTGTTGTCTTCCAAAGTCTTGAAGAGTTGAACTATTAGTCTCTGGTTCGAGTCCTACCACTAATCAGGTTTTTACTTCACCTTCAGGCACCATCTGTTATTTGTTCACATTGTACACGCACACAGTTGGCTAAGACAAGAATACATCATGAAATTAATCGTTTGTAAACTACGCACTTTTTAGTTGCTTTTTTAGGGGAGGGGAAGCTTAAAATATTCCGAACAGATTATTTGACCTGTTTGACACCACAATCAGCATTAAGAATATGACCAAAGTTACAAGTTGTTATATACTTCTGACTGGTATGAGTCGTTGGGTGTCATCCACGTGTCAATCAGTAGTACTTAGACAAATCAATGGTGATCTAAACACTGGACGTGCTCTCCATGCTCTCCAGCCTCATTGGAGGTCCTGAGCTAGAAGGCCGAAAGGCTGTTCTGTTCGATTGAAGCCGAGCCCACTAACAGTAGACCCTGATCGACTCAGTTCAGAAAGTTAACATGACAGAGGTTTGGTCAATATGATGACTTTATACTCTGTTTTTGAGAACAACTGAAAATGAAATGATGTATGTAATAGCTAAATGATAAAACGAAATCATGAGGCCAACTTATTAATATTTTTCATATACCTTTCGGTTATGACCATCGTTTTGCTAAAATGCAAATTGAATAACGATCAGTAAGACGACTAAGAGAGAGAGAGAGAGATCGGTCACTAATTTCACTAGTTAGTGAAATTATACAGTTATGCCTGCATGAAGTTAAATAAAGTATGCAACGGGAATAACAGTAAAGGACACTGGACACGTAGAGTAGGTAGTTTCACACTGATAAGTTATAAGCCTATCTTTCTGTTTTATTGTAGTGCGCAATGAAATGAAATTTTAATTTGCAGCAGGACTAAGACTATAGTTTCTTTCCAGCTTAATAATCCCAGTGATTTGCCGACCTCATCAGCGGTGTGTCCGGTTTCACTTGGTTTCAAGCGAGCGAGATGTCTGTTCCGTATTTAGATCACATCGATCTGGCTAGCGAGCACTATTGGTAAACATAAACGGTATGCAACTACTTATCTCAATCAATATATGGCTTCATTCAAATATGCTTGCTTTCTTGATTACCGTTTACGGTGGTATCAAGCAGATTACATGTTGTGATCTGATTGACTTGGTTTTCAAAGGAAACTACGGTGAAATTTCACTACTTGAACTGTGTAGAGTGCAAATCGGGAATTCGATGTCACTGTGACTATTCCTTTACTTATAGATCTGTATTTCTAAACCAATTACTTTCAGCGAAAATCGTCCATACTTAGTTTCATGCTGGAATGTGATAACAGAACTCACTAGGAAGCAAAGACGAGAATTTGTTCTATTTAAAAGTCATGTGTTATGACTGGAACTACTACCTAGTCGACTATGAGTGAATACTAACTTAATGCGCTGGCTGGTCTGTCCTAATCGCACGTCAACAAAAATAATAATACCACCGGCACGCGAAGATAGAAGAAAAGACTGAACGTTTATACAAGAGTTTTTAGTGTCTGGAAACTACGGTCAAAAGAAATTGATAGCACTTGAGTATATATATGTTAAAGATGACCAAGAGAGGCACTAATATCATTGATGAATCAAACAGTGAACAATCAATAGAATTTCAAAAGTCAAGTAGGGGGAGAAAAAATTTGGTCATTAATCAATAAGTGAGTTGACAGAAATAAAACAGACACTTGTAATTATTTATGACGAAAGAAAGTTCACTTTTAACAGTGAAAAAATTGGGGCATTGGGTATATGATATTCATGATAATAAACGTTTTCTTGCATTTTCCGATGAATGAAAAACAAAACGATATCGTTTTTACTGACGTTTCGCTACTTAATGCTGCTAATAGCTTTATCGAAGTACTATTAAACCAGAGCTTACAAAATCTCAGCTTAGATATGTAACAAACAAATACAAAAAATCCTTTATTTTAATAGATATGTAAAATGACTTACGTAAATACTTAATCGATGTTCATCTTTTCCCCCTTTCAAAATTTAATATAATAGGTTTCCAAATGTAACCAATTGGTTTTAGTGTATGATATTCACTTCAAAAGGAATTAGCATCTCATATCAGTATTACTTTATTTTGGTTAGGCTTTTGTGTTTGTCACGTTTCACTCATTCTAGTGGAGTTTGCAACCCACTGACCCAAACGTTTGACTTTCAACCAATAGGTCTTGGGTTCGAGTCCCACTCCATATACTTAAAACTGGTGTACAACCGGGTAGAACCATCAGTCGGCATACAAGAAGTATGCCTCTTAGCCTGGTACTTCGAAATTATGCACCTAGTGAATCAGTCCAAACAGCACTATTTCCAATATTTTTGGCATTCTTGCGAAGCAAATAATATGTCTATGTGGTGTATTATCATTATTATTTTTATTTTGAACGAGTAGGTAAAAGGACATTCTATGGTATGCTAATGGATGGTTATCATTCAGCTATTCGATATTATTTAAACAATTTCAATGATGGATTTCGTCAAGATTCAATGCACCTACTACTTGGTCAATATAAAGTATGCGATTCTAATGGTAATCCAAAACCGCTTCATGGATCAAATGGGTTAAGACGTCGTCGAGGCAATTCTGATTCTGAATGGTTAACACAATTTCTACCGTTGATATTCAGTTTCACTTTGGCCATGTCTGTATTATGTTGCATTTTTCCTACAGGTGAGAAAGAGAGACACTTTAGCATTTAATAAAACGAACGCTGTTATCCTTGTGTTTTGATAGGTTTTTATTAGACACCTAGTAGGTTTGTGTCTAAAAAACACGAAAATAAAAGTGGCGCGCCTTTCGATTCAGTGCGTTACTTTTTGCAGTAACCTATAAAACCCTCATTTGTTTTCTATTGTTCGCCACGAAGTTCTGGAAATTATTGAATTCCGTTAACTTTCGAACGCTTAAACCCTGGATTTACTATTATTGACTACTAATACCTATAACAGAGTTTTTGGACATTTGTATCTTTTAAAAACAACCCATACGTAAAATTGTATATATTATTGGATTTTTATGTTCAAGTTGGCCCAAGTCAATGAGTCTGTGATTTTGGTATCATTTTAGTTAACTGTGCTGAACTATATTGCATGTTGTTTTATTGTATCGTTGTTGTCGCTTTTTGCTGTGAATTGTTTTCCTTTTGTTGGTGTTGTTCTGATTGCTTTATCCCTTGTTATCTGATTTTAAGGGGAGCAACCCAAAAGGTCGCTTCTCTCTAAACTTTATCTTAATGTAACCATTTCTTTCTCAGGCGTGAGGCTAGCAACCCCACCCTGTAAACAATATTGCTACAGAATCTTCAGCACGATGAACCTCTTTGCACCAAAAGAAAAAGTCTGTGTGGGGACATGGAACGTCCGCACTATGTACGAGACAGGGAAAGCTGCCCAGATCGCAAACGAGATGAAAAGATACGGAATCCAAGTGCTGGGAATATGTGAAAGCAGATGGAATGGGAATGGACTCACCAAATTGTCAACGAGTGAGTCAGTGATCTACTCCGGTCACCCAGAAGATAACCACACGCACACCGAGGGCGTGGCTATCATGATGTCACCAACGGCAACAAAGGCCCTGATGCAATGGGAGGCGATCTCGTCCAGGATAATGACCGCCAGGTTCAACTCCAAAG
Source organism: Trichobilharzia regenti (assembly GCA_944472135.2). NCBI lineage: Eukaryota > Metazoa > Platyhelminthes > Trematoda > Strigeidida > Schistosomatidae > Trichobilharzia > Trichobilharzia regenti. Next base: position 31,579,095 of record OX235266.1, read on the forward strand.
GAAGGAAAGTGTCAATCATACAATGTTATGCACCCACAAACAACGCAGACCTCGAAAAGAAAGAAGAATTCTACAGACAACTACAGGCAACAATGGACAATACTCCAGCTGGCGACATTAAAATACTAATGGGAGACATGAACGCCAAGCTAGGACCAGACAACACAGGAAGGGAACTCATCATGGGTAGAGAAGCTCTCGGAGAAATGAATGAAAATGGAGAACTCTTCGCCGACTTCTGCGCCTTCAACGAACTAGTGATTGGTGGCAGTGTATACAAACACAAAGATATCCACAAGGCTACATGGGTGTCACCAGATGGGGAAACCAAAAACCAAATTGACTTCATCTCAATCTCAAGGAAGTGGAGGCGCAGCCTACTGGACACAAAAGTAAGAAGAGGAGCAGACGTTGGCTCAGACCACTATCTCGTACAAGGGACAATCCAAATCAAACTAAAAGCTTTCAGAGAAGAAGGAGCTGCAGACAGACCACAAGCCAAGTTCAACACTCAAAAGCTGAAGGACCAGGCTACAAAGGACATCTTCATTGCAAGTGTAAAGGACAAAGCCGAGACACAAATCAACACCAGCGAAGAGGTCGGCGTCGAAAAGCACTGGGAAAACTTGAAAACGGTGTGGAGCCAAACCTGCATGGAAGTTCTAGGTAGAAAGAAGAGGCAGGACAAACAGTGGCTCACTGTGGACACTTGGAGACTAATAGAAGAGAGAAGGATGGTGAAACAAAAGATTATCCAGTGCACTGACGAGCAACAAAAACAGGAGTTGAATTCAAGCTACTATACACTGAACAAAAGAGTGAAGAAGAGTGCCAGAGAAGACAAAAGAAAATATTATGAAACCATGGCCAGTGAAGCGGAACAAGCTGCAGGCAAAGGAGACCTCGCCACACTCTACCAAACAACTAGGCACCTATCGGGAAAAAGTTCGACACAGATTAAGCCACTAAAGGATTACAATGGAAAATCAATCACCAAAGAGGTGGAGCAAAGAAAACACTGGGCTGAACACTTCAAAAGACTTCTGAATCGACTGCCACCTACAACGCGCCCAACAATACCAACAACGGAAGCAGAACTACCACTGAACATCGACCTCCCGACGAAATCAGAGGTCCTGAATGCAATCAAGATGCTAAAAACCGGAAAAGCAGCAGGACCAGATGGAATCCCAGCAGAAGCACTGAAAATGGAACCAGAGACAACAGCGGACTTGATGACACCACTACTGGAGAAGGTGTGGATAGAAGGCAAAGTACCCGAGGATTGGAAGAAGGGATACTTATTCAAACTGCCAAAGAAAGGAGATTTAAGTCAATGTAAAAACTGGCGCGGAATTATGCTCCTGTCCATTCCAAGCAAAATACTAAGCCGCATCATCCTGGAGAGAATCAAACAAGCCCTGGATGCAAAATTTCGACCGGAACAGGCTGGATTCAGGAGAAACAAGTCATGTATTGATAAAATCGCCACTTTACGAATCATCATTGAACAAAGCTTAGAATGGCAGTCACCTCTCTATCTCAACTTCATCGACTTTGAAAAGGCCTTCGACAGCGTCGATCGAGAGGTGATTTGGAAACTACTTCGCTACTACGGGGTCCCATCGACAATTATACAACTCATCCAACAGTTATACGACAATGCTGCATGCCAAGTAATCCACAACGGGAAACTTACGGAAGCCTTCGAAGTGAGGACGGGAGTGAGGCAAGGCTGTCTACTATCGCCAATGATCTTCCTGATTGCAGTAGATTGGATAATGCGACAGACAGCGGCGGGCAATGAGGAAACAGGCATAAAATGGACTGACACAAAAAGCTTGGAGGATCTGGACTTCGCCGATGATATATGTCTGATTTCCCACAAACTGGAAGATATGCAAGTGAAAAGCAACAAGTTGGCAGAAGAAGCATCAAAGATAGAGGAGTTCAAGTGAACATAAAGAAAACAGAGGTGGTGAAGAATCCTGGCCAACAGCAACAGCAACAACAGGCTACAGTCAGCCAGTATAAGTGGGAGGAACCTGAAAGAAACAACCTCCTTCACCTACCTGAGAAGCATCGTTTCAACTACAGGCGGAACTGACGAGGATATCAAAGCAAATCTAGGGAAAGTAAAGGAAGCCTTCATTACTCTCAAGTCTGTGTGGAGGTCAACAGCACTCAGCATCAAAAACAAGATCCGGATTTTCAACTCCAATGTAAAGTCAATGCTACTTAACGGAACAGAGACTTGGCGAGTCATAAGGAGCATCTCAAACAAACTTCAGACCTTCATTAACAGTTGTCTTCGCTCAACACTCAAGATCAGATGGCCGACCAGAAAAGATCACCAACAGAGGTCTCTGGGAGCGAACCAACAGCAGGAACCGCTTGTGAAACAAATAGGTAGGAAGAAATGGAGATGGATTGGCCATACGCTGAGGAAACCATCAAGTGACATCACTAGAAAAGCGATTGCTCGAGTGGAATCCGAAATGGAAACGGCGAGTTGGTCGTGCAAGGGTGACTTGGAGGAGCTCATGCAAGGAAGAGATGAAGGCATGTGGGCAGACTTGGAGCGGAGTGAAAAAGTTAGCAGAAAACAGAAGGCAATGGAGGTGCGCAGCTGAAGCCCTATGTTCCTCGAGGAACTAAAGGATATAATAATAATAATAAGGTTTGTGTCTTAACAGTCATATTGAAACTTGGGTATTGAACAATTTTTCCTATTCTGTTGCGTCCGACTGAAACAGATAGGATTACAAGTGGTGGTGTTTTCTCGTTTTGCATGGTGGCGTCTCTGGCCCTACGCGCCCAATCGTCTCTCTTTTTGGGAGTGTCAGTCGGAAATCGAACCCGAAGCCTCTGAGTGGCTGGCGAGCATCCTATCGCTGAACGAATGACGCATACTGAATAATGAACTCTGCCCCGACCGATAGCTGCTACCTTGACGTGGTGGTCGGGATTGCACATCGCGATGTCCCAACCAGCTGCACTGGCTGGAACCAATGTTCTTGCAGGTCCTACCATGCCAGGAAGGTTGTTAGGTTAGCGATTAGACTAAAAGCAGTTACCGGCATTGTGTAAGATTCTTTCTTACACTATGCTGGGGGTCTGAGGACGAAGTCGTACTGCTAGGGAACAGGGGTGTAACAGCATTGATGTGTTTCTCTCAGATGACCAGCATGCCAGCTATGCTGCCTCTCCACTCCGGAGGGAGGGGATTAGAAAAGGTAGACCCCAAAAATTGTGCATCCCGACTTACCTTACGGTGGTCCGTAACCAGCGGTAAGTTTACTAACACGGAACCAATCCCAGAAACCAGTTCATACAGGCCGTGTGTGACCGGCCTCAAGCAGTTGTCCCCTGGGCTCTGCGGTCACGCAACATTAACCCTATTTCTTTTTCAGGTACCCGAAGAATCAATCAACTTCCACGGTGTGGGCAGCCGGGAGTAACAACCGCCCATACACTTCCAAAAGCACACGAAGCCTTCCTGAGCATCATTTCTCTTTACTCATATCACCTCCTCATCTTGTTTCTCTACTACAGTTAGTACTGTTCTGCAGGCTAGTGAGTCATCTTCACTTCACTGTGTGATCACAAACAACGGTGAGAGCCATAGAAACACTCCAGATAGCCTTTTAAAGGTCCGTCATCAACTTCATATAGGAGCATTTAACGTCAGGACCCTCTGCCAAATCGAACAACAGGCATCACTAGCACGAACTCTGGAATCTCGAGCCATGGATGTATGTTGTATTTCGGAGACACGGATACAAGACCCGAGTGTGGTCATTCACTTAACCTCACCCGGTCAACAAGGTGAATCTGCGAAATTCACTTTAAGGGTGTCAGGAGACCCTTCCGCCAGTTCGCGAGGACTCGCAGGTGTAGGGATAGCACTGAGTGTTAAGGCGGAAAAATCACTTCTTGACTGGATCCCAGTAGATAGTTGTATGTGTGCGGTCCGTCTGAATGGGTCCATTAAAAGAAGGAAAGACGGCGCTACCCGTCGTTGCATTTTCGTAGTCTCCGCTTACGCCCCAACAGACTGCAGTTCGGATGAACTAAAGGATGACTTCTACCCAAAACTGTCTAATTTGCTGCAAAAAGTAAAGCGTTCAGATATAGTTGTTTTAGGAGGCGACTTCATTGCCCAAGTAGGGAAGTTGTGCCAAACTAAGAAGTATGTAGATGGTACTATGGAGTTCCCTTACCGAGGAACCGACAACGGTGATCGTCTTCCACAGTTCTGTTCAGATAATCATCTGTTCCTAGTCAGCACTAACTTTAGGCACAAAGAGAGACATCACATAATCTGGCGACCTCCATCACCAAATCAACACTGAACTCAGATAGATCATATAGGGTATTGTTGGCGAGGGTCATTAGAAGACTGCCGCTCCTTCTGGTTCGCGCACGTTTATGTTTACGACTAAACGGACATAAGAAATTGACAGCAGCGAAACAGCTACATCCCCAACTAGGTGAAGACACCGAGTCCCTATTTAAGGAAGAAATAGCGAAAGGAGTTTCTGAGGTCGACAGCAGGACTTCCCCTGAGGTAGCCTGGCACAACATAAAGTTAGCTGTAGACACATCTGTAATAGCTGTTAATAAGCTAAAACCAAAAGTTATTAAGAGCCATTGGATCTCTACCGCCTCATCCGAACTGATTGACGCAAGAAAACTGATTCCGGCGAGCTCCGATTATGATGAGGAGCGAAAGCTACTCAAACAAAAACTAACAAGAAGTCTTCGCAACGACCGTGATGAAAGCGAAAGAAATGGAAAAGGCATCGGCGATTGGTAACACCAGACAACTACTTAGGCGTATCGGGGAAACAGGTGGTAAAAGGCAAACGATAAGTGAAACAATCTCTGAGAAAAATGGGACCATAATTATCTCCGAGGATAGACGACTGGAGAACACTGGGAAAAAACACTATGAGGAGCAATTTTTATTTTATTTATTTTGATTTTGATTACAGCTTGATTCCGCACCGTATTTTTGGTACAGGTATGGAATTTTCAGCATGTGATATCGGTAGCCCATAGATATCAGGTGTGCGTCGGCAGGGGATCGAACCCCGGACCATGTGCATGGTCGGCGAGAGTCCTTATCGCTGTGCCACCGACCCACAGGCCTACATCCACGCTCAACTTGCCGAACATCCAACACCTCCGTGAGTCGGATATAGACACAGGTCCTCCCTCCCTAACCGAGGTTACTAAGGCTGTCAGTAGTCTGAAACGAGGCAAAGCAGCAGGACCTGATGGAATGACTCCAGAGGCATATAAATACGGTGGTGACAGCTTACCGTCTGCATTAACTGAGGTACTAAGAAGCGTCTGGGAATCAGAGGAGATTCCTTCGGGTTGGTGTAAGTCACTGATTATCCCCATGTACAAGAAGGGAGACAAGTCTTCCTGTGATAATCACAGAGGGATTAGCTTGATTAATATAGTATCTCAAGTCCTAGGCTCAATAATATTACGTAGACTAAGTGGTGCTCGGGAGGCACAAACACGAGAGAGACAGGCCAGGCTTTAGTCCAGGAAGAGGGTGTATTGATCATATCTTCACCCTCCGACAGATTCTAGAACATAGTCATTCCTACCGGCGTCCAACAATCATTATGTTTCTTGACCTAAGGGCAGCATTCGACTCTGTCGATCGAGAAGTTTTCTGGAGATGTGTGTATGTAAAGGGAATTCCGAGAAAATACATTGCGCTGATCAAGACACTCTACTCGAACTCAAGCAGCCAGGTGAGGGCTTACGGCGAGTTGTCATCTGAAGTGGTGACGACTAGTGGTGTCCGTCAGGGATGCCCACTATCCCCATTTCTATTCAATTTCATCACAGATGTTCTTATGGACTTAACCCTAAGTGACTTCAGAGACTCAGGGATTGACTTGCTACCAGAGAATAATCTCGTTGACTTAGAATATGCAGATGATATAGTCCTTCTAGGCGAGGACGCTGACGAAATGCAGAGTCTTCTAAACACCTTGAGCTGCAATCTACGAATGTTTGGCATGCGATTCACTCCCGCTAAATGTAAGATGATTTTACAGGACTGGACTACACTGACTCCTAGATTAGAAATAGGAAGAGAAGTGGCAGAGCACGTTGACCACTTCACTTACTTGAGAAGTATCATCAGCCCCAACGGGCTGATCTCTAACGAAATCTCCGCACGAATACAGGGGGCTAGTTTCGCATATGCCAGTTTACGCCGTCTCCGGCGTAGAAGTGATATCCGGCTATCGACCAAGGGGCGAGTGTACTGCTCATCAGTCTGCTCCATCCTCCTTTATGGCTGTGAGACCTAGCCACTGAGAGTGGAAGACATGAAAAGATTAGCTGTCTTTGATCATAGGTGCCTGCGTTCTATTTCCCGTGTGAAGTGTTATAATAGGTGAGCAACATTGAGGTTAGGCGTCGAGTTCTAGGTAACAGGGGAAATCAATCGACGAGGTTGTGAAGTTACATCGACTGAGACGGTTAGGACATGTGTTACGTATGCCCAGTGATCGCCTTCCTCGACGGGCAATGTTAGCTGACATAGGGTCAGGCTGGAAAAGAGCTAGCGACAGTCAAACCGAAACCTAGCACCACTCAATGAAATCCACAACAGTTAGTTTAAGTCAGTCACGTAGGAAGGTGTAGATTTCCTGACTGGTTGGGGTCCTCGGGACGGTAAAAACCAATGAGGGCTGAGACAATTGGTGATATGGCTCAAAATCGTTCTCAATGACAGCGCAGATGCATCTACTTCTTGTGACTTATAATACCCAAAGAAACTATGTTGCTCTTCGTTATTACTATTCCTTTTGTCTCATATCCCTGTTTACTGTCTCTATTATGCATTTCTTCTACTTTCTCCTCTTGCTTTGTGTGCTACATGGAGTGTGGCGACTTGAACTGCCGCACATATGTGCTAAGTTCTATGTCGAAAACAGACAGACAGTGAATTTTGCATATTTTGTGAGAGCCAGTGACTGTTTGGAGGCAACAGCGTCAAAGCAGGTAAACATACTTAGCAAGAACATTCACAAAATCGTCTGTGACTTCCTACTTTGAGAAATTGAAGGAAATCATTGCAGCCACTGTATTCGGCGTACACCTTGGAGAGGCCAAATATCACAAATCAGACCTGTAACCCCGACCTTCAACCACCAGACTAACATTAAATCGGTATCAGTAATAACCTTTATGACTTTCGACGTACTATTGAAAGTTCATCCTCTACCCTTCCGTCGACATTCACACTTCTCTTTAGATGCACTAACTATTCGAATTGTAACGGTTTACTCATGAGGGTGGTTGACGACACAGTCTTCTACCAATCTAATATTATTTAACGCCCAGACAATACAGAGCATGCCTACAGACAGTAACCAATTGCGAAAAGCTGTTTGTTAACACACAACAGGATTGATTTGCTTGCATAATGAATGCCGAAAGATGTTTCCACACTCTTCTCCACATTCAGTCGTGAGTAAATTGGGCGGTTTCCTAACTTCAATAATTACTTCATAATTAAATAAATAAAATTCAGTAGGATTCTCATTGTCGTATCTATAACTTTATCTTTTCATTTCAGCTCACTGGACTGAAAAAGCCACTTACGTGCTATTCTGGGGTGGAGCATCAGTCCTTTCTGCTCTTGCAATATTTACCTACGGTGAAGAGTTTGTCGATCGGCCACGATTTTTTCCAGACTAAAGAATTCGCCAGTTTACGTCGAAGTAAATGAGCAAACATGCAAACACGATCGTCAATTTATTCCTTTTTCCCTGAATTCTTTTTATTAAAAAAACACATCTGCTTCAAATTGACATAATTTTTTTCACTGAAGGACTTCGTGTTAATACGCTTGACGAATTGTTGTTATAGGTTACTGAATGCAGTTAGTACAATCTTGTGTATGTGATATGACAGAAAAAAGCCGTAGCAGTTTCTTTGCTGATGAACAGGTTTGACCTCAAATTCGATGTTGTTTCACGTTTTCTGAATCATGTCACTGATAATGGGTTTTACTTTTCTTTGTCTGTCTGTTTGACTCATTTATGTGTGTGTATGTATTTGCTTTTCTACTAAATTGACTGATTCACACATTAGCACTTCTTGGTGTCAATATATGATTTTTTAAAGATTACCTACACAACTGTGATGTGTTAACGATAACATTCTATTGATTGAAAGGGGTTTTTCTATTACGAACATATTTGATGAGAATAAATATTTTCTGTGAAACTTTCCTACAGACTTATACTTTCTGAAATCTCAGGCATCACTTCAGGTTGTTACTCCTCGCGATAATAAATAATAATACTCATGCCGCCAGCTTTCTTGAGCGGGCAGGAGTATAATGTCAGACAACACAGTTGCCCAACTTCTGCGTATTGTCACAGATGATGTAGCAAACGGATATGAAGCATGAAGATAAGTTCCTAAAACTATTGTCACCGATTGCATTGAAAGGTCAAAATATGATGTGCAAACTCATCACACACGCAGTGAATGTGATACTGTATTAATATTTGGATGAAATGTCGAGCACAATATATTGGTCATAATCTTACTGATATATTCACACGACTTTTTAACTTGCTTTACGTACTCTTTCCCCCTCTTCTTTATGATTGCAATTTGCAACATAACCGGTATGGGGGTTGCGTCATTTCAATTGCACATGCTTGGTGTTGGTTTGATGAAGAAAGATGCGGCGACCAACCTCTCTCTTTATCTCCAATTAACTACATTACATTTCAATACTTTTGCTACCCCGTTGTTTGATCAAATGCATTGCAATTGCCGATGTTTTTTGCAGACTAATTAATTTCTCAGTCATGTTTTGCTAGCTGTAGCTAAATTCCTACGTCTCGATAATCGACCTGCTAGTTTGTCCTATGTAATTGATCTCACAGATATCATATAGTGTTCGTTAAACTATATTATTTCCCCTAGTTGGATCTATCGGGTCACTAACTGGACAAAGTTTGTCTCTGAGTGAGTTAATTAGTTTTTATGCCAGCGTTATTACGAATCGTACGTAGGGCCTCTGATATCCCTTCTAACTCGAAAGTGAACTGGATCCCGCCTACTAGTGAATTCCTGTGTGGAAAACTTAGGGATATGTCCAGATTTCAGTCACAATGAGTAAGTCATCCACACAACCTAGCGGCACTATTAGACATTCTAGGAGCTTTACGTTACCAGCTGTTCATATATATATATATATATATATATATATATATATGAACAACTTCCCATTGATTCAAATAAAAAGATATTTTTTATATATGTCCTGTATATAAACCATTGATGATTTAAAGTAAACGATGAGTGAATGATTTTCTTTTCTCTCAGTGACTTCTTCAGATTCACACAGACATATCTATATTATCCAAGAAATCAAATTGTATGAATTAATAACAATAATACTGACTGATTACAAGTGGAAATATCAGTGATACAAAAAATATGAGAAAGAAAAATATAGAAAGAAAAAATGTACATAAAATATCCGAATCAATCAACTGAGTGAGTGAGTACAACTAAATTAGAATTCATAAAAAATATACATATATATATGATGTGTGTATTGGCGGGCTGGGATGGAGTGGAGGGTTGTGTAATAAAAAAATGGAGGAGAAATGTGTAACACTATGCAATTCATCATATTGAATATCACAGGATATATTCTCATTGTTATTATTAAATATTTTATTCAATGTTATAAAGAAAAAGATTGATCATAAATAAGAAATTAAGTTTCTATGTTTAAATGAGTAATAAAGTAATAACACACAGTTGAATTCATGTTGTAATACTTGGTTTGTTATCTACTCTTAACAAGGCAAAGTTGTTCTGCAGTTCACCATGAGATCTTGTAGAATAAATTTTATTTCATCTCCCTTCATCTAATAGATATCTGTTATTATCTTCAAATTGTCGTATTAGGCGACAGCGGAGATGAGATCGTTTCTAAGGATGTCGGAGACTTCGCAGAGATAATAGTATGACAAACAGTATTATCTGAAAAAGGATCTTTATTTGGCAGATGATAGATTACATCATCGTTTGGTTCAAAAGATGCATGATCATCATCACCATCATTAGGTACTGAGAGGAGAAAGTGCTCTGATACTTCATCATTTAAGCTTGAATGGTGTTTTCCGTTGTGTTGAGCATAATTGAAACTCAACCTCTTCGATTGTATACAATCTGTGTATTATAAATAAGAAACAACAGCGGTAAAGGATACGAAATAAACTGACCGATTACTTTGAAAAAAGTACACTAGCTGATTTGGAATAAATGCCACTAGCACCTCTATGTAATAAGCGGAACAAAAACTACAATCCAATTAGCTCTCTAAAAATAAACATGAAGCAACATTGTGTCTAACTTTTACTAAATACTAATATAAGGGATGATAATAATAATGTAACAAATCTATTTTATATATATATATATATATATATATATATATATATATATATATATATATATAATCATAATTTTGACAGGTTAAACTAAAAGTGATCTTTCCTACAGGTAAATTTATTCGTCTGCTGAAACATACAATCATGTGACCAATCTCGTTTTACATACTGAATAACAAAAGTTACTAACCGACCGACTGATGGAAGAATTTTTTTTAAATTTCCTTCGCGTTCCCCAGTGGAACATAGGGCTCTAAGCTATTGACTTGAAGTTTCTGTAGCGGTGTTTATTTTTACAGGATGGGGTTGCTAGCCTCATGCCCAACCTTCCCTCTTTACCAGTCTTATTACTGGATAAGTGAGGTAAAGGAGTGCGTCGGCCGGGGATCGAACCCTGGACCATGTCCATGGTTGGCGAGCATGCTAACCGCTATGCCACCGACGCACTGATTGAAGGATAAAAATAGACTTTTCCAGACACATCCAAAGTTGGCGCTATTACGTTAAACCATACAACAATAAAAAATCAATGTGTTTCAAGGTTTCAAATCCTACTGTTCCTACTTCAACCTGGGCGACTTCAACTACTGTGTAGTATCATCATCTCCCACGGAATAGTTGCATAGCTCCAGAGTCTTTCTGACTGAGTTTCAACCTAGAACTTTGCACAGTAGTGCAGCAGTTCAGTTCAAGTTGCCATAAAGATAGTGAAAAGAGAAAGAAAAAAGAAATTCAAAAGAACTATAGTAAGCATAAATGTGCGGGAGAAGGAGTAACAACAAAGAAAAACATAAGGATTTAATGTAGCTGTGCCAATAGGACTAATTTGGAGTCATATAACACCAAGAGTCTCTAACCCATTGAGTCTTACCACCCCAGACTCCAACCAACGTGACTCAAACGATTTGTGAAAGATTTCATAAATTGATGTCAGGTTTTGGTTTGACCACCTTTAACACTTTTTCAACTCAGTCATATGTCAGCTAACATTTCTAAATGTGGATAGGCGGTGGCTGGCTGCGCAGATGGATTAATATGGCAAAAGATAAATATTCATTCAATCTAATTCTGTCGCGATTTGAAACCAGATTGGTTTACCCGAGTCAACTAGCCATATGCCCACATTCAGGGTCCTAACATCACTATTATTCCAGTTGATTCCTTGCGCTAATCCCAAGAATATTAGCTCCTTTTTCATAAACTACTTTGACATATAATCTGGAAAAGTTTGATGAAACCATCTCGGGTTTATAAAACAATAACTAGTAATTCAGTTAACTTAGCCAATAATTCAGCAGCATCATGCCTAAATTATTTTGAGCCAATCTATTAGACTCTGTTGCTATTTTTAACTTGCTGTAGAGTAAAGACAGTTTTTACAAATTCGGAGGATTAATCCCTTTGTCTCTTTCGTATTTAAACTAGATAGTGGTCAACTGCAACGCAATGGTAAACCAACTTAAGTTGTATGCCCAATATTCCAGCTGTCACTTTTGAGAAGTTAACGGAGTTACATCCTTCTTGAGGGTCACTTCACTTCAGTAGCGTTACAGGGGCCCAAACACTTGACGATTATTACCTATCTCACCTACTGGTGTTAACTTATTTCCCGACCCCCCACCTCCATCCCCGTTATGTCTGGAGTCTGTTAGGATCGATTCAGATGAAGCTAAAAACATCCACTCGTATTTTACAAACCTTTGCCTACAATTTGTCAAGTACCTTAACTACTGTTTCCACAGTAGACTTCCTTAGGATGACTGTCACTCTCATAGTCCGATAAATGTGCAGATAACTCCCTCCTTCGCTCAACTGTTTCACCTTTACTTCAATTCATCCATAAACAAACAAGTGTACGGACTAATGCTTCTTCACATAAATTGAGTAAGACGGTTACTGGACTCAGAGACAGGTACAAACATGTGAAAGAAAAATGTTTTCAGATCTAGTTAATAATAATAATCTAATTTATTCCAAAAACAGTACTTAATGTACTTAAACAGTACAAAATGGAATTCTCAGCATTTGTCACCATATGGCGTCTGACTTTCCCTGACATAAAGTGTACTACCTTCTTCCTGAGAAATAAGAATGCAGCCATTTGACAACCCAACAGCCAGTTTCAGTAAGCTTGTTTAACAAAAGGTCCCTAAGTATTGAGTCGAAAGCAGATGTGTAATCTAGGAAGGTGCAGCGAAAAAATTTAGCCACCTTGTCTAAGCTGGAGACAATGTTATGACTGCAGCTGCATCTAAAGTACTTCAACTGTGTTTATAGGCGAATTGTTTGGGATCGTTAAAGGCTTTGAGTGAAGGCTGACGACTAATTAAGATTAACTTTTCCATAGCTTTTAGCAAAGGAGAGGTAATAGCAATATGTCTAAATTTAAAACATGTTCCAGTTGACGACTTAGGCATAGGTACAATTTTAATGTCTTTCCAAACGGCTGGCAAGACATTTCTGGAAAAAGATTCATTAAATATGTCCATGAGAGGATAACACTTTTTAAGGATTTACAAGAACAGAGGAGGAAAGAATGGAGTGAAACGGCTAGACGGTACATAAAAGAATAAAGGATAATTATATTATGTCTAATATGATAAATAATGAATACAACACTACTGCTGCGATTGACTTCCGGCCATGTCGTTAAGGATCTATCATAAATGATCTAGAAGATAAGTTTAGCTACTCTTCAATTAATGTTACTCATTCAGAAAACCAATGACTTTGTCACGTTTGGATCCATTAAGTTACCTCTTGTTATGATTGACTTTAAGATTACTCTATACTATGATCAATCCCTAGAGCTACAACTATGAAGGACACATGTATACCAAATGAACTGTAGTCAAGATTTGACAGAATAGTTCTAAAATATTTGGGCGCCGAGTGAGAAGTAGACATTTGTTCCCTGAAGAAGTTCGGATTAGATTGCCGAACGAAACGTTGGAATTACTCATTTCAATATCGTTGAGATTTTACAAATATATTTTTTTTTTATTAAAGACACATGTATACATTGAAAATAGACTACATCATATCCAAGCTTGGTGATCGATAGATAAATAGATACTGACTAGTCCCTTAAATACTACATAATTAACTGCTGTTAAATATCAGTGATAATCGTCTAGTAATTTCAAACACAAAAGATGAAATGCTGAAACTCACCAGATAACATAGATGACGAATCACAAGACGGTGAAGAAGAACTAGCCATATTATTATTATTGTTACGATTTACATGATTTGTAGAATTTATCATATTTTTATTCTTGTCAGTAGTAGTAGTAGTACTAGAAATAGGAGTATCAATTTGCTGACTACCATTCACAAGTTGTGCATTGCCTCCTGCATCTTCATCTTGATTTGCTTGTTTCAGGGGTGATGTCATCTTCAGCATCATAATGCGGTTTTTTTCAACCAGTGGTTCAGTATTATCTTCCTTTGTGTACCCACTACTATTACTACCAAGAGAATAAAATGTCGTCACTGTTGATAATGCGGGTGGAGGCGTCGGCGGGGATGGTAACGGTGTCGGTGGTGTTAGACTACGATTACTGATAATTGTTAAACAACAAGGATTCTGATCATAGTTACTACCTCCAACACTACTATTATTCACTGAACGTGTAATCCACACATTTTCAATAGTACTTAGAATATTATCAGCTGAACAATTATTTCCATGACCTAAAGATAGTAATAATTTATCATCTAACCCGAGAATACGATCACCAATTTGAATATCAGTTCTAGATGCACATGAGTTAGGTTCAATGCGTACAACCACGGGTCCACTTACACCTGGACCATCAATTAATCGTAGGCCTAAACGATTCTGAGTTGTGGCATTATCATCATTTGTTAACACGGGGGCTATGGGTAGACAGATTTGTCGAACATAAAACCCCCCATTAAATCTTTCAGTTAATTCTAAGGCTTTGTCAATTTCATCTTTAGTCAGAAAAGCGGATATACTGTTGTTGTCAATCGACTTGTCGATCTGTTCTTTCTGATAAGCAGTAGTGGTAATTCTATTATTAGTATCTTTCAACTGATTTTCATGTTCTATTGATATATTATTGTTATTATTCAATGTTTCAGTGAACTTCTCAAAGCCAAGTTGATTAGTCCTACTTCGTTTATCCTTGTTCTCCTCCTCTTCATCATCTTGTTGTTCCGGTACTGTATCCATATCACGTATAAAAGCTGGCGGTTCAATAAACGGCATAATGCCACCGAATAAGGCTGGTAATTCTTCTGATGGAGGTGGATATGGTGGACAAATGTCATACTCTTCTGACTGATGGAGTTGCTGTGACAGAGATGATGGTAATGATGAACGGTTTTCATCGGCCCACTAGTAATAGTAGTAGTGTTCTTCTTTTTAAGTGTATGATTATGATTTTTAACAATTGACAGGGGATTCGTATTCGGTAGACGGCCTAATTCAATTGTACAGTATGGTAAAGTAGACAATAATTGAACAACTTCACTTGGATTTAACCAATCCACTGGTTCACGATCTATTGTTAGTAGACGATCACCAGGCTAAAATTGGAAATAAAGAAAGGCGAGAATAAGAGAGAAGCGACGATTAAAACATTTGATTAGTCTTAATCACGAACAAGCATCAGTTAGAGAACTTAATGGAAAAATAAACGAGCCCTGGGGCCGGTGATTATTAATTCATCTTCGAATCTCTTCCTTTTTCAATCCTTTTGTGTTTTAAGTGGAACATAGGGCATCAAACACCGATTGCAGTTTCAGCAGCGGATTTTACTGGCTAGGGTTGTTAGTCTCACGCTAAACCTTTTACTATTTCCCAAACTTGTTACCTTCTAGTAAACTAGGTATAGTTTATGAATGAGTCGCCCAGGAATGAAGAATTGACCACGCCCAGTGCGACTGCAGGGCATCCTATTACTGAATCACCAATACATCGTATCTATGCTCAATAAATATTTTAAGACATCAAAGTAATGGTTAAATAGTGAGTGTTGTATTCTCTCAAATGGACGGTTTACAGATGTGAAGTTTACACATTATCATTCTTCTACCTGAAGTTCAACATTATCTAGGCAATAAAATCCTGAGTCGCGTTATCCTGGAGAGAATAAAGGACACACTGGATACAGAACTCCGACCAGAACAAGCTGGATTCAGGAAAGGCAAATCATGTTCTGACCAAATTGCAACTCTACGCATCATCATCACAGAACAAAGCATGGAATGGCAATCAAACCTCTACCTCAACTTTATAGACTTTGAGAAGGCCTTCGACAGCGTTGACCGCGAAGTAATTTGGAAACTACTCGAGTACTACGGCGTACCCCAAATATTCATCAAGCTTATTCAAAAGCTGTACGACAACGGCACATGTCAAGTGATCCACAACGGAAAACCCAGCGAGGCGTTTGGAGTAAACACAGGAGTCAGACAAGGGTGCTTATTATCACCAATGATATTCCTAATTGTGGTGGACTGGATTATGCGTCAGACAGTGGGAAACGAGAAGACAGGAATATCCTGGACCGACACGAAGAACCTAGAAGACCTAGATTTCGCGCGTGGATGATTTATGTTTGATGTCACGCAACATCGAAGACTTACAAGCGAAAACCGACAAACTGGTCGAAGCAGCCAGCAAAGACAGGACTCCAAGTGAACATAGACAAGACGGAGGTGATGAAAATAACCAACCAACAACAACAGCCAGCATCAACAACAAAATTCGGTCGGATTTTCAATACAAACGTCAAGTCAGTCAGTTCTTCTATACGGATCAGAAACTTGGCGGGCGGGTCACAAAGAATATTTCCAACAGCCTGTTTCAGACCTTTATCAACAACTGTTTTTGCTCTATACTGAAGATCAGATGGCCGGGCCGGAAAGAATCACCATCAAGAAACTATGGGAACAAAAAAAGCAAGAACCAATCGCCCAACAAATGTGCAGGAGAAAGTGGAGATGGATAGGTCACTCGCTGAGGAGACCGCTGGGTGACATCACGCGCGCGTCAGGTCATTGCTCGAGTGGAACCAGGCTGAGAGGGAAGCGGCGACTGGGACGTCAGTGCAAGGGTGACATGGAGGAGATCGTGTGAAGAGGAGTTGAAACAGTATGGACTAACTAACATGGATGCAAGTGAAAAGTACAGCAAAAGACAGAAGCACGTGGAGACGTGCAGTTAAAGACCTATGTTCCATTAGGAACCCAAGGGAACAATAATGATAATATAATAATCTGTGCATTTTAAGTGATTATTCACCAGAAGTTATAACCACCGTGTTATTTGGAACATACACCTGATTATGGAATTTACATGAAGTGATATATTGTATGTCTGTAAATATATAACAACAGAAAATATGCACAAGTATATTTATAATCTTCACCGTTCATATACAACAACGACACTGCTCTTGATGAGAAACCAATGTAAAAAACACAAATTTATTGTTGAATGAACAATCCTCAAAATTAATTTGTTCTGTGATTCTAAGATTGAAACGCTAATAAGCCTAAAATCAGTCAAGCAACTGCATACATTCGAAACAGACATGTATATTGTGTACACATATTATTCGTCCAGTGATAATTTAATTGGTTTGTTATATAAGTATAAAGAATTGCAAGTCAATTGACCAATACAGCTATTTCGTGTGTCAGGCTATGAATGGGGATGGTATTACGTAGTTGCTGAGGCTGGAATTTTTTAAAATTACTATTATTATTAAAGCAAAAACTTCATACACCATAGGTGACAAAACATTATTATTACTATATCCTTTAATTCCTAGAGGAACATAGGGCTACAGCCATGCTTCTCCATTGCCTTCGGTTCTCTGCCAACTTTTTCACCCCGCTCCATGCTTTCATCTCCTCTTCACATAACCTCCTCCAAGTCACCCTTGCACTGACGACCAACTCGCCGCTTCCCTTTCGGGTTCCACTCGAGCAATGGCTTTTCTAGTGATGTCACTTGATGGTTTCCTCAGCGTATGACCAGCCAATCCATCTCCATTTCTTCCTACCTATTTGTTTCACAACCGGTTCCTGCTGACTCATTTATGTGTTCTTTTCTTCAATATATCAAGTGTGTTCGGTGTGATTGTGTTGTTATCTTGCTGATTAAAAGTAATACATTGGTGTTTCAAGCGTCATTCGTAAATAAAAAGTAATAGTATTGTTTTGTATGTGACGAATATAAATCAATCATGAAAATAAATTCAATCAGTGGACTATGTATCTGATATTAATGCTTACCATAATCATGCCAGAGCGATCAGCTGGACTACATGGTTGTATACTCTCTACAATCAGTCGACTATGCGAATCCCATAATTCTTGCTGATTCGCTTTACGTACACGTAGACCGAATGCTGCCGTAGCTATATCGTCATCATCATCAGCAACGGCATTATCAGTGACGCCAGCAACTGCTCCTTGATCATTTGATGGAAGAATTGGCAACACTCCGACTGCTGCTGCTCCACATAGAGCATTTATACCCTCTGACTGACATTGACGACGTTCCAACACAACGACATAAACATGTAATCGATTTCTTGGATAGGCTAGAGTATTTTGAGTGGAATAAAACTTATTTTAGAAAACGGAACAGAAACATCTCCCCCACTCCGATTGAATTACGTAATAATGCGAATAGAACACGGGATATATATATATACATATATACTAAAGCATGCTATAAAACAGTCTTAAATTATTCTGACTGACTATTTACCAAATCCCATTTCTTTTTTTAAAAAACTGACAAGGCAAATTATTATTATTATTTTTTATTATTTAACTTGAAAGATGTTTAGAGACAATGAAACAAACCAACAGGTGAGTAAAATTTTTTTTTTTTCTGAAATCTATGCTCAGCAGAAAATATGTAATGTATTAAGCCTTAGCTTATCTACAACATAAACACACAGAATAATGAGGGAATTAGAGACACTTCAGAAGATAAAAAATTTTTTTGACCAGTTTTTCTACAAAATAAGGAAAATGACTCAGCAGTATGGATGTAGATATGCATGCATGTACATGTGTACGGACTGATTCTGTTCGTCTATACAATGCACAGTAGCATTTCATGCATACACGCATGCATAACGATAATAATAGTAATAAGTTGTGTAGTAGAAAGTGTTCAACAGTATATACATTAAGTAACTAGATTACCTTATCATAAGTTGTGGAACCTATGTCAATGATAAAATACGCCATGGAGAAAGAGAGAAAATCCTACTTGGAAAGTATGATACTATCAACCACAACATAGACTAATACTACTACTATTACTGCTGATTCCTTTTACAACCAACTGTTTATCAGAGTTTTAGCAGAGAAGTGAACACGGAATAGATACACGTACACTTTTGAGTAGAGAAAAAAAAGGAGAGGAGAATCAACGTTTATACGAGAATCAAGTGAATTATGTGTAACACAGCAGTATGTATCATGTGCATATGTATCATTATTAAAAGAAGTGAGTACTATACTTTCTGACGCACACACCCAAAGCATACAAACAAACATTCTTTGAGCGTACATATGTGTGTATCTAAATGTTTGTTTATATGCTTTCCGAAGTGAAGACGGTAAGTGGAAGAGGCAGAGAGATGGCTGTTAATTTCACCGTCAATAAACAAGACTAAAGCCTTCTTCACCATCACTTGAAACGTCTATTTCCACTGCTTCCTTCATCAGTACATATTTTTGGAGGTACTGTGATGTTGAATGTGTTCCATTCTTTGCCTGTTTGTTTTATACATCAACGACTGGTGCTGTTATTTCTGAAAATAGTATTACTAAGACGCCTACATATGTTTTCTATTTATAACAATTGTGATAACTAATAATGAGATGTATAAGCTGCAGAAAATTGGCATTCTGAACCTAAGAGTAATAATAATAATGACGAAGGTAAAAATGACGACGCCAACGACAAAAACATGGCCAAGTGTGTACCCCATGAGGATGTCCACAAAACACAACAGAGAAAACGGTCCCCACATTAATAATGCAATATATTAGGTGTGATTACGTATGTGTATATAAATGTATACATATAAATAACAGTTGAATGCATTGGCATGCAATCCACCAAAACAAAAGAAATAAATGCACAGTGACGGGATGATCAGAGTGATAAACAAGCGGAATGCACAGACAACAGTGTTACAACAAGACAATATAATGTTAGCAGATCATATCAAGAGAATTCAAAAGACAGAGAGAGAGGGGACGGGGAAACAAAGAAGACAGAAAAAGAAAGAAAAGTAAATTCTTTACAAATAGGATATAAAAAAAGATAATGTCATAATACAATTCTATGAAATTCTTCAATTATATCGCGATCTAGTTAATGCTAGCCGTCAAGAGAGTAGTACTTCCCAGATGCTAAACACTACTGATTGACTGAGATGAGCAGTTAGCTACCAGTCACATCACATCCAGTAGTGCTTCCTAGCCAGACGGAAGTGATGCGAGCATTCTGACGACTAGTTCACTCATTTAGGGCCAATCACTTCAGCTCATGAGCTCAAAGAGCCAAATAACTTCAAACTGGCCCAATTCTGATTAGCCAGCTACTTGAACAAACTAGTAATGTGGCGTGTGCTACTGATAGGATTTATCAGTAGTATATAAAAAGACGTTCATCAACATAAAAATACCGAATAGCGGAGAAAAAGATATGATGTCAGAGAAAGCAAGTGATTCAGCGTAGCGGAAAAATATGGAAGACACAAAAAGAAGACAAAGAAACACAATATGAAGGGTAGAAGTAGCAGACATAACACAGAAGATCTGTGCAAATTGTGAATGGAAGATAAGGAGTATATAATTTCGTCATATAGCGATACCAAATCTCAAAGAAACATTACTTTACAAAGTCTCTTGTCTTCTATCGTTACAGTAACATACTGAATCAAATCGTGATAAGAACAATTTTAGTTTACAAAAAATTTCACCGGGAACTGTGTAAACAACCGATCGCTAATAATTTGCAAGTTAAGAGTGATTCTGTGGCGGTAGTTCATCACGCGTGCAGATTTCCAATTTTCATCATAAGATCCATGTTAGCAATCAAACACTGCACATTATCCACTTCACTGAATACGTTTAACAACAAATAAAATTGCTCGTTAACACAGTCAAAAGTAAATAAGCATCCTGCTCACGTGTCAACTCCAATTGTATTTACCAGTTCATCTGCACTTGCAGTTGTAAGTACACATGAAGGACCAAGAGGAGGTCGTTCACTAGATTTTCCAAGTATATCACTTAAAGTTTCCGTTTAAAAGGCAACAAAGTGTCCTCAAGTGCAATTACCAGACACCTAAGTGACAGATCAGGTTTTCAAAATATTCAGTACACAAAGAAAACCATGGTTACTTCGGTTCGCAGAACCCATTGCCATCAAAAGAGTTTGAACCAACCTGTGTATGCAGAAAGATAGTGTGACTAATCTCTCACTACCCTGGTAACCGTAAGTTGACAGAATCAACCAATCAGAAGAAACATCTGAACTAATTACAACTACTTTTAGGTCGATTAACTGAAATTAAAATCTCTTTCAAACACCTGTAAAATCGTATTCAAGAAAAGAATAAAATACTCTGAACGACAATCGGGATTCTTTCATAACGCCTATATATATATATAAAACATACCATGACGAGATGGTGCAGTTTTATGCCGTCCAATCAATAATTTCACTTCACTTTGAGCATTCTATTCAAAAAAAGGCAAGGGAAAGAAAGAACAGAAAACATAGGCGGTTAAAACTATTGCATAAGAGAGTGGTGAAATGACTATAAAGACTTCATTTATCATGAGGGAGGTGGATACTGACAGGTGTTCAAACAATACTGCATTATTACTCTAGGAATTTTAATTTATATTTTTACTAAATAGAATAGTTTTCAACATACATCATTTTAAGTATTGCTCCCAGGATAGACGACTGGATCGCTGGAAAGAGCATTATGAGGAGCAGTTTAATTGGCCCATAGCCACGCTCAACCTGCCGAACATCCAACACCTCCCTGAATGGGATATAGACACAAGTCCTCCATCCCTAACTGAGGTTACTAAAGCTGTCACCAATCTGAAACTAGACAAAGCAGCGGGACCTGATGGAATGACTCCAGAGGCATATAAATACGGTGGTGACAGCTTACCGTCTGCATTAACTGAGGTACTAAGAAGCGTCTGGGAATCAGAGAAGATTCCTTCGGGTCGGTGTAAGTCACTGATTATCCCCATGTACAAGAAGGGAGACAAGTCTTCCTGTGATAATCACAGAGATTAGCTTGACTAATATAGTATCTAAAGTCCTAGGCTCAATAATATTACGTAGACTAAGTGGTGCTCGGGAGGCACAAACACGAGAGAGCCAGACAGGCTTTAGACCAGGAAAAGGGTGTATTGATCATATCTTCACCCTCCGACAGATTCTAGAACATAGGAATTCCTACCGGCGTCCAACAATCATTATGTTTCTTGACCTAAAGGCAGCATTCGACTCTGTCAATCGAGAAGTTTTCTGGAGATGTGTGTATGTAAAGGGAATTCCGAGAAAATATATTGCACTGATTAAGGCACTCTACCATCAATTCAAATGAAAATGCAAGAGATGATAGTGGATTAGGTTGGAAGTCAAATCAAAACATGCCGTCAAACAACCAAATCTTCAACTGTAATTTTCATCTACGCTCTCCACCTAGGATTGTCAGGACTTCAAGAGCCAATGGCTTCAGACTGTTGATTATGACGGCTAAAAACCACTCTCAATATCGCAGATGCACTTACTCTTTGTAATTTCTCCCAGATTTATTAAACTTCTTTTATTCTCCAAGAAATTATTCTTTCTCTTGCACACTTTTCATTACAAAGTGGCAACCTGAACTGCTGCAACCCTATGCAAAGTTCTATCTTCAACCAACTTCGAATGACCTTGGCGGCCTGTTTGAACATTTTTGGGCTACCACATTCCATGTACATTTTGCATCTATTTACTCGTATTTCATTGGTATTTACAAATCACATTATGCATTCTAATCGTATTATCCACTCCCGGGATTTTATAAAACGTTTTAAACCCAAAAACTTTCATATTTGCAATAAACTCAAGAAAAAGCACCATGGAGGTTGGCAGCGTGCCTTAAAATCTACACCCATACATCACACCACTGTTCCAGTTATCATTAGTACCAACTGCCGGTCCCTGCCTAAGAAAATTCTGGATTTTCAGTCCCTGTTGTCATCCAGTACCTACCACAGTACTGGTATTGTCACGCTACAAGAAACCTGGCTCCATGACTCATACGATGACAATATTGTGTCTCTAAACAATTTTAATGTTTTTCGACAAGACCGTGTTTGTTCCAAGAAAAAATGTGGCGGAGGTGTTGCAACTTTTATTCACTCAAAATGGTCCATTTCTAACAAAGTTTGTTTCAAATTCTCGAATGACTTCATTGATTGCATCACTGTGAGATGTCGCCCGAAACACCTGTCAAAATACAAATTCATTTATATTTCTAATGTTTATGTCTCTCCTGGCTGTACCATATTGGATTTATCTATGTTCGCCGATGAATTCACCGCTTTTGCTGCAGCTTGTTTCGAGAACTCTTTATCAATAGTAGCGATTGCTCCTTCCTTATATCACTTGGTCATGACAATATTGTTAACTTTGCCACCCGTCTTGGTAAAAAACTGGATCTAGTATTCATCAATGATGTTGGTATATATGAAGCTCGCAAACGTGCTCCTTTACTTAATTCTGACCACTGCATCATACGTGTACTGCCTAAAATATATTCCAAATCACACAAAGGTGTCCTCTCTCACCTCTACAGTAAAGTTCAACGGAGATGCTACTCAAAAGACAACCTAGACAAGCTCAGATGCATGTTGAAAGACACTAACTGGGACTTATTTACAGAACAAACATTAGATGAAACAATCACAAACACTACCGATTATCTTAAATTCTGTTTCGAAATATGTTGTCCTAAAGAAACATTATTCATTCGATTTGATCGCTTATCTTCGCCATATCTCAAAAAGCTACGTAGAAATAAAGAACTGTTGTTCAAAACTAATGATAAGCCTGGTGTAAAAAAGTTAAACATTCTGATAAAACTGGAAATAAAAAGACTAAATGTTTTATATAATCAAAGATTTTTGTCATGTAAAACCCCTTCTAATTTATGGAAACTTTTCAAAGAAATTACTAACGGTAAGCGATGTATTTCTGTTCCATCTCTTAATGTTGACACTCTTAATAAATCTTTCATACGCTCTTCTGTTGATACCCTTCCAAATGATACAAATCATATTGACAATAACTTTAGTGGTTTTAATACCCTTGATGTGCTTAAATGTCTCCGGTCTCTTAAGCCTTCTCAAAGCCTTGGTCCTGACGGCATACCTGCCATTGTCCTCAGGAATTGTGCTGATATTTTGTGTTATCCTCTTACTAACATTTTTAATGCTTCTTTTTCCGGTAACGTTCTACCTTTTGCATGGAAAAACATTAAAATTATCCCTATACCAAAACCATCTTCTGGTTCTGATATTAAATTTCGGCCTATTGCAATTACTTCCCCCTTTTTAAAATTGATGGAAAAATTACTTTTACTTCGTCTTGAACCCGCTTTGAAACCTTTTAATGATCCTAAACAATTTGCATACAAACATGGTAGAAGTACCTTGGATGCTGCGGTTGTCTTATATCACAATGTTGTCTCTTGTTTAGACAAAGGTGCTAAATATGTTCGTAGTGCTTTCTTAGACTACACATCTGCTTTTGACTCTGTACCTAGGGGCAAAGGCTATACTGTCAGACCCTCTGCACCCCCTTTATTCAGACCTGTCCCCTTGTATCTCATCAGGTAGGACGAGAAGTCAATATAAAAAGTTATATGCTCGTACCACTAAGTATAGAAATTCTACAATACCCTATTTAGCCCGTACTTTATGTGACGAAGACTCTGTTAGACGTGAAACTTACAAGTTACTATGTAATTAGCACAGTGAATCTACCCTTTCATCGTTCATCTTTCAGTATTTTATGGTGTCACACTTTCTATCCTTTAATTGTTACTCTGCTATTTTATTTTAGTCGGTATTACTATTATTACTACAATTTTGTACTTTATGCATATTTTTCTCCGTATGGCATACAGTATTTTGCTACGTAGCTGCTATAACAATCGTTTTATTACTGTTATGTAATGTGTATTTTCAATTTTTTTTGTCGTTTTTGAGTAAATTAGATGCAATATTGTACTGAATGCTGAAAATTCCTTGCTGTATCATTTGTACTGTTTTTGGAATAAAGCAAATTATTATTATTATTATTATTATTCATTTAGTTAGCAACACACTGATTTTCAGAGTAAAGCTATTGAAGCAGAGATGCAAAGAGACAAAAGAAGAAACAGTCAAGTCTAACAGCAGTACAGAAGAAGAAAAGAATGTTATAAAAGACCGATAAAAAACGTCCGTAGTCAAACTAGAAGAATCAATTGATTTTTCAATCTGAAAGGAATGATGAAAGTCTTAGAAGCCTACGTAAAGGAAAATGAAGGCTTGAAAAATACATATAATAATACCTTCAGAAACATATATTAAAACACTTAAACAAATGCCAACTGCCTTACTTTTGCTGCTACATTATAAATAAATCAGAAATTTCTGATAGTATACGTGTTTCATCAAGAGGAATTTATCGAAAAGGATATTCTTTGCTCAATTATTTTTTAGACTTCGAAACTTGAGTTTTATAGTTTTCTTTGTCTTCTGCTATTTGTCGTAAGGGTAGTAGAATTTTCCAGATATCTGGGACAAAATCTAGATTGGCTGACCCGAATAAGATAAGAAATCTAGAGAATAGTTCATTCATAGCACTACATGCAGTTACACACAACCATACAATAGGATGACAGTTCTAATATCTAATGTCACAGGGTGGAGGGAGAGATTGATAACAGAAGCTTTATTTATCGAATCAACTGCAAATACGTGTAATAGGAATGATTCAACACCTGTCCCAGATATCTGGATAAATTCTACTACCCTTACGACGAATAGGAGAAAACAAAGAAAACTATAAAACTCAAGTTTCGAAGTCGCGTGATTAGAATTGCGCATGGCGCAATTTGTTTTTTCCTTAAAAATGGAGAATTAATGTTAATCCTGACAGTTTACAATCTCTTCTATACTAAGGGATTTCGAAGGGGATGTAGAAGTTTTGCGAATTTCGCTTTTGATATATTCGTCATCACCATCAACAAGATGTATAAGAGAGGCTACAACGTAAGTAACTTCTGTTCAGAGAAAGAGAGATCTTGTATGATCTTTTGATTCATATTGAGGGAACCTGAAGGGTGTGAAGGAAGAATGAGGAACTTCCCCGATGAACAATTCAATACAGAAAACTATGCATACCCATAAACAAGCGAAGGCCTATGTAATATGACATATAAACTGACCTTCAACAGATTGACAACTTCATCTGATTTGGCTAATCGCATGTCCCAACCGTTAATTTCCAAGATAATATCACCAACTTCCAGTAAATTCGATCGAGCTGCAGGACTATTCTCAGTCTACAAGTGATTGTGTAACAAGAGAAAGAAATTTTTTAAAGACAAAGTAAAGATAATGCCAAACGGAAATAATGAAGAACTAAAGAAAATGAGTAATCATTATAACCCGTAATCTTTTCTTCACTTTTACACTAATGAAAACGAAGAGGAGACTATCGTAAAAGATAAAGCCTGAAGTGAATGTGCATAACACTGAAATCAACTGTTCGTCATATTGTAACGGCAGAAGACAAGGGCCAGGCAACGGATCGTTTATTACGGAAATCAACACATTTATATATTTTCATGTGCATTATTATAGTTTATTTAAGCAAACAAACACAGTCTTCTGACTGGTTGTTTCTGACTGAATTTAGCATCTCTTTGTGGCCGTTTCTTGAAAGTCAGATCATCTATAAGCTAATTGCATCCGCCTACGCAAAGCCTTTGTTTTCATTT
This sequence comes from Trichobilharzia regenti, assembly GCA_944472135.2. Taxonomy (NCBI): domain Eukaryota; kingdom Metazoa; phylum Platyhelminthes; class Trematoda; order Strigeidida; family Schistosomatidae; genus Trichobilharzia; species Trichobilharzia regenti. Next base: position 31,605,646 of record OX235266.1, read on the forward strand.
TTCTCAAGACCAATATTTGCGACGCAAACATTGACGTGAATTACTGTCTACCAACTTTGGCTAGCAGCCAGCTCTCACCACAATATTACCCGAGACCTTATAGTTTTTGGTTTCGATTGTCAGTTTAAACTCTCTCCCCCAACACACACACACACACACCAACTAGAGTGTATACCATTTCTTGGTTCACTGCTCTCTTATCTTCATTAACACCGCACATTGAAGCAAACGGAGGATAGGCATTCGTATTACAGGTTACTGATCACCTTCGTCAATGAATCTATTTATTTGACAGGAGGGGTATCAGCCCTTTTCGATTTTGGAGACAAACCTTGATGACAAGTGTCAAATATACACATGAAACCAAGGTCCACGACTTCAAGTTAAATGCTGTCTCCAATCTCCTTATATGAAAACCTATCAGTATTTTAATCTGCCTGATTGATTTATGAATCAATAGTCCGTATTAAATACGACAGAGTAAGCAAGATAAGCAGATATATCTATAGTATACAATGGATTTTATGAGTAAACTATGCACATGGCTACCAGAATAGTATTAGTGTTCAATGACTTGGAAAAAACCAAAGTAAATGGCATAGGAATGAGAGATAGTCATGTTGAGTTAACACTTGTTAATGCAGCACAATTTTCTCAGAGGAAGGAAAGTGAAGCTAAGTCTGTTCTATACTATCCGGAATAATATACGTTGTGACAGCACAAAGTGATAATGCTTTCCAACACATGTTCGTTTTGTTGTTTAATTAACTCAATTTTCGCTTATCTTATTAGATATATAATCTAATCTCCTCGAATATAGCTAAAATCTCCCATTAACTGCTTGTTGATTTATCCCATCCTTAATTATTAACTCGACAACTATTCAAAAAACTATAGTTGCATAGTCAAAGCGATATCCATAGATATATCAAACTTAACAACCAGTAGTTTTCTTGTTGTTGTGTGATGTCATGTGTTCTCGCATCACAACAAAACGAACCATGCTGTTTCTAGTGAAACAGAGTTTTAAATAAGAACGTGCAATCATAATCAAGCAAAACCCCTCTCTAGTTCTGCTTATTAATTGGTAACGACTCGGGAAACTGATGGAAAGGAAAATTTACACTTACAATGCCACCAATCGCTGTACCAGTTGAATAATGCGGTCGACCGATTAACGATAAACCGAAACTTTGTCCAGGCATATCACGTCTCAATGTAACATTATGACACTCGAATACACCTTGATTTAAATATTGTGGTTCAGGATCTCGATAAACCAATAACTGAATACAATCACCAGCTGCACGTATAATCTATAATTCAAGAAAATCGAAATATTTTATTCCATTTCCTTAGAAAATAATTCGAAACTTTGAATTATTAAATATTATGACTACGCTGAGAAAAAGAGAAAAATTGAGAGAACAATCGTGGTTCCACAAACTTATTCTTCAGACACTACAGTTATAAATCTATAGAAGTTGGAATACAGCGATGCCAGCCTATACAAATGAAACTGATATACGGAAATGTATTGTGGTGTAAAAGTATAAGATGGAATAATATTCCACTAGTTAACGTTATCAACTGAATGCATATAAAACATACAGTAGTTAAAAAATTAAGATGAAATGTGAATAAACAATTGCAAGACATGCTTGTATTTATGGTTATAAAAAGAAAATAAGTTTCAGTCTATATGTTTTTACCATTCATATTTCTCTCCCATGAAAAAATATAACTCACCTTCCCTCCGAAAAACAAACAAACTTATATTTCTGTTGATTATATATACATTAGCATGTCACTTATTTCATCGTTTATTCACATTTTATCTTACAGTCTTAATGACTTTGAGTGCATTTCAATGATATTCATAACTCACTGACTATTATTTTACCTCATACTTGTACAGTAATACACTTTCTGATATAACTTTGATTTGTCTTTACCCTGACTATTTCTATTCTAAAATTCACATCTTTATAACTGTAGAAGAAATTATTTGAATACAACTATGCACTTATTCAAATAGAATTACTCATTTCAATCTCGCTGAGATTTTACAAATGTCAACTGTACACTCAATTTTTTATTCCTATTATAATTACAATATTGAGTTATGTAAGAACGTTTTCCAGTCTTTCAGGACGAAGGGTTTAAATGCCCTCCCCCCCCCAAAAAAAAGAAACAGAAAGTGATATTCGAATATCTAGACAGTGGTATTACATGGTGGAGATGCGACTCATTGGTCTAGATGCCTGACTTCCAACTACTAGATTATGGGTTCGAACCTCTGCAATAGACATAGAAATACAAGTGGTTGTCGAGTAACAGTTGCTGCTTAAATGCATGAGAATAGGACCATAGTTGCCGCAGTTACACTCATTCACTCGTTACAACAGATACTGTGGTCCTCTTGAACATTTTAGTCATACATGTGACTCAAGAAAATTAGGAGATTTCAGAAGTTTTAGTGAAATCTCAAATTATCCAATGAATATGAAAAAAGAAAGAAAACAGAATATTAAAGAAGACTGGAGGGGAGAGATAGAGGCAGAATAACAATTACCTACATAAATATATGCATGTCTATTTCATTCGTAACTATGAATTCTTGTGGTGTGTGCTATTGAAATAGTTTAGTAGAAAGTATATTATCTGTGACGTCCTCTATAAAAATATTGAAGGCAGGAAGAAACGCGTTATGTGGGGAAAGGAGAAATGATAGATGCATGAAACAAAAGAGCAAAAGGGAAGCGCAAAATGAAGATTCCAATTCGTAGGGTTTCTGTATTCCGCCATAACTGTACATCATTTTCCTCAATAAACAATCCCCCAACCAAATACTACTGTGTTCTGCTGTCACATTTCCTATGATTAATTACACTGCGTAATCTATGTCTAATGTATAAAGAAAAAAGATCACAAAGTTCTCAGCTGGATATCAATTTGGCACAACGAAATGCATGAGTTCTAATAAGCCAACACAGCATTACATGGAATACCTCATAAATAACCTCGTACACCCTAGGGGAAGGGTAGAACTTGGTCTTCCAATCCAAACACGCTCATGAAGCTACACGCCTTCTTAGCCTCCGCAAGTTAACTTCTATTCACTGCCTTCAGGTGGCGGGATGTTTTTCACAAAAGTGAAAAAGCGAATACGAATATCTGACGCTTACAACCGGACTAGTCTACCTAATGGAAGTGAAAAACCCTGATTCTAAACCTGTGGCATACATGGGTTTCAGAATTCAGAATGACCGGATGGCGTATGAGCCAGTTTTGGACACTCACAGCAATAGGAATGCAGCTCCTGATGCAATTCCACTGACATGTGCATTAGACTTCAAGTCAAAGGCTCGGAGGGGTGTAACCCCTTATAAAATAACCCAGCTATCGCACAAACTGAGTTTTGGAGTGTTATACGTTTTGGTGCTTGTGTTTTAATAATAATAATAATCACTGCAATAAAGTACAGGAAAGGAAAGAATAAAATTTATGAAACATGAATAATAATAATAATAATAATGATTTACTTTATTCCAAAAACAGTACTTGCGATACAGAATGGAATTTTCAGCATTAATCACAATATTGCATCTAATTTCCTCAAATTATAAATAAAATTAATCACACAGAAAATTTTCCACATTTACAATAGAGGTAGTGTCAAAAACATGCAGCATATAAAATGGAAATAGCAATAATAATGATAACAGCTAGCGTAATAATAATAAGAATACAAGTGAAAATTGCCGTTGGCTTGTGTCACACAGTATTGGCAATGTGGTATAGAAATCCTAACATGTTTAAAAATATATATAATAGTGGACAGGATCAACCATTGTGAAGTAAAACAACTGTGTTCAGCCCTATTAATTTTGTCATATTACTAACGAATGGCTAAGACAGCAAGTGTATATTCATTTTAAAAAATTGAATAATTGATACCAAACAAGGATAATAAACAAACACTATATATTTGAACAGTGTTAATGGGATACGGAATTTATCTGAAACATGTGCGTCGGTGGCACAGTGGCTAGGACTCTCGCCGACCATGCACATGGTCCGGGGTTCGAGCTCACGCCGACGCACACCTGATATCTATGGTCGGCCTGAGAATTTTGGGCTACCGATATCCACGCTGAAAATTCCATACTTGTACCAAAAATACAGTGTGGAATCAAGCTGTAATCAAAAATAAATAAAATAAAAATGTGACGTATTTGTGCGATGCATTTTCGAACAATCTGATCGCGCAGACCTTAACTTGTCATATCAGTTTAGATGAAAAGTGAAAGGTTAATTAAAATAAACAAAATGATATCGGATTTAAAAATATAAAAAATGATAATTAACACTATTTTTGATTATGTGATCAGAGAAGAATTTTAACAAGACAGGTTAGGTGTAACTTGAGGATACACAGGTTTTGAAGTTCTGCTGTTTTTCAAACCAATCGGGTATGTGTACTCCCATCTTCTCATGAAAGGCGCGATTACACCTCTCTCTCCCTCTCTCTCTCTCTCTCTCTCTATATATATATATATATATATAGGATCGCAGAATTGGATATGCACATAGTTACTTGTAAAATATTGAGGCTTTTAGGTGAGCATGTTTGTGGCTTTATTGAAAATCGCAAGCGGGACTGGATAGTAAGTTTTATAGATCACAGAATATTTAGTTTTTGTATTAAAATCATGCTATTTTTTCCCCATTGTAAGGCGATTTAATACAGACATCTTTCTTTGGAACAGAGTAGACATATACCGAATACCTCAAAAGACAATTGGCACTGGGAACCATCGAATTCCAAACACACAGATGGCAGATTACCAACCTTGTCCATAGCAAAAATGTAATTGATATAAATAGCAAGATTAATATCAAAACACCTTTTAGGTTTACCTATAAAGCCTGCTAGGCATGCACACTGAAATACTCTAAAGAGACTGTCATCCGTAAAATAAGCCCTACCTTCGGTGTGTGTAAAAACAGTTTATCATTATGCTTAACCTATATTAGTAATCTGTTTATAATACCAAAACTATTGTTAGTTAATATTTTTTATATTTTCCCTTTTTGTAGGAAACAACCACACACTTACTTTTGTCGCATCTTTTTGAGTAGCTTCACGAAGATCAATCCCATTGGCAGCTAATAAACGATCACCGACTTGAAGTCGACCGTCATAAGCAGCAGCCCCATTAGTGTGTATTTCATGTATTAAGATGTTACCCTTTTGAAATAGAATAAAGAGAAAAGGGAAGATGATTCACAAATTATTTGTGTTGATTAACTCATCGAATAAAATAGACATCATGAAGAGAACAATATACACATTTCCAAACCTTGTTCCTCTTCAGTACAAGAGAAACTTGATAAAGACATCCAGTTACAGATTCACAGTCATATATATTCAGATGATGCGATTAAACATGGACTTAAGACTAAAAATGACACCTTAATTGAAAATAGTTATCCAGAAAAATTCATCACGAAACACATTAACCAAGAAAGTAGAAAAGAAATCTGTATCTGTGAACAAGAAGCTTCTTCTATGTGAGAATGTAATTCAAGGGTGATGTACTAAGTTTGAAGTAATAACCAACAAGTTAAGAAAATCAATTCAAAGAACTTTCAATGATAGTAGGCTGTAGCTCATATTTTCTACACACACCCGTTGTGAACCAGACACAGGAAGACGAAGTACTTAGGCCAACCAACTCTTTCCTGTACCTATAAATCCAGGTGTTCCTGCAGCTATTGTCTCTAGGGATGTAATCTTTCGCAATCAAAAACACCTCTCAATATGGTTAAATAAAGGTGAAGTAAAAAGGATTAACAGTTTGATATTAAATCACCTGATCTAAACAGATCATAAACTGAACACTGAAGAATCTTTTTCTATCATCTGTGGTGCCAAAGGAGCTTTAGAAAGCGAATACACCAAACAGAAGAAGTCATTGTGATTCGATTTAAAGAATCGGAACTCTGCAAACAAAGCTAACAGGTCTAACCAAAACCGCTACTCTGGATTGCTGTGGAACCTACAAAATTCACCATTTCTGCATTACTTTTCCTAGTTTATGTGATTTTCAATTAAGTAGTATATTTATGCTTATTAACACACACTTTTTGGGACTATAATCTACTAATAATCTATTCGCATATGTTAACTCCAATTTTTATCTGAATCATTCGATATTACACATTTTTTTTAAACAATGTTGCAGAAATCATTATTGTTTAATTATCATGGATACATAACTGTGATACCCGATGAAGAAAAAAGTTATCAAAAAATTGTTCCTTCACTCACTAATCAGTCGACTGAAAAATAGGAATCCTACAAACATTGACTTAGTGGATAAACTATACTTAATGTGGAGTAAGTAACTGGTACGATCTTTTCCACTACCCTAAGTATTGACTGAATGCTATCAGTCAAATTCCCAAAGTGTTCCTCGAAGTAGCAGACACTTTCATGGCAAAGCACCTTCAATTTGCGACTTAGATAGAGAGAATATAGACCAAAAAGTCGTCAACTTATGCCTGAAAACAATTTTATCTGTATGTATATTGTATTAGATATTCCAGAAATATATTCACCACGTGAGACATAATTTAAAGAACACCAGAATGCATATATATGACGTGTGCTACTGATAGGATTTATCAGTAGTATATAAAAAGACGTTCATCAACATAAAAATACCGAATAGCGGAGAAAAAGATATGACGTCAGAGAAAGCAAGTGATTCAGCGTAGCGGAAAAATATGGAAGACACAAAAAGAAGACAAAGAAACACAATATGAAGGGTAGAAGTAGCAGACATAACACAGAAGATCTGTGCAAATTGTGAATGGAAGATAAGGAGTATATAATTTCGTCATATAGCGATACCAAATCTCAAAGAAACATTACTTTACAAATCTCCTGTATTCTACCTTTATATATATATATATATATATTATTCTCCTCTCATTTGACTGCTGGTAATAATACCTTCGATATCTCTGGTATTTGTGTTGAGTCATTTCTGTTGCATGTGTTGGGTGTAGACTCATTGACACTTTCACAGTGTTACAAACATAACATATCTCTGGCTTCTTGACGCACATAAACTCGCTAGTAAAAGGAATCAAATTCACGTTTCAGTCGGAAGATGAACAAGGAGAACTAGCCATGTTAGATTGTAAAATGAAACGAAGAGAAGAAGGTAAACTGCACACTAGCATTTATAAAAAGCCAACACATTCTAATAGATATTTAGACTTGAATTCATCTCATCCGTTGTCTGTTAAGGCATGCTTAGTTAAGTGTCTGACAGACCGAGCAATAGCACTAAGTAGCACAAAAAAGACCTAAATGATGAAAGGAAACAGATATAAGAAGCGCTGGTATTCAATAACTATTCTATAAAATTCATTAGGAAGATCAGAAAAGGCGAAAAGCAAAGTAAAAATAATGGTCAAACTAATAATGATAACATAAATAAGAGAGAATATAAGGCATCTAATGTTATACCATATAAGGAGGGGACATCTGAAACCCTACGTGGGATTCTCAGTAAAGCAGGAATTAGAGTGGCAATTAAACCTACTAACTCACTCAGGGAAAAGCTCTGTAGGTTGAAGGACCCAGTCATTCCAGTAAGACATAATAATATCATTTACAAAATGCCTTGCAATGACTGTGAGTTAGGTCAACTACATAGGTAAAACTAGTAGGTCAGGGGTAGTCAGATTGTCGGAAAATAAGAGCTTAGCTAAGGTAAGAATGGTTGACCCCGAGAAGATAAGTAATTTAGAGAAAAACTCAGCTAGAGCACTGCATGTATTAACACAACCACACAATAGGAAAGGACAGAGTCAAAATTCTAAAAAGTAATGCAGGTAGGTGGAGATAGAGAGAGATTGATTTCTGAATCCTGGTCCATTGAGTCTACACCCAACACATGCAACAGGAATGACTCAACACAAATACCAGAGATATCGATGATATTATTACTAGTCAAATCAGAGGATAACAATAATGTTTAAATGTATTCAATTCACATTCTAACACGTTACTTATTTTTACTGTAAAAACATCTTATGATATTTTATTGTAATTTTATTAAAAGGTTTAATCACTTGCACTTATGTATATAAATGAAGTAAAAAGTTGTGACTTGAAATGATTATGAGTGGCAATAAATTGTGCTTGAAACGTCATCAATCAATATTACTGTATAACAGTGTGATTTATCAAAATGAAATCTTATGTATAAGGTATTCAACAGTTAACAGGTTCTGGAAGACAAGCTAACTTACCGCTGTGTACCATATTCACACCAGTAGGAAGATATAGGAAGTATTTATTTCTATTTATGATGCAGAGGAAAGGTGAACAGATTTGTCGCTTATTCAAAGATGGACAATGATTATTATATTATTATTATATTCATTCCCTTGTTTTCCGAGTGGAACATAGGGCTTCAACAACACATCTCGACTTTTTACTGTTTTCTTCCGTCCTCTTCAGCTAGGTCCTCGATTGACCCAATTCTCTCAACTATCTCACACAATCGCAATGATAATCAACTACTATCATTACTTTCGTGACGATCATCTATAGACAACTTATTCATACCTCTCACTAATAAAATACCAACGGCGGATACAAAACACTGTTTATTCAAGATAAAGCTAATGTGATTCACCCATTACGTCCTGGAGTCCACTCCAGCACCATTCCTACTTCAGCTAAGGCAGCTGTATGGTATCATCAGACCAGATACAAGATGGGTGACGGTTAACACGGAATGTGTTTCAGGTAAATTCGCATCACAAAGGAGTATGAAAAAAGAATCCTACCGAAAAAGCACCTACCAGAACTGTATCACTTCCACCGACAATTGAAAAGCCAAGACCACCACCATTTTTAAACAATGTAACCGTAGCTGGAATCCCAGGGACAATCGACAATTTAGCTTGTTTCAGTTCATTCTTTTTTGCATCATTATCCCTATTATCACCACCGCTGGACTTATAAGTATTGATTATTGACTCGTCAGTAGTTCTTGTTGGATCAAGTGTTGAATTAATTAGCTTGTCAGTTATTTGTCTACCGATTGTCAAACGAACAGACTTTCTAGACTGTTGTAATAATTCAAGTGTTTTCTCATAATCATATTGTAGGTGACCATTAATGGCTAGAATGCGATCGTGAGGTTTCAGTATACCCTGCTAGAAACAATGAAATAGTTCGAGAGGGGGAGGAGGAAGAAGAAAGCGAGGGAAGGAAACAAAAGGTTTATATTTATGCAACAAAATGAATGAATGACTTCATCTGGAAAGAAAACAGTTATATTAACCAAGACCAAATAGCATGCTTATCAGTCTTATATCTCCCAATGTAATTTCAATAGTATATATATATATATATATGTATCCGTGTATGCAGAGTATTCAGCTGACGAGTCCTACCAAAAATTCACTAAATCCTGCTTTCAAGTATAAATTTTGTAGGGATTTTGTGTTTGATTGCATAGAGGATTTCATCATGAGCTGACATCAGTTAGAGAACCATTAGAACACCTGGGAGTACTGGACAGCTGTTTCGTCCTATTTTGGGACTCTTCAGTAGTATGCACTCACTGGGGTTCGAGCCCAGGACCTTCTGGTTACAGGGCGAGCTCGTAGATCATTGAGCCACTGGGACCCGACCCAATGGCTAGTCCATGAATTTTAATTTCTGGCAATTCACGACACAGCGCGACCATTTCGCAACGTCTTCTTCGATGAGTTACTGCCTCATTTTTAACCTGCTGTACCCTACTGGTCCCCACTTAAGCACTTAAAAGACGAAAAAGACATGTTTCCAAATGAGGGAATTATTTTATTTTGTATGATGACTTTAGGGTTTCTAAGGTTCAACTTACAAATTTCCAACATGCGCTTGGTCACAACTCTCGTAAATATTATACACAGTCAATTTTATATTTGCCGCCACACCGATTTAACTACGAACAAGAAATTTTGCTTAAAACATTATATATACAGTATATAGTGTGTATATTCATATATACTTACCAGAAAGGCAGGACTATTTGGACGAATTTCAGTAACAAATACACCAGACTCATTGTTGGGACCCAGATTTACAATGAAAATGCCAAAACCATCAGGGCTCTTCAAAATTATTGATGAGAAGGAGGGATATATGAAATTTGAGAAAGTGATGTAACAAGAAAACAGGAGAAAAATGGGATGATCAAGACTTAGTGGTAGGCCAGCAAAAAACACGTTAGACAACTTAAAGGATTCAGTGAAGTTTTTTTTTTATAGATTTCTAATCAGTTTGCATGATTTATTATAAGACAGTCTGCTAACAATTATTTTATCTATATTTAATAATTTAATTTCATTGATAAAGAGAACTCTCTTTAGGATGGCTTCATATATATATATATATATATATATATATCTTAAAATTCGACAGTGAGTAGAAATATTGAAGTGCGTGATAATATTGGGTTACACGATCATGAATAATTCTTATTTTTACGTCAAGAGAATTTCGCTGATGAATGAATTCTTTTTCCCTTTAAAATAATATATTCCGGAAGTAATAAAAGGCTAACTTTATCGAATGTTTATTGTATACCATTGGTGAAAGATAACACGAATAGTTAAACCATCCGTGTGTCCGATTAACTGCACCTCGTGTGAAATCACAATTCATTTTGCCAATAGCTGGTGGGATAATAATAATAATATAGTCTTCTTTCTACAGTTGCACACAAAAAGCGTACTGCAGTTCACCATTACTCTTATTGATAATACTACTGCTAGCTGAGATTATTGTATTAATTTGAATAGCAATCAACAGTATGCTCAAAGTCACTGAAAACCATTGAGCACTTACACCTTTAGCCCAATAAATAATGGGTAACAGAAACAATGACAGTACGTAAAAGCTACAAACGGTATTTGATGTATTAAGTCTTATAACACTACAAATTGGTTGGTCGGACCATAGTAGCAGAAACGATAAACTTTGCACTCTAACAACATAAATCTGAAATGTAGAAGTCAAGTGGAACACAGAAGTACACCAAGTGATTCTTGATAATGAAGATACATCATGAAATCATGAACAGAATCAGCAAATCGCCGCTCATTATGTTCAGGAGTGAATTGCAATAAGCTCATCGTAAAATATGACAATACTATTTCGATGCTATTGAAAAAATCTGGGTCAGAAGAGATTATCTATCTGGAAATGTTCGGATGTTAATAATATTTCACAACCTAATGTTGATTTATGATGAAAACCAGTCAACAGTGACCGTTTGCAAAGACAAAACTGCCTGTAGCGAGATCGACTAACAATAAACTTAATTAAAACTGAAAGCAAAGTTCATTTAAATTATATATATTATGAGCAATAGTTTGTGCTCGAAACGTCATCAGTTAATATTGCCGTATAACACTGTGTGATTTATCAAAATAAAATCTTATCTATAATGGAGTCATATTCCACCGCAGTGCTTCAGTTTTATATATATATATATATATATATATATGCGCGTAAAGACTAACTGCATCTGTATTATGGTGGTCAACTTCTAGTCACATCAACAATGTAACGTCGACATGATTGATTAAAAGTCTATGAAATAGCTTTCCTTCAGATACGAGAAGAAGAAATTTGCCAAGGTCTAAAGACTAAACCTCTACAATCTTTCCACCCCAAGCTACTGCAGCCAAGCACTGAGTTCTATCAATAAACTACCCAATAGAAAAGGAAACCTTAGTTGTAAGATGTATGGGTAACTATCAGTCATCGGATGTGCGTCGGTGGCACAGTGGTAGAATGCTCGCCAATCACGCAAGTGGTCCGGATTCCGATCCCCGACTGACGTACTCTATTTACCTCACTAAGCCAGTAATAAGGCTGGTCATGAAGCTAGCGACCCCACCCTGTAAAAATAAACAACACTGCTACCGAAACTTCAAGCCTCTAGCTTGAAGCCCTATGTTTCACTGGGAACGTGAAGGAATAAAAAAAAATCGGATGAAAAACTATAAAGAAAGTAAACAGAAACTGAGATTTTATTAGTGACCGAGTTTTCTAGCTTACTGGAGGTAGGAGAGGGATATCAAAAGTGCTAGTTAATACAACCAACGACAGCTAATTCAAATCGCACTGTAAAACCTGTTTTCAAGTAATCATTACCCGCTTAGAACGTTTTTCTCACAATTTTCAAAACATTTTCGTTGATCTTGTGTAACTTTTCGCTATTTTATTTAGTTGAAATGGAACCATCCCTCTATGATGATATTCCAACATACTCCTTTGCCTATTCCAACCGTTAAATTAGAAATTACGGCTGACTGGCCTTCAAGTATATCGGAGTTGTGACGAATTTCAAACAGGAGGAAAAATACAAGCAGCTAACCAGATATCAGAGAGTTTTAACTGATTCGAATATTTGAATCGAACTAGGTACGTATATATATATTTTGATCTAAATAATTTCAGTCTCCAAAGAAAAGTGCGGTGAGATTTCACCTCAAACTGCGTGGATGATAAATTTGACTTCCCCGCCATTAACTTGTTCTATGTTTTAATGGGAGAAAATTATTTTAAAGTGCGCTATATGCATGCCCAGTAATAATGTACATTTCATTTATTCATTTTGAAACTTACTCTCTCTAAAATAATATCGAATAATTGAAGCTTATTGAAGTCTTCTTTCAATTCAAGCATAATTTGTTTTAAAAATGAATGTGGGATTGGTTTGGAACCTGTTGGAAGTAAATCTGATGATGCTGAAGAGAGTATATCTGAAGTTGGATTCTATGTACAACAGTTATTAAGAGAAAAGCATATAAACAATATTTGAAATAAGATAGACAATTATAAAATGTAAAGATTTTCTGCAAATGATACTGACTCTCACCCACTCACTCATATAAATGATGATGGGTGGGTGCACCAGATATACGGAAAATTAGACTCACGCACACACACTAAGTCTTCTGTGCATTGACCATTTCAACGTATCTATGAAATAATCGTTTCTTATGGAGAATAGTCACTAGTACTCAGTGCACGAAAATTAGACCAATGACATAACCAAAACAGTAGTTGAATAGTGAGTTTCTAGAATAAAAGCTATCTAGCGGAAATACATCAACAGAACATCTTTCAAGATCGCTGATTACCTCCTCCTGCATAACTGACACAGAGAAATATACCATTCTGAAGTGAGGTTCCTGATATGTTAGAAACTGTAAAATCCTAAACATAGACGCGATTTTTCTTCACTTCACTATAAAGAATGAAAGACCTAGTCCTCAGGTTATCTGAAATAACAGTTCAACACCAAGATCTGTATCCAGAGCACTCAAATTAAAACAGTCTTTCAGCATAATCCGAATAAGGTTTATGAAAACAGCTATGAAAGGCCATTGTGCACACTGATGACTAGATATAAATTTTATACGGGTTTTGATTTATTTCGGTGTAAATCTCACAGTGAACCAACATGAGTCAGCAAATCATTGAAAATCAAAGAACACCATACAGTTGAGCATCTACGACTCCACCAGACATCAAATCCAAAATCTGTTGAGGTTATGAGGTGACTGTGTTTGGAATCCGACGACCCGTAAATTCTAACGTCTGTCAATTCACCTAATATAGTGCTATCACAAGCCAATGCCATAGATGAGCATCCAGTTCATCACATCCGACATAGTGAACCTCATCCATCAGCGACGAATTCTCACAGAGGGGTCTAGGAGATGAAATCTACGTCGATATATCGAATACTACTATTCTCCTTGGGAATTCTCAATGTATAAATGCAGAGAACTAGAGACATTAGTGTTATTTAACATAAAGGCATAAATACTATCCAGTAATGATTTAAGAAATGCACCCCCTACTGAAAGTCATCACAAATGATACAGGATGGTGATGATGATGTGGTTAAATTACTTTTAAACACTATATTGTCCATTGGTTAGGTACAATTCACCAAAATCATTGTTTGGTAAAAAGATCCACCAATAAGACTCTGTGTGTGTGTGTGTGCGACTTATTGATCAAATCAATGTTTGAACAGAGTTACCTAGAAACCGACTGAATCACACATCGTATGAGAGCTAATGATTACTAGTCAGTTTCCCTAAACTAAAGTAAGTAAAGTAGGACTTGAACCCATGACTCGTTGTCTAAATGCTAAGTGCATATGCCAATGAACCACTTAACTTTAACAATCGAACAAGAACCGTTTTTTTCAACACGGTATGATCAACTTCCACCTAGTGTTCTCATAGCAGTCCAATACCACTATCTTTCACTTACTGAAGTGTGGACTGCTAGTCAGTATATATATATATATATATATATATATATATATATATACTTGATGAGTAACCTCCACATATCGATAAAAGATTACACAAATTGACTATTTACTAATCGAACTTTTTTCTCTAGATAACCCTACTACTTATGAACTATGTCTTACGCAGCTATGATGAGCATATTTTGTGTGTCCGTCCGTGTGTTATCCAGCAATATAAAAGTGAAACAATGAAATTTCATTGATGTAATGAATGAAATTTAATGAAAACAAGTCACTCTTAAGTATAAAAAATATAAATCGCTTACAGAAATGATGTGATTTTCACTCGATGGAGAATAATCTTCAGGTAATTTACTTATCACCTTTATAGGCGATGAAGGAGATGACATTTGTGAATTAGTTGACATAATCGACAAATTCATTGGATTCCGCCGAATAATCAAAGAGACAAAAGGCTTTATTTCAGAAAGAACTGAGGAAGGATCAGCATTATTTATATAATTATTATCTATATCATTGTTATTATTATTGTTGTTCCTAAAGTCATTCACTGAGGCCATGTGTAGTATATGACAAATCTTCGACTGGATGATTTGTAGTACAGTTGACTGATGCATATCACAAACACTGACATCTTCCACCTAAACAAACATTGGGTAAATAGATTGACTACCACAAGAAAGAAGTTGTAACAAAAGTTATATATATATATATATATATATATATATATACTTCAAACTATTTAGCATCATTAAGTCAATGTTCTGAAAGTCGTTAACATTAGATCACTATGAGAGACAAAAACTCAGTGCTAGCATATCAATATTCAGTTAAGTTTGAAGATCCACAGTTTTACTGATTCTATTTCTAAGTATTATTTGTTACTATTCATTCCTTACGTACCAAATGGAACATGGGGACTCAGGGGTTTATTTCTATTGCACTCAGTTCTCTGTTAACACTTCCAACTGGCTTCACGACTGCCCAGACTCCTTAATTTTCTCTTCATATCACCCTCGGAATTCAAACTCATCGCCTCTTATTTGGCATCTATTTGAGGGCATGGGGTAGGTATATCTGATCTACCACCATTTTTATGCATATTTATTGGACTACAGGTTATTGGGTAGTTTTCTGCCAAAGTTTCCTATTGCGCTTAGACTTTGCAGTCATTCTTGAAAGCCTCTGCTACCTGTAAGACGAATTTAGAAGATCCACTATATTGGGCTAAGTCAATAACCATATTTGGCTCTTGTATGCGTGCCTCAAAGATACACTTTCATTCTAAATGTCGCTTTCGAGACCTTCCGACTAGCGTTGCAATAGTTAATTGAGGTATAGAGTTCAAATGTTGATAGTTTCTATGTGAATATGTCAAAGTGGTTTTAAGTGCACAGTGTATTCTCACAAGAGGACCTTGAAGAACATTTATTTATCTCAGCCCATATAGCTCGTTTACTCGCTCACCAATATACAAACCAAACCACTGCGTAAATGTAGGGACTAATTTCGTTAATACTTCGTACCGTAACCAATTTTCTTCGTTCCGATAACTACTGTTTTAAATTCCAAGTTTACTTTTGTACGAAATGCTTTCAATGATTCAGAAAGCCTTTAAAACATCAATACAATCAAAATCTCATCATAGGAACGCAAACAAATTAAACAAACGGATAAATTACTGTGGAAAATTCCGTGCAAACACATATTTTCCATTTTTACTACCACACTTACGTGGACAATTTCATCTCCAATTTGAAGACTATTATCAGCATCAACAGCAGTATTATTATGATACACCACAATTGAATTCGGTTCAAATTCTGAGATGAAATTAGCCATAGTAGTTTCACTAGTCCGACAAGTGATTAAATGTATACCCAGATTGAATGTTCCATCAATATCATCATTATAAGTAATATTTTTATTACTAATATTCAGTTTAGAGTATGGTAGCGGTATACGCATGACCAATATCTTATCCTGATCACTACGTGAATACTGTTTATCATAATTCACTGTAATGTAAAAAAGCAACAGAAGACAAAAGGAAAAGAAATAAAAATAAAAAGGAGCAAACATTGCATCAATAAGTAACAAATAGGGAGAGGATTAACTTCGTTTCCACCGTGCCTTCTAATGATTATCCCCCAAAATAGGTAGTGATTAACATCTCGGTAAAAAAATTTAAACCCTGTGTTTATCAGACATTGTTTACTTTAAGTTAGTAACTCTTGTTAGCTACATCTGCTCTTCTCTTTTCACAGATACTGCCCTGGATTACGAAACTAACACAGTAACGGTGTGGTGAGAACTGACTGCTAGCCAAATTGGTAGACAGTAATTTACGTCAATGTTTACGTACCCAATATTGGTCGTGAGAAAAATGAAAACAAAGACTGAGTCAACAACCAACCACAGTAGGCTTTGCGTAGGTGGATACAATTAGCATATAGATGATCTGACTTTCAAGAAACGGCCACAAAGAGATTAAAGATTAACTTTCACTGAGAAACAACCAATCAGAAGACTTTTTCTGCTTAAAATAATCTATAATAATGCACATGAAAATCTAAAAATATGTGTTGATCTCCTTAATAAACATTCTGTTGCGGGCCCTTGTTTTCTGTTGTTACAATGGTATCTTATACATTAGTATTAATCGAACAGAGTTTTGAAACTACTACAAAAAACCACACTTTGCAGACATTCAGAATACTGTTAGTACATCTGATAAGCAACAATGGAACGATTTTCTTAACGGAACATGGGAACCATGTCAAAGCTGGTCCCATGAAGCTGCCGACATCACAATAATGTTGTACTTATCCGTGGCTGTGGGATTTTTGGGACTTTTTCAAACGCAATATCCTGGAGGACAATATGTTGTGACGCGTGATTTGTACCGCACAGAGTAATCAGGCTTTCAAATTCTGGAAACCTCATGTTTTCCTTTAGGACCAGTCATTTCAGACCACTGCTTATCTATCTCCTAATAACGCAAACTTTTGAAACTCCTGCTTAAGATTGACAAGTAATAGGTATACTACAGTTTAGAATTTTGGTATAAACCATTTTCTTATAAGTTAATTCCATTAAGAACTAATTTTAACAGAAATATATCACGTTATTCGTACACCTTTCAATATTTTCGTTATTCAAATCAGTGTTCGTTGGAATTTCCATTTAAGAATTCATATCATGAATACTAATGTGGTGAGAGCAGGCTGCTAGCCGATTGGTTGGCACTAATCTACGTTAAGGTCTAGGTCACTAATATGGGCCGTGAGAAAATATGAACAAGCCTGAGTCAACAACCAATCACAGCAAAGTTAACGTGGCAAAATATGATTCGCAGAGAACTCTAAATTTGTCAAGGAATCCCGAAACAACCAATCAGAAGCCTGCGTTTGTCTACCTAAACAACCAATCAGATGACTGCGCTTGTCTATAATAATGTAGTTGAAAGATGTATAAATACGTGTTGATTTTCATAATAAAACGATCTGTTGCTTCGCCCTTGTCTTCTGTTGTTACATTTGGTGTCGCTGCCTCCAGAAAATGAAGATCCCGTGGCCAGCTGCGTTTGAAGAAGGAGACATAAGGAGCTTCTTACGTGACTTCGAGGCTGTTGCTGAGCTGGTGGGTGTCAAGGAGCAGGCAGCGAAGGCAGTTGTCTTGGGGACGCTGTTGAGAGGCCGAGCGAAGGCTGCATATGACAGCGTAGACAGGTCAAATGGCACAGCGTCTTGGAAGAAATTGGTTGAACGACTAGTTTCCGAGTTTGACAGCGAAACAGACAGACAGCTAGCAATGCAGCAGTTCCGGTCAATGAAGCTTGGACCTGATGGAGACCCGCTAGTGTTGGCGGTGAAACTGACTAATCTACTTCGACGCGCACTTCCCACTTTAGATGAAGAATCAGAAGCGCAGTTACTGTCTTCCCAATTCATCGAGAGTGTCCCAGACCACATTTCTCAGCGATTACAACTGGTTAACGCAACGCAGCCGATGGATATTAGCGAGCTGGCGAAGGTGACCAGACAGCTGCTGAGCACAACGGTAGCCGCTATAGACCAACCAAAACCAAACGAGTATGAGCAGAAAATTGAAGCATTGCAGCGGGAAGTGGCGGCGTTAAAGTTGGCTGATAGAAAAGACCGG
This sequence comes from Trichobilharzia regenti, assembly GCA_944472135.2. Classification (NCBI taxonomy): domain Eukaryota; kingdom Metazoa; phylum Platyhelminthes; class Trematoda; order Strigeidida; family Schistosomatidae; genus Trichobilharzia; species Trichobilharzia regenti. The sequence continues at coordinate 31,624,197 of OX235266.1, forward strand.
TGTTTTGAATGCGGTAAGCCGGGACACTGGAGAAGATACTGCCCAGAAAGGCGGAAAAGAAAAAATTTCAGACGGTATAATGCTTGTTCTTTCTTTCGTATGAACCTAGATTTAGTGGGGGCTATTGAGAAAGGCGCTCTGTATTCGAAGTTGCGAGTGAATGATCGAGAAGTAGTATGTTTGATAGATACAGGGGCGGCCGTGTCGTTAATAGATAAGAATTTATGTAAGAGTGTTAGCCCGTGTTCATTGACAGTACAAACAGTAGGCGGGTATGTGTTGCGTATAACGGGTAGATCGAACTGTACGGTCGTTGTTGGTGGCTGCGAGGTGACGTTTCCTTTCATTGTTGTACCCGAACTACAGCGAACGATATTAGGAGCGGATTTTCTGCGTGAGATTGGTGCCATAATCGACACGCAAGCGAACGTGGTGGTCACGAAATACGGGCATATCAACATGTATGAGACCAGCGAGATAGCAGCGATTAAGCTGCCGACGGTACACAATGTGACAGAGTTAATTAGTAAATACGATCATCTGTTCACTGGAGATGGCGACCCATACGGTTATTGCGATAAGGTGAATCATGAAATTCCGTTAAGTGATCCGAAAGTAAGGTCATTTACAACGCGAAGAGTTCCATGTCATCTGGAAGGCGAAGTGGAGCGACAAGTGCAAGAGATGTTAAAAGATGACATTATTGAGGAAGCTGATAGCCCGTACAACTCTCCAGTGCTGTTAGTAAAAAAAGCGAATGGGAAGTATAGATTCTGTGTTGATTTTCGACAGTTAAACAGTATGACAGAGTTAAGACCGTGTGCCATGCCAACAGTGGTAGAAACTTTAGATCGCCTACAAGGTGCGAATGTGTTTTCGGTTCTCGATCTTCGCTCAGGATACTGGCAGATACCGATAAAACAAGGTGATAGAGATAAGACGGCTTTCATCGTGGGTCAGACACAATATCGATTTAAACGCATGCCGTTTGGACTAGCAGGTGCACCGTTTACGTTCAGACGACTGATGAAGCTATTACTTAGGAACTTGAAAAACGTGGAGGTTTATGGTGATGATCTCGTCATATACAGTCAAAACGAAAACGATCACGTCAACCATGTAGAAGCCGTGCTGCGACGCATCGAAGAGTTTGGACTACGCGTCAACAAAACCAAGTCCCAGATAGCCAAAAAGAATGTTACTCTGTTGGGACATAAAGTGGGAAATGGTGAGATTAAACCACTGCCGGAGAAAATTTTGACGATTAAAACGATTCCAGCCCCGAATTCAAAGAGAAAACTGAGACAATTCTTGGGTAGAGCAGCGTTTTATAGCCGCTTCGTGAAGAACTTCAATGAGATAGCAGCCCCTCTATACAGGCTACTAGGTGAGCCAAAGTTTGTTTGGTCGGAAGAATCGCAGAGGACATTCGACAGAATTAAACAGCTGCTCGACCACCAACAAATGACGCTAAAACTACCTGTGCCAGGAAGACAGTTCACAGTGTGCACAGATGCCAGTGACTACGCTATAGGTGCGGTCCTAAGACAGGACGAGGGAATCGTTGAGTATGCCAGTAGGGTTTTGACACTCGCAGAGAGAAAGTATTCAACGATAGAAAAAGAATGTTTAGCAATGGTATGGGCAGTCGACAAATGGAGACCTTATTTACTCGGCCGGCGGTTCCACATCGAAACTGATCATAAGCCGCTACAATTTTTGAAGACAGCGAGAGACCCACGGGGGAAGTTGTCACGGTGGATGTTGCGTCTTCAGGAGTACGATTTTACGATCTCACACGTTCCTGGAAGTGAAAATGTCTTGGCAGATTTGTTATCGAGACCAGAAGATGAGTCTGAGTTGCCCGAGGTCGCTTACGGAGTGCATGCAGTAGAACAAGACCCACTAAGACTTGCACGTAGGCAGAGGTTGGACGATACGCTGAATACAGTAATACAGGTGATCACCAACGGAATAGAAGTGGATCAAACTACGGCGAGTAAGGAGCTAACCACACTACTCAGACAGAGGGATCGACTCAGAGTGAATGCCTACGGGACTCTGACCTGGCGAGAGAACGACGGAAGCTGGCTGGCTGTCATACCTCAATCGTCGCGCCACGACATGATAGAAGAATGTCACCAGCTAGCGCATACAGGCGTGGCCAGAACGACCGATCTCCTAAGACAAAGTATGTACTGGCCAGGTATGAGAGAAGACGTAGCAAGATACGTACTTGGATGTCCACGGTGCCAGCTGATGAAAGGTGACCGGTGTATACGACCACCACTTCAGTCGATTCCAGTTACCGCGATAGGTGACTTGTGGTCCGTAGATGTCATGGGTCCATTTCCTCAGACATCCAATGGTAATCAGTACCTCTTGGTAATGACGGAACACGCGACACGATGGGTAGACGCCGTAGCAATCCCAGACCAACGTGCAAGAACCGTGACAGATGCAGTAGTTAGACACATTGTTGCAGACCACGGCGTACCGAAGACAATACTGACAGACCAAGGTCCCTGTTTCGAGAGTGAAGAGTTTACTTCCCGTTTGCAACAGCTGGGCATCAAGAGGATCAGAACGACCCCATACCATCCACAAACGAATGGCCTAACGGAGAGAAACAACCGTACACTGAAGGAGTGGCTGGCCTCGAAGGGCGGGAACTGGGAAACGGAGCTTCCACTGATTTTACTAACACATCGCGCTACCACTCAGGAAACAACGAAGAAGTCACCCTTCCAACTGATGTATGGTAGAAAACCACGATTTCCGGTACACAATGAGACCTGGCCCATGCACCAAAAGTGGAGTACGACGAAATTAAAAGCAGAGAGGAAAGAGGCAGTCAAGAATGTAATACGGAAGCAGCGCAGTGATGTCATGAAGTCTCAGATGAAAGAAAGGACGCAGTGCATTACCTTTGCAGTCGGGGACCAAGTGAAGTGTAGAGACAGGAGATATACAGTTGGAGGCGGGCTAGGTTCACGGAAACTCCTTCCAAAGTGGGAAGGACCATACACAATCACAAAAAGACGGGGTCAAGTATATACCATCCGAAGAGGTGATAAACAGAAACGAGTTAACGCCAGTCAGCTCCAAAGATGGGTACAGTGGGACAAGCCGGTCAGTAACAATCCTCAACTAGAGGATGTAGCACCCAGAAGGTCGGAACGTCTGCGCACGAAGCTATTTGACGGGGGGACGAGTGTGGTGAGAGCAGGCTGCTAGCCGATTGGTTGGCACTAATCTACGTTAAGGTCTAGGTCACTAATATGGGCCGTGAGAAAATATGAACAAGCCTGAGTCAACAACCAATCACAGCAAAGTTAACGTGGCAAAATATGATTCGCAGATCACTAAAAATTTGTCAAGGAATCCCGAAACAACCAATCAGAAGCCTGCGTTTGTCTACCTAAACAACCAATCAGATGACTGCGCTTGTCTATAATAATGTAGTTGAAAGATGTATAAATACGTGTTGATTTTCATAATAAAACGATCTGTTGCCTGGCCCTTGTCTTCTGTTGTTACACTAATAATTAATAGTAATGTACACATATTCATGCTTGTAAAAATGGCTTTCTTATTTTTGAGAAATCAAAATTAAAGAAAAACGAGCAAGTGAGCAAGACATATATTTGTGTTACATTTCTTTACTAATTTCTCATATCTTTGAATGTGACTGATGTAATTAGACAGGTTTCACATCAGTAAACAATCTGAACTCTTTATTCGAAAGCTCCTATAACAGTATATCCAGGTAAATAAACTTAACTGAAATTGAACACGTATGTATGGAAATCACACAAAATATTTATGTATACTACACAATCTCATTCTTAATTGAAAACTCTTTTTCTCAACTCCGACAACGTTTGTGTTTGAAAAATACCTTATTTCCTGAAAATAATGTTCCCCCCCCCCTCCTCCTGCACACAATATCAAAATCAATAAATATTATGTGTTAGATAATGGTTCATAATTCAGAAAACGTAAACAACTACACGACACATCTCTAAAACAAAACAGAAAATTGGCTTCCATTAACTATTAATTCTGACTCAGAAGTGAATTATCTGGTAGCTTGGTGCATACCATAACGAGGCAATAGAATCAACATAAATAGGGAAAATCGAAAAGTGATGAGTATAAATATAAACAACTATAAAGTCACACATTTGACTTAATCTAACCCTTTTGGAATCTTAGGATTAGTCACATTGTTTGGTAAACTGATTTCAGATGTAATATCGACTATTCAAGCAGCCGACACAATCACCACCACGAGAACAACATAAACAAACTAACTAACTAACTAACCAAAGGATTACAAGGGAATTCAAATTAAAAATCAGTACTTTTCGAAATGTTATCACAGAAGTTGTTACATATATTCCATGCATCCTATCACAGGAAATACAAGAGGGGTACATACAGACATTCAGACAGAGAAAACGAAGGCATTGTAAAACTTAAAACAAGAGAGAATAAAATTACTTACATATTTGACCCATGCCTGATTTTATACTTCCAAAAGACTGTCGTCTAGTTGTTATTGAGGATCGACGCGGCGGTATAGCAGGAGGTGAGTTATTCCACCAACCATTCAGTAATTTTGTTGGAACTTGATCATCGTCATCTTTAACAATTGGCGAGGAGACTTTAGATAGTGGAAATTGATTACCATTATTACTATCATTATTACTGATATTACCACTTCTTTGCCTTGATTCATTTGTTCTATGTGAATAGTTGTTGTTCTGTGAATCTGATGATGAGTTATAAAGATCTGATGATGGTATTTCTCGGGATAAAACATTCATTTCATCACGTAACTCCATATCAGTCTGAATGAAGTAGACATCAAAGAAAAGATGTATCGATAAAGATAATAATAATAATACAAATAAAGAGAGACAGAATGAGAGAGAAAAGTGAGCGAAATGAAACTGAGAACATTTTATTAGTGAAAATGTATGTTCCGATAAAATACAACCTTGAGAACACAAACGAAAACAATATTCAATCAATTAGTGAACAAATCAATAGTACTAACTCAACCTAGGCGCATTCCTTCCTGCTGATTGACTTCAGCATTCTAACATCAGTACTAGCCCAGTCTCAATTGACATGCACTGTATTTTCTCTTTATTTGTTCATTAAAGAAAATGGAGAGATATTTTCCAACGTTTATTAATAAGTACGCTTTACTACCTGTTGATTAAACAGTTCACAATATGAATAAAACAGTCCCCTACATATCAACTAAGATATATACACATACATATACCTTAGTTATAAAGTTATTTGTGGTATAACCTGTGTTTACGTCACACCAACTTAATACATATATGAGGTAATTCGAAATCAACTGCTAGAATTTTACATCCCGACGTGCCCTACAATTATTCGTAGGCTGGTGATCATTTTTTTTGTAGGAACGAAACTTTCGAAATTCCATCTTGAAAGAAATCGTGCATAACTGAAACTGAATATTTATGCCCTGAACTCTGCGTTTATACAACATTAATGTATTTTTCTCTATCAGAGAATTATGATAGAGCCATCGACTACGCACTTCTATAAGAGGAATTCTATAACTCCAAAGATCAGATAGTAAGTTCTTAGTCACATATCAAACGTTACTGCAGTTACTCTGAAGATACAAGTGACCTGACTAACGTTATTATTATGGTTATCAAACTAAATATCAATCTCTTTGGAATAGCATATTATCAGAAGGTACGAACTGTTTCTGAATTAACACCTGGATAATACAATAACAGATATATATATTATCAGAATTGTGACATGGATTGTTACTCAGATAGTTCTATAAGAGGTCAAAGGTGAGCACAAATCGCTCACCGGCAATCCCTCTGTCTCCGGCAATGAACAAAGCGGATCTACATCTTCATGAAGACATCGATGCCTTCGAGGTTGTTGTACAGATGAGTACCAAGCATGTAAACCTAGACCAAGGACTTTCTGTTGATACAGCGCCAACTACTATCACTTAATATCAATTGACTACCTTCCTTTTTTGTGCCGACAGCAACATATAATGGGTAAATTAACACATGGTGAATGGAAATGGATGAATGCGGATTCGAAAACCGGAAACACACGCACGTAAATACAATACACGCCAATCAATTAATCAACTTTAAAGAAAAAGCAGTCATATGACTACATAAGAATAATGATATAAAGAACACAATAACAACAGCAACTAACCAATGGTTCAGGATTCTCCATATCACTAGAACTTGGTGAGATACCTGATTGAACAACAGTACTACTTTTTTTTTGTAAAAGCTTGTTATCACTACCGCCTGGTGGTACCGAGGACATTTTAACAGATGCAACCGTAATACCTAAACCATTTGGTAACTTTATTCAAATAAGGAAAACAAAAAGAGGAGGAGATAGGCAGAGCACGGTAACAACAACACTCGAGCATAACTACAAAATGTAATTCTTTTTTTAAAACATTAAAGGAAAAACAACAACTGAAATTATGCACTTAAACAAGTTCTACAACATGAATGTGTAAAACACATAACATCTGATGTACATACCTATCTCATTTAACATGAACTTTTTCATATGAGTATCTTTTCCCCCTGGAAAACAAATTCATTACACATTAGAAGTTAAGTAATCACGCTCACATTGAATGATAATAGGAAGCCATTCACTATAGGTGTGTGAGCGCGCGAGAGAGAGGGAAAGAGTGTAGAACATCCTAGATCGCAAGCAAATCCAAATTATTCAGATGCGATATAAACTACTGAAAATGCTGACAAGAAAGATGATATGTGGTAAAAAGAAGAGACTCTTCTCTATGATTATATTTACTACGGCTAATACAACAGCAGAAGTGTGCACACTATCCTTTTTTGTCATTGTGTTCAACATGTACTTCATCGCACAATAATTAGTTTATAGAAATCATTTTATTTTAGTTTCACGGCCCGTGATTTGTTACAAATGAAATCCTATATATTGATTGATCTATTGTTCAATCATTGTCACATAGGCTATCATTGGTAAATTGCACTTACCAATGATGAGGTGTTTCAGCAACATCAAGAAGAGTAAAGTTATCTATCATATTATGACCAGCATCACCAAGAGCTTCGGTCAAGCTACAATGATCTGTTGTAGAAAAACCGAGTTGAAGACGTCGAAAAAATCACAACCCTGATACTAATGTCATATTTTTGACTAGATGACAGTTTTTATCCGACCATATTACAGTTTTCTATGTGGATAAGTGGTAGGTGTTTCAGATTGGAATGAATTACCCTTAAAGCTTTCCAGATGAAACGCAACTAAATATGATAGAGAAGATTTGCAGCTCAGGTGGATAATTTTGAAGTGGTTGTGTTCTCCGAGCTGGATAGTTAATTAGAGAAGCTTGAAAGCTTCGCTAACCCTAACCACCTCATGAAACACAACTAAGGCTAACCTTCATCAATACGCAGTTATTTTATGCAGACAAAAAAGAGAAAGAAAGCTCGAAAATTTTCTCGTAGAACAAAGGTAATATATAATATGACTTAACAGATAATAAAACTGTATAATTAACAGTATCCGTAAATTCAGCATGCCAAGTTCATTTCAAAAGACAAATCTACTCATTCATACTAAATCACACATTATAATATCGTCACAACATAAAGTGGACTGATAGTGTACTGTTGTAGCATGTACTACTGTGGTGAGAGCTGGCTGTTAGTCAAAATTGGTGGACAGTGATTTACGTCAGTGTTTATGTCCCCAGTATCGGTCGTGTGAAAAATGAGAAAAAAAGCTTTGCGTAGGCGGATACAGTTAACATATAGATGATCTGACATTCAGGAAACAGCCACAAAGAGATGCAAGGATAACTTTCTGTGAGAAACAACCAATCAGAAGACTGTGTTTTTCTTGGCTAACAGTAATCTATAATATGTATATGAAAATCTATAAATATGTGTTGATTTCCATAATAAACGATCTGTTGCCTGGTCCCTTGTCTTCTGTTGTTACACTACTACTGACAAGAATTCATCATTAAAAACGTCATAATGAAACGCGATAGCTAAAAAAATCTATCTATAGCAACATTACCTGACTTTTATCCACTGGATCTGTGTTGGAATTATTCTTGAGATCAACTCGATTATCAGTATTATCATCACCGTCATCATCATAATGACATACAACCAATCGAAGTTCACGTAGATCCGATTGATTTGCAAGGTGTTGTAGGTAAGAATTAACATAAACTGGACCTTTTGAAGCGACATCATTGCCTTGTATCTTTTAGTGTTGACACATATTTGATAAATGGATAGATAGAGAGAATAACAAAAAAGAAAACAAAATGTATGTGAAGCAGACAAGCATATATACTGGGAAAAAGAAAAATTTTGGCACAAGACAACATAACATTGAACAAAGCAATTAACACTGGAATCCCGTATATCGTTTATGCTTGAATCTGTTACAACAGACGAGAATAATATCAAATCAATAAACCAACATTAGACATTAAAACAAAAGGAAACATTAACTCGAGGCCGGTGTATTCATCTTAAGAGCTGGATATCGTTGGTTTGAACCCTACTCCACGTATAAAAACCCGATCAGCTAAGTGCTCGTTACGTAATATATTTTCGCGACTACGACTGATCGTTTATATTTATTTATTTATTTATTTATTTATTTTTGATTACAGCTTGATTCCAGACCGTATTTTTGGTACAAGTGTGGAATTTTCAGCATGGATATCAGTAGCCCAAATTTCGCAGGCCGACCATAGATACCTTCTCTACTTCAAAGACCAGAATAACCAGTTAATAGAGTTATACCCTAAAGGGTATTTATGCATCCAGACACACCATCGCAGATGTGTCGTTGTATATTTTCGAACCACTGATATGGGCCAGACTTTCATTCATTCAATACGTAGTGCAACACCGGGTCTCAAGATTTCCTGCACTTACAGTAGCAGTGGGGTCAATAGGCTAACGCCCAAACCCATAATTTGCAGACTTACTGCAGGCTAGCGCACCCAATGAGCTCTAGAAGTTCGTTGACTGAGAATTGACCCTGTACCTCCCATTTACCCGGCGATTACTATACGATGGAACCATCGCCGTATGCAAAGCCAGTGTTATGCGGGATATTGTAATGTTGGCTGGCTCTCTTCACACACAGTTAACAGTTCCTCCGGTAAACCCTTAACAGATAGCTTTGGTAGGTATTATGTACTCTTTTCTGGAAGTTCAATTAACAGGATGTGAACAAGATGGAACACTAAAAAGACCTATCTACAGAAAGTCAACATGGATCGGACAACTCACTAACTTTCATAGTTGGATGTCTCTATATACGAAACGTAACTTGATCCGTTCACTGGGCCATAGAATCTGTAGAAATTGCAGTCATGACACTATGGATGAGGAGCCGAACACTCTGAAAAGAATCCTCCCGGAGAATGACTACGCCGAAGGTTTCCCTACAAAATCCATGAGACCTAAACCACCAAAATCGTCCCCCATTTTCTGCTCCCAAAAAGTATCTCTACTTGAATCAACAATTCAACGGGGACTCATCAGCAGAAATACTGAGAAACGCCTGTCCCGCTCACTGAAGAGAGTCTTCGCGGCTGAACTACGACTAACTTTCCCTAGGAAACCAATAATTCGCATGAACGTGAAGAATAAGCTACCACTGTTGGCCGGCTTCATCAATTTGCATCGACTAATTCACCTGCTTGTGTGATTTCGTCCGTACTCAGAGTTTGCTATTCAAACGTATCATCGAACACTCATCTACAGTCATGGTTTTATAAAGGAGAAAAAAGATTCCCCCCGAAACTCTATCCTGGTACACCCGATCGAATCTGGACACCAAGCTAACCCACAAAAGAACTTACTTACTTTTACTTTACTTCGGCTATCTCCTACGGGAGGATGAGCCGGCTTCATGAACGTCTCGAATCATCGCTGCCCAGGCGCGGCAATTTGTAAGAGAGTTCATGAAGTTTCATGGGAATTTGGTACGAGTGATGTCCCCAGAATCGCTCGGCCTTTTGTTTGAGAGTGCAGCTCTAGCCTTTACACAGCCAAGTGTGACCTACAAGGCAGTAGGAGTGGAGTAAGGAGTCCACTATCCATTGGCAGCCGGTGACCGGAGTTCGGTTCATACGCCTTTTTGAATGGGGCCAGACATCCAGGACATCCAACAAGCCCTTTGTCCATACGTCTGCCGGTGAGCTCCAGTGAGCTTCATACGCCAGTCGTTGGAGGTTTGGAATCAGGGTTTAGCCATCTCCCCTAGACCGTCATCCAATGGACAGTCAACCCGGTGGAGAGCGCCGGGCATCCGCTTTCGCCCTCTCACTTTGGTGAGAAACACCTCCGCCACGTGAAGGCAGTGAGTAGGACTTCCTCAGGAGAGGCTATGTAAGACGCCCGGTCATATGGGAGCATTTCAAGAGGTGTGCGGAGGGGTGGCCAACCCGCAGCGCAAGGCACCCACCCCCGACCATCCTGAGGCTTTGGAGTTATCTGCGGAATACGTGGGAATCTCGAGAAAGGAGTGCAAATCAAACTTCTTCAAACCACAGAAGCAATGGCGATTCACATGTTAAACCCTGAACTCTGTATACAAAATGAGTTTGTTCAGACATCAAAGCTACAGTGGACCTGATCCATCTAAACACCAAATACGTAATTTTTTTGTCTCTTGATTGTATTACTTTCTTCCCCCACACCATATCAAATCTCCACCCCTAATTACCACTGCTATTGACTCTCGTTCAAATTTTAGTTGGATTCTACTCAACCACGTCAATTATATTACGTCACTCAAATTACTTATTTATTTTATTTTAGTTTCTACCCGATTAACGCTTTCCACATTAAGTAACCAGTTACATAAAATTCACAATTGTAATGACACATCTTTGGAAATATTCCTTTTGTTGCCAAGACAATTTACTATATATATATATATATATATATATATATATATATATATATGAGGTCATGCAGCTTGAGAATGGTATCGGGGAAAAGAGTAACCTTTAACTGAACGTTTTCTTTTATAAATCAAGAAACTCACTTGTAATATTAACAAACCACAATTAAGAAGTTTACAATTTTTCGCAATACTATTGGGAAGAATTTTTGAAATAATACTCGGATTATCTATATTCCCTGGTGGAAGGTAATTCCTACTCGCACAGATTTCAGACCCTTAAAAGTAAGAAAAAAGAGCGAGAGGAAAAATGAGGCAAAATAAATCTCCAATAAAACAAGAGGAAAACACAAATGAACTGAATTTATTTCTTTTGCATATGTTAACAAAATATTCACTTGACAAGTAAATAATAATACTGACTACATTACACAAATACTTGCTTTCGCTAACAAGTAGTATATACTGTATAGCTTTAATATTGATAGCAACACTTTAGTACATGTGGTTAAACAAACACTGGATACTATTGTACACGTTTTGTTTTCTAAAGAAATCTATGTTGAGATCCTGTAATGACTTTGTATCAATGTCTTTTTGTTATTTGGATAGTCAGAATTCGAGTAATTGTCTAGGTGAGAGGTAGAATCAAGTGAAAGCGTACTACCCATCTGCTAAAAAACTACACCTGTTTAAATGAGCGTAATTAAGATACAAGTAGAAACGAAGCATTTCTAAAACAACAGGCTATATAAACTAGCACAAAAGCATGAAGCTGCAATTTTATGTTCAACTGTGAGACCCGATGTCCATATATGACCGTCGAACAACAATTACTGTCGCAGACTAGTTCACTGAAACTGGTGAATTCAAGGGTATGCTTTATCATCACTCGCTAACGACATATTTTGTTCGGACAACCTATCAGGTGAGTTTTCATGCGCAATTTATTAGCCACACACAGAAATTTTCGCGAACTATCCATTAAAATTTGGCAAATAAGTCTAAACGATGGCCTATTTAATTTTAGGGGTTCACTTTCCAGGTAGTGGACTCATGAATTTGAAACATTTAAGTAATTCGGGTATTTGAAACCTACATGTAGGTAAGCTCAGGTATGTAACTAGTGCACTTAACAACCTCACACTGTTTCTAAAGTTTGTAATTTTGCTTTGTGTAATATATCACCATGCTGAATTATTAATCCAACTTACAGTTTTTCGAACGATCTATCACACAACTGACTAACTAACCATGCATAAAATTGCATCATTTCAGGTTTTGTGAGATTTTTGGCAGTTTGAAAAGGAATGAGTACGATAACGATTTTGAGCCGTGTCACCAAAAGCCTTGAAGCATTGATCTCCAGGATTCTGGGGACAGGAATTAAGTAGACTACTGAACCGTAAATGGTTCAACCCAACAGTCAAAAAATGCATGCGTTGATCTCATGTTTTTGGTCCGACCTTTTTAACTGTTTTCCAGTCTTCTGCTGATTTAGTTAACATTCTTTCTCAAGAGAGGCATTGGCTAGCCATGCGTAACACATTTTGCAGCAGTCTTGACCGACAGAACTTCACAGTCTCCTTAGCCAACACTCTACTACGCGACCAAAATAATCCATCCGAAACGAGATGGAATGTAGGCGCTCATATTTATGGGCAGAAACATTTCCAATGGGCTCTGATTCGAAATGGCTTCATTTAACCTTACCACGATTCTTGATGAAAACCACTCTGACAGTAATCAATTCTCCTGCAAATATCTCAGATGAACACCCTCCATATTGTATAGATGTTTAATATGCATACTACTGGTAGAAAAGACACAATTACTTACGACATTCAGCTTTCCACTGATATAAGAGGAGAATTTGTGTATTGTGTCAGAGTCTAATTCCATCATAGATAATTTTATTTAATAAAACACAATGACAGAGTATTTTTGAAGCTTTAAAACAATTAGTTCCCTTTATGAATTTAGATAAAGCAATAAGAAGACCTAATTTGTCTGAATCGTGTAATGTATTTGCGCAACACATTTCGAACAATATGATCACACACGAACTTTTTTGCTCATAATCATATCAAGAGGTTCAATAAACTTTCCAATTTTGTTTATACAGCTTCATTATTTCTTATCCTTCTGGTCTTATTAGTAATAATATTTTACATATCTATGGTATCGGTGTGTTACGCAATTCCAGTCGCACATGTTAAGATCCAGTAACCAACCTCTCCCTGAATCTAACTAACTAAATTACAACTACTTAGAAATGCAGTTCCATCTCAATGTATTTACAGAATACGGTGGAACTCAGCTCTCCAGTCCCTTTATATAACTAAGTAAAAGGGAGCTACTACTTTACCGAAATTTTAAAACACCAGTGGTATATTAATCCAGTACTATTATTCTTATTTACTATAAACAAAGGAAGTCAAGGAGACAGATGTATATTCTAAGAATGAAATGAATATGCACACGAATGAAATGACAACAAAATAAGGGTATTTTATTCATGAAAAAACATACACACACATGTACAGACATGTCAAACAAAGGTGAAAACTGCATAATTTAACATGCTGTGTATAAAACTATTCGAGAAAAATGTTTAAATTTTAAAACATTTTTATCAATGTGCTCTTGTTATTTTTACAGAACCCGTTTATTTCAGAGAGGTGAACACAAAACAACAACCCTCTCATAAACCATAGCAAGATACCAATACTGATATGATCAGATTTTTTTAAGGATTGGTGACGATTTTCGAAAACTAAACACCCCCGCTAAAACATGATGAACTATACTAGTCTCATACTCGGGAGTATAAACACATGCGTTCATGAATGCCTGTGTGCATTTCGGTTTGGCCACTAATGATCACGACATCGAATTTTAATTAATATAAATAAAATCTAAATGGTATAACCGTTTTGTTTGTTGTTGGTTTTTCTAAATATTTATGTCCAATCTAAATTTACACAATTCAAGATTTGAAATCAATCTGAACGATGATGGTGTCAATGAGATATAAGAGAATTAAGCACAGAATACACAAACACACATATCCCTGTACACACACACATACACTCATACACTACACTTAAAAAATCCGATAGTACGGCAACTCAATTCACTCAAATATGAAACATAACAACAAAATGATGAAAAGAGAAAATTTATTTATATCGTCAGTAAAAATGTATGAAATAAACAAGAAGGTAATCGCATCATCGATATAAATCAATATGAAATGAAAATACACTATTTCCAGTAAACTAGAGCGATAGATAGATAATGTTGTAATATGAAATACGGGAAACATTTTCAGCATAGGTTGTGAATATTTACTCGAAAAAGTGTAATTGCCTTTAAGCACATTCACGGATGCATGAGTACAACATGAAGCTAAGATGACATTTAGTACGTAAATTAGATCGAAATATAAGCATTAGATGGTAGGAAGTGGGAGTAGTGAGAAGAATACCGCTGATCATTACAAATGGATGCATCTTGACAGCTAAACATATATCTCTATCATTTGTGATCAAGAAGGAACTATGGGGTACCTAGGTTGCACGTTTATTGCCATTCATTAGAAACGCAAATACCTGTAACTTCGAAGAAACGCAGAGTTGAACCCACATAAGTAAGATAGTGTCACTCTAATCCAAAAAGAAATGCTACAACCCATGAAAGAGTAAAAAAACAAATATATAGGCAATATCCCCACCAAACAAACAAATAAAGTAGAGCAAAGATGCTGATGATGATCAACTCACCAGATGCAACTAGACCCCATGCTTGACTACTGTCTGATCGATGAAGCACAATTTCAATTGGAACAGACCAATGCGTAGGTTGAATGATAGACGAATATGGCATAGAACTGCAATTGTAAAAATAGAATAGTTAACATAAGGAAACAAAGGCAGATTTCAATTTTGGTCGATGAATATGATTCATTGACAATGCACATTGTATTCAGGAAAAACGACAACGACTACTACTAGACAGAACGACAAACCACATGCCTAAACAGTGTGATCATTGTAACACCTAAATGAATACTTCAGGCAGTCAAAGAAACACACTGGACCGAAACGAAACAGAAATGGAACTATTATAGTATGACAACAGAACCCAAGGGACAACACTGCTTGAACCCGGTCGCAAATAATATGTTTGGGGTGGTTTCCGGCGTTGCATCCATATATAGAACCTAAAGTCAGCTACCGACCACCGCACTAAACAACTGAGTAGTATGCAAGTTCTGTTATGTTTGGACAAAGAGAACAAACACTGGTCCACAAATTAACGGGAAACACAAGTTAACTGATACCCGTCCTATAATAAGCGGTTTTAGATACACTATAACTAAAATATAAAAATATATCCAACGAATCAGTCTCAGCCACACCACTCCTAGATCCTACTGCTACCGGCTATCACCAAACAAATAATGCCATGAGGACGTCAGAGGAACGTCAAATCATAAATGACAGGAGCTGACATGTCAACAGAGACCGAACATTTCATTTAGATGAATCAATCAACCAATCAACAGGAAATTCAACAAAATAAATAATTTCAAGCAAATAACTAACCTTTTTTCATTCAGTGGATTCATTGCTTTAGATAAACACTCAATTCGATGAGATTCAACAACAGAAGCAGGTAAATAATTTATGCTAAAGGGGAAAATGACATGAAACTGTTTACAGAAAATGGCTTATATATATATATATATGCACGACTACACGACGGGAGAGAATATAGAAAGGAATTATAAATATGGAATTGTGCTAAGCTTTAAAAACCCGTAAATTTAAAAATTTATCTGTGCACGTATGTACGACTTAATTGGCTCGGAAGTAAATGAGCCACATATATTGATCGAAAGCTGATAATACTGCGAAGTTATCCCAGTAATTATCATTGTTTTACCCTTGCGTTCCGAATGGAACATAGGATTTCAACAACTCATCTCCATTTCGCCCTATCTTCTACCGTCTTCTTCAACTTGGACCACGATTGCGCACAATCTCTCATCTCCTCCTCACACGATCTCCTTCATGTCACCCTAAGACGACCCACTCGTCGCTTCCCACTAGGATTCCACTCGAGAGCCCGGCGCACGATGTCATCCGAAGGTCTCCTCAATGTATGTCCAATCTATCTCCATTTTCTCCTACATATTTATTGAATGATCAAGGAAATCAGTAATAACGAAATTGAGTTGTAAGTAATCGGTTACCATGATAACAAGTATCATTTCAGTTTATTTAAATCGAGGATATAATCCAAATAGTCAATGGCAATTTACAAAGACCACAGAGAATCAGCTGCATAGCTGCGTCAATCGTAGAATGTTCACCAACCACATGGGAAGTCCCCCATATCGATTCCCCGTCAACCACTACTAAGCCCAGAAATGAGGGAAGTTTGGGATAGTGTGAGGCTAGCAACCCCATCTCGTTAATACGAAATAATACCACCTCTACTCAAACTTCAAGGTTCAAGCTTGAAGCCTTATATCCCACTCAGGATGTAAAGAAAAAAATATGATACTGAATATGGTATTATGGTTTATAAGGTTTCAAACAATTTTACTTAGAATTAAATACACAACCAATGAACTGACTAACTAACTAACAGACAGATAGACAAGGACATAACAGGATAATTTAGCAATGCAGTTTTTAAAAATTTTCAGTCATGACTGACCGAAAAACCGACTAACCAACTTAACAGAAAACCTAGCATCCATCATTCTGCATATACCCACCTACCACCAACACCACTACAGGCTTCCATCCACTAACTTATCAACCTCAAATACAAAACAATAATGATGCGGTTGAACTATGACAGATATGAACTAGATATTTGATTTGTAGTCAACGTAATACAGAGAGAGAGGGAGAAATAGTTTTCATTAAATTACAGCTTGTCCTAAAATTCACTTTCCACTACCTTGTAGATGTATATGTATTTGTGTGAGTGTATGAGCGTATTAGCTTAAGTAAGAAAATCTCATGATTTCGGAACTGTGAGAATGAATACAGTTACAGACAATGAACACAGTATTTTATTTATTTATTTTTTTATCCATTTGCATCCATATATATATATATATATATATATATATATATATGCCCCGGGCTAGCTGTTCGGAAATACAAACGACACCATTTGTGACTGACGTCTTCGAACAGATCATAAATTCTGTATGATTATGGATCAGCGATTATTTCAACAGAATTAATTCAATTAATTATAATCAAATAAGCATTTAGGCATATTGTTGTTGTTATTACTATTAGGAATCAGTTATCCAGAACACAGCTTTTATGCTCCGATGCAGTACAACCCACAATTTACTGTAGATGATGGTAGTATCCAGCTTTCCAGGCAAAGTAGAATTCGAATTAGCTTCTCACTGATTGACAGCCAAGAGTTAAAACCAATCTGCTAAATCTTAGAGATTAGTAACGAAGATGTGTTTGAAAAACAAATGTTTTGTGAACTGTGTTAGAAACAGTTTTTCACTTCACTTCAACATTTTGGTTCGATAAAAAAAAATGAATTGTTCTGTAGACAAAAACATGTTCAGAAATATTGATACATTATGCTTAATTGTATACAGTGAAGAGGAGTTGAAACAGTATGGACTAACACAGATGCAGGTGAAAAGTACAGCAAAAGACATAAGCAAGTGGAGACGTGAAGTTGAAGCCCTAAGTTCCACTAGGAACCCAAGGGAACAATAATAATAATAATTGTATACAGCATCTACTCTCCGCCTTCTAGATGAAGCAGTGAAAGTAAAAGAATGAATTAACACACTATGGATAAAAAATCTTTAATGTAGTCTACGTAAACTAGAATGATGTCAATTTTCTAGTAATTTTACAACTTTGACACAGATTGACCACTATTCTTATGAAGTAAAAAAAATCCCAGCAATAACTCAAACATGCCACCATTAATCAAAGTTCGATCATGAACTGACTTCAATGACAGAACCATCTCGAGCTAAGGGGTACTAGAAAGTTGTTTCGTCCTTCTTTGAGACTCCTCATCGGTACGAACTCATGACTCTAACCAGTGGAGATCGTACCCTGGACTATCGTCTTATGAGGTGAGTCCACTAACTATTCAGCAACTGCAACGTTATCTATCAGCACATAAATTGAAACTTCTCCCAATATGCAATATATTGCAATACTACCATTTAGTGCCATGGGTAAGTATTTGACCCCACATCCAACTTGATTGACTTTATTGACGACGACTTCTTAATAACTTCATCTTTTAGTCAATCGCTAGTAAGCAATAGATTAATTCTTAAGTATGGATTTGCTGCGGTTTGATTGATTTAAAGTTTGATCATGAACCAACTTTAGTTAGGGTTACATCCCATTGATTCAATGTTGAACAAGGTCGTCTTCTGAGGTGACGGTCCTTGGTTCGATCACCAGTGTGCGAGTTTATGGGTAGGTACTGATGAAGAGTGCCAAACAAGGAGGAAACAACTGTCCAGTACTAATCGGTGGTTTTCCGTGGTTCTCTTCTTGAAGTCACCTCGTGACTAAACTTAATATAAATCAATTCCCTGCAAATCAGCGCTTGAGAACTGTTCATTTACTTTCGCCAAAAAATCCAGTAGTAAAAGACTGAAAATACCTGGAATACAAAAAGGAATTCTTTTTCATCATAAAAGTCACCTTCAAAAGTGGTACAGTCGCATTTTTTATTTGAAACATATGTATAACAGTCGGTCACTGAGTAACCACTGCGTGTGTCGCAGTTACTCAAAAGTGGTTTTTAAGGTCAGAAGGGAATTACGTAATTATCAACGACCACAACAGTAGCAAGGATATAGAATTCGATAAGGTGGATTGTTCACTTGACAAATACGAAGGGAATGAAACAAAATAAAAACAGCTAGTAAAATGCACAATACGGGTATGTAAAAGTGAGAATAGTGAATAACATTCAGTAAAATCAGAAGAAAGCAAGTAGAAAGCAGTTTAGGGGAAAATAGTAGAATAAGACACTGAAGGACAGAGTTTCTTGTACACAGATTTCGAGGTTATATACACGAATCAAACTGTATCTGTCACATATACCGAGAAAATGCGAACCGTGAATCACCCAAATAACAACAATATAAATTCATAACAAAACATGGCATAAACCTACTCAATTATAGTTGAATTCTGTGATAATGAATGTAAGATTTCAAAGGCTTTTAAATTATCCAAATGACGCATACTATGACCATTCATACTTGTCACATAATCATTTGTAACTAGGAGTTGGTCACGAGCAACAGCACCACCACCCAGTACCTGTAAAACCCGACAACCATCTTGACCTTGACAGGCCAAAGCATCCAGTTTTAAGCCTACAAACAAAAAATTATTATGAAAATGAATGCTATTATTCTTATTCTAGTCTACAGTTTTTAAAACTGTAGACTAGAATAAGAATAAAATGGCTGAAAAGTATGCAGTAGTGATAAGCCAATAGATGATCATGATCAAAGCAATATAATAAGGATGATGTCATATATAACACCATTCCGTCAGCTAACAGGATATCTTACCTTGAATGGTTTCTCTCATAAAGTTCAGCTGATTAGTCAAATACATGAGGGTTGGGTAATACTACAGTATATGAACGGGAAATTCTGATACTGAACCATAAACAATAAAAACACATAGTACCAAAGAAAATTCTCTTTTCGATGAGTCATTTTCAAAAGCAATCGCACAATCGTGTTTATCCTGATGATGGAATAATTAAGTAAAGACTAAACAAATGGAAGTCGAAATTATCTAAGAAGCATGAAAAGTTAGTTAATCAATTACAGCAGCTTTGATAAAACCTTGCTTTAATTTACTCAGAAGTTAGAAAATCCTCAACTTTCAGAAAACCTCCAGTGTATACATTTTGCTTCTTGAAAGCAACAACAAGCATTTGTTATGATTCAAAATCCATCAAGGATATGTCTATTAGCCTATAATCATGACCAATTAAACAGTGGGCGTTATTTTACGGTTTGAGAGGTCGGGCGAACTTCATTAGTTTCAGGACCACCCTGGCATCTAAATTAAATTGAACTGGTTGTTCGAGAATTTTGTCCAACGTAGAAGAATCTAACAACCCCGTCACCAGAAATGTTACATCACTACTTTTACATTTCGAAATAACATTGAGACGACATAGGGACACCGAATTGGACACAGACACTAGAAGAGATACACAACTTTACAGTAAGCTATGGTAGCTCGTGCGAACTCACTGACCAATATCAGTGTTAAGTCATGATTTCGAGTAATTATACCCCCCTATCACGGTCTCAGTACCTAATGTTTTCAAACTTTCTTCGCATGACCACTCTGAAGCCTTTTAACAGTGAGCATCCAGGTATTGCACGGATGAGGTCGCCAGAAGTTATACATACTGGATTTCGTTAAAAAGTATTATGGGTGCCAAGCTGTAGTCGAAAATCCACCCGGTAAGCCACCGTGAGCATGAGTCAAAAAATCATCATGGATATGTCCATTAGTCTATAATCACAATTAATAAAACAGCGGGCGTTATTTTACATAGGCCAATTCTGACTGGATTATTTCCAGACTGGATATTGATCACTATAGTTTTACACAAAGAGAATTTCATAACCAATTATGTCATCAACTCTTTCGGGTAAAAATGATCTAGACAGCAACACTGTCTACTAACATTTAACAGTTAACACAATTGAGATGACATGTTGACGATGAAAACTACGATGTCTATATCGATGAGCTCAGTGCTGTTTTCCAAGGTGTGATATATTCAGTTGAACATCTGGCCACGGGGTGTTATTGTGACGCCTACTCGTAATTAAAAATGCCTCGGTAAATTTTAAAAAATTGAAACAGGAATTTGAAAGCTTATGAAATTTTTCAACATTGATTCAAACATATCATGATCCATCATACACATAACAGCAACCATCGAATAACGACATAACAATGAATGAAAAAATGACAAATACCGAGGTGTATGACATAACTATACCTCCTCGAAAAGCAAGCACCATCCCAGTAAAGCTGAGAAATAGTATTTAGAAACTCAAGAATTTGCATAACACATCTGCATGTGAACAAAACATTATTAGCGACGCTAAAAGTACATCAATAAACACTAAAAGAGAAATTTCAACTAACCAATAGGTAAAGATCCACGTTCCAAACTCTTAGATACTTCTAAACTTGGATCGACTGGAGTAACATGTTGTAAATCAGGAGCATGCAGTTCTGGATTTGGACAAAGCAATGGTAATGTATAAAAATCTAAAGCCTAAATAAGAGGAAGAACAACAACAGGAAAGTGATAAGGAAAATAAAGTAGCAGGTCAACGGATAAAAACAAAATGAGGTAAAAGTACCAGATTGCCACAAACGGAACAAAACTAATCAAAATACGGCCCAATCTCTTTTTAGATACGTTTAATCGTTAAAACCCCCAGTGATACTATATTAATAACTAGAGTTGTTTCGAGGAGAATCTATTGCCCAGTTTCTTATAAATGAAACGAATCCATTATGGGTAAATTTTGTTTTGATAAAGTCTCACAGTGTTATACAGTAATGTTTACTGATGACGTTTCGAGCACAATTTATTGCTCATAATCATTGATATGAAACGAATCCAGTTATAAATACTGAATTACTGTGTGGTATAGTAAATAAGCCTATCTAATATGAAATTAACATCGATGATTCAGTGGTAGAATCCTCGCCGACCATGCAAATGGTTCGCGTTCGACTACTGGATAACATATACCTAAACCTGGCTTGTAAGTCCAGTAAAAAGAGTAGGTTGAGTTAAACTACCGACCCCGCTCCCCCAGAAGATTACCACTGCTACTGAACCTTCAAACCTCAAATCTGTAGTCCTTTGTTCCTTTCACGATGTACAGAAATGAAAAACTATGGAATAAGATTCTACTAGTGCCCGAATTCTACCATGACACGACTTAATTTAGTTACAAATTAATTCGATTTCTTGTACGTTACCTTCATACATCACGGAGAAAGTGATATGACGGAAAAGAAAACCTCAGAAGGCCATAAAAGTAACAAGACATTTCAAATGCTTATTAAAGTAAAAAGAAACTATAAATGCTATTAGACAGTTGGAGGCAATCGGCAGGAGCCCTTGGACATAGGTTTCGTGCTAGTTGGCACTCACCAGTCAGCAAGGCGTATCTGCAACTTTGAAGGAACTCATGTCGCTTCTGAGATTCGAACCCGCGTCACCCAGTGCTGCAGTCAAAGACGTTACCCCTGAGCTATTCGGGCTCGTGACTGACCTCCTGTAGGACTGTAGTGGGTAGTTTGATTGGACACAAGTAACTAGTGTGACGTATCTAGTCCTTTCTTTGGTGCAGACTGAATAGGTTTGCAATGTGGCCACCATTCTAGGTAGCTCGCCATCACAGTGCACATTGATTTGATGATATTAGATAGTTGGAGGCAATCGACAGGAAGTCTATAAATGCACCTGCATCATAAAACTAACGTCTTCTGAACTTTTCAATCCAGGATCACTAAGTATTGATTTCGTATGCACCGATAATCCGAGATAGGGAGTCTGTGCTGTATGCTTTCATGAATAAAAATCAGGTTTCTTTGCACATAATCCTTTCCAAGATGACACAATTAGACTTCTGACTGGAGTTATTATATATGTCAAGTTAAGACAATATAAATTCTAGTTTACTCATAACCCTGTCTGTCTGAATGGTTTGACAGCTTATCTTGATACTGTATTAACTGGCGATTATAAACTGACAATGGGTACACGTATATATTCCTATGACACGCACCCTGGTAATATAGTGGTTCACATATGGTGACTGAAAATAAGAAAATTGCTAAGGATGTAGCAAAAAATCTTCGAGTTGAAATCTAGCGTAATCATTAGACTGGTTACAAGCTAGATAACAAACTGAAATCATTTAGGGTGTTGGATGACTATTTTTGTCCTATTTTGGTACTCTTTAGCAGAATAAACATGTAATTGCACAGTGGATCAAACGCAGAGCCTTCATGTGATCAAGTAGAGCCGTTAACTTTTGCCAATAAACGAGAAACTGAACTACGACCATCCAATGTCATAAGTGAGTGTTTTTCCTCACACTCAAATTGATGCAGCACAGCAGTCATGACTTCTCATTAAAATATCATTCTGTAATAAGTCCATAGTTAAAATCAACAACCAACAGCACTTGTTTATTTAAAGACACACAACTAAACGCATTGGATAATTATAAAAGCAGTTATAAACATTATACTAATGCTAAACCTAACAGATTCATTAAGGTTGCCTAGTACTCTTATTTTGAGGGGTTATATCAAGCCCGATGAACTGATTGCTGATGTGATCTCAGGATAAATTCTTAAAAAGACAAGTTGTAACGGTTTCGACTAAAGTATCATCATATTTAGCTTCCTATCGAATGGCATATGCGCAGCAGAGTAACCTGTCACGGCCTACCATCCCCTCACAATTGTTAAAAGATACAAAGAATTTTGATGTTGCGTCTTATGTTTACTGCCTTGCCTTCAACAGAGTAATATGACAAGTAATAGTACGACTAAATCAAATATTAGTCAAGACAGACACGCAAAAATACACGTAACATAACAACATAATAGGGTTAACTATATAACGACTGTATCAGTGTCATTAAAAAAATCCCATTGGATTTGAGTAAACTGATGTTTGTACGAATGCGTTCTTTGATGTATTTGAATTAGCCTAGAAACAAGTCTGATACCATCGGCCTGAAAGAAGATGCTAAACTGACGACACAGACATGACAAAAACAGGGTCAGACTTAAAGGCTAGTCAATGCTGGCTACCTTCCTACCTGGCTAGCTAAGTAGCTACATCAAAACCACATGAAAGCTAGTCAAGAAATGACAGTTAGTTATTCATTTTGATCAGTCGAAGAGATGGCAGCAGAATTCATTCACTATGTAGACCTTAGGCGTCTGTGTATGTATAGGCTATAATACTTATGTAGCCTGACAACAGCTAGTAGTAGAAGAAGCAAGTAGTGATGACAATATCCAAGTTTTAACAGGATACTTAAAAATTCAGACTACATAAGACGACGACTGATTCCTCAGATCACCTACTAACTTCCAAAAGCACAAGAGAAAAACAGAAAATTCTGCAACTCAAGCACAGAAGTGTTTATATTCACGAATAAAACATTACAACACCACTGTCACCATGATAATTCAACACATTAAACATAATAACGATTCAAATCCTGTGAGTGAGTGAGTGAGTGAGTGAGTGAGTGAGTGAGTGAGTGAGTGAGTGAGTGAGTGAGTGAGTGAGTGAGTGAGTGAGTGAGTGAGTGAGTGAGTGAGTGAGTGAGTGAGTGTATCTACTACTCATTTCAACGAACGCTTGTAAAAACTTGAATGTGATGTAAACTACTAATGATAAGACTTGAAATGACAATTGTTGTTGATAGTTTTGGAATATGTCCCCATTACGGCCAATAAGTTTTAATCCTATACCATATTCATGAACACAAATAAGTGAAGTTAAGACACAGAGAGTGAGTCTCCGGAGTGGTTGTAACAATTACAACAGGGATATCGACTGAAAGACGGATAATGCGTGTTTAAAGTATAGTCTATACACAAACACACACTAACTTTACTTACTAATAGAAGTGTACAATTAAAGTAAGAATTGTGTCTGGTTCTATGTATAACTAAATAAAAACTGGTGCCTGAAATGTTTATTGTAGTAGCGTTGTTTATTCAAATAAACAAAATATACGAAAACGAGGATTAGCATATGTGAACAAACAAAACCAACTTGCTTAAATCATTATCGAACAGAGCTGAGGACATGTACAGATATACACTAGGCACAAACTGATACATCAGTTACAGAAGCATTGAAAACACCCTGGAAGTACTGGACTATTATTTCGTCCTAACTCGAGAAACCTCAATGGTAAGTATCTATCACCACAACCACCACAAAATCAAACCCTGACTAACTGCTTTCAAAATAGAACTTTACACAGATATGCAATAGTTCTAGTTGCCACTGTCAATACAGCACATAAAGCAAGAGAAAAGAGTACAGAAAGGTTAAAAATAGAGATAATGAACAAAAGTGTGAGGGGAAAAAATAGTAATATGGAAGAGCAATGACTTCGTAAATAAAACATTCAGTCTGAAGAACACAGCTACATCAAAACCATCCACCTGAGCTACATATCGTCTCCATTACACAAGAGTTTTATTGGATACAACAAATCATTAACGTTAAATGCAAATGCGCCAGCCATTCAGAACGATTTTGAGCCATATCACCAATAGTCTCCAGCCTTTATTGCTGTTTACCATTCCATTGAACCCAACCAGTAAGGATGTCTATACCTACCTCCTTGGCTTAAACCAACTGTCGTGGATTTCATTGACCGATGAGGTTATTTTTCCGTTTGACCACCACTAGCTCTTTTCCAACCTGACCCTATATCAGCTAACATTGCCCGTCGAGGAAGACTATGGCTAGACAGGCATGTGTAACACATATCCTAACCATCCCAGCCAACATAACTTCACAACCCCACCAATTGATTTCCTCTCCTTACCTAGCATTCGACGCCTAACCTCAATATTGCTCATCTTATCATACCACCACTTAACACGGGAGATAGAACGCAGGCATCTGTGGTCAAAAACAGCTAGCCAAGCTTTTCAAGTCTTCCACGCTTAATAGCCATGTCTCACTACCATGAAGGAGGTCAGAGCGGACTGCTGAGAAGTATACACGCCTTCTGGTCGACAGCCAGTCGGATATGACGTTTACGAAGCTAGAGATGGCTTAAGTTGGCATATGCCGAACGAGCCTCCTGTGTCTGCGCTGAAGTATTATCAGCGATCAACCCATGGGCACCGACTGCTACAAATTCCACAATAAGTGAAGGGGTCAACACACTCTATCACTTCACTCCTTATCTTTAAGGTAGGAGTTATTCGATGTAGTTCAGTCCTGTAGTATCATCTTACATTCGACAGGAGAAGATCGCACGCCAAACACTAGACGATTTCTGCTCAAGGTGTTCAGAAGACTGCATTTTGTCAGCATCTTCACCTAGGAGGATTATATCATCTGCATATTCTAAGTGAGCGAAATTATTCTCTGATAACAAGTTAATTCCTGAGTTGCTGAAGTCAGTTAGGGTTAAGTTCATTAGTATATCTATGATGAGGCTAAACATAAATGGGGACAGTGGGAATTCCTGATGGACATCACAGGTTGTCACCACTTCAGATAACAACTCTATGTAGGCTCTCAACTGGCCTGAGTACCTCTCGGTCGACGGAATCAAATTCCGCTTTCAGGTTAAGAAATGTGACAATTTTTAGACGCCGGTAAGTATGCCTATGTTCCAGAATATCTCGAAGGGTGGAGATATGATTAATGCACGCTCTTCCTGGTCTAAAGCCTGTCTGGCTCTCTCATGTTTGTGCCTCCCGAGCACCACTTAGTCTACGTAATATTATTGAGCTTAGGACTTTAGATACTATATTAATCAAGCTAATCCCTCTGTGATTATCACAGGAAGACTTGTCCCCCTTCTTGTATATGGGGATAATCAGTGACTTACACCAACCCGATGGGACTTCTTCTGATTCTCAGACCCTCAGTTAATGCAGACAGTAAGCTGTTACAACCGTATTTATATGCCTCTGGAGTCATTCCATCAGGTCCTGCTGCTTCGCCTCGTTTCAGAATACTGACAGCCTTAGTAACTTCAGTTAGGGAGGGAGGACCTGTGTCCATACCCCACTCACGGAGATGTTGGATGTTCGGTAAGTCGAGCGTGCCTGTTATTATATTAGTTTATCCTTTAATTCCTTGAGGAACATAAGGCTTCAGCCACACGTCTCCATTGCCTTCAGTTCTCTGCCAACTTTTCACCCCACTCCAAGCCTTCCCACAGGCTTTCATCTCCTCTTCACATGACCTCCTCCAAGTCACCCTTGCACTGACGACCAACTAGCCGCTTCCCTTTCGGGTTCCACTCGAGCAATCGCTTTTCTAGTGATGTCACTTGATGGTTTCCTCAGCGTATGACCAGCCAATCCATCTCCATTTCTTCCTACCTATTTGTTTCACAACCGGTTCCTGCTGGGTTGGTTCGCTCATTGCCAGAGATCTCTGTTGGTGATCTTTTCTGGTCGGCCATCTGATCTTGAGTGGTGTTGAGCGAAGACAACTGTTAATGAAGGTCTGAAGTTTGTTTGAGATGCTCCTTATGACTCGCCAGGTCTCTGTTCCGTATGCAGAGAAGCACTGACTTCACATTGGAGTTGAAAATCCGGATCTTGTTTTTGATGCTGAGTGCTGTTGACTTCCACACAGACTTCAGAGTAATGGAAGCCTGCCTTGCTTTTCCGATTCTGGCTTTGATATCCTCGTCAGTTCCACCTGTAGTTGAAACGATGCTTCTCAGGTCAGCGGGTGAAGGAGGTTGTTTCTTTCAGATTCCTCCCATTTATGCTGACTGTAGCCTGTTGTTGTTGGCCAGGAATCTTCACCACCTCTGTTTTCTTTATGTTCACTTGAACTCCTTCCTATCTTTGATGCTTCTTCTGCCAACTTGTTGCTTTTCATCACTTGCATATCTTCCAGTTTGTGGGAAATCAGACATATATCGTCGGCGAAGTCAAGATCCTCCAAGTTTTTTGTGTCAGTCCATTTTATGCCTGTTTCCTCATTGCCCGCCGCTGTCTGTCGCATTATCCAGTCTACTGCAATCAGGAAGATCATTGGCGATAGTAGACAGCCTTGCCTCACTCCCGTCCTCATTTCGAAGGCTTCCGTAAGTTTCCCGTTGTGGATTACTTGGCATGCAGCATTGTCGTATAACTGTTGGATGAGTTGTATAATTGTCGATGGGACCCCGTAGTAGCGAAGTAGTTTCCAAATCACCTCTCGATCGACGCCATCTGTCGAAGGCCTTTTCAAAGTCGATGAAGTTGAGTGAGGTGGAGAGGCGACTGCCATTGCAAGCTTTCTTCAATGATGATCCGTAGAATGGCGATTTGATCAATACATGACTTGTTTCTCCTGAATCCAGCCTGTTCCGGACGAAGTTTTTCATCTAGGGCTTGTTTGATTCTCTCCAGGATGATGCGGCCTAGTATTTTGCTTGGGATGAACAGGAGCATAATTCCGCGCCAGCTTTTGCATTGACTGAAGTCTCCTTTCTTTGGTAGTTTGAATAAGTATACTTCCTTCCAATTCTCGGGTACTTCGCCCTCTATCCACACTTTCTCTAGCAATGGCGTCATCAAGTCCGCTGTTGTCTCTGGTTCCATTTTCAATGCTTCTGCTGGCATTCTATCTGGTCCTGTTGCTTTTCCAGCTTTTAGCATCTTGATTGCATTCAGGACTTCTGATTTCGTCGGGGGGTCGATGTTCACTGGTAGTTCTGCTTATGTGAAACGATAGAGGGAGAATCAACTACTAATAAAGACTTATCTCACTTTCTTGTATGATAAGACCTGAAAGAAAAATGAAATGTGTAAAAGATAAATATCTCTACATAACATTTTCTGCCGTTTTACTTCTTCATCTATAACAGAGGAAAAGAAAAAAGTACAAATATAAACATAAAGGTCAATTAGGAATTTGTAAGCTTTTATCGGACCTACAAAATAATAATAATTATTATTCTAATGCAATCAGAGTTCAAGCAGAAAGAGAAAAGTACATTCGAACCAAGCAGCAAGGTTATCCAAACACATACGCCTGCACTAAAAAACGGACAAACACAGATATGTTTAGAAACAAGGAACGAAAACAAAGGTACTAAAAGAAACTAAAACCAAGAAACTAACATGGTAGAATAATACAAAGGGCAAAAAAAGCTTAAGGTAAATGGAAAAGCCGAGAAGAGAAAACTAAAATTCAAAAGAAAAATATGACAACACGTTGATTTATAAAATGAATGAAAGTAGAAAGTAGGTTAAACCATTGAATCGCGAGAGACAGATATCATTTGCCACACAACTGATATGGAAGAAGGAAGTATTGAAAATAAGAAAAAACTATGTATCTCATAGTGTAAGCGGC
Organism: Trichobilharzia regenti; assembly: GCA_944472135.2. NCBI lineage: Eukaryota > Metazoa > Platyhelminthes > Trematoda > Strigeidida > Schistosomatidae > Trichobilharzia > Trichobilharzia regenti. The sequence goes on from OX235266.1 coordinate 31,653,375, forward strand.
CTAGTGGATATCGCTTTGACGTTTGAAACAATGGGTACTGGGTCCGAGTCTCAGTAGGAACACCATCACTCACTGAAGACTGCTGGTACATTCAGCCGACTTGTCGCAAAGTGGAACGGAATGCGCATCTTGGATTCCAATACTAGCCACCAACCTCCAAATAGGAACTATGATTTAGTTTTAAATTAGTCAATCGACAATGTGACTTAAACTGTGATAGACATAAACATTTCAGTCTGAGAAACTAGACCACAGTGGCATAGCTACAAGGTGCTTCTGTTTAGTATGTGAAAGTGTAAACTCGTAAGTGTTGTTTTACTTGGCAATCAGCTTGCTTACATACAACGAACACACACCCAAATACGCACAAAAGTGTGTTCAATTACTGATTAGTGCATTTAGACATTTAGAAAATAAACATTGAGATAAAAACACATGACAAAAATATAAACAAAGCACTCTAAGAACAAACAGAACTGCAAGCTATAATATACAAAATAAAATATGTATAAATGACAGCATATAGATCCAAACACCGAGAATAACAGATCGAAAGAGTGAAGATTATAGTAGCGTACACACGGCTCCCCGTCACACTTTCAAATATAAGGGAGCACTTTTTCATTCCTTTACGTTGTTTTTACTATCATCGGAACATAGGGTTTCGAAGCTCTGAAATTTCAGCAGTAGTGGGGATGATTTTACAGAGAAAAGTTGCTAGCTTCACTTTCAAATATCCCTGCTTTCCAGGCGGTCTAACTACTAGTTAGTAAACAAGGTGAGGTTTGAGTGATGTCAACCGGAAATCGAATTCGGACTTCCCGTGTGGCTGGCAAGCCGTCCTACTATTGAATCACCAATGCACCTATCTTTTATGAAGTATATTTTTTCCAATCTTGATTTTTTCCTATTTGGAAACATAAAAGGATCGATTACTATTTAGCTTACTTAACAGGAAAAAGAAAGGGAAAATGCATAAAAATGTTTGTTGTGATCCCATGGTAAACTAACACTACTAAACGATTACCCTTCGTTAAACCTAAAGAGTGCCACACAACCTTTGTTGATAATTTGTAAGAAACAAGGTGAGAGTTTTAAGTGCAGCAATGAAAAACCGGTTATTAATATGTCATAGACAGATTGTTGCATGCATGTAGGTGCACAATACACATATCTGTCTAGACACGATTACCCACAAAACAATAAACAAAATAGACAAAAACAACTGATGGATATTTACATTCAAAGTAAAATAAGAGAAAAAGCAATAAACAGCTTGTTAATACTCCAAATGGAAAATAGAATACTTACCAAGTCTTCGATACCAGTAACAACATTGAAACCATCCTAGAATAACACAAAGATATATGCAAGCTGTGATGCAGTCCTAATACTTTTCATCAGACAACGTGAAACAAAAGAGTTCTCTTCAGGAATAAAATAAAAATATGCCGTTCTCATGCATTAAAAAAATACCAATAACAAGGGAGGGGTATACAAATAAACACGTGAAATCAAAATCCGATAGAGAAACAACCAATTACAGATACCGGTTTCATCATTATTATACAATCACTGAGCCAATGTGCCAATTGCTCTATACCAGTTCGTATAATGTGAAGTTAAGCATACCGACAAGAGAGTAGTCAGATTTTTGTGAATTACCACCACAGATAGTCAGTTAGGGAAAAATCATTCTTAACTAATTCAGTAGGAAAAATGTAGTCTCACATTCTTCGAAAATTGATATATACACAAGATTACCTGAGAAGTGACAAAACTCAAACAGAGATAAGCAACAACAACAACAATCGATGGAGCTTAGTTTAAACTTGACATTTTTGTTAGTAGTACATAATAGTACATAAAGATATAAAGTTGCTCACAAAAATAAAATACTTACATGCAAAAAACGCACATACTTATTATTATTATTTGCACTGAAGTGAACTGACAGTAGTTGAATAATGAGTACCTTTCCTTATACACACACACGCACACAAATGCAAATCGTTGTGAAAACGCCCTTGAAACTTACGCATTTTTATATGAAATTTGCATAAATTTATAAATATATTTTGCCTATCTTTAGGCGCAAACTCTTTTTATGATAAGAAAAAGAAAAGACATTTTACAAATGCGCCTCCCTTGCATTTTACACTCATACGAATTAATCGTATGGTCAACAATGATACTTTATCTGTTGGTAGAAACCTCTGTGGTAAGACTGAATCTGTGTTGAAGTCACTTATTTGTGTACATGTTTTGATAAGAAATGCTAATGATGACAGAATAGCATTTTCCATTTGTGTATAGATATGTTTGAAATCTTTTTTTATAAAAAAAGCCATGATGAATACACTGCAACTCGACTAACTGACTGACACTGCCTAAAAATGTAATTTATTCTCTAAAATCTATTACTCTATTAAAAAACAACATTCGCTAACTTAAAAACTGATGTTAATAATAATCCCTTATCTACACAACACTATAAAACAGATTGGTTTAAATGTAAGCGAAGTGCGTGAATGAGTAGACTATTTTTAATGTGAATACTGTTCTAATTATTTTTAAAAAAAATGAAATTCTTAAGCATTTGTTAAGAAGACAGAGGGAAACTGAAGATTACACTCCATACGACAGACCGTCATTTTGATCTGCGTAACCAATTTCTAAGCAGTGAGTTAGAGAATTGACTTCCACTTCTTACAAAGTGTTTAGACGTTGCCTAGTTTACTAAGCGGTCCAATCGCAGAAAAAAGGGAAGGTGGGATAAGTAACCACACGCCAAAGAAAAACAACTCTATCCCAAGTAAAACTTCAGATCACATAAAAATGAAACTTATTCTCCATTGGAATCATGTAGAGTTCTAAATTGGAGACAGGAAAGCACTCGTAGGTGGAATAGCCTTCGGGAAAACAGTCAGCTGATGTATCTTCTTTCCACAAAAGGAAAGATAAGCTTTGGGAAATAGGATGCCCGCATCACGTTTGAAGTTGGTTGTCAGGGCTGATCTGACTGCAGTAGGAATGATAAGGCATGGTATAAAAGTGTTAACAATCTCTAAGAGGAGATAAAATGGAGGTGGAGACTCTGAAAATTATCAATTTAAGAGTTTGTATAATGCGATGTTTCAGACAGACAAGTTAGATCAATAATGATAGCTGTGATGAATTTTCTTATCACACGCAACTTGGAGACAATTACACGCTTTACGAGCAAACTATAAATTGGATTTTCACCGAGTGGATCCCCTAGGTTTGAATTCTATTAAAATTACTTCAGACTGGGTAGAATCGATCAGCCCACACAGGATGAGTTCAGTTAACAGGGTGCTACATGAGAAATCTCTTCCATGAAAAGTGGATTCCTACATATATATCCTCAACATCTAACTGCAAACAATTGACAGGATGCTAACAAAGTCAAATGGATTGCCTTAGTTTTCTCCGTTTCTCCCTGTGCACATTATACTGTTTTTCACTCCATCTCCAATTTCATGAAAGGATCATTCTGGTGTGTTTGAATTGTTTCATGAAACACTGTTTTTAGAGTGTCACTCAATGTAATGAAATCGCTTGATTACTATAAGGATTAGAACAGAAGAGTGCCCAACTAGGACAAAACAGTTGTCCAGTACTCCCAGGTTTTCCAATGGTCATCTGACCAATGTTAATTCATGATGAAATCCTGAAAATAATCAAATCCCTGCAAACCAACACTTAAATAGGAAATTCTTTTTTTAGAGAAAGTTAGAAATCACGATAATATTAATAATAATAATAATAATCACATTTGTCCTGGAGATCATACAATTACTACCACGATGACGACAACTTCTAAGCCAACTAAATAGCAATGCAACAAATAATTTGAAACTCGAACATACGGTAATCTCACTGCTGTAGCTTTTGGTGGTACTGTTTGACTGTAAAACGTCTCACAACCTGAGACTTAAAAACCAAAATATAAAATCATGGGATCGCGGGATATAAAATATGATAGTAGAACATGCTGAAATAGAGAGAATTTATCAACACCTAGATCATCTACGCATACGCATATACTGCTATTTCGGTATGTTTTCTTTTTAACTAAAATAAACACTACGAGTAAACAGATTACACGTAAACTCAGTCTTCAACTACAACAGTAATAACGACAACAAATGAGGAGGATAAAAGGTTTCATAACAAGGTCACATCACTTCAAGATACAAATTTTTCAGATGTTGATGCCATGCAATATGTGCTAAACGACATAAGTACAGACAACATAACTACAGTACTACTGGTAAACAGAGCATAAACAAAAACGCATGAAGACTTAGGAATTCTATCTAATATTATACAAAAATGTTGGTAATTTAAGTGTATTATTATGAATTCCTTCAGTGTAGTATACATGTAAAATAGTCATAAAAGGAACCGAACACTAATCAAGTATGCTTGCTGTTAACGCAAACAGCTATTGAGTAGGTTAGGTGAACACGCCTAAAATGAATATAAAAACCCCAAGTTTAGAATTCGTCGCTGGCTCTCTATCTACATATTTATCTATCTATCTGTCTATGAGAGAGATAAAAGGACTAAATGGAATCCGAAATAAATTAAGAATTTTTAGAACAGGTCGTAAGATAGTCTTCCCTTACAAAAATGATAAATGGTGACTACAAATCACCGTTTCCTGACCAACTAGCCCGTTCCCAAGAATCAGTCATCACCGAAATACACAAACAGCAGAATTCCGAATCAAAGACTACGTGAATATATCATTTCTTATTGCAAAAATTACCCGAGTGTCACCTAAATCTATGGTGCTTTCATCCGACCCCAAATCATCTTACAAAACACGAAAAGAATTTACTTTAAATAAGGTATTCATCAAATAGAATTCTTATCACTAATACTACTACTATTACTACTACCTTGATACCAACTTTGGCATAATTCTTATTCACTGGGAAGTTTCGGTGAAATCCATCACAACTGTTATCATCTTGCCGTCGATGAAGAGAAGATACTGTGGATGAATAAAATAATTCATTGAAAGAATTTGTAAAGGATGCCTTGTCATTTTCCATAGGTTCAGTGGATGAATGGCTATGTACATGCAAAGGTGGTTCAGTTAATTTAGAGTAATTATGACGATGACAATCAACACGATCCGATTCAATAGATGAAGACATCACTTTTGGATGAATATAAGAGGATAAAGATATTGTCGAATTTGTAGATAAATCACACTCTGTATTGAGATCCTCTTCAACATCATCCTCATCGTTGGATGAGGCAGTAGCGGCGACGTCATCATCATTAGAATCATCTTTGTCACCGTCATTACGACAACTATCTGCGATAGTAATAGTAGAAGAACACAGACCAGATTCCTGATTCTCAATGCTGTGACGTGGGCATTCAGATTGGTGCATTCCAGAAGATATTGACACTGCACTATTATTATTAGTATTCACTTCTAAGAGTTTTAAAGCCTTCAATATCGACTGACTTACTAGTTTATAGGCTAAATACTGTGTGCTATTATTTGTATTAGTGTTATTCGTAGTAGTTGTAGTAGTAGTTGAAGTAGCGGATGTGCGATCACTGCATTTAGAAATTAAAGATGATATAGAAGTAGCGGAATTACTACTATGAAGAACAACGCCATCACTACATATCCTGTTATCATTAGCAGCATTTGAACAAGACGCAACAAAACCAGAACTTATTGACTGTGTTGTTGTCCAAGTGGCTGTGGTTCCTGTCCCTATTAACGATGATGATGATGATGATGAAAAGAAGGGTTGAGATACTGACGGTTCTGGTCCCTCTAACGGGATGTGCGGACTAACATCAGAATTCAGTTGTACATTCGGATCGAATATTTCATTTAGCAAATGTCTCATTGCTTCATTGACAATCTCATGGACAAAGTGAAGTGCTAATTGACTGACAGTGTTATTTAGTGAGGATTTGTCAACAGGTGAAAAAAAACATTGTTGTTTACGCTCAGACAAATTGCTACAGCCTGGATGTTGGTGATCGTGATGTTGAATACTATTCATCAGTAAAGAATTATTCAATTCTTCAACACAGCTGTAACTTTTACACTTGTAGTGTAGACCTGGAAGGTTATCACTTGTTAGTGAAGAAGAAGAAGAAGCATCCATATGATTTGGTGTCGGTGATCGAGGTCGAGAATATCCTTGTAGAGGTTCTTCTTCTCGTTGCAATTTGTGTCCTGGTGACCTCGGATGTGTATTTCTGCACACTGTTGTATCACTGAAAATAATTCTATCATCATTCAATTTAGCTGTATACAAATGTAGAGGTGTGTGTAAGCAAGGATATGAATGGACAGCTAAACTGAAAAAACTACGCTTATTTTCGGCACTAAAGTCTAGATAAGGCAATAACGGGTGTATACCATGCAGAGACTACGGGAAAAAGACCAAATAGGATGAACAATATGTACACATATACGTGCATGAGTTTGTTTTGTGTATAGAACATAGTTATATATGCATTCCCAAACAACAGTTATTACCATTCACAAAATATAAAATATACAAGCAAGAACGAGAACAGAACAAAAATCATAACCCGCAAAACACAGTTTGGTTATTTTCCGCCGTAGACATTAATATCCATGGTTGAAGTGGGAAGTTCAAGAAATACGAAAAAAAGAAATAATCAGTAGTTTGCCAATAATATATATATATATATATATATATATATATATATATAGGCATGTTAACAAGCGACAGCTGAAAGTATCAAATAAATTTTAAAAGGTCAAAAGTCATATAATTATGATGTTGATGACGCTGCTACTGTTGACAAAGAAAATTTAACCAACTGATCACATATTCCCATTTCACAGAATATTCCCTAGGATTGATGGGACACTCACGAAACAATACATGATTATTTTGTCAAACCAAATTCACTTTTAAATGTTCGAAAAAAATTTGGGCATTGTGTACATGATATTCATGACAATAGAGCTTTTCTTGTATTTCCCGATGAACGAAAACTAAAACGATATCGTTTTTACTGACGTTTCGCTAGTTAATGCTGCTAATAGCTTTGTCAAAGTGTTATTGAACCAAAGCTTACAAAATCTCAGCTTATATATAACAACTCAATCATCGTTCCTCAGCAAGGAGTCATTTTCGCGTTTTCCAGTTGGCCAATTGGTAAAGATAACAAAACCAGGTGTAAATTGTTGGATTTGATAAGTGTATGAAATTATAAAAGCGGTGTGTGTTTACATAATGAAACTGCTTATCACATTCGTGTTGATTTTGTCATTCCATAGGGGAGGGCGGGGTGTTATAACCAAGTCAAATTCTGTTTAGTCCATCATTCCTATTCAGATAGTTTGGATTCCACTTGATATGAAGTGCGTCTGATTATTAGACGTTCTTCGTGATTTCTGAAATTTTCCTGAATTATTTCAATATTGTCAAAATCAATTTTGTGACCTGATTCTATAGCGTGTAGATCTATGGCCAATGATTTTTCAAGCGTTTCTAGTTCAACTGGATTTCTCAGTGGTCGAACAGATGCTGTAAGGTGTTCATTTCTTCTGCTTATGATTGGCAGACCACCTATCACAAATACTTCTCAGACTCTTGTCAGCGCCTGTGGTGGGCGGCTCAAACTAATTGGTGAACTCAAATGTTCTGTTTCCTTCCACAATACCAAATTCACAGGAATTCGTTACGTCACCAAGAGTGATTTAAATCTTTTGGGACTTGATTGGTTCGATCGTTTGCATCTGGCTGATGTCCCATTAAATTCTCTATGGAATGCAGCCAAGAAACATAAAATGTCAGAAAATTCCGGACGAAGCCGAAGCCGCAAACCCAAGAGGCAGACGAAGCGACAGACGTCAACAGCAAGCTCAACGGTTCCATATAAACCCCCAAGAAAACACGCTACTAATCATCAATCTTCTCAAAAGGGGAGGTGATATGTATCCACATGATGTGTGTTTTGTTTTGACAGTCTATTATATTTTGCTATGGGTATATGGATCGGTATTCCATCATAACTGACAATATGCTTTTGTCTGTCCACTAAGTAAATAAACATGTATGACCTTGTTGTCACATGACACTACAACCAATCATGTTAAGACTGGCTATTTATTGGTTCATGTGTATTAACCATTTTCATATATACTTTTGTATTAGACCCTTGTTCATTCTTGTTCACACACGTTTCGTACATACGTACCAATTCACTCACACACTAGTGTGACATTTATTTTCCTTGTCTGGAAAATACAAGTATTATCGTAAACCTGGTGGTCTTCTGATTTCCCTATTTCCGCGTCAGGACTATTAACTACTCGATGAGTACTTAACATGAGGCCCATGTCATCGGAATACGTTTTTCAGCATACTTAATGTTAGTGTTGATTTTGTTGGTGAAGTTCTTTGGGTAGTTATTTTGCTTGAGAGTCGCAGTAATTTTTGATATTTCTTCTTCATTTTCCTTCTCATCCGTTATCAAAGAGTGTGGTTGTCTAAGAAGACTTGAAACAACTGATATCTTTGCGCTGATTATCCGATGTCTAAATGTTTGTTGGAGTGGGTTTTCTTCCTGAATATAGATATATTAAAATATCCGTTTTCCCTTCTCTGAACTAGCTAGTCTAGAAATGGTAGTTAACCGATGTCTGATTCTGCTTCCGAAGTAAATTGAATGCTGGGAGATAGACTGTTCAGTTTCTCCAAGAATGAACTGGGTAGATCTCGTTTTAGCAATACAAAAATGGCATCAACGTGTCCTAAACATATTTTAGGAGTAAATATGCTGGAAAAGATGTTATCTTCGAATCAACTCATGAAAAGATCAACGACTATCGGGGAGACCGGTGAACCCATAGCAACACCATTTGTCTGTTTATATATTTTTTTATTTTGATTACAGCTTGAAACCACACAGTATTTTTGGTGCAAATATGGAATTTTCAGCATGTGATATCAGTAGCCCAATTTTGCAGGCTGATGATTGATATCGGGTGTGCGTCGGCAGGGGATCGAACCCCGGACCATGTGAATGGTCGACGAGAGTCCTAAACTCTGTGCCACCGACGCAGAATTTTAATCTCTTAATTAATTCACTGGTGCCCAGTGACCACCTCTGTGATGGCGGTGTATCTGATTCTACTAAACTGGAAATGACATCAAGACTTTCGGTAATAGGGATACTAGCTTACCATAATGCCTTCTTTATCAATTTCTCGTACTCTATTTGGGGTTTGAAATCATATGAATCTTTTACAACATTTTACAACATTTCAAATGTCCTTTTGATAAAGATATTAGCATTAAATAACAAAACGTCAGTAAAAACAATATTTGTTTTTCATTCATTGAGAAATACAAAAAAACCTTCATTATAATGAATACAATAAATGATTTGAAAAAGATTCAGTACAACTTAATTAAAATGTATACTTTGTCTTCTAGTAAAGAGTTGGCTAGCTATTTTTTTAGGGTGAACAGAGATCTGACGAAGTGACACTTTTCGGATTTATCATTGAACTACTTGCATTCTTTTTTCATTAATGTCTGGATGAAGATTATTCATCAATTTCACGAAGACACTGTTCAACGGTTTCATTTGCTTCCAATATACAAGAGAAACTACGTATAATCTTATTTCAGAAATAAGTTCAGCAATAACTAGATGCTTTCAGTCTCTATGATGATTCACTCACAAAATATTTTGACGTATCATGAGACCCCTTTTCTACAGTTATTTAATTATCGTCTTTTCCTTAATTTACCTTAGTTTTCTCAAGTCTTATCTGAGGCGTAACTTTGTCTTCCTGTCCACCAAAAACGACACGGTAAGGTCGAGGGTGGGTAGACTTCGGTCTCTCCCTCGAATTGTCCTCGTGTGGCAACGCTTCATAGACACTGAAAGGTAACTCCTATCCATTACCTAAAAGCAATAAGGGTGTTCTTTACAAAAGTGAAAGACCGAATGCGAATATGTAGCGCTTACAACAGGACTGGTGGACGTGTAGATCTACTTAGGGGAGCTGGAAAACATCTAGTGTATATGGGCTCCAGAATCCGAAAGGATCAAATGGTGTATTTATCTGTTTTCTTTACCAGGAACCATGGGAATGACGCAGCTCCCTACTTTGCTCCAGTAACACGTGGATCAGACTTCAAGCTAAATGCCCAGCGGTGGGAGATGGGGCTCGCCATTTACGACAACCGCCTGCTTTGATCTAGGCATCCGAGAATCATCCCGGCACTCGCACAAGTTGAAGTTTAGTGTGATGCAAGTTTTGGTGTCCATAATGTACGAACTTTTAGTCTTAAAAGTAATAATAAACTTATAAGTATAAAACTTGGGCACTGTGGTAGAGAATAACTCCACTATGGTTAAGATTTTATTTTGATAGATCACAGTGTTATACAGTAATATTAACTGATGACGTTTCGAGCACAAACTATTGCTCATAATCAAATCAAGTCACTCACACAACTTTTTGCTTCATTTGTATAAATAATCTTATCCATAATAATAAACTTAGTCTTCTTAAGACCATAGACGCTTACACACTATGATCGCTCCATGATACCCTTTGGCGCAGAATTCAACGTTGATAATACAGTTTTGTTTAGTTACAAATTCTCACTAATCTTGACAACTTCCGTTAAAAACTAACATTAGTTAGATAACTACTGAACACTATGGACAGCTGTAGAAAACTCATGGATAATCCCCATCCAGGCATTAATGAAAACAAAACACGTAGATCAGCGAAGAGTCTCTTTTTGGGGAATTCATTTTCTTAGCTGTACGATCGCAAATATGTATGTTATTTTGTAAGTGTGTGTACACTAAGTTTGTCTAACAAAATCACAGTTGGTTATAGTTATTCTAACTAAACAGGTGAAGATTGGTAACAAGATTGCTAACCTATCAAGAAATTGTTAATACAGAGTCAAGAATAACCTATCAAAGGCAATACGGTTTCGTCTTCTTTGTATCGCTGAAGCTCTGGTCATTCACATAGAAAAACCGGAGCTGTGCATACAAAAGAAGACTACTCAACCACTCCTACTGTCATGGTAACAACTTTTTTATTTGATTTGAGCTTTTTTTATTTTGATGACTTAATTTTGTTTCTTTGCCTGTTCTTTAATTGCTCATAATTCTTGTATTCATTTCGAACTCTTACGTAATTTCGTATTATCTACTTTGTTTCTATGTGCATGCTGAGCAAAACTCACTCATCAAACTATTCATATTATTACACAACTTCTTTTAACAACTGTTTAAGAAAACTCATCACCTTTGTTACTACCTAATTTCATTAGCACCTAAATTTCTTGACTTGTATTATCAATCTTCACCTGTTTTGTTAAAATAACCATAACCAACTGTTATTTTGTTTGACAAACTTAATGTACACATGCATACAAAGTAACACATTATTTGCGATTGTACAGCTGTAGAAAACACAGTCATCGGAAAGTATTTTTGCTTAATCACCCATTTTTACGAACACAACCTCCTTAATAAAGATTTTTTTATGCATTGAAAAATATCGGTTAAAGTGATATGAAAAACTCAGCAGAAGAACATCAGCCCAAATACACGAGATAGACTTGTGGGAAGCGATACCCAATTCACCGTAAGAGATGACGTCAAACAACTATTGCAGTTGTACGGCAATGAATCTCTCTGAATTCGATGGATCTCTTCGCATAACGCTATTGTACGATGATAGAACTGTGTTATTATAATAACGTCCTGAGAAAAACTCGAATGTACATACAACTCATTCGTCAATGACTGATACTCCAGTCTTTGAAGCATAGCACCGTAATTTCTAGAAACAATGTTACTACATTACATGATTATTTGAATACAAGAAACCATTTGCTATATGTATTCTACACTATTCCAACGGCAACAATGATGATATACACAAATTTAGAAAAGAATCAAACTGAAGCCACCCAGGGAAACATCCGGAAAAGAATTTCAAGTATTCGTTTCTAGCCTATGGCATCATATGATGAATAAAATACCACCCATTGTATTAAAATTGAGTGGAACCAAAGACTATTATTCATACACTGTTATTTCAAAACACATATTGTCGAAATTGCTAAAGCTTAATTTAAAAAAACAATGCACAGAATACCCATAAACAATCAGTACAAACTTAGGGCACCCTTCTTCGTCTTCGCAGAGGCCTTCGATAGAGTTGACCAAGAAGTAATTTAGAAACTGTTTCAACACTATCGCGTGCAGTGCCCAAGTCTTTATCAACCTCATTCAGCATTTGGCTATACGACAATGCATGTATCAGGTGATCCACAAGAGAAAAATACAGGTGAACATTGAGAAGGTGTAGACGGAGATGATGAAGATAACCAACGAGCCACAACAACAACTACAACCAGAACCAATCACCATCAAAGGGAGAGATTCAACAGAGGTTGCCTCCTTCACTTATTTGAAAAGCATCGTTTCAACTACAAACAGTCAAAACGGACGAAGATGTCAAGTCAGAATCGGAAGGGAAAGACACGCCTTCATCAACTTGAAACCAGTTTGGAAATCTTCCGCACTCAGCATAGGGAACAAGATCCGCATTTTCAACACCAATGTGAAGTCGGCTCTTTTATACAGGTCAGAAATTAGGCCTGTGTGTCACGAAAAGGATTTCCAACAGGTTGCAGACTTTTATCAACAGCTGCCTTCGCTGGCTCCTTACTGAAGATCAAATGGCCGGCCGGCCGGCCAGAAAGAATAAGCAACAAAAAACTATGGGAACAAACCAACGAAGAGCCGATCGCTCAACAGATATGTAAGAGAAAGTAGAGATGATCAGGCATACATTGAGGAGGCCGCCAAATGACATCGCACGCCAGGCCCTCGAGTGGAATCCAAACGGGAAGTGACGAGTGGGTCATCTAGGGTGACATGGAGGAGATCGTATGAGGAAGAGATGAGAGAGTTTGGTCAATCGTAGGCCCAGCTGAAGAGGATGGCAGAAAACATAACAAAGTGGAGGTGTTGTTGAAGCCCTATGTTTCACTCGGAACTCAAGGGAATAACAATAAGACAACAACCTACACATCCTTATCAGGTACAACAAGTGATGTAATTCACGGTAAAAACTGTAAAACCATCAGTATAAAACTTCACATAAGTACGGTAATATAAGCGGTAATAATTAAATTTAGAAAAAAATGTTCAGCATAGAAATTCGTTGACTCACCACAACGGTGCTATTATCATCATTGGCATTACCCGTATTCACACGCAATGGATAAGCGAAATTTGAGCAAGAATTAGATTTTTTTACTTCATTAACATCCGAGAATACACCGATTACAGATGGTCTAAACACACCAGTAGTAGATTGCAATTGATAGGGTGGTTCTTGTAGCGGGACATCTGTTTCATTAGGCTCCAGTTGCATTTTAGCAATACCAATTAAACATGGTCCGTTAGGCAATGATTTTAGTGTGTTAGCCGCTTCGCGTACACTCGATTTCATAAGATTTCTATCATTTACAAATAGTAAACGATCACCAATTGATATACGTCCGTCTAACTGAGCTACACCTCCTGGGGTTAGACTATCAATCAATAAAATACCATGTGTTTTTTTAGATCGACTAGACCATGTTGAACGTCTTTTCAGGTTGCTGGAAGATTTATAATTTCTATTTGGCGATGATGTCACACTTGAACGATAAGATCGGAATGAATGACGATCTGAATCCAGTGTACTTGAGGTGTTTTTACGATCCAAGGTATATGCTTTACGAGATGATGTCTTACCCTCCAAATCGGTTACAGGTAATTCCTAATGAATTAAAAATAATTATAATAAATTATTCTGTGTAAATAAAAGCATAAAACAATGAACTCTTCGAACGCATAGACAATACGTCCGAGTAACATATATTAAACTATTTACCACAACTTTATCGAAGTGACTTTTATGAACAGCAGACCAAAGCAACCCTCACGATAATAAAGTGATTTTAATACAAGCCTTTTGATGTTATCCGCAAATAACATGACAAATTCATGAAAAATTCCCATCCAGACATCATTGAAAATAAAACACGTAGTTCAGTGAAGAGGCTCTTTTTCGAGAATTCATTTTCTCTAGCTATACAATAATATTTATATACATATCTACATATATATATACCCAGTCTGACTCAACCCAGAGACATGAAAGCGAACAATATTGTTCCTAATTAGACCTGTAGGCTCTACATTATTTTACATAGCTTTATAATGTAAGAAATTTAACCAATGACAGTGAGTTTATTTATTATTTTTTCTTGATTATAGCTTGACTCCACACTGTACTTTTGGTACAGGTATGGAATTTTCAGCATGTGATATCAGTAGCCCAATTTTGCAGGCTGGCGATTGATATCGGGTGTGCGTCGGCAGGGGATCGAACCCGGACCGTGTGCATGGTCGGCGAGAGTCCTAACCGCTGTGCCACCGACGCACGATCAAATAATAATAACAATAATGTGTTGAATGTCAGTAATAACGATGATTATAGTGACAATAGGGTTTCTGCATGTGGTGATAAGAATAAAGAAGGTAGTAATATGTATATATGTAGACTATTCAATAAATAAATTCGGTCAAATCTTAGAAATTACGTAATACTAAAGGTGAAGTGGACAGATAATCACGGTTAAAATAAATATCAGAAAACTACGAAGGAAGTGGAAAACGAAAAAGGGCGAGAGGGTCATAATTAGAATTTACCAAGGCCAAGGGAGAAAAATGAAAAAAAACTTCTTTTGTATGCAAACACTATGATTGTTCTCTCAAATTCTCAGAGATTCGGCTATGTATAAAAGGTGGGTTCGAATTATGTTCAAAAGGTTCTATGGAATGCGATGGATAACTTTGAAGGCACTCCTGCTGTCCACTTGGTGACCTCTATCAGTCAAATGAATCAAAATATAACTCCTTACAGATTTTACTTAGCTTTTATCAAACCATGAAGGAAGATGGTCAGTAATACGTTGTTGAATTGTCTAGTTGTTCGCACTATATAGTTTTCTCCGCAGGAACAGCTAAATATGTGGAGGCGCATAGAAGTGGTACAGCTAGGTAGCCTGTCTTTGGCTTGAGCAACCATAATTAGTCAGCTGGAAGATGACGAACAAAGGGTGGAGGCAGCATGAGTCCTTTTTACTGCTCTAGATAATCTTAGATGTAAGACTTTGCTAGGCCACATCCCCAATGAACTGAAGTTGTTTATTTTTAACTGTTGTCGGTTTTTCCTTACTATACATGTGTCTCCTTAAAAATCTACTAGCATAATCTATTTGGACGAGCGTATTTTGGATGCATCCTAATTCATTTTCTAGAGAATCATCTGCACAGATGCTTCTTGATCTATTCGTGAGGCATCTGACCAACTTGATTTTGATTTGGATTGGTACAAAACTGAAGAAATGTGTATATTCTCCCACAGACGTGGGTTTTCTATAGACATCTCTCTTGAGCAAACCATCTCATCTTCTGTTCGATTGGACATCAATGAAGTGTAATCTACCATTATATTCTTCTTCACAAGTGAAGATGAGCGATAGGTGTGCATCACTAAATGTTATTGACATTTCATCCTTGTCAGTTACCTTATCAAGAATGATAAACATATCATCAACATAATGAGAATAACAATCCATATTATCTATTACTTGTTTCAATAGACCATTTTCGAACCTACGAAGAAAGAAATCTGAAATCTGAGTGGATGCACCTGCGCAAGTGATGCGACATCTACGGATAGCATTTGCTCCCTATTTACATTGACATCACCGTAAGACGTCTTTAACACTATGATTTACCGCTTTCTTGCGTAATGGTTGGAGAGAGCGTCGAATTCTGACAAAATAGTTGGACACATTGTAAAGGCGTCAAATCAAATTCGCGATTTGAAACCTATGCAGAGTTTGAGGTGCATATTCACCAGAATTCCCTTTGGAAACCAAAATTATTCAGATTAGAATGCATATGATCTTCCTGATATCATAAATGGCAGTCAAGAAAACAACCATAAGATGCATGGCACTATATACTACTACTGATTGACTAACATGAGTAGTTGCAGTCTACAAACATAAACTACTAACGTTATCTAGTTAGATCGAAGTGATCTAATTTGTAAACTAAGAATTTGGTAAAATAATCAATATTAAAATAATATTTTCAGAAGCATAAAGAAATTAAAATGATATTTGTCGCTAGCAAATTATGTAAATCCAAGTGAAAATTCAACAAGGTTGGTTTTGGAAAATAGAAATATTAGGACCACACAGTGTGATTTGATTCTGATAACATACGTGACACTCAAGAAAATAAGCAATTTAACAAAATAGTATACACTACTGATAAACACCAGTACTCGGAAGCCACTGATGTCAAACAGTAGTACTTGCTAGCCAAAATTGAAATAACCCAAACCCTGAACTGCCGTTCGGCTCATTTGGGGCCGAGTTCATCAGTAGCGTGACCCGGCACAGACAACCGGAAATCTTCTAATAACTACTGGTTGACGTGAGTAGTTGAGAAACAATCTTGAAAAAAGTAGATAGGAGAAAATGATCAACATAACTAAGCGAAAAAACATGCAATAAATAATACTAAGTACCATGAATGTGTGTGAATATATACAGGCATATACACTCTAAAATCATTGAAGGAAAGTGTCTAGCCTGATTTAACAACACTAAGACAAACCTCATATTCCGCTATACTGAATCCAAATCCTTGAGACGATTTATTCAGCTGAATAACCAAAGGCACTGAAGACCAAGAAGGTCGTTTAAAACCATAACGCGGATCTATTCGGTGCAGACGACGATTATGAGGTAGAGTTTGGTATCGACGTTGATTGTATTGTTGTACAACAGGTCCTGGTTCAGTGAATCTCCGACTAGTATTTGATGTTGGTAAACGCCCTAGAGTATTTGATTTCATCTGTTGTAGTTTTCTTGAGCTAAGCGTATTTGGTAAAGAATATTTACGAGTGTTATCCATTGTTGATGCATTCATTGGAAATGGTACACCATCAGTAGGATTTACATTCACATAGTTACGCCGTGGATCATATGTATGAGAATTTAGAGGCTGAAGTAACCAAGATGAATGTACACTGGTATGTAAGCATCATAAGCAATCTATATATATATATATATATATATCAATAAACTCCTAGAATATAAAATATAAACATTTCGAACACTTGATTTACTTAAACCATTTATTTCCCATGTCCACCAAATAGTACACGCTGAATTAAGTTGCAGAGTAATATCCAGGACTACAACTACAAAGTGTCTTTTGTAAATCCAGTTGTCTTTAACGTATTTCTGTGCAACAGGCCAAGAGTCTGCTATCTACTAAAGGAAGAACGGCTGATATGAAATATGTAGCACACTTATTGAAAGAGCCAATGGATTGTGTCATGAAGAAAATAAAAGGCAATTCAGCAAGGATTTTCTTTATTCATGAATTCACCTTCAAAAGCTGTACAATCTTATTTATATTTAACAAAAGATGTAGAGTAGTCTACTATTAAGTAATAGGGAGTGAGGAAGTGACATAATTCATACAAATAGTCAAAAATAGACTCGAAAGATAAAAAATTCCGTAGTGGCCAAAGACAAATTAGGAGTTAAGGGTCTGAAATTTCACAAAGCGAAAATTGATATTTGATGAGAAGCAAGATAATTGAGTGTCCACTTGACAAACGCGAAGGTGAGAAAAAACTTAGTGAAATGTACAATAATGAATTAACCGTTAGAATTAGAAGATAATAAGTAGGAAAGAATTTAAGACCATTATAGAATAGGAGACAATAAACTTTCTCTGCACACAGAGATACGGGTTACACAGATGAACAGCTAGCGCTTCCACCATATAAAAGCGCCGAAACCTAACACCTCTTGTACCATTTGGTTTTACCTGGTAGATAATTCCGAAATCAAACCTCCCATTGTACCACTGATTGTTGCGTAATGTTTAAAAACCAATTCAGACTATTTATATTAATAATGTCACTTCCTTTTTTTTTGATTTACAGCTTGATTCCACACTGTATTTTCGGTACAAGCATGGAATTTTCAGCATGGATATCGGTAGCCCAAATTTTGCAGGCCGACCATAGATATCAGGTGTGCGTCGGTGCGGGCTCGAACCCCGGACCATGTGCATGGTCGGCGAGAGTCCTAACCACTGTGCCACCGACGCACAGTTACTCACTGTTACTCAATAACAGGCTACTATACGTCCTTTGTTAAATATAAATACGATTAAACAGTTTTTAAAGATAACTTCATCGATAAAGAAAATCTCCTTAGCTGGGTTGTCTTTTATTTTTTCATGAGTCAATGGATTATATCGATGAGACAGTGCTTCAACGGCTAATCTTTGCACTCACACACTCGATGATGATTCTGTCATCACACAGACATATCTCCAAACCACTTTCAAAATATACTTTTGGCACAAAATAGATAGATAGCTCAATAATAAAATGATAAACAAAGTAGAGAACACTTTATACCATATTTGTATGTGTGTATGTATGAAACGTTTTTAGATTCAGATTACATTTAATTCAGTAATTCTGATAATACGTCAGAACAGTATTTTAGCATGATGAATGAACAATACACATATCTGCATAGGGCTTTGATATGAAAACAGCTTTAATCTAATGCCAGAAATCGACAAAAAATCAGATAATACAAACAAATAAAAAGGTCATGTGTCAAAAAACGTTAGTAGCACACGCACACGTAGATACATACATACACACCCACACATTTACAAAATTAAGTTACATCATCAATGTGAGTCAATCAATATACATCGTTCAAGCAAAACGAAATATTTGATAAGCGGATAAAGAGACCGTATCATCACGCGTAAAATTGATAACTGACTTCTCAATAGATAAATACACATGTAAAAAATTGATATTCAAAGTCAGTCTAACAGTACTTGGGCCACCATTCATCGGCAGTACACCCCACCATCTACTGAGTATATATATATATATATATATATATATATATATATATACGCACAAATATAAAACATTGCTGAATTTACATATAGCAAACACAACAACAGATCTAATAATAAATACACTTAAATCAGATCTTCATTCTGTGATGAATAAATGATAAAAAAGAATGAATGATGCGACACAGCTACCAGCATTATAGGAATTATTGGTATTTTTGCAACGAAATTTTTAAGAAAGTATAGCTGAAATACTTTCTGCTTATAGAATCAAGACTTCCTGTATGTAGGTTCATGTGTAAGTGTTATTATGCGCATGTGAAAACCTAACACTGAAGTGGTAACTTTGATCATCACAGTCATGTTCCTACTACCGTGTTTCAAAATACTTAATTTAAAAAACAACAAAATATGTTATCCACTGCACACTTTTAATGTATTAGGCTGTCAGCTAGCTATATATTGCGTACAAGAGCTTATGGTGTGTTAAGATTGTAGAAACGGAAGTAAATAAAACATAGTGTGTAAACTTGAGATAAATTTGTCAGAGTGAATAAGCCTCACACTTCTGTACTGTCTGTGAATAAGGAAACCCAGTAAACAAGCAAAAGAACTTTAACAAATAGTATACATAAGGAGAAGTATAAACATGGATGCTATCGTATACTGAAACGATATATATATATATATATATATATATATATATATATATATATATAATACAAGGGTAAATACAAATGTCTGGCACTCGCAACTATGGGAAGGTGGCTCATGATGCTTCTCTAATACCTTGTGCATCATACTTCAAGCCAAACGGTAGGCGGGGGTGGCTCCTAAAGATAACCTGCTTCGGTCTGTCAGTTCGAGAAGTATTGAGGTCCGCGCAAGAAAATTATTCGATTATGTGTGGCGCCTCTCTTGGTATCAAGCTTGTTTCAATAATAATAATAAATCTTACAACTATACATTAAACAAGTTGTAGGCGCCAATGACTAATTTTGCTTACTTTAGCAGTTCACTTTAACCACAAACTTGATACACTAAATGCACCAAAATATGTGCAAGATAATTTGTCGGGGGGTAATGTAAACAGGAAAAAAAAGAATAGACCAGTTGGGAGACAAAAGAATGAAAAGAAATGCTGAGAATATAGTTCCCAAAGAGATTTTTCTTAAAAAGTGCTATTACTACTTTGGTTTACTTTCGGGTATATGAAACTCCACTGACTACACATATACCACATAAATCACAGCTGTCCCAAATCTCATATACGAAGTCATGATGCAGCAACATACACCGACTTAATTGTGAATAACTTTCATTCCGCAGAGCTATATCACAGGCTAATGGTGGACGCATCTTTGACGATTACGGTGGTAACAACTGCCACACCAGATTGACTCATGCAACTACGCCTCTAGACATAAAATTGGAAGCTTTACCATTCACACAATAACCTGAGTAAACGTACTCTTCGACTACTGACAAGCGTTTACATAGGAGAATGCGTGTGCTCAAGGGTTCCTGTCAATCTCACAACAATACTTGGCACTTGGACGATCAAAAGCACATACCACATTCTGATGGGGACAACCGACTGTTTAAGTGAAATTTGAGTAGCACATTGAGATAATAACATGTGAATACTCACGAATTGTGTGAGAATTATTAAATCGCAATTCACCATATCGACTAATTACCATTACACATCATACAATGTCAATCAAAATTTCTATCTTATTTCATGTTAGGCCACACAGACTCATTGAAACAGCAAAAATTATTAGAATCAGTTCAAAACAAAAGAGTCACATAATCACGTAATGCATTGATGAAAAGTGTAAGTAGTAAAGTATAGTTATATTTCAATAGTTTACACACAATGATAAGTTTTGTTATTGGTAATTTTGCTCGAAATATTACCAATAACAAAACTTATAATTGTGTGTAAACTATTGAAATATAATTATACTTTATTTGATCTAATCCACAATGCTCAAACTTTTTACTGATATTAAGTGTAAGTAGTAGTTGAAAAACGTAGAGCTATTTTACCATTAATTAACGAATTGCAACACACAGAAATACCATGGTGTAGCTATCTTATCCGAGCCGAATAGGTTTAAGCGTCAGTGACAGCACTGTAACCCACTCACTAGCGAGGATGGGGCAAGCACATCTAACTGACAACCTCCAAGTAGACCAAGGCTATCACTAAAACAATCAACGTCGATATTGATACAACTGGCCAAGGAGCTCATGTGTACATAGAAAATAAGAGCTGATCAATTCAGCAAGATATATTAACGGGATAATACAATCATGAAACAATAACACCAATAATCTTCTCCCTAAGGAAGTATGAATCTTATTCACTATTTCAAACAAAGTAATTTCCTGTATATCACAAGTACCATGGATTTGTGTTAAGTACAACAGGGGAAGGGGGGCAAGGGTTGACTTTAAGCGCGACAAAAACTGCAAATAAGAACTCATCGAAAAAACAACATAATAATAATGTGCAACAGAATTTTGCTTACCATAAAGAAAAATATATCCGACTAGCCTTCAATATAGAGATCTGATGTATCTACGTATATATATTCTAATTCTAAAACGACACAGCACTTGTCCTAGAATCAATTAACTACTACTTAAGTATAGTCCATAAAGGTGTAAACGTAAAATCTATACATACATTACAATATATGAATATTTAACATATTTGTACTTTGTATAAATATGAACGCTAATGACGCCAATGAAAGTGATGTTGAAGATGACAAAAAGAGGGCCAATCAGAAGATCCACTACTAACTTACTATCTATCAATCACGATGACCAGGTAGATAGGTATGTAGATGGATAGGAGGAGATAACAGAAGTACATGACATGCAATAATATATAAGCGCATACCCTTGTTTTACAAGAAGAATGTACTTTTAAATAACTATCAAAAAATGACAATATAGCTAGCTAATTATTACCTCTCATAATTAATTGCTTCATCAACCTAACAACAATAAGTTGTAAACAAAAGGATAAACCATCCACACAATCGCATGGACACACACACACAAATGGACAAACTAGATCTTAGGTATTATATCCGGTATCAAGACATCAACAAACTTGTTTAGACTACAAAAACGAAATTAATGTTTTTGTGAAATATTTGATAGACTTCATGTAGTAAATAAATAATTAGATATGGGTTTGTTAAGTATGATTTATTCATTCTGAGGGTAAATGTTTTTGCCAGCTGACATTGTCTGGTGTATTTTTACTGATAACGTTTCGAAAGTGTATAACACTGCGCGACTGTATCAAATAAATTTTCTCTATGATAAAATCATACCCTAACCCACAGTGTCCAATTTCTATTCTTATATCTAGTGTAAAGCATTAGATACACAGTTGCACTACTCGCCGACTGTATATGTCGTCTCGGTTTGGTGCTTTCTAGTGATGTGAACTGATAAATAATCAGTTTGGTTGAATGTAGTAGCATCAGAGGTTTCAATATTAATTCTCCTTCTCTCTCCTTCCAAATTACACTCACACCGAAAAAAAATTAGCCTGTCCAATAGTAGCAATTTCCCCCAGTCTGGAATGTAATAAATACAAGAGAATCGACAAAACACCTAACACCAAATGACACCTAGTTATTACCATTATTTGACGGAAATTGGAATTAGCAGGCTACTGGATTCCACTCCAGTTTTTGAAATAGTCAGTGAGCTCGCCTTGTAAATTGAAGGTCCTAGGTTTCATCCTACGTGGAGTTATGGATGTGTGGGACCGCAAAGTCTCGAACTAGGACGAAACAGATGTCCAGTATTCACTCGTTTTCAAAAGTACTCTAATTAGTATCAATCCGTGATCGAACTTGAATAATAATTACATTCATCATAACATACAAAATGGACAAACATTTTAGTCACTACGCCTACATATCCATTCGTATGTTTGAACTCAATCATCCGAAACAGATCTTTCATGTACCACTGCTTAATTTGTGCGAGGGCTGGTAATCCTACCTACACAGAGCAGCACAGGTTGAAGTGAAAAAAGCGGCATAGTCTGGAAGACTTGAGTCTTTCAGATTTAGTTGGTCAAATCAGACAAGACAACTAAATCCATTCTGTATCTTATTGCGAACTCACATAATGTTAATTTGGAGAGATAATATATACCACTTATGGATAGGGATATATGCAATGTTGCACCGTTATAACAGGATGACATTTTATTTTGAACACTATTTGCAGTCAAGGCAATCGGACAACTTCAAATATTTTTAATCATCACAGTTACAAAAATTTGTTGTCGTTGTTTATTCCACTGGTAGGTTATGCAGTACAAAATGATTGGACAGTGAAAGCTGAGAGACCAGATTCACAATTTTATAAACGCCAATCTAGTAAAAACATATGCTGTGCTAAAAGTGGATAAAGAGGGCGGAATCTTCATTCGACACTTTCACAACAATATCTCTGTTACTTGCATAGAGGTATTAGAGTTACTTTGGGAAGATGAGCAATATGAAAGTTATATTGTGGTGTCTGTGTGTAAACTGCTTTTACATAAACACAAGTATTATTTCAAATAAAGTCGGAGAAGGAGTCAGAAAGCCAATGAAGAAGCAGTACGAGGTGACAGAAAGATACCAATGATACGAACGTGAAACATCTGAGAAAGGTGCTCTAACCCTCACTTATCTTTGTCTTCATCTTCATCTCTATTACCTTGCCTTCCTTCCACTGATGCAATGTCAGCTTACCAAGATTCGTTTTTACGAGTTTTAACACGAATTGATATCAGTTAGAATACCACTGAAAACCATGGATAGTTGTTCTATCCTAGTTTGGGAATCATCAGCAGTACGCAATCACCGGGGTTCGAACCCAGGACCTTCCGGTTAAAAGGCAAGCTCTTATGCCATTGTCACTGGGACCCAACTCAGTGGCCCATGAATTCAAACTTCTACCAATTCGTGACTTACCGCGACCACCAACCAAAGCCATCGGCGGGAACTCCATCCTCACACTTGACTGGATGGACCTCACTGGTCAAGACTTCTTACCAGAACTCCAGGAAACTCTGTCCTGTAACAAGTCACTAGCGAGCATTAAACTAGGATGAAATAGCTTCCCAGTACTCCTTGGTTTTAAGTGGTTCTCCAGCTGATATCAAACTGGTAAAACTCGTAAAAACAAGTGTGACCTTTACGATTTCCCAAATGTACATTGACTTTGTCCTAATGAACATTAGATCCGCTCTCACCAGTCTTCACATCAATAAAATGCTTGACGTCTTTCGTATCTTTTCGCGATCCATGCGACTGCTCTGACACTTTAAAATACGTTAAGAAATCGTAAACCCATTTGCGTAATGATGTCTAAGTGTTATATACAACAATCATATTACTACTGACTGTTCTGAGTAGTTAGTAACATGTTTAGAAAACAACCCTTTGAGTTTCGAGTGGAACACACTGTGCTTCAGTAGCATATTACTATTTCCTTTTGTTCTGTCTCTCTTATCTGGCTCCACGATTACCACCCATAAACTTACATTGCCTCCCCTTCACACGATATCCTCCACGTTAAACTGTCACCTACGCTCCAATCACCATTTTCTATTCACCATCCACTCGACAACGTGGGAGGGCATGTCGCTCAACGGCTTTCTCGGAGTATTCCCAATCTATATTCCCATTGCTTACCGCATATTTGTTGGGTAGTAGGTTAAGGATTAGTTCGTCGTTATTGATGCTTTTCGAACTGACATAACATCTTCAGAAAGGAGAGAAGGGGGCAGATGCCGATAAAAATCCACAGAAAATTGCTGGAAATACTTTTGGTAACACACTAAGTCTTTCAACCTCGCCAGATTACTAGCTTGCTAGTTTTCCAACCGGTCCCAAACCCGGATAAAGAGGGAGGGTTGAGGCGTGGTGCTAGCAAATCCACCCCTGTAAAACAACCAAAGCGTTACAGAAACTTCAACGCGCAAATATATTAAAAATTCTAAAAACATAAACAATAGCCTTATTTTTCGCTGGAATCGGGGAAGTGAAATGACGCAGGCTGGTGAAAGCCTTCGGGGAGCCAGTCAGCCGATGTGCCTTCTTTCGATGAAAGCAAAAAAAAGGATGGGTACCTGGAATGTTCGTACAATGTACGAAACTGGAAAGGCTGTCCAGGTAGCCGCTGAAATGAGAAGGTACAGAATAGAAGTGTTGGGAATCTGCAAGAGCAGATGGAACGGATGTGGTAGGTGCCAACTACCAACTGGAGAGACAATAATCTATTCAGGCCACCCAGAGGACAACCACGAGCACACCGAGGGAGTGGCCATCATGATGTTACCAACAGCAGCCAAAGCTCTCATGCAGTGGGAACCGATCTCCTCCAGGATAATGACAGCCAGGTTCAACTCAAAAGGAAGTAAAGTTACAATCATTCAATGCTATGCGCCTGCAAACGTCTCAGAACAAGAGAAGAAGGAGGCGTTCTACAGACAACTACAGGCAATAATGGACAACGTCCCAATGGCGATATCAAAATCCTGATGGGCGACGTGAATGCGAAGCTGGGAGGAACTCACCATGGGTCGTGGGCCCTCGGTGAAATGGATGACAATGGCGAACTCTTCTCAGACTTCTGCGCCATAGCTGGGGATAGGCCACAATGCAAGTTCAACACTCAATTACTGAAGGACACAACAACAAAGGACAATTTCACTGCAACTGTCAGAGCAAAGCAGGAAATACTACGCGACATCACAGAGGAATCATGCGTGGAAGAACATTGGAACTCTCTGAAGGCGATTCTCAACGAAACGTGTTCAGCGGTTCTAGGAAAAAAGAAGAGACAAGACAAGAATGGCTCTCAACGGACACTTGAAAGCTAATAGAGGAGAGGAGGATGGTGAAAGAGAAAATGACTCAATGCAAGGACGGACAGGAGAAGGAGACGCTGAGCTCAACCTACACAGCACTGGACAAAGAAGTGAAGAAGAGTGCTAGGAAGGACAAAAGACGATTCTACGACAACCTCGCCACTGAAGCTGAGAAGGCAGCAGGCAAAAGGGACCTGAGGACATTATATCGGATAACCAAGTCTCTATCCGGGAAGAGATCAACACAAGTGAAACCTATAAAAGACAGCCAAGAGAACCCAATCACCAAGGAAGAAAGACAGATTAAACAATGGGCGGATCACTTCAAAAGACTCTTGAACCGACCACCACCTGCAACCCGTCCAGAAATACCAACAACAGCACGTACACAACTGCAAGATGACACCAATCCTCCAACGAAAGCTGAAGTCTTGAATGCAATCAAGCTTCTGAAAGCTAGAAAATCAGCTGGACCAGATCGAATACACCCTGAAGCACTAAAAGAGGACCCAGAGATGACAGCAGACATGCTGACTCCATTATTGCAAAAGGTCTGGAAGGAGGGAAAGGTGCCTACTGACTGGAGGAAAGTTACCTCGTGAAACTACCAAGGAAGGGCGACTTAAGCCTCACTCTGCGAGAACTGGCGAAGAATCATGCTCCTGTCAAAACCAAGTAAAATCCTGAGTCGCGTCATCCTGGAGAGAATAAAGGACACACTGGATGCAGAACTCCGACCAAAACAAGCTGGATTCAGGAAAGGCAAATCATATACTGACCAAATAAATGCAACTCTACGCATCATCATCACAGAACAAAGCATGGAATGGCAATCAAACCTCTACCTCAACTTTATAGACATTCAGAAGGCCTTTGACAGCACTCAGCGAGGCGTTTGGAATAAACACAGGAATCAGACAAGGAGGCTTATTATCACCAATGATGTTCCTAATTGTGGTGGACTGACTGGATTATGCGTCAGACAGTGGGAAACCACCAGTGGACAGGGATATCCTGGACTGACGCGAAGAACCTAGAAGACCTAGATTTCGCGCGTGGATGATTTATGTTTGATGTCACGCAACATCGAAGAATTTCAAGCGAAAACCGACAAACCGGTCGAAGAAGCAGCCGGCGAAGATAGGACTCCAGGTGAACATAGACAAGACGGAGGTGATGAAAATAACCAACTAACAACAACAACAACAGCAGAAACATCCTCCGCCAATCACCATCAACGGGAGGGATTTGAAAGAGGTTACTTCATTCACTTATCTAGGGAGTATTGTCTCAACTACAGGAAGTCAGGACGGACGAGGATTTCAAATCGAGCGAGAATCGGGAAGGCAAGAAACACATTCATCAACCTGAAACAACCAATCTGGAAATCTTCGTCACTCAACCAGCATCAACAACAAAATTCGGTCGGATTTTCAATACAAACGTCAAGTCAGTCAGTTCTTCTATACGGATGAGAAACTTGGCGGGCGGGTCACAAAGAATATTTCCAACAGCCTGTTGCAGACCTTTATTAACAACTGTCTCCGCTCTATACTGAAGATCAGATGGCCGGGCCGGAAAGTATCACCAACAAGAAACTATGGCTGGGAACAAACAAAACAAGAACCAATCGTCAACCAACAAATATGCAGGAGAATGTGGATGGTGATGGATTGGACACTACTCGTTGAGGAGACCGCTGGGTGACATCACGCGCGCGTCAGGCCATTGCTCGAGTGGAACCAGGCCGAGAGGGAAGCGGTGAGTGGGACGTCAGTGCAAGGGTGACATGGAGGAGATCGTGTGAAGAGGAGTTGAAAGAGTATGGACTAACGGATGCAGGTGGAAAGTACAGCAGAAGACAGAAGCAAATGGAGACGTGCAGTTGAAGCCCTATGTTCCACTAGGAACCCAAGGAAGCAATAATAATAAGTCTTTCAACCATACAGACGTACTGCCTCAGTATTAGTGTGGAAAATTCGGATCTCTTTACTTACGCTGAGTTCACTGGCTCGTTAGTTTACTAAGCTGGTCCTAAGGTTGGGCCAAGGGGTAGCCACCTTAAAAAATCAATCCATTCACTACAGAAAATTCAAAGCACAGAAAAAAATATATAAAAATAAACAAACGAGATAATATCAATAAAAGCAGATAGGCGCTTACTTCAAGATTATATGATGAAGCTTTTTCTGATCTGGAGGTATTATTCTGTTCATACATGGATACAGATTCAGGTGAAGATAGATGAGGAGCTGTGTTACTCAAGTCACCTTGAGATTTCCTTATCCACTCAGTAACACGTCTATGCGCTGACATCGGTGATACTGGTCCGGAATAAGCAACAGCACGATCAGGCACATCGTATGAACTGATCATTCTTATCGATGGAACAGTATCAACAGAACCTATTTCACTAGCGACAACTTCAAGAGGCGGTTCATCTGTACAGTCTATCAATGGATTACTGTCTGCAGAAAAGTTTAAACCAGCATTATTTTCATCCTCGTGTGTACAAGTAGGCTTTTTACGTCCAAGTACTAACTGAATTCTTGACGGTAAACTGCGTAAATACCGAAGAGTACTTGTATAAGATGTCCCATGAATACGATGACCATTCGCCTAGAAAATAAACATATTTTTAAACAAACAAATAAATAACCATCTCCAATAGCAAAGGAAATGAGAGTGACAAGATATCATAGAATACCTTTCAGTGAAACATTAATCATATTTGCTTACTAACAGTGTGGCATTGTGAGGGGAGAAATTAATAGAAAAGAGCTGTCGGTCGATGCTCTCCTAAACACTGACTATTTTATTAACCGTTAGTAAGCTCGGAAAAGAGGAGGGCTAAGTCTAAGACTAGCAATCCTACACCGTAGGAAAACAACACCGCTACTAAAAGTTTAAGCCTTATCCAATAAAAGTGAAATCTAAATCTACTACTGATAGAGTATTCTTAATTAACATAAAGGATAACGCTTTGGCATTTGAGACGATGGGCGCTTGACTCGATTCTTACTAATTATGAAGGCAAATTCAGCAGACAAGCGTCAGATAGGATGCCAAAACGCGCATCTTGGATTCCACTACCAGCCACAGTCAACTAGTCACAGGAATTTTTAACTAACTTTAGTAATAAAATAGCGGGTAACACAGATGATGTGAAACGGCATCAGATCTCCGAATCATGTTCTGGCATACTGATCCATCCATTATATGCATGTTGGCTTGAGGAAAACATTGAACTTTTGGCTAGGCTACCCTCAAAGACAGTGGTAATGAACGATCGACGACTTTCTGCCGACAACATGAGCTAAAATAGACAGTTTTGTTATGATTTACCTATGCATTGTCCTTCTTTTCTTCATCTTATCTGTTTACAAATTTTGTTTATTGTAATGTCTGTCTTATTCTTTTATTTCTACGATGTTGTACAATGTGCCAATTGAAATCACTTGATTCCCTTAAGTTTCATATTGCTACTTTTTTCCCAGTCATTAGCATTTACTATGAGATATACCATAGAATACATGAACACGAACTGTTAACTGCATTGAAGAAATGTGAATCTATAATTATGCATTTACTGCGTTTAACATTCACCACAAGTGAAGCAAACATATTCTAATTTACACTTCTGAAACTGATAGTAATAATAATGAACCGAATTCATTATTTTTGATAAGAAAGATGAATAAACATTTGACACAGTGGATGAGGTAATTACTGAATAGACAAAAAGTGTGGGTAATGTTCATGTGTCTCTCTCAATTCTCTCAGAATATACAACCGTATATGCCTATACCCTATTGTGTGCGTGTGTGTGTTAACAATTTTCCCAAATTGCACTATCTTCTTTAGAAACCACAATTATTCGGATCACAATATGTCATCTGCTTGATTCTATAAATCGTGATAACTTAGCTGGAATATTAGCGATTTCAATTGAGATGAGTAAAATCAAGTACATTGCTAATAAACATTGCCCCCAATGAACGAAACGACAGTCCGGTGTTTACATTATTTTGATCTGACTAACAAGCACTACTGGTTGATATGAATGGTAGCCAACTACTCATCACCCAAACAGTAGTACATAACAGTGTTCCCAGTTGATAGTAGGTCGTGTACACTCCCAATCCTCAGCCATCAGATATAATTTAATTGCCTTAGATAATCAATGGACCATATCAAAAATAAGAACCAGTGCTTATTCAAGAAACTGACGAAGCCGCTAAAACAAATACGGTCTACACTGCAGAATAAAAAAATTTGGGATTTTGATAAAAGTCTTATCAACTACAAAATGTAAGCACCAAATGAAGACAGAAAAAAGTTAATCTACAGAGTTATAAGCTAACAAATGTACCAATGATCTTGAAGGGACCAGTCATACCACCCAAAAAGTTTTGGTGGGAGGGACTATTTTATTTTTGAACGGATGTGTAGGTACTCATTCTCATTTTTGACACCCAACGATTTTAAAAAAATGCCCATCAATTGTCACACTAGTTCCACAAGTAGTCTATTGCAGAGACAAAACTGGTAAACTGCGCTCGGATAAAATCTATTCCGTACACCCTGAAACAATATGGAAATCAAATTCTCCGCTTTAACTGTTTCATTATTTAAGATTGACTGGTTGTCTCCACTTCATGGATGCGCTTGTTAACTTCGGGTTTTATAGTTGGTGGTGTAGCATTTATATACACAACGGACAAATCAAAGCAACAATCAACCTGCAGAGTAAAGTTCCATCAACAATTCAAACAGTGTGGCGGGTGCTACTTATGTCGTCTACAGGAACCATGAATAACTGAGCGACGGGCTAGATGTTTAGAAGAAGAAAAATCAAAGATCCTTGTAAAACAACATAGAAAGCATTAAAGTAAGACAAAAGAAGTAGAATACGAAGAACTTGTGCAAATATTCGACTGAGTGCGAAAAGAATGGCATTATTAGGTGTAAATAGGGGAAAAAAACACACAGGTAACCTACTCACCTGAAGTAGTTCATCACCTGTTTGTACAACACCTAAACTACCAATTAATCCCTCTGGAACAATATATTGCACAAAATGACGTGATGGTTTATTTTGTTCATTTTTTTGGTCTAAACCATTCGACATCACATGATGACTCACTGGAGTAGACATAGCTTTCAAATGACCATTACTTGTAGCTGTTGTTTGAGATTGATTACAATTATTAGAAGTATTGTCGAAAGCTGGCTCCGATACATAAGTTATACCTTCTAAACTCATACCTAAATTTGTAACTCCCCGAGGCTTGTGTACATGTAAAACCTAAAAATCATTAGAAGAAAAAACAATAAAGCAGATAATACAATTGACGTCATTCTGTTTTTGTATATTGAAAGCAAACAATTTTGTAGTTAAAATGGAAAGTAAATATGAAAAGCTTGAGATGTCACTCAAAAGTCACGTGTACAAGTTTGTACACAGCTGGTAACAGACTATGCCTTTTGTATCAGAACAGAAAATATTGTAAGATGATACGAAGCTCTAATAACCATTCATGGTCATGGAAGAATGACCACTTTGAAACCAATGAGTCACACAGCCTAATAAAGTTTTTTGGTAAAAGTAGATTAATGATGAAGCTAACGCCATATTAAAATGTACTTTTCCAGATTTAAGTGACTGCCAATATTTATCTTAGTGATTCACATAATTCACAGCATAACAAAATCGAATTCACAATATCACAATCGTAAACAAACTTTCAACATTATTGGGATCTATAGGAATCAATGAGATAAAAGAATAAGGTGAATGTGTGTGTAAGGGGTAATCAGTCAATGGAATAACTATTCTTACATTAGCAATATAGTGAATTTTTTTTCCTTCACGTTCCCAGTGGAACATAGGGCTTCAAGCTAGTGGCTTGAAGTTTCTGTAGCTGTGTTTATTTTTACAGGATGGGGTTGCTAGCCCATGCCCAATCTTTCTTCTTTACCAGCACTATTTCTGGCTTAGCGAGGGAAAGGAGTGCGTCGGCTGGGAATCGAACCCCGGACCCTGTACATGGTCGGCGAGCGTCCTAACCGCTATGCCACCGACGCACAATATAGTGAATAATTCCTGAAAATGAAAATTTCCCATATATGGCAATCTGATGATAATCTCAACAAATAACACTTGATACTCATCGGATAAAAGGTGGTCCAGTAGATAAGGCTTAGGATGCTGGGTAGAAGTCTCAGTGGGAACACCGGCACTCACTGAGAATGCAATAATTCTAACTGGGGAATCCCAGATAGAACGAAACCCACCTCCTGTACTCTGTCTGGTAGTCAATGTGAACAAAAAAACTGCAAATATGAGTATACCAGAGAATTTGGATTCGTTACTTCAGTGAACTTGATAAGAAAACAAATGTGTATATGGCAGGTGATATTACTACCGTAGTTGTTCAGACCTCAGTCAATGGAGTGATAGGTACAACCCTCTAGTTACATAGAAACCTGGTATCAATATATGAAGTCTTTGACTGTTCGCTTAAGTCCGCCATAAAAAGGGTGTACTCCTCAAGACGCTAAGAATCAACCCCTTGAGACCCTTGATGATATGTCTCAAGATCGTTATCAATGGTGCAGATACATGACTCTCTGCAATCCCCAAGAGCCCTTTGCCTTCATTTTTCTCCTCTATGTGAATATTCATACCTTGTACATTTTTGTTCAATAGTAGTTCTGAAGTTTTCTCCCTTCACCTTTGCATGCCATAAGGAGTGTGGTAACTTCTATGCACAGTGTTCTACGTTGAAAGTAAGTCAGCCAGTCAGATATAAAGATGACTGTCTTCACCAACGAATTACTGTTTCATCATTATAAATATTCACTTCGGTCCAAACAATCGACGGGAAAATCTCAAATTCAATTAAATTAACATGACACGTTGCACAAGAGGTGGCTCTCGTGGCCCAAGTGGTCTAGTAAATAACGCTTTGGCATTTGAAACTATAAGCACTGGGTTCAAACCTCAGTGGGAACATCACCACTCACTGAGAAATGCAGGCACATCCAGATGACGAGTCCCAAATAGGACGAAATGCGCATCCTTGATTCCACTGCTAGTCACCATCATCCACCACCAATTAAATACTAACTAAATGCCCAGACATCATCGAAGCATCTGCATAAGAAGCCGACATGTCAACCTGAGACCGAGCACTTCGGTCCAATCAATCGACAGGAAAATCTCAAATTGAATTAAATTCACATACATATTTTGGTGGTAAATCAAATCATCCATGTTCACACCTAAAGATAAAACAAACTTTCACCAGTCACAGAGCTCTCTCGATGAAACGACCACTGAAGAGGCATATTATACGCATGAGTGACGACTAAAAGCAGTTATATGATTACTTAAGAGCCCGCATCAAACGCTAAACTTTATGTCCACGTATAAAAATGTATTTCCAACAAAGCAGTCCGTAAAATTAATTTTGTTGGAAATGCTTATCTAATAATAGGGCGGTTGGTTTGTCTTGCTTACATCTTAAGAAGGCAAAATCGATCAATATGAATACATACACTTCCATAGGCATCGAATCAAAAGATTAAACATACTTCATCTATGATTTATAGGAGTCGTAGAGTAAAAGAATTAACAACAATTATACTGTAATGTTAACCAATAATTGCTGATTTTTGTATCATTGTCTGTGAGTGAACCCTATTGTCTGGGAAGTAATAATATTCATTTCCGCATTACGCGAACTTATAATCATCCACTAAGGTTGAGGATAAAGTCTGCTTTTAACCCTAATTTGAATTACATTTCCATTATTGTCAGATGACCACAACTCAGTCAAATATCTTTTTTCTTCTTCAGAATAACATGATTTGATTGATAAATTATTGACACGCACACA
Organism: Trichobilharzia regenti; assembly: GCA_944472135.2. NCBI lineage: Eukaryota > Metazoa > Platyhelminthes > Trematoda > Strigeidida > Schistosomatidae > Trichobilharzia > Trichobilharzia regenti. The sequence goes on from OX235266.1 coordinate 31,687,269, forward strand.
CACAAACGCTAATACAAATGAAATAATCACAGGATCAAGATTTTTAGCTATCATAACAAGACAGCAATAATAAAGTCACATATCATAATTAAGAAAGAAAAGTAACAAGACAGCAGAATAATAATAATGCATGATTGACGAAGATCAATCACATGATAAGAAGAAAAAAAGACAATTAAACAAAGAACACGATTATAAGTGAAACTTTCTATTGAACAATGAAAGTGTATTAATCACTAATGAAACTGGTCCTATCTACTTACGCAAGTATATGCGTGTGTTTGAATGAACACTTAATCAAACCCCTACACTTACAATCACACTGATGTAACTGGCCCATGGGTATTTTGGTTGCGATTGTTCACGCTACAAAGACCTTTGCGTGGGTGTAAAACGATGGATGAATCAGATATTAAAGAAAAGAAGTAAATGAATTACATCGACTACATTTTTTTCTTTCTTATCTTTTAATTAATTATATTATAGGGGATATTTGGCTCATTGGCCGAAGCTGTCAGTTTTCAGTCGATGGGTCATGAGTTTGGGCTCTGCTTAACCGACTCCAGCATGGGTAACTGGGTAGTTATTACCAGCCTTTACATGATAAGTGTAGTTTTTAGCCTGTGTGGTGCTTGAAATATCTTTCCGTGTAAATGACCTTAAACAATTATAATATAGCTTCGAAAGAGAAACTAGACTAAAACTTTTAGAAAAACCTTCCTTACATAATAAGTGATATTGTGTAGCTAATCGATATCTTGAGATGATTGGTAGTCAGCTATCTGAATTTATAAAGCTTTTGATACCTCATTGAAACGACGTATCATTCATTCTCTATTGTAGTTTATTTTCTATTTTTCGGTTGCATCATGTTGTTGTTTAGTTTGACTTTCATATTAAGCTTTAATTTTCAATCCTTTGAGTACTACTCCGTGTATTTTAGTTACAAAATACATCATCCTTTTTTATTAGGCAACTTATATACCAAATTTGGACATACTTTATTTCGATCTTCTGAGTTCTACTCGCCGTATTTTATCATTCAGAATTACAATAATATTAATGAATCACTTAACTTGTCATTCTTATGTTTTTTTTATCTTACTATAACGTTTCTGTATGCCTCGTTGGAAGACTGTTTCCTATTGATAGACAAAAGTATGCTAAGATTATTGTATTATAACTCATAGTGACCAACTAACCGGTTCTAGCATAGAACTTTGCGCAGAAGTGCAGCAATTTCAGTTGTCACACTCCATGTAGTAAACAAAGGAAGACAAACAAGAGAAAAAATGATATTAGAGAACGATAATTAAAAGAAATGTGAAAGGGGAAGAATAGTAGTAACACAGAAAAACATTACGGTTTAATAGATTTGACAGGTCAGAAAAAGAGTGTAAATACATCTGTGCCATTGAGAACTATTTTGAACAATATCATCAATAGTCTCCAGACATTAGAACTTAAGCATCCCTACGTGGTTGGCTCAAACCAACTGTTAAAAGATCCCACGTATCGAGAATGATGAATAAGTTACAATTTATTATTCAGCAGACAGACAGATACACCAGTTGTGTCGATATTATATCGAATTAGCTTACATTGTATTTGGGTAGGACAGAAGAACACATAATATCTTTGTGTACTTCATGTATTTACAATAACCAGTGTTTGTTTACACAATAACAAGTTTCAATTGTAGATTGAACTGTTTCGTCATCAAGTGAACATATTTCACTACAAGTAATCACACAAATGATTGTGAAACTATTGTTATTGGCACTAAGACAGAAAGTTACTTTATCTATCTTATTTTAGTAGTTACACCTTTTTATTGTTTTTTAAATCTATAAAGTATGTTGCGCATGTTTGCACGAAGAATGGGGGAAGATAAGTGGAATAAGATGTATGAACACCAACTGTTTCGTCTCTTTCCATTTGTTCATTTTTTGTTTTCATCCCACGCATGAACAGCTATTGGTGAACTATTTTGTTTCGAAATAATAAATTCATTGTATTCTTGTGATTTTTGAATGAATATCGTCTTTGTTCATTCCGTCTAATTTTTTTTCAGTGGCCTCAACATTTAACCTACACATAGTTAAAAGCAGTAGCCAGCTCATAAAATAATTTTGTTAAGTACACTGTTCGTCTGATATGTTTGTTTTGTATTTTAAATTGGATCTTTCAGTTGGTTTAGTTTACTCCTAATTCCAACTGACTGGTTTCAAAGTAATCCAAACATCAGTCTTCTTGTAAAGTGTCATTTGAATTGCACCTTTTGTGCCTTCCTCGTATATGGTAAATACTGCAAATCCTTTACAATCATCAGTTTCTGTTATCTCTTTTCCTTGAGATATTGTCCTTCATGTAAACTCTTCTTACCCTATATAAACTGTTTACACAACTCTCATTTAACAGTGAACTGAGGGGTAAGGTCAGAAACCGTCTTTAGTGAGTTGATTTTCTGTTAACCGTTCTCCTCGAGCTAAAGTCTATTTTACTATCCAATATGGGAAGTTCCACTACCGCCCCTCTTCTTTCTAATTCATCCTCTATTCACGCGATAAAATTTATTTGAGTCTGAAGGACTGTTGATACTATCAAAAGTACAGCAATCCATATTACCGAAATACAAAATTATTGTGTAAACTATTGAAACATAAATATAATTAATTACATTAATCCCTCACCCACCATTTCACTGACTAACTATTTGGGTCACTTGTTGAGACCATTAAAAACTAGAGTGAACGAACATAAAACGAGATTAATACTACCAAAGTCCAAAAGCCACAACAATATAAAAGGATTTATGAATGAAAAAACAATATTGGCATTGTAAAGTACATTATGAACAAATGGAAAGTTTGATAACACAATCTAAAGACTCACTATCTCCCCCCACTACCAGGAACAAGTAACAACTATCAAAAATGACTGATGAGAACCTGTGAAATAGAATGATATCATTTTATACTGCAAATCTGGTCTTTCTTTCGCCATCAAAATTTATCGAGGGAACCAAATGTATGAAAAAATAACTGACTACTAAGAGAATATACACGACGACTTTTCGTAAATGTATGAACAGAAATATTTTTCTGTAGTCACTATAATCATGTGGAGCGAAATTTTGTCTCCACGACAAAATATTACCTAAAGTCAAACACCTAATCATTGAAAATACACGTATTAACGCATTCTACAATGCATACAGGTTAAAAACAAGCATTTCACAATTATAGTAAACCATTCAATGTGTGCAAACAAATTGAATCAAAAACATAATTTAGCACATATATATCGAAACTTAATCCTAATTTTAACGTAATAAGTGTCACCATATTTGTTAACCAGATAACACTTGGTAAAATAATCACAAAGGAAACGACAAAACTTTACTAATAACAAAAAGGAATGGATCAATAGGTCCAGTTAAGATATCCAAAATAGCGATGCCCTAACTAATACGATCTAATTTAGAATACATCATTGTCTGACTCAGTGTAACGAATAATAGCATTGGTTCGCTTTGATGTCTTGTTTCAAATTTTACATCTGGAAAGAAGGATTATGTATACAGAGGAATTTTTCAGCCTTTATGTCGTTATTTTAACAAGACACTGAGGTAGATTACCAGTTTCCTCATCCATAGTTTTCGATTTGATATATTGGTCATTGGTTAGAGAGTAAAGATTAAAGAGTGTTATTAGATTTCCTCAAGATCACGAACTGACTTCGCTTGGAGAACCACTGGAAACCACTAGAGTTGCGGACAGCAGTTTCGTCCTCATCTCGAACTCTTTGTCAGCAAGCATCATCACCCCACTGACGATCAATTCCAGGACCTTCAGGTTACACAGACAACTCATTGACTATGCAATCACTGGGACGGAATCTGATGTCCCATCAGACCTAAATTCTACCAAATTGTGACATATGGTGCGACAGCTAGCTAATTTCAAAGGCGAGTATTTCCCGTCATACCCAACTTGATGGACGCTGTTGATCAGGACTTTCCAATAGAACTTCAAGCAACTTCATCTTGTAACAAGTCACTAATGAGCACTGGATTGATTTCAAGTGTTAACTTACAGAGATATGGTTGATTTCAAGTTTGCTCACGAAATAATTGAAGAGTCCCCAACAACGAAGAGACGGTTATCTATTGTTCCTCTATTTAATGGTGTTTTAACTGAAGTTAGTTTGTGATCAAACCTGAAATCGATCAGATCCCTCCAGACCAACACTTGAAATGTAAAATGAATCACAAGTGTCAACATTTGTATAGCATGAGGTGGCCTGAGTTTTACAGCTGCTAAGTCACACTTCATCACCTTAACTGGTAATGGCTTTTAGCCAATCTTCACTTTTTTGTGAGCCATCAGAGGCAAATTTTAAGAAAAACATAACGGATAGCTAGTAATCCTGGGTTATACAGCTCACAGCCGACCATACTGGTACAGATCTTGAAGGCAAAAGCAGCACTACGATGTGTATACGTTAATTTGCTCTTCTCTTTCACGATATATACACGTGACTATTTTCACACATTTCTTCCATGGTATTAACACATGAGGGATAATACAGTCTAGACTGTCATGCGATAAAGCTAAGTCATTTCAATAGTGTGTAATATTTTTATCACAGAACTTAGTAGCTGTAAGAAAAACAACAATCGACTGTTGACTGCAATTGTATCATGAATTGATATGAAATAAGTGACAAAGTCCCGATATATTACAGATCAATTTAGACACAAAATGTTACTTACTATAATATCATAATCTGGACCAATAATCGGTAACCAAACTTTACGCATGAGATCGACTAACTCTTCTGTAACTTCATTAACTGGATGTCAAGAGAAAAACCAAGTGAAATAAAAACAGGGTAAATAAGTTTATATATATATATATATATATATATATATATATATATATATATGCAGATGAAAACGTCAAGGCCAATCAGGATCCGGAAATCAAAACAGGTGTTCATTACTCTGAAATTAATGAAGAGATCCACAACACCCAATACAACAAACAAGATAAGAATTTTAACACCAATATCAAATCAGTGCCTTTAAACGAGACTTGGAGCATTACCAAAAGCATTTTCAACAGCCTAATGCAAAATTTCATCAGCAGCTGCCTTCCCTCGACAGTGAATATCACATGGCCAGAAAGAGTAAGCTACAAAGAAATCTGACAAGAAACCAACAGGCACCTATTGTACGGGGAAACAGAAACCGATTGGACATAAACTGAGAGACCTTCAAGCGAAATATCATGCCAGCCTCTCCAGTGCAATCTGAATTGGGCATTCGAGAGTGGGACGCCAAAGATCGTGTGAAGAGGCAATGAGCAGTCGCCGAACATATTGAAAATGATGGCGGAGAAACGAGTGCAACGCAGATGTACTGCTTCAGCCTCATGTTCCATTTGGAACCCAAGAAATGAATATTAATATATGGAGTGTTTTGCATCATTTCTATAACCTTCATGTATATGACCATATTTTCGTTTGCTGCTTGTCTTAGTCCTTCAGAAAATTTTCATTTATTGTTATATGTAACACGGCCAACTTGATACTGTATTCTGTTTAGGCTTAGGATTTGCGACTTTCGCACACTGACACAAATAAGGTAACATTCAGTTTTAGTTGTATGACTGGGAAGTCTCCCTATTGATTTATGCTGCATTTCACACACTAGAATACAACATCCCATGGAGATGCTTCGAATAACTTTTCTGTCTGTTCGAAAAGGAAACTTCGTATGTGCTTATCCAAGGCCCTGCATATATGGTGTCAATACTGAAATAAGTGCTAAGACTGAAACTGTATCACTCGACTAAATTCTCACTAGGTATTATTTATTTGCTCTCAGGTTGGATTATATTAGGAATTAACTGTTCAGGGAAGCGTTATTTTTAAATTATCTCTATATATGCAGTGGCAGAACACTACATACATGCAACAAAGGATGAGTTTTAGTACCGACTAAATGACTTTTCCCATTGACTGCACTCGGTAGATGCTGGAGTGCCATTGGAAGCCTTGCGTGCACAGATCGGGTGTCTGCTAAGGGGAGAATCCTTTTGGTAGCCAATAGACAACTTGGATGTTGGAGACCACCTTCTGCGACCTCCCGAAAATCAAAAACTAATTTTAGCCAGAACCCTCATCCAACACAGCCAACACCATCGCAACACGTGGGTGCTTTTTCACCGATCAGGTCTGAATTTCAGCAGATTACGTTGCAATCAGCTGCGATGGTTTGAGGATACACAGGACTCGCCTCTGCAAATCTTGCCTGGACCGAGATCCAAAGCTCATAGGATTATGCGGCATCTGACTACGACAAAGATAACATCGAAACTCCCATCATAGAAGTGAATAAATAAGTAGACAAACTTAAAACATATGTGGCGGAAGCTTGCCAATTAAAAAATTATCATTCGAAATCCAGTGTGCAGATAGATTATGCGATAACATACAGATACTTTATTGATCTGTACTTTTGAAGCACTGGTTTAAGATTGACAGGAATCTGTATCTACACATTCTGATGTGTAGAAGTGGTTCAACAGTACGTGCATCTAGGTTGCTGTCAAGGCTAATTGGATAAATCGTTCGAATGAGTGACATGTCAATCTGGGTTACTCCTCGAGGCTGTCGCAATGTTGGTTAGAAGTACAGTTCATAAGACTTTATGCGTACAAACTCATCCTGAGTTTATTAAACGTGACTCGGCTGAGCTGATGAGGTACAGGCATTCTGCAGACTTGATCACCACTATCTCTGCATCGTTTTTTGCATCCAGTGACGAAATGAGGTGAGCTTTTCTGATGGCCGAGAGGGTGCTTGAACAGTGGAAGTCATTGTATTTCCCAATTCGGACTTATGGTAATGTTTAGCAGTGAAAACTGTCAGTGAAAGAACATGGTGCTAATCACAACATTCTATCAAAATTCAAATATGTTTGAGAGCTTATAGAGAGTGGTCATCAAAACTATCCTTCTGCGGAGTCGATCAGGAATGCTGAATGGCATTTCTATTCCATTTTACGGTAGAAATGTTGATGTATGCGACCCTAGTTGACTTCGATGCCCTATGAATCGGACCGCTAGTGTTATTGATTAAGGGTACATGTACAAGAAGATGCTATCAAAACAGTTTTCTTTACACCCTGGGTATCCTGTTTACTCACAAAAAATTTTAAGATTACCTTTCAAAAATGATCTGTATCGACACCCAGTTTAAGGTAAGGGAAGGAATTGGTGGATTCTTTAATAAATGCATCTAATTTAGCCAGCTCTGAAGAGCCCTCAGAACAGTCACAGTCACTTTTGAAGAGTTATCCTGTCTGATAAAAGCAAGGAGCCAATACATAAATGCATGAATCGTCTTTAAGCCCTACATATATATATATATATATATATTGCAGGACACTAGCGTTTCCATTCACCATAAATGAAGTCTAAACATTCTTTACCATTACAATTTTCAAGATGTTCACTCCCTGAAATAGCATTACCCAATGTGATACCATCAATTTGCAAAGTGAAGTTTCTTCGGAGTATTAAATTGATACCAACCTAAACTCTCACTTCGACAGGTCAATCAGCATGTCGTGTCTGCACGCTTCAACGAGTTACGACTTCTGAGAAACTTTGTTTCGTTGATATAAAGTTTTCCTGTCCAAGGTAAACGTCGAAAAGACCAACCACACCATTAGAATCAATTTAACTGGGTTCAGTTGTTGGTTAAGTATGGAAAATTAGTGACTGAAACTATGCGAACAAAAATACCAGTGAACAACGCATAAACAGGAATAAAACGCACTGAAGTATTTAGGGTTACGCATCACCCCTATTTTAAGGCAATACGTGGATATTAGTACGCAAACGTCAACACATACAAGGAACCGTAAAACATTATGAATTAACCAAACACTGGCAAAAATTATGAAATCTGTCATTTATCATCCAGACAGTCTATTCTTCATCCAAAGACAATTAAAGAAACATGAATATGCTGACATACCATAAAAATCTGCTGATCGATCACGTAGAGCATTTCTAGTACGAGAGTTAGTGAAGCTAATGATATTGCTTATGTAGCGTCTTAGTTTCCTCTTTATGTGCATTTTATTTTCAAGCCAAATATTGGTAGTATTCTTAGTTACTCATTGGGATATATATTCAGAAATCAATACAATACATTGAAGAACTGAAATACGCGCCTGTAACGTCTAATTTTGAATGTATGGCTATTAATTTTCAGATTAAATACTAAAATAAAACAAACTTTGCGAAGGATACATGTTTATCTTTTTCATATCTTTGAAAATCTCAAGGCGTATTCAAGTATTATTCGATTGTGTGGGGAGTATATATATGGTATTTGCATCCTCATTTGAATTCTCAAGCAAAGGATTAGCAAAAACTGGCATATATTGGAAGAGATTTGACAAACGTCCTCTAACTTTATCATCAATCAAAAATCAGAATACTCTGCATTGGTAGACGTCGTATTTACTTGAATGTTCGCATAAGTGAATGCGATCAAGATGTAAATTCATTTAACAATACAACAGATCCGGATCTGATTACCTGGGAAGCAATGAACTTGCAATTTTCAGTTGTCCTGTAACTTGAAGGAATACGATATCACCTGACTAACAGTGTACCGATTTGATGGAGAAATATAATATGCTGAGCAGAGGAAAAGTCTTTGGATTTCAGACAATATTGCATGTCAAAAATACTGCGTGTTTCAAGCCTGCATCAGTGAAAGCCAGATATAACGATTTCAGGGGAAAACATCAGTTAGTTTTATACAGACAGTTATAACAGCCTTGAAGAACAATGAAACTTTTCGCTATTACACACATAAATAAAGGGTATGGTGATAAAAGTCGAACGGGATTGATAGGGATGCTTCAGCTTACATTAAGGTGAATACAGAAAATAATGGTTTCACATGTTTTTCCTCCGGAGATCGTTAGTTTATTGGCCATTCGGAGATTCTGTCCGCATATACTGAATGCCTAGCGATGACGGGCAATGAAATATTCATCCTTTTTTCTGACATGCACTTCAAGGTATACGAGATGATGTAAACAAAAGCATTTTGAAAAGCAGCTTCAGCGGAGCATTTTGGCTATCAGTAGCACAATTCGGATTATCGCCATTTACTTTCGTCGTCAGTAATTTTGTGTTCAGAGTAATCGTAAGCATTACATTTACTTAATCTCCATCCACCAACAAATTATAGCCTTAGTTATCACTAGATTTCGCTCATCCGTGGTGTAGACAACTCTAAACCAGATACATGTGGTAGTCACTTAGTTATCTATTAGTCAAAATCCTTCTTCGAAAAACGATTTAAGGAAATGGGCACTCATGAAGTAAACCTGGTTACTTGACTTTATGTTAGCAGAGGGACGTTTGTAGAGAAACAAACTTTCCTGCCTGCTTCTTGGTCTGATATTTGAGAAGCTGAGGTCTGAAGACTGATACTTTACCTTTACAACACTTCCGTTTCTTCGGTTATTTAATCACATGCGTCTTCAGTTCTGTCGGTGTTTACCAGCCAAGGTTTTCACTTTGAAGAACCTGGTTAAGAAAGGGTGTAATTCGTCTTCCAAGTCGTATCAAGAGTGATATTATTATGGTCAAAAACACTGAGTTAGAAAAGTGTGGTGTATCCAACAAAAAATACATTGCACCACGGAGTCCCAGCCTAACACATATATTCACAATGCATTTGCAAGATATTTTGGTTCGAACACCAGTGAGTCCTACTGATGAAGGGTCCCACACTAGAAAAAAACAGCTGCCAAGTACTCCCAGGTTTTCCAGTGGTTCTGTAAATAGTGTCAGCTCATGATGAAATCCTCCAACTAATCAAACTAAATCCCTATAAAAACAAATACTTCAACATTTTATTCAACCTCTAAGATGACCCTGTTAATAATTGTTTCATGTTGAAGTGAAATGCTATTCTAAGTAAGTTACCACCAAATCAAATGATGAGACAATTTACTCCGCATTTTCCGAAAGAATTAATTGTGAATTTTGTGGATCTTCATTAAGTCTCCTAATCAATAACACACCTGTTGAAAACACAGCCTATAGCCTTGCAGCGCGCAATCGCTACTAACCTCCAATCAAAGCAGATCTTCTATTTGAGTACATAAACCGATGGCCTTTTAAGGTACGATCCCTTTCCATTCTTATCCCAAACAAAATCCAAAATTCAAGTGTAGGCTGATAATACAAGTGCCTTGAATAAGCGTCTTCGGTTTCGTTCTAGTTTTCTGTGCATATTTAGAGAATTAGACAACTTTATTTATTCCATGATTCCATGCCGACACCAGCTCTCAATGAAGGTGAACACTGAGCGTTTGTTTTCGGAACTTATAGCCATTGGTGAAAATATGAAAATATACATTATTATTATTATAACTGGAAGGCGCAAATGGTTCGATCGTGTACAAGTTCGACGAGAACGACCAAAAACGAATAAAAGTGCTTCATAATTTCGTGTAAAACATTTGTTTGTAGACTCTTACTGTTCTCCGCTTTAATTGCCAAACAATATAACTTCCTTCTTACAATACTGGTGTTTTGGAGTTAAATTCGAAGAAAGTACATAGTATTTATCGGTTCGGAGCGTCTTTGTAACAATAGGAACTTAGGGATAAGGTCCTTAACAGTTTTTATTCTTTTTCTGGATCTTCTTCTGTGGCAGTTTTATTCATTTTTTCGTTTTCTGGAGCGCCTTCTGGAGCTCTTTCGGGATTACTTATTGGATCTGCAGCCAGCTTCTCTTTTGACACAGATTATCAACGCAGTTTGGATCCTTTGGTGACGTTGGATAAGGCCTAGGGCAAGAAAGGGATGTGGCACCATGGAAGCAGACAAAAAAGTAAGTGACGATGAGCTGCCTGTTAATTACAATGATATGCATGATGCACAGTATGATGGGTCTGATGTTCACGCTTCGCCGTTTAGGGATATAGGGCTTTAAGACTACCCAAGTTTGAACCTCAGTACTTTGATGGAAACCAAGCCAACTACCCACAGTTTATCGAGGAGTTTGAGGTCATGCTGAGTGGTTTTATTTTAAATGACGAGATGAAGTTAATGTATTTGTCGAGGTATTGCACTGGTGTTGCTGCAAGAGCTATACAGTGCTGTAAGGTTATGCCCCCAAACGAAGGATATACTGAGGCGATGCATATCCTGCGTCAAATGTTTGGAAGACCTTCGATGATTGTAAGGAAATTATTCGAGGCTGTTAAAGGTAATGGTAGTCAATAACGAGATGGCTCCAGGGCACTATCTGAGTTTTTAGATAATGTGATGACCCACAAGAATACGTTGGTTTCGATGAATTGCATGAGCGATCTGAACTCAAGTTCCGTCCTAGAGGTAATAGCAAAACGCCTACCTACTCGGCTGCAAACGTAGTGGGTGAAGATAGGCTCTCGTACAGATGAGGAGGGTATTGAGCCAAAGTTCGATGATATCTTGAAACTGGTAAGGGAAGGTGTCAACAAAGCTATGAGCAAGTTTGCCAGTATATTGCATCCCACCTCTAGAATAGAGCAGTCTGAGAGCAAAACGCAATCATTTATGACGAAAGGGTCTCAGAGAAAGCTTTATGGTGTCTAGTAATCCATATAAACTTAGTGAGTGTAACAGCTTTAGTGGGACGTCCCCAACAGATAGGTTACAAGCTGCGAGACAAACACGGTTGTGTTTTACACTCTTGCCAGAAGTGCACACAAAGGTGAACTGTGAAGAAGTGACCAAGTTTAATAGTAAGCTAAGTGTGAAATCAGCTTCATCAAGGTCTGAGTCCGAATTGTGTGACGATAATGGTGCAGTAAAGAAGCCTGTAGTTGCAACTGGTAAGCCATTATTGAATGGAGTGTCACAGACGACCACAGTTTGTGCAGAAGGAGAGAGTTACAGTTTCAGAGTCCAGTTCTGACTCCTCAAGTTTTCAAGGTATTAGTAGTCAGAGTAAAGGTATAAAACCTTTAAAGATTTATGAAGAAGAACCGAAATCTTCTGCTGTCATTAAAGAGTTTGAAAATGATGAGGTCGATCATACAAACGGAGGTAAAGTGGATACTTCTGACAACGGTCATTATAGAGCACATTTATATTCGGCTGATTATGATGAGATGAGTGGAATGCCTACTTCTACTGAGTTGAACAAAGGTTCTGTACACCGTGAACATTAAGTGGAAATAAATGCAGATGCGATCGCAGAAGGTGTGAATACTCGTGAACCGACAGTGTAAATGATCAGCGTGTAGCCCACCTATTGACAAATGTTAATGCTAAACTGGAGCTAATAATAAAAGATAGAAATTGCGGTAATCCTACGGTTAGGCAATCTTCTAAAAGTCGAAAAACAATAGCTTCCGATGCACCGCTGAGTTCATCAACTTTTCGTCGTTGGTGTTGTCATCCACAATGAAAGGGATGTCCATGAACTCAGATATCTTGTGCTGTGACTATGCCAGTATCGGTCCGTTTGAAAGGACAAATGTCAACGGTCAGTTTAGGGAGGATAAGCCAGCTGTGTACGAGAGGGTAATTGTTAAACTGACTTCCACGAATAAAGGCCTTTCAAGTTATTATTTGAATGTTATTATCTTTGGTGTAAATTACCCTGTGCCTACGCTTGGTTGGTCAGATACGTCGTATGTTTGTTAGTCACCTGCACTCCACGATACAATGGCACCGGCGTGCCACCGTTCAGAGCTGATCTTATAGATGATAGAAGGAGGTCAGCAAATAAACTCTGCGACGATTTTCCAACCTAGGACGTCAATCTGAGAAGGGTTGTAGGCGTACTGCTGTAAGTCTTACAATTCTTCAAGGGTAGTACGTCGAAGTGCAGTCCATCATACTTGATGTGTTATTCTCTACATATGTTCGTGTTGTGTATACTGAATTGGTATCATCTCTCATCTATCTGTTGGTTGATTTTGTTTGTGTCCGGACGTCTTCCACATGGAACTTCAACCTGAGAAGTAATGCAGGCATACTGCCATAAGTCCTACAGTTCTTCAAGGGTTGTTCGTCAAGGCAGAGTCCACAACATTTGATGTGTTGATTGTACATATGCTTGTGTTAAGTAATTGAGTGGGTTCCGATTCATTTATTGTTGGTTAATTTTATAGTTGTCGCATTGTGTTATTGTAAGTACGTCTGAAGTTGTTTCTAATCTTCGAAACTTGTGAACGAATCAAGTGGTGTTGGAGTCATTGTATGCGATTTGAAACACCGGGGAGGGGATTGTGCCAGAGTGATATGAAACAACCAACACCCCGTGGACCGGATCAGCGGTGGTACTGTCGACAGTGAGCGAAGGAAAATTGCGACCACTGAGGAAGATCACACACCCCGGGGAGAGCATACTGGCGCGATGTGGTATGCCTGTTGTGTGTTGGGCTTTTTTGTCTTGCTTTCCCACTTAAGCCTAGTCCCGGTTGGCCCAGGTTCCCGCGTTAGCACTTCAGTTCAAGGTTAACAGCGCTATGGAAAAAAGGGATAGACCCTTTTTGTCGGTGAGTGTCAATGGAGGTGAACACTGAACGTTTGTTTTCGGAACTTATAGCCATGGGTGGGCAACTGGAAGGCGCGAATGGTTCGATCGTGTACAAGTTCGACGAGAACGACCAAAAACGAATAAAAGTGCTTCATAATTTGTGTAAAACATTTGTTTGTAGACTCTTACTGTTCTCCGCTTTAATCGCCAAACAATATAACTTCCTTCTTACAATACTGGTGTTTTGGAGTTAAAGTCGAAGAATAGCGGCCCAAACTGAAACGACCTTCGAACAAGAGTGTCCTTGAAGAAGGAATCAGCTGACTGTATCATTTTCGGATGTAATCATGGATGTTATCGATTACTGTTCGGATAATGAACTGATAGCTTTGTCGAAAATTTGCCTTTGGCTTTGTATACAGATGTATTAAGTGCCGAAGGAGGAAATCGGTTCGAGAAGGTTTTTCGTTGTTTTTTAGTTTACAGATCCCTTAGGAACTTTTCTCTCAAGGTCTAAACTACCTTTGACGAAAATTTCAATGATCTGTAACTTCTGGGTCCTGAAAAGAGTAGTCACAGCTACAGCTTATGAAACAGAAAATTCAGAGGTGTCAGTAGTGCAGTGGTACAACTACTGCAGAGATGTTTCCTCCTGGAAAATGAACACCCTGACTCAAGTTCTCGGAGGAGTCGGCAGCATAGTCCATATTGATGAGACTGTACTTATAAAAAGGAAATAGAACCGCAGGAGATTACAAGCAAACCAGCAGTGGATACTGGGTATCTACGACACAACACTGCGCAAAGGGTGTATAGAAGCGATTCTCAATCGCAGTGCAGCAGTATTAGTGCCTATTAATAAGCGTTTGGTGTTGCCGGGGACGACTATTCATACAGATGGATGGAGCGGATACCGTCAATTATCAAATCATGGGTACATTCATCATGTTGTTTATCATACGGGCGGTTTCCGGAATCCTTTGGATGGAACCCACACCAGTTCCATTGAAAGTTTTTGGAGTCGTTTAAAAAGACGTATGAGAGAGGTTAATGGATCGAGAAATCCCATGTTTTACAGTTACCTGGATGAATTTATTTACCGAAACTGGTTACATATGACTATGAAGACTCCCATGAGAAACTGGGAGGTTTTTTGCAACATATACACGAACGCCATTCTTTGTAACTGTTTATTATGATAACCGTTTTTTACAATTATGCGCCTTTCTTTTTGAGCCTTCTCATTGGCCGAAGTTGTCCCTGTCAAGGTCATTTTTGCGTTAAAAGGCTTCGGTTTGGGCCGCTATTCTTTAGAGTCACCGAAGAAAGTACATAGTATTTGTCGGTTCGGAGCGTCTTTGTAACAATAGGAACTTAGGGATCAGTTCCTTGACTCCAGTGCTACCCTTTTTTAACTTCTGGTGTGCTTTATCTCACACGAATATTATTCAACTGTTTGTGAGTGTTAATTAAATCCAACAAGCACACTTCTTTCTTTTCAGGTCTGAACATCAACACCTACTGTCATGTTGGTTAGGTTGTTGCAATTCATGTAAAAACGGTGTTTTAATTGGGTAAATGGTTTAATTTTATGTGAGTACCCTACCATTGTTAGTATAATTACAAAAAAAACACAGTGCGATTACATATCTTAAGACGTGCTTTTCAGAAGTTTTGCTCACAACATTCCCTATCAAAATTCATATGATACCTTAATTGCATCTAACAATTGAACGAGGACTCCCGTGTTGATTTCTATTTCGGCGACTTCCCAATGTAAGATCACCCGAGACAGTGAGTCAAAGGACAGGCAGAATCTAAACTGTAATATTCTGATATAAGTATCCTGTCCAAGCGGCAATTAAAAAAGTAGGGCGGTGGTGTTTCTTTATGAAACCACGCTGAGCCTCGTGCAGGAAGTTCTTCTGGTCCAAATCTTCCTTGATGTTATCATTCAGCAGGCTTACGATCACTTTTGATATTCTTGGCGGCAGAGATGCAATTGTCCATCATCCCTTTAAAAACGTGCCAGGATAATCCACAGCCATATTTCTAATAGCTACCTAAACAGCTTATCCAGTGAAGCGCACAGTGATTTAGCACACTGCTTTGAAACCACTGGTTTGATGTTATTATATTTTGTGTATTTTTTTGAACAGAATGGTGTTAACCACCTAGGAATTATTTTCAGCGGAACAATAGCCACAGTGAAAGACAGCAACGTCCTTTGCAACAAGGCAGTTGTCTCACCAGCATTAGATTTATTGTTGTTTTCCGAACAGCTTCAGGTGTCTGTGAATTACCGGGAAGTTCACCTAAATGGTCTATAACCATACAAACTTTTTGACTGATACTTTTCCTCCAAACCAGGAGGCAGTACAGATTCTTGCCGTGGGTGTTATTTTTCCTGTTTAGGTTAGCAGACCATGTTCTTCTATCCCCTTGAATTTTAGTAATGTAACGACTTCCCTAGGCTATGTATTCCGTGTGATCTTACTTCTTTCCGAGTGCTTCCATATGTACACTGCTCTTCTGTTACTTCCGAAGAAAACCTTAGATTTTTTTACGCAGCAAGTTCTATATTTTTTGGGTTGAGAGTTACAGTAATTGAAATCGCTGATGGCACAGTTGAGGGCTAGTTTTCAAATGCGGAAAAGTTGGGCCTCAGCCTTGGTGAGGATATCATGGTATTTAAGATTAAGACGAGAGGGCACTGGAAAGAATATTTACTGATGGCTTGGCATATCAGTATTATTACTAATGAAACAGTGACTTCCTAAATGACTCTCCTGTTAAACACAAACTTAAGTGATAAGAATAGGTTATACAGAGAGTAAATCGTTTCCCTCTTTTTGACGTGGCTGGACAAAGGTGGTCAGCCGAATTCAGGTTTCCCCAGTTCAACATCTTATGCGATTTTATATTAAGAAATTCAAGGATACTATAATCATTTCAAATGTAACGTTTGTCTGCTTCAGATGAACCTTATTAATTCTTTACACAGCTTCAGTATCTACTGTGGAATTCTCATTACTATACCTGAAAACATTTTGCGATTACATTTGTGCTAACCCAAACAAACCCCCTATAAATCATCTGTAATCACTTGGAAGTATATCACTAGTCATCTGAGCAAGAAGATTCCGGGTAGATAAGTCTGTCAGTTTTCTCAGAACTCACTTAAAAGAGTTATACGCAGAACTACGTAGCCTCAAGTCGTGAGAAGCGGCGACAGTCAAACAACAAGGGTCCTTTGAAAAAGAAGGCTAAGGCGGCAAAATAATAGACTGGGAGAACGAGAACTAGAATCAGTGGTAAATCGAATAAACAGAATACAGTCAATGTTAGCAAAATTGGATTGTATATCTAAGTTCTTATATTTTACAACTACCAAATGTGGCTATTTGACCAAAAAACCTTTATTTATGATTATTTCGGGAGTCTTCGCTTATAAATCTGACAAAAATCCCTTAAATTTTTGCACCTAGTGATCTCCTGCTGTGGAGAGGTTCAGAAAAAGAGGGAGAAAGAGAGTTGGTGAACTGGCGTTAGAAGCTTCTAAAGACCATCCACTGAGGCCAAGAAACATGAGATACGAACCAGTGCAACAATTTGTTTCACAAGGAGTTCCCATGTAACATTCTGAAACCACTGGTGATGGATAAGTGACTGCATTTCAGTAGTCAAAAAGCCATTTTTTATGGAGATTCGCTATTGCTTATATGAGACCAACACTTCTTTTCTTCGATACACCTTTAGATATGGATAGAGGATTATAAGTAGGTTATTGCTTACAATATATTTGCAGTTTTATAGCTGGACCCCAATGAGTTAGCATAAGGTTTGCGAAATATTGTGTGTGGCAGAATGAAATTTTTATGGTGAAATGTGGATATTCTAGAGACAGAAGTGGAGGACATACAATGGCAAGTAACCATCTTGTGAGGAAATGTCAGCTGTGAAGACTTAGGGTATAGAAATGGAGAGTAGGAGTTCATGTTGTTGAAACATCACAGATTTATCCACCCGTATAGTGTAGAAACTTCATGAAACCATACTGAAAAACTATTTTTTGAGGAAAGAATGTAGAGCATCAGAGAAATTTGGTAGTTCAATTGACTGTTGGCTATTCTGCCATCAAAGATAAGTTTGCCGTGACTGAACTATGATGCGGGCTGACGGATTTTCAGAGAGACATGTGCGCTGCTGCTGTGTTTTGGAGTGATTATGCATTGCATCCTCCTCTTACTGTCGTTCATAAATGTACCACTGAACAGCAGGGAATATTATATTACCCCTTCACTAGTTACAGCAGTTTTATGAGCAGTCTGGCCACCATGTTAGCTTGGACAGGTCAAAGAGTTTTCAGATAGTGACACCAAGATGCAGATCTAACAGAGTGGATGATCGCACAACAGTCGTGATAGTTACTTCTAGTTGTAGCCAACCAGGAACGAGTAGGAAGTCGTTGAAGAAATGAGGCTGACTTGGTTCTTAGAAGAAAATACTAACATAAAGGTAAAAGGAGTAAGGGTAACTGCAAAATTTTTGTCATTTTCCACGCAAGGAAGTAGAGAAGTAGCTAAAGTAGTGATAATGGGAGTATCTTATGAAGTAGCACTTATCACGAAGTTGTCCATTGAATCCGAATGTTATCCACGAGAGATGGAAAAACTATTTTGGTACTGAGGTGGAAGAATTCATGAAATATCGATAAACGAACCTTGAATTAAGGCATTTTTGACATTTTATGCCTCCCTTTATTCCAGAGAAGTTGAATAATAAGCCTCAGGGTCTTTAATGACGAAATTTCATACTGTTCTGCTATACTTCTAGTCAAAATTTCTAGCTAGAAACATGCATTTCATATGGACAGACAAATAAATAATACCACCAAACTCTATATGTGTGCAATTCCGACGGTGACTGCAACAGTTGACCTTAAGAGAAAGACGTAACTTCTAGTGTTTCCAAAGTTCGCTTTCGCGACTGGTAACAGAGATGAAATAATGTAGTACAGAAAAATTGCTTCTGCAGGAATCCTGTCAGTAAAACTGGACCAAAGTCCTCAGTCCAGTCGATCAACAGGAAAATTTAAATTGAATTAAGTAATTAATTAGATCCGTAGCAAAAGAGGTGGCTCTCGTCGCACAAGCGGTCTAGTAGACAATGCATTGGCGTTTGAAACTATGGGCACTGTGTTCGAGTCTCTGTGGGAACACCGTCCCTCACTGCGGAATGCATGTACATCCTGTGACGAGTCCCGAATAAGACGAAATGCGCATCCGGATTCCTTGCTAGTCACCATTAACCAACGTATGCCTATTTGCTTGGCAAGTGGTCATTTTATTTCTACATAATCGATGAAATTATTGTTTATAAACCTAAAGAATTTAGAGCTTACAATGTATGTTATGTATTAAGAACACGTAGAGAAGTACTTGGAAAGCCTCTTAAGGCTTTTATAAAAAGTTCAATCTACTCAGTAACCAGCAGAAGTTTCAGATAACTGAGTGAGATGTGACTAAATACAGATGAAGAATGGCATGATAGCATATTTCCGGCAACTGTAGCGTAGTAGTCCGTCGCCACAGGGTTCTGATGACAAGTTACATTTTTTATACGCTGTGTTAATCAAATTTTGCACTTAAAATTCTTTTCTGACATACGTATTATCGGTGGTATTATACTCTTGACTTGCGTCGCATTTTCTACAGCTTTATCAGAAAATATTGCCTGATACTAATATCTGCACACTATAGTGGATTGAAGGGTGCAATAAGCTTGAAGGTTAAACGTATATTCCTGAATTTTCATCAAATCATGCTAGAATATTTGGCTTATTTGCTGAAACGTGCTAATATACACAAGGTAAAGCAGGTGACACCAATTAAAAAATAGATATATGCCATAAAATCGCTCACAAATGACCTGTGTAATTTACAATATTGGCTGCCATGTGCTCATCTCCAGAGCTATGAATTATTCTCTCCAATTCAAATTAACGAATAATTAGTGGAAAATAACACCAATTTTGTTTGCTTTACTTACTTTCTGCAGATAGTGACACATTGCTGAGTTCAGTGTTTTCAATACCACTTGGATGATCAACCATTTTTGTATCATTATGATCAACATTGACGGAGATTTTGAAATTTTCACATAGATTTTCTTCTTTAGGTCTTTTCATGTCTAGTTTCTGTATCTCACTACTGAAATCAGTAGAAGTGTAACTATTAATTCCAGATGCAAGATTATTATTATTATTATTACCATCTTCAACAGCATAAAAAGCTTTGCTAAATTCCTCACCTTCTTGAATATTTTTATCATTGTTATCGCCATAGCATCCAGTTGCTATATTGTTTATTGCTGGCTCTGTTTTTGTAGTTATCACTTCTGTCTCAACCTTAGTTTTAAACGATGTTAAAGTATTAGTTCTCATCGTTTTATTAGGAACGAATGTTTTACAAGTTCTTTTAGTCGTATATTTTTCCAAGGAAGTAGTAGTGTTATTGTAGGAAAGAATAGATGAGGATGATGTCGATGAAGAGTCTGAGGATGAGGAGGATAGTGACGATGATGATCTCAAAGATGACGCTGATGGTAACTTACGCAACTCTTCTCTTTGCTTTTCCTCTTCTTCAGATGATATAATCAATGCGGCTTCCTGTACACTTTCATTGTCATTAAAGCATGTAGACGGTGAATCGATCAAATCATCAGTTAATTCCATGTACAGTGTTTCAGACTGATTGAATCCAGACACACTGAATGGACATTCTTCTCGATGTTGCTTGCTTGATGTTGAATGGTCGGATGAGTCACTTGTTTCATAACTATTTATAGCATAATTTTTTAATTTATTTTCCTGAACTGACTGGGGAAAATCTGAATTTATATCTGATTCATAATTTTCAGGTGACTTTAAGCATAGATTTTGTTGGCTACTAGTATTCATTACAAAAGAACCTTTTGGAAAAATAAAGACCAAAGAAAAGAATTTGTAAGACAGGAAATTAAAAAGAGCAGATTAGCACATACAATTGCCGTACCGCCTACAGATGGGTACCGATTGGTTAGAAACGAGATATGATTCCGTTACTTACCACTCACATTAGGCTCATATGTAGTCCTGATGTTTTGGATGAAGAGTTAAATCTTCCAAAAAAATTCCTAGTCAAAAGTATGTATCCACTACGCTTTATAGACAAAAATATACAGCTAAAACCTATGAAATATGATTTAATGTGAGTATTCAGAAAATGCCAGGCATGAACCTTGAATTCACAAGTGACTTAGCTGATCACATCCATAAAAGAAGGATTTCACAATTTCTGAAAATGACATCTGCAACAGCAGACTTCGATAGTAGTGTTTCTTAGTCGAACGTTATTATTTATCAACTTGAAGGACAAGATCCCACGGCTTGTCGGTTCAGTGAAGCCAGATAATATTAGTCATTCGACGTACGTTGTGTCTGCAGTGTTGTCTGTGCGGTTATGAAGCGGAACGAGTGCAGCTATAAGAAGCGGAATATTTGAAGATCTGGTAGACACTGGTCATCTTATCTCCACAATCTCTCCCCCAAATGTTATCTATAAGGTGAGAAGTGACCTATCAAAATCACCACTTATATGACTCACCTTTATTGCTGAGGCTTTGATCATCGAAATATAAAAGTCTAAGTTACAGATACAGCAGAAGTTTATTCAATCACTCCCTCTTTTATGGTCCTAGTCCATATTAAAGTATTATGGCCCCTACTGCAATCCTGACCTTATTTATTTTTTCTTTTTGTATATTAAATCTGTAAATTCATCCCTTATTATTTGTTTTGAACAATTAAAAATATTATTTCGCTTATCACCCTTATTTATTTAATTCAGTTTAATTGTTTGTAACGTTATCTTATCTAAACTCTTCTGTTATTATTATTTATTTCCTAATAATCTTACTAATCGTACACCTCTTTTTAAGATATACACATTTCGTGAACAAACTTATGAATTAAATAACCTGTTTAGTCACTCAGTGTTTAACTACAATTATAATCACAAATATTTTTTGCTATCCACATTATTATTTCAAGAAAAGAAGAACGGAAGGTGGTTCATTTTAGAGATGTATCCACTGATGGCCAGCCTTAACACGATATTTCATCGAATTCAACAGTTTAGTGCTTTGGGAAAGAAATAAAGAAGTTATTCTTTCCGTGCTGCAATTTTCCAATCCTTACTGTAGATAAACAGTTTATGAAGTATTTAAGACCCTCCGAATGACATCCTTAAACACCATATATCCTCAGCGATAGAAATTTGAAGGAAATTTTCCCTTGTGCGACGTTAAGGCCGAAAAGTTTAAACTATATATTTAGGATTCAAATGGAATATAGAATCTTAGGCAATGAACGGCTGTCCATTTAAATGCATCAGTACGCATTTCACTCTGTAATCTCCCATTCAATACTCAAAAGTCAGTTTTGGATTTGGTAAAATGCACGGAATTATTTACCATATAATTTCAGCTCTGCGTATGTCTGTCAGTTTGTATATGCCAGTACAAGTGATTACAGAGAACAATCGGATCTACTGTAAAAGCACTATCCACTTTTTCTTGTTTGAAAGTAAGACCAGTGCAATAAAGCCGCGCATATATCCTTAATGTTCATACAGTCAGATCACGCAGCTTTACATTATTCATCTTATAAAATGGATTTCACAGATTCAGACTGATAAGAGGCGGTCAAAAATCGAAATCAACATTTTAATTCTATGGGTGCAGGGGTAGAAGTGTTTATTTCTCGAATCTGGATTTCATTTACTTTGTAGTTTCGAGATAATCTCATTGGATAACTTCATGTCCCTTTGTTTAACCTTGGGTCAATCGCCAACCAATCAGAAAGGTATATTATCCGCTAACCTTACCGATTCTTAATGTAGTTAAAAATGTATAGGTGACATGCTCCTTCCGTAATAAAAATGTCCGTTACTAATTTTCTTATCTTCTTTCGTTACAGATTTACAATTATACATTAAACTATGTCACTAGTGTCTATATGTATGTATAGTTTAAAAGTCTCACCATTTGCTAACATACAACTTCAATAAACGGAAATGTTCAAAAGAAAGAATAATGGGAATTGAACGGATCTAGGAGACCGCAAACACTGAATCCATCTGCTCAACTGAGCACGGTTTTGAAACATGTCACCGACAGTCTTCAGTCATTGGTTCTTACCATTTCGCGGAACTTAGTCAAGCAGTCTAAACCTACCTTCGTGACTCAAACACTCAGAGACTTCATGGATTGATAGCTTGTTCTTATCTGACCACGCCTAACTTTTCCAACTTAATCCTACATCAACGAATACTAAAAAAGTTTCTTGGATGGATAAAAAACTTGATATCATTCTCCTAAAATTTAATTCCATGTTCTAAGGCCTTCAAGTTAAGAGGCAAAGACGCTATCAACAATCCAGTGACCCATAGATTCGCGACACAATACCATCATCCAACATTTATGTAAATAAATTTGTATATGTTTTGTCAATTAAAGAATAAGTGTTGAAATTGTGAAATCAAAAATATTTTAATTCTTAGCTGATTTGTGATTGACTGTGGAATGGACTTTCATCAGTTCTAGTGAGAATCCGCGACCACTAGGTTCCACCAAGTCGGATTAAAGCACATATACTGGTAGGCAACATTGACTGGAAGTAGTGCCATGAATTGTAAACTGACAAAAGTTGGAATTCGCAAAACCCTGGATTCCAGGGTGCCCACGTTGTAATCTGGGTGTCCTGGGTCCCAACCCTTCATGGAGGCCGGGGTACTTATTGTTGAAAGGTTGCGAGGTAGAACAAAACAGATGTCCAATACTCCCTGGTTTTCATTACCTCCCTAAATGATGGTAATTAATGACAAGATTCAACTTACAATCCATTTTTATTCAGTTATAAGAAGATTCAGTGTCATCCCAAAAATTATATAGTCCCAGATTAGCATCATTAGTTTTTAAACACTATGTATCACGACGAATCATTAAATGTTAAAAAAAATGTTTATTACATCTACGGCCCAAAATTACCTTCAGTGACTTCATTTATGCTTTATAAATTACTAAAACAAGTAGCTAGGAATAATCGAATTCAAGTTGGTTGCAAATTACTCAGGTAAAACAAACAAGCAGACCATTTGAACGAATGGTTCTATATTAGATAAGTCTATTTTAAATACCAAATACTGATGTAGTATAAACGACTGGATGACATTCCGAGCATAAATTATTGCTCATAATAATATTTATTTTAGTCACACGGTTTCACATTTTGTCTATATATATATTATATATATATATATATATATATTCTCTCTTTCTCCCCAACTTTCTTTTGTTGTTTGTTGCCACTTACCATATCTCTGGTATACGCGTTGTATCATTCCAATTACACGTGCGCGGTGATGAATCGATAAACAAAGCTTCAGTGATTAACCTCTCTCTCCACCTAACTGTATTACTCTTTTGAATACTCTCACCCTATTTTGTGATTGCATGCAAGTGAATGCTGTGCAATGATTGAGCTTTTTTCTAGGTTATTTAACTTAGTAGGGTCATTCATTTTAGGCCTAGCTAAATTGTTAAGTTCCAATAATCTAGTTGACCACGATCTATTAGTCTGACCTATGTAATTGACCTCAATAACAGTCACTGAATGGTATTTGGTAAATTACATTATTTTTCTTAATTTGATCTATTGAGTCCTTAAGGCAACAAAGTTGATCTCTGAGAGAATTGGTGGTTTAAATGGCGCCCTAATTCCGGCCTCTGGCGTTTCTTCTTTGTATGGCAGTACTACAGAGGCTTTGAACTATATTATTATGGTCATTTGTATTGCTAATCTTAGTTTTTCTATGGTTCTTCATATGTTTTTGAATAAATTCTGATGGGTGGTTGTTCACTATGATTATTATTATTACTAGTTATGAGCAATAATTTATGCTTGAAGTGTCATCCAGTTGTTAATACTTCATTTCTGTGTGATATTTAAAATAAACTTATCTAATATGGAATTACACTTTATCACAGTGTCCAAGTTCTACACCTACATTAATGAACAAACTATCGTTTGCAATAACTGCCTCTTTAGAATCAACGAAAAAAAAACAGGCGACATACACAGCTGATTTATACATGAAAATTTCTGCAAGCATCAGAACAGATACATATCTAACTCGCAGGGTGTAAATTTTCCTCGTGAGAAACTGTTACAGTCACAGTACTGTGGAATGTAATATGATCAATATATCCAAAGATATCACAAAGTACTTTAATCTAAATTTTGTCACAAGTAGATATCATTTAAAGAATCACTGGAAACCATGAAGCAGTCGATATCTATCTCATCCTAGTTCGCAATTATTCAGTAGTATGTACGCATGACTGCAACAGATATCTAGCCTAGGGTCTTCAGTTTAGGAGGTGATCATATTTACTATACCGCCAAAGGTTTGGAATCCAGTGACCTTGCTTTATACTAAGAAGTGGAGACCGATGATCTCCACAATATCATGTGTGAAGCGAATGGTAACCGAAATCACTGGCTGAGATTTGTACTACGTCGGGAATCGATAGGAGTTAGAATTCATGGCTTATTAGTTTCTATCACGGTAGACAGATGACAAATGTGATTAAATATTAAAGTGGAGATCTTGAGCTAGACTTCTAGTAGGGTCATGAATGCACACTGCTGAATAGTCGCAAATCGGGTGGAACAGCTGTACAGTGTTCCTTGATTTTCAATGATTCTCTAACTGATGTCGGATTTTGATGAAATCCACATTGGGATTATTCAAATCAGTACAAATCCAAAAACTGAATCACACTAGAGTTGAACAAAGTCTAAACACCATAATTCGTCTGTGCTAAGGAATATGAATGTTTTCGTGTGTGTGTTTGTTTGTATATGATACGAAGTTAATTGTTTACTGCCAAGCACTGAGTTATATTCAATGGAACAAGCAATCTTGAGAATGCAAAAACAAATAATAAATTTTATAAAGTCTTGCATAAAAATATGAAGTGACATGCAATGAGTGAATTAGGGTAGGAAGCCACTTAAACCAGCTAAAACAAGCTTAGACAGGATCGAACAAGAATGGACAAACTAGACTGTAGTGCCGATGCAGGATATTTATTACAATGTAGTTGGACGACCTAGCAGTCCGAACTTGTGCAGGCAATATAATCAGTTACCAGTTAGCTAAGCTTTTCGTGGTACGTAAAATCCATGGGTAATGTATTTTTGTATGGTGAATTTGAACTGTTACCACCGGCACGGACCAGTCTGTCTTTTGTCTTTACTCGCTTCAACTTTAGGGTTCAGAAGCAATCGGTGACCGGCATTAGTATTGAATCCACATATCAGCAAAACTCTTACATCATCGGCAAACAAACAGCTGGCAAATAAATTCATATTTTCCCTACTTATACCACAACCGTTCTGTTCTTATTGATTTTACTACATAAGTGACATTAATCACACTGTCATCCAATCTTTGAAACGTATACTCACTGAACTGCATCTATAGTTTTTTCTATTGCTCATTGTTTAAACACTGTTAAAGATTTTCATGTGCATTCGCTAGCTAACGTATTGTTTCCTTTTTTCATGGACTTATGTCAGCGAAGGCTGTAAAGGCAGTTATTGTAAAGAACAGTTTGTTAAAATTAGACTTCACCTATTAAAAGGACATACCTGTTTTTTTCAATTCTTCATGCAGGAAGCCATGAAGGTAACGTCTTAATTTTAGGGTAATGTTTGTATTGGCCTTTTTTAACAATGAAACAGCTTGCACATTGTCTAAACCAATTAGTGACGTTTCATTAAGCTGTAGCGACAAAAAGTAGAAAATATTGCACATTTAAAAAATATAAATCACAAGCATTGATGCCACTTATCAGAAGACATATTTCTTTGTCGTTTGGTGAATGATGACTAGAAATGAAATCCGAGATGCGAATTCATCCTATTTTGGACTCGTGAGCTGGATATGGTTTCAATCTCCAATGCTTGTGTTGCGAATGAAACCTGAACCCAACACCCATCATTTCAAACACCAACAGTGGGGATATCATGTCACAAAGTTGATGAGTTCCATACAGGACAAAACCCCCGTCATGGATTACACTGCTAGTCACCATGCAACAAATAATACCACTTTGGTCTCCAGACATCACCGAATTGTCGTACTAGAGACCGACACAGCAAAAGGATTTTTCGGTGCAATATAATTAAACAGCGGAAAACACAAAATCAGCAGAAATAAATATTTCTTAGTCACTCTCTCAGGCAGCTGAGGCTATCGAAGACACAAACAAACTAAACTGTAGACAAATAAAGAATCAATGGTGAGTACTGTTTAAGATTTTTTATAACACGATAGGTTTTTCAAGAGAAGAGGGTAGGGCATTAGAAGCTACTGAAAAGCCATGAAATAAAAATCGCGAGCTACTTTAACCCTGCAAATATGCTCAAACGAATAAACTAAATGTCTGAACAATTGTGCCCACATTGCCACTGAAAAATCAAGGAGACTAAGCGGCACTTCGTCTGGGATGCGTGTATAGTAGTAGACATGGGAATTTTCATCAATACAGTACTTATTATGATTTTTTTGATTTTGAATTTTGATTACAGCTTGATTCCTTTTGAGATTTGCCAATTAGCCTGGCCGCACATTAATCAAATCATTTTACCTATATGAGTTTTAATTTGTCTGTTACATTCACCCACCTCATTTTTCTGAGCAAATCCTAAGTTCACGGTGTCCAGAGCAAAGCACAAGAGGAAGAAATCCAATGCGACAGTATTACCAATGTCCTCGGTATGTGTCACATTCATAGAATGTGTCATCCAAGGCACACCCTTAGGAAACGACAGTTATAGTGCTTACCATTCAAAGATCAATAGACATGTGCGGTCTAATTTTGTAAAGAGGTTCAAGTCTGGTTTAAACAACTTACTTGTATGGTGTTTTTCTTCAACAGCAAATGATGTAATTTTGGATATAAATACAGGTTTCGAGTGCATTTTACCAATTGATGCTGATGCTTAAGAAAATTACTCCCAGAGTGGTAACCAGCCAGGTGTCTCTTAACCAAAATGCATTACTCCACTTATCTTTAGGATAACTAGACAGCTGACATATAATTAGACTTCAGTCTAAGTAGATCTGATGCATATATTACACATAGTTGCCGAGTTATAGACTTTTAAAATGTATGAATTTAGTAGTTATGATCATTCACAGATTTTTATTTGAAGAATAACTCTTTGGGTGTTCATAAAAGTCTTATACCTATTAATCATCTCTTTCGACAATTGATTAGCATTCTCTTAAAGGTCGTTTCGTACTGTATCAATGATTGAAGGTCCGTTGTGCAAACTATGAGACTCATTTACTAAAACACAACGTCACAGTAATGCTGAGTGCGTGAATTCACGTCATTCGCATTCTTGGTAAACTACAGGATTGTATATGCATGTCTGTTTAAATGTGCAAATCAAGTATGAAAAATGGACATAGTCTTCTAATCTGTCTTTCTAAATGACCAGTCATGTATTAGAAGTCAATTAGGCTTTCTAAATCTGATCATTTCTGAGTTTTTAAGAATCTAAACACTCTTCGTTTTCTAAACATTTTGTTGTTTTTAAACTTTAATCCAGAAAACGATAAAGTTTTGGGAGGATTTCTTCTTATGTTCTTTCCTTTTTAGAACTGCACCTTCTACTGACTTTTAAAACCAGATAAGTCATCCGTATTTCACATGTGGTTTAAGTGATTGTTGAATTTTTATTTTATTATATTTTTGATTACAGCTTGATTCCACACCGTACTTTTTGGTACATGTATGGAGTTTTCAGCATGTGATATCGGTAGCCAAAATTTTCGCAGGCCAACCATCGATATCAGGTGTGCGTCGGTGGCATAATGGTTAGGACTCTCGCCGACCACACTCATGGTCCGAGGTTCAATCCCCTGCCGACGCACACCTGATATCGATGGTTGGCCTGCGAAAATTTTGGCTACCGATATCACATGCTGAAAACTCCATACCTGTACCAAAAAGTACGGTGTGGAATCAAGCTGTAATCAAAAATATAATAAAATTATTGAATTTCCGTAAAATTGTATAAATATCCAACAAAGAAAACCAACATTATTGATTGTTGAATATATCACACAGTAAATATAATCAAACTGAGTGAGCTCTCCAATATTATAGTCAAGAGGCACATAAATTCCTGTACAAAATGGGTGAAGGCTGTACTGTTAGACCCCCTTCACCCCCTTTATTCAAAACTATCTCCTTGCATCTCACCAGATGGGACAAAAAGTCAATATAAGAAGTTATACGCTCGAACTACTAAGTACAAAAATTATACAATATCCTATATAGCCCATATTTTATGTGATGAAGACACTGTTAAACCTGAAACATATAAGTTACTATGTAAGTAGCAAAGTGAATCGACCCTTTTATCGTTCATCTTTCGGTAATTTTATGCTGTAACCCTTTCTATCGTTTAATTAAAGCTTTGCTATTTTATTTTAGTTGTTATCACTATCATTACTATAATTTTATACTTTATGCATATTTTTCTCCTTATCGCATACTGCAATTTGCTACATAGCTGATATAACAACGTTTTGTTATTATTATCATTATATAATGTTTTTTGTCGTTTTCAGTATATTAGATGCAATATTGTACTGAGTGCTGAAAATTCCTTGCTGTATCATTAGTACTGTTTTTGGAACAAAGCAAAATTACTATTATTATTTTTGTTATTAAAATAGTGTTATTTACTGGTTGGCTTTTTCAACATAACTTATTGTTCATAATCATATCATCAAGTGGCATTCAAACCCACAAACTCAATTAGCAACAAGCTTTGTCGGTTAAAGGATCCTGTAGAGCCATTAAAACAAAACAATTTAGTTTATCTAATACCCTGCAATGATTGTGAGGTCAAATACATAGGTCAAACTAGTAGAACAGGGGCAGTCAGACTAGCCGAACATAAAAACCTAGCTAAATCTAGATTGGTTGACCCGAATAAGATAAGAAATCTAGAGAGTAGTTCAGCTATAGCACTACATGTAGTTACACACAACCATACAATAGGATGGGATAGGATGACAGTTTTAAAATCTAATGTCACAGGGTATAGGGAGAGATTGATAACAGAAGCTTTGTTTATCGAATCAACTGCAAATACATGTAATAGGAATGATTCAACACCTGTCCCAGATATATGGAAAATTCTACTGCCCATACAACAAATAGGAGAAGACAGAGAAAACTATAAAAATCAAATCTCGAAGTCGTGTGACAAAAATTGATATGATTATGAACAATAAATTGTGTTCGAAACGTCATCCAGTATACAATACTGTTTCACTGTGTGATACATTTAATAATCAAACTAATATGGAATATCATCAAGCGTAACTATAAAACTTGGTTTTTTTAGTCATCTTAGTTCGCTCTGATTTGTTGTAAGGATTGTACAATTTTCGAAACATCCAGAATAGGAATTGAATCGTTCTTATTCTGCATATCAATAAATGATTAGATGAGTAAGGCTTCGGATATTAATCTGTCCTCCAACCTGTTATATTGAATTTTAAGATTGTCATCTTTTCCTATACTGTATGGTTGTGTAGAACTGTATACACTGCTTTGACTGAACGTCTTCTAAATTATTTTATTAGCGTCAGTAAATTTTGACTTCATTACGTTACTGTATTTCAGCCAGTCTACTACTCTGATTTATTTATTTGACCGAACAGTCATTTTATAGTATCATATAAATTAAATTATTTTGTTTAACAGGCTCCACAGGATCCTTTAACCGAAATAATTTGTTTCTAAGTGAATTTTTGAGTTTGAATGCCAATTTTATTCCTACCTTGTTAAAAATACGACGTAAGATTTTAGCAATTCTCCTCATGCATGGGAGCATTGCAAATATTTTAAATTCCCTATACTCCATGTTGCCATATTTCATAGTATGTTTATCACTTATATCTTCTTTGTTATTGCTATTATTATTTTCTGTATATTTACTGATTAATTTATCAGGGTAGTTTTAGGTTTCAAGCTTCTCTCATATGTCTTACATCGTATCGTATACAAGTTTTTGGTGCTATTTAGTTGTCTTGACCCATGACTTATAAAATCCACCTGTCCTACTTTCACTGAAATGGGGTGGGATGAATTGAAACATAAATATAGGTTTTAATATGTGGGTTTTCTGTAAACAATAGCCCCCAATAATACAACATCTCGACCAAGCAACAAGAAGATGTAATTTGTTTGAATCGTGTAATGTATCTGCACAACATATTTCGAACGATCTGATCAGAACAGCATGTCACTTACATCTGTAGAAAAGGAAGATAATTGTTTATCTTTCCTAGACATATGCTTAGTCGACAGCTTGATGGATCAACAAAAAGATCTATTTATAGAAAACCCACCTGGACAGGACAGTGTCTTAATTACCACAGTTTCTGCCCTATTCGGCACAAAAGAGGCTTAGAAAGGTGCCTCTTCAGTAGAATCCAAATAATATGCACTGAAGACACACTTGATGAGGAAGAAAGAAAATTGACACAAACTCTGATTGATAACAGTTATCCAGACAAGTTCACCAGGAGATATAAAGTAGTCAGAACACCAAGACCCACTCTCTAACTTGCCCCTAAGAAAGACGTGTAAATCAAGCTACCGTATATGGGGCATCATGGCAACTTGACAAATAGACAAAGATTGAACGATGCTGTTAAAAAGACTTTTTATGCAGCTCCACTGGATTGTATTCATCAAAAGATTTATAAAGCATTTTGCAGTATACTATTTTTAAGGCTGTTATTATTATGTGGATGTGCGTCGGTGGTACGGTGGTTAGGACGCTCGTCGATCATGCATGTGGTCCGGAGTTCGATCCCCAGCCACCGACTCACTCCTTTACCTCCATAAGCCAAAAATAAGACTGGTAAAGGGGAAGATTGGGCATGAGGCTAGCAACCCTATCCTGTAAAAATAAACACCACTGCTACCGAAACATCAAGGCTCTAGCTTGAAGCCCTATGTTCCACTGGGAACGTGAAGGAATTAAAAAAATATCAATATTTGAGAATGTAAAGCCAATATATTCATCTAAGCCCTTTGCACATGAGAAAAATGATGTAATATCCCACTGTATTGACTAATTTGAATGTACTTGTGGACACATATACATAGGGAGGATTCATAGATCTCTGCAAGTATGGGCTTCAAAGCATATTCCCAAATGGCTCCAGAAGCAAATAGGGTTTTCAGAACCCATTAATGGTGAAAACAAGGGACCTAGTTCCTCTATTGTGAAAGACATTATAGAGACAGGACATAAAATTAACGTTTACACATCTTTTAAACCTATCTATAAAACGTGTTTGGGGTGGATGCTGAAGTTTGTGAAAGCCCTATCAATTATAAAGTTTAAACCACCTTTATGCGTTCAAAAACATTTCGTCATCAGAATTTTAGTCGAAAAGATAGAGCTCCTAGTTGTACCATTGATATTGGAACTGAAGAGAGATTGAAGACAAATTTATCAGGATCGCTGCGATCCTAATTCGTCATCACACTAAAGTGAGCTTTCTTGGTAGACTCTGTCTTTATACCAGTCAGGGCAGATGCACTATACCTCTGTTATTCGGTTTAATGATTTTCATGGTTATTTTGACCTTCAATATGTCCTTTTAACTTGACCTAAATTTACTTTCTCACCTCTTAACTCTTTATTGATTTCATATATATTCCTATGACAAGTCAGTGTGTCATAAGATTGTTCGAAATGTGCTGCGCAAATACATTACACGATTCAGACTAGTTACGTCTTCTTATTGCTTTGTCCAAATTCATAAAGGGAACTAATCGTTTTAAATATAACATCTGTCCCAGACATCTAGAAAATTCTACTACCCTGAGGACAAATGGAAAGGTTGAGAAAGAATCACAGGAATCAAGTTTCGAAGTTGTGTAGTTACACCTGGTGATATGATTATGAACACTAAGTAGTGTTCGAGATCTTGCCATCCAGTAAATAATACTGTCCCACCGTGTGACTCATGTATCCAACAGAAAAACGGGTATGGGATTACATACCATACCACAGTATTCACGTTTTACGCTTAGATTTGGGCACTACTGATCCTTTCCTTACCTCTATTATTTGATCGTTCACTTGAATTGATTTGCATCGATCTGATATACTATTCGGGATAATGCTTTTGACGAAAATGCCACGATCGTATTTATTTCCTGAAATAAAAACAAAATCTTTTTAAATGTTTCAATATTAGATAAAGCAATAAGAAGACGTAATTTGTTCATAATATTAATATTACTATCATCAAGAACATCAACCAAAAGATACATTTGAATTGGTTGATGTTCTTGATGATAGTAATATTAATATTATGAACAAGAATATGTACTCTTTTGATGTAAACTCGTTATTCACTAATGTGCCTTTGATCAAAACAGTTGACATTTTGTGTGATTATATTTCCACAAACAATTTTTTCATCCCGTTCCCTATATCTTACTTAAAAGATTTATTACTTCTATGTACTAACAATGTTAGGTTTACATTTGAAGGCGATTGTTTCCGCCAAGTTGATGGTGTTGCTATGGGCAGTCCGTTAGGGCCCCTTTTAGCAGATATTTATATGTCGTACATTGAGAATTTATCGGAAGATTTAATCGAAAATGTGCCACTTTATAGAAGGTATGTAGATGATATCGTAGTCATCAGTGATAAGCCTTGTTCTGCCACCTCAATTTTAAATCGAATGAATGAAGTTCAGAATAGCATATCACTTACATCATGTAGAAGAGGAAGATAATTGTTTATCTTTCCTAGACATATTGCTTAGTCGACGGCTTGATGGGTCAATAAAAAGATCTATTTATAGAAAACCTACCTGGACAGGACAGTATCTTAATTACCACAGTTTCTGCCCTATTCGGTACAAAAGAGGCTTAGTAAGGTGCCTCTTCAGTAGAATCCGACGAATATGCACTGAAGACACGCTTGATGAAGAAGAAAGAATATTGACACAAACTCTGGTTGATAACAATTATCCAGAAAAGTTCATCAGGAGATATAAAGTAGTCAGAACACCAGACCCACTCTCCAACTCGCCCCTAAGAAAGACGTGTACATCAAGCTACCCTATATGGGACATCAAAGCAGCTTGATAACTAGACAAAGGCTGAACGCTGCTGTTAAAAAGACTTTTATGCAGCTAATATCATAATATTAGAGAATGTAAAGCCATTATATCTATCTAAGCCCTTCGAACATGCGAAAAATGACGTCACATCCCACTGTATTTACCAATTTGAATGTACGTGTGGACACACATACATAGGGAGGACTCATCGATCTCTGCAAGTAAGGGCTTCAGAGCATATTCCAAAATGGCTCCAGAAACAAATGGAATCATCAGAACCTATTAACGGTGAGAACAGGAGACCTAGCTCTTCTATTGCGAAACATATTATAGAGACAGGTCATAAAATTGATGTTAACAGATCTTTTAAACCTATCTATAAAACGTGTTTGGGGCGTATCCTAAAGTTTGTAGAAGCCCTAGCAATTAGAAAGTTCAAGCCACCTTTATGCGTTCAAAAACAATTTGTCATCACATTAAACCTTCCTTGGTAAATTTTGTTTTGATACCATAGCAGATGTACTATTACCTCTGCTATTTGGTTTAGTGGTCTTCATTTTTATTTTGACCTTGAAAATATGTCCTTTTAACTTGACCTAAGTCTATTTTTCTCACCTCTTACCTCTTTATTAATTATATATATATTCCTATGACAAGTCCGTGTGTGATCAGATTGTTCGAAATGTGTTGCGCAAATACATTACACGATTCAGACAAATTACGTCTTCTTATTGCTTTATCTAAATTCATAAATGGAACTAATTGTTTTAAAAGTTTCAATATTACTTTGTCTACTTTTACATTTGTCAGTAGTTAAAGATTTTGTGCACATTTCTTTATTTTGAAGAAGTGGTTTGTAGGGATTCTATTTTTTTCAGTTTAGACCATGGATCTATATCACTTAGAGGACCATTGAAAGCCAGGGAATACTGGAAATATGTTTCCTGCTGTCCTTGGACTCATTGGCAGTACGCAACCCTAGGTTTCGACCACAGGACCGTATGGTTACAAGGCAGGCCCGTCTACCATTCATCCACTGAGATCCAATTCAATGGCCATGAATTCTAACTTATATCAGTTAGTGATAAATGGATGCAGTAACGTTAATATTTATTTGATTGTTATTTAGTATTAACAGTTTCGGTACTATCTTTGTTGGTGTCCTGATTTTATGGGTAATTTTTATCTGGTAGACTTCATAAAACAAAGATCACTAACTAAAGAAAACTAAATACTTAGTTTATTCAAGTGTTGGTTGTTTGAAACACTTCAACAGTGTAAACTCAGAGACTTATACACCAACGAGCTTACAGCTGTAAGTTTTCGTAGCCAGAAGGTTGTGATATAACAGAAATAATTAGAAACTAAAGTGTACATACACCCAGATGACTAAATGGCAAAGTGTCTGCTGCGAAACCTGACAGTCCTAAGTTATATACTGAAGATGATCGAGGTTGCACACTCCTGAGTAATCGGAAACCACAAAAAGTCATATATGTATCTACTTCCCTATGACTTCCTGATAGTACGCTAGATAAAATTCAATCAACACGGAAACTACTTTGGGAAAAAATATTCAGAACGCGGACTATGCATCAGAAATTTTCATTTGAGCGACTAACAGTAAATTCATAAGATGAATTCCAGTCATGACAAAGTCAAACTGCAGATATTCTTTCAATCTATTTGTGATATGTTTAAAAAGCTGTTAAACACAAAAACATGCTACTAAGTACTACTAATTTGATCACGTCTCTGTATGAAGCACTGGGTGACGCTGGTTCGAATCTCAGAAGGGACATGAGTTCCTTTAAGTTTGCAGATACGCCTTGCTAACGAGTGCCAGCTAGCATGAAACCTAGGTTCAGGCCTCCTGACGACTGCTTCCAGCCATCTTAGATTCTATCGATTAGTTTCCATGTTTCAAGTTATGTCACGAAGTGATATCAGTTAGGGAATCGCTGAAAACTCCTAGAAACTACTACGCAGAGGTTTTGCCCTAGTCTGGAACTGTTCAGTATTACGTATCCATGACCTCATCCGGGATTGAAGCTGCAAGCTCTAGGCCAACCTATTCATCATTCAGCTACTGAAATGGCACTAAGGAGTTTATGATCTTTGACTACGTCTAATAATTCATTCTTGAAGTTTTCATTAAGTAAGTGAAAGATAAAGAACTGATGGATAACACAACTCAAAAATAAACCATAATTTAAACTTGAAGTCAACTGATTGTTGGTGACTAGCAGTGGAATCCAGGATGCGCACCCCGTCCTATTTGGGACTCGTTAGTTGTGTGTACCCGCATTAACCAATGAGTGATGGTTTTCCCACCGAGGCTCAAACCCAGTGCCCATAGTTTCAAAGGCCAACGCGTTATCCACTAGACCACTTGTGCCACGAGCTCCATCTCTTGTGCTATGAGTCATATTAATTATTTAATTCAATTTAGATTTTCCTGTCGATTGATTGGACCGAAGTGCTTGGTCTACTTAAGAGCTTATAGATTCCAAAGCAGAACAATGATGGAATTCTCACCAGGCAGAATAGAGGTCCAGTTTCGATTCCTGTCTGATACATTCTTAGACAGTTTCGTTTACTAATCGGTAGTAAGCCCAGAAAAAACATGGATTCTAATCTAGTAAAAACAAGTTCACCTTTAGTGAAACGCTCAAAAGACATGAAGCCTTATGTTCCAGTCAGGACGGAGAAGGATGAAAAAAAGCAAAGCAGAGTAGTAATATTAAGTGGATGAACCTATTTGTTTGTTTGTGTTTTTTGTACACATAATTCCTGTTCATGTATCCGGTCTTCCTAATGAAATCTTTCTATTTTTCGATGATTCATTCATTTTTGTATTTTAATGCTTGCCTGAATAAACCTTTCATCTATTTATTTATTTTAAAAATTAGCTTTGTTTATCTAATCCTGCATATTCATTAACATACAAAATTTCACCCTGTATTTGGTTTTCTCTTTATGATTTATTTTTTAAATATCAACATTTATTCACATGAACTTTATCATCATACCGAATATATAATTCACTTTTCTAAGCATTAATGACAAGTTTTGGGAATTATAGGTCATTTAGAATGTGGTTCTTGTCGGGATTTGGATTAATTTCAAGGTAGAACTAGTCATGAACAAACACAAGAGTTAGAAAATCACAGAAAACTAGCGAGTACTGGACAACTGTTTTGTCCTAATTTGGGACCCTCCACAAATGAAACCCTGGACATTGAGGTAAGTGGGATGAGCTCGCTGAGCATTTACTCACTTGCGTAGTAGTTTAACTCGTAGTGAATTCTAACTTCTGTCCATTCACGATATAGCACTACTACCAACCGCCACTGCCTCCGATCAGTATCCATCTCACGCTGATGTAGCGGACCCTACTGGCCACGACTTCTCAATGCAACTTCAGGACATCTATCTAGTACCCATTAGTGAGCTGTTGGCTATTATTTAGATGGTGGATTTTATAAGCGCTTGGGTTAAATTCAGCCCAAGGGTCATGGGTACGATGCCTGATGGGGTTGTAGGTGGTCACTTCGGAAGAGTCTTAAATTAGGATGAAACGGCTGTTCCAGTGTTCTCTCGTCTTCATTAGTCCTCGTGACGATATCTGCATTAAAATACATAACCCATTGTCATATTATCATTCGTATACACCTTTCTTGTGTAAAACTCTAAGGTACTCCCGACATAATGATTCCACTGTACAAAAAAACAACAGCTTTTCTTCAATGAATATAGATGTCTAGCTGTAGAACGTGAAGAAGAAAATGTTATCGGTGGGAATATTCTTTAATTACTAGTTGATGTTTCAAAAGGTATATATGTAAATGTTCACATAGTTTATTCCAGAAAGATTTTTTTCACAAAGTAGTGGTAAACCAATGAGTGTATGACATTCACTTCATTCTACATTTGTAATGTTTAGCTGTAGTGGTCAGTAGTATCGATTTTACAGAATCTAACTTCCTGATGTCTTCTATTAGTTGTTTACTCCAGTTCAGAACGTCCTACTGATGTGATTTTTTTTGCTGAAAATGATTGTTTTTGATATTTCAATGCTAGGAACAACGGTATCTTCATTCTCTGATGGTTTTCTTTCTCCAAACTAATTTTTTTGAAAACATACAAACATAGTCCTTGATTCTTTGTTATCAGTGGATTTACGGCACATCAGCTAAAACTTACCGCTTACAGGCAATGGCTTACAGGTACGGGTAAAGATTCTTTCAAGTAACTGAGCTATTATGTAACCAGTAAATTACTTATTTATCTTATTTTATGAAGCTTACAATGTAGTCATCAAGCTAGATGACTGGTCATTACACTACACTTGAAACTAATGTTATGTGGTTAGAAGCTCTGCATCTAGTCTTCTTGGTTTATGACACTCAACATTAAGACTCATGTGCAGCTTTGAGGGAATTGATCAATATTATTAGTATTAATAATATTATTGTTATTATTACTGTAAAAACACAAACTTGGTACATTATTGCCATGAGAAAATGCGCCACACAAAATCTCATTATTTTATGTGAGTGCTGGAGTGCCAGAGGCTCAAATTGAAGCAGGGGGTTGTCTCTAGGTTCTGCCTCCGAGGATTTGACTTGAAGTCTGATCCTCAAGGCAGTCGAGCTGCGTTCCCTTGGTTACGTACATAAAAAACAGGTTCATAAGGCATTCATCGGTTCGGATTTTGGAGCCAATGTATATCGTAGGATTCATAATCAGGGTTTCAGCGCCTCCTGGGTAGACCAGAATGTTCACCAGTCGAGTTGTAAACATCAGACTATTGCATTCACCTTTTCACTTTTGTGAGGGGTACCCCCACAGCATGAAAGTAGAGGGCACTGATATCCTTCTCTGTGATTCAGCACATCGACTGGTTCTAACCATTAGACATCTATTTATTCATAAGTATCCTTTGGCTTAGATAACAAGTTTAATGCATAAACAGCATTATTATTATTGGTCACAGGATTTCATCATGAGCCAACATTGGTTAGAGAACCATTGGAATACCTGGGAGTACTGGACTGGGACTCATATGGGCCGTTGGGTCGAGTCTCAGTGGCTTAATGGTCTACGAGCTCGCCCTGTAACCAGAAGGTCATGGGTTCAAAAACCGGTGGGTGCGTACCGCTGAAGAGTCCCCAAACTAGGACGAAACCGTTGTCCTGTGCTTCCAGGTTTCCAATGGTTCTCTAACCAATGTCAGCTCATGATGAAATAAAATCAAATCTCTACGAACCAACACTTGGATATTATTATGATTAATATTTACATAATTAGTAGAAACAAAATGAGGATGATGATCAACTTACCGTTGTAAGGATTTTTGTAAATATATCCAACAACACTCAGGCCTAAACTTTGATTTTTGGGTTTGATTAAATGTACAATATGAATTTCTGTCTGTTCTGAATTATTGTTATTATTATTATTTTTATTAACATGCGAAAGTGAGCTTTGTTGAATAATATTTCCTAAGTCACACTGATTAACAGATGACCATGCGGTGATAGCGACGCCAGAAGTAGGAGAGGAATGATAAAGAATATAACTGTGATAGTCAGATGAATTTCTTCGAGTGGATTTTATGTGTTCACCATATTCGCCTTGATAATTTAAATAAGAGAAAGGAAATCAAAGCATCCATTTGAACAACAACAATTCACACAAAAAGAAATCATAAGAACACCAAGACTATAAGCTGCCGATTAAGAATATTGAAACAGATATGTTTTCTAATTACTGACTGACAAATGGTCAACAGTGTTGTATGTTTGCGACCGTTTTCACCAATAAACCATCACGAACACTAGGGAACAGCTTAGAACTCCCAAATTAGGTACAGCACAGACTTTAGATGTTTAAGATTGTCTAGTCTTTAAAGTAAACTCGTCCATAAAGTCACAACCCATGCAGTTCAATGAAATTATAAGTTAACAGCTTTGTGATGAACAATTCGAAGAATTAATAGAAAATCAAAAAGTTGACTAAATCGGAGTTTACAAATGATAAAATATGACTGTAAACAAATGCTTAGCTCTAATCGGTTATCTGATGAAATTTGTGTCCCGTATCGACTATTATTATTATTCCTTTCTCTTCGGAGTGCAATATAGGGCTTTAGTAACACATCGTCACTTGCCTTTGTTTTCTGCAGTCTTTTATAACTGGCCCTAACATGACTGCCCATAATTTTTTATTCCCTGCAAACACTGCTGCCTTCATGTCACCTACGCATCAAACACCTATGCCCAAATCACCATTTCACCTTCAGAGCATGATATTACTCGACGGTTTGATTCGTTTCTATATATATATATATATATATATATATATATATATCTGTATATTTGTTGAGCAGCAGGTTCTTCGTTGGTTCATTGTTGCTATTCCATTCCAGCCATCTGATCTTAAGTACCATGCGAAAGGGATAGCTGTTGATAAACTATGCTATAGAATGTTGGAAATGCCTTCTGTAACGTATCAAGTTTCTGAAACAAACAGGAGCCCCAAATGACTCGACCTTAGTGTTGAAGGTTAGGATCCTGTTCCTGATGCTCAGCGCCGTAGATCTCCACACTGATTTCAGAGTAATAAACCCCCATCTTGCTTTTCTGATCCTTCTTTTGACATCTTCGCAGGCGCCGCCTGTAGCTGAAACAAGGCTGCCTTGACTAGTGAAAAAGGTGACTTCATTTAGATTTCCGCCGTTGGTGGTAACTGGTGCTTGTTGTTCTTGTTGTTTAGGTATCTTCATCACCTCTGTTCACCTGAAGTCCTGCCTTTACTGCCTACTCTGCCAACTTGTTGGTTTTCAGTTGTATATCTTCCAGTTTGTGAGGCATAAGTTTTCCATGAGGTATGGATCTTCTAGAGTCTTCTTGTTTGTCCGACGTATTCTTGTCTTCTCGTAACCCATAGTGTACTATATAATGTAGTCCAACACGGTGGAGAAGATCATCGATGATAGCAGGCAGCCTTAATGTACTATTCTCTTCACTTCAAAGTTTTGTTTAAGTTTTCCATTGTGAATCACCCGAAGTATAAAATCATCATATGAATTTGTCACATGTTTTGAGTAGTGTTGTAGCAATTTCCAAATTACTTCACAAAAACGATTAGCGGCACTTTTATCGATGAACTCTGTAATTTATATTATTTTGGCACTATATACTACTTAGAATGTAAAATTCGGTGACTAGTGATTCGATAAAATTTCCGGAAAAATCCAAATCATTTCAGGCAGTGTAGATGTAGGAAGCTATCTACAGACTAATGCTTAATAGCAAGAATCATCTGGGAAATTATAAAATACAACTAAAGAATAAGGAGATTGTATCAGAAAAAGACAAGCAGTACTACACAGTAGTACTTGATTGTTTAGGAAAGAGAATGATTATACGAAGTACATCTGAATCCAGAGTTAAGTTTTGAATCCTTGGATCTACAACATTTCAGCCGCTAATCAACATCTTATCATTACTTTCTTCATAGATTCTAGTCGAATGTGTCGAGAACTTTGGAAGAATATACCCCAAAGGAACAATGTGTCAGGCGTTTACAAAAAGTTGGATAACATAGTTAACAAACTAAACTGGAATTGCACACTGACTGCATTTAATGAATTAAGAACAACAACCTTCTGGCATGAGAAGAGTTTGGCCGAAAAATCTAGATAGAGGGATTCTTATTTCAGTTTTTTCCTAGAATCCTTTTAAAATTTTGATTTTTAAGACAACCACAACAGTATACACTTTTCCAACAAATGAATACAGAGCAATGAAGCCGAAAAGGTTGACAGCAATTACTCATAAAGTATAATATAGTAAAACTAGTGATTGGCGTTTACTTAATCTTTTTCCATGGATTCGAAGACATTCATGAAATAATTACTCAACTTCTATGATGAAGAATAGTTCTCCTCAACCTTTCATGGTCACTATAACCGTCAGGCATTCTTAGTGCTTATATTTTATACCGCAACTTTTTCAGTAGTAATAATAATCTAAAATTATCCATCGTCAACTGTCTAACATAAATGGAAATCGATATGACTTATACTAAGTTTGAAAATGTCAACTCACTGTCAATTGTATCACTTTCAATTTTTCCACTTATCAAATGATTATTCACTTGTTCAATATCTGATTCTGAGGAATTTTGAGAGTTAAGGATAACTTGAAGTGTTGAATATGGTTCATTTTCTCGAAGTTCCTAGTTAAAAAAAAGCACGACAACTTCCAGTAAATGACCTCACGAGAAATAATAACAACATTAATAAACTTGTTGACTCGTTTACTACAGAAGTGTGGTTGGCTGGTTGGTTTACGTTTCCGACCTTCAGCTTATGAGTACTGCATAA
Source organism: Trichobilharzia regenti (assembly GCA_944472135.2). NCBI lineage: Eukaryota > Metazoa > Platyhelminthes > Trematoda > Strigeidida > Schistosomatidae > Trichobilharzia > Trichobilharzia regenti. The sequence continues at coordinate 31,729,542 of OX235266.1, forward strand.
CATCCACCCAACCCAGTCCGACCATTTCCACCCAAGACGACTGGGACAACTGTGACTCGTCACGAGGTAGACAGTTTCCATCTGTCTGTCTATTTTCAGCAAAAATCAACATTAGATGTTAGGTGGATGCTACTGTTACATACCAGACTAAGAGGAAAATGATGTGAAGTGATGCTTCATTTCCATTATTCATATGAATGATTTTTATTCATGACAAAATCATATATATATTATATATTACGGGGTGCTATCGACAATTATACATCTCGTCCAACAGTTATACGACAATGCTGCATGCCAAGTAATCCACAACGGGAAACTCACGGAAGCCTTCGAAATGAGGACGGGAGTGAGGCAAGGCTGTCTACTATCGCCAATGATCTTCCTGATTGCAGTAGACTGGATAATGCGACAGACAGCGGCGGGCAATGAGGAAACAGGCATAAAATGGACTGACACAAAAAACTTGGAGGATCTTGACTTCGCCGACGATATATGTCTGATTTCCCACAAACTGGAAGATATGAATGCAAAAGAAAAGCAACAAGCTGGCAGAAGAAGCATCAAAGATAGTACTACAGGTGAACATAGAGAAAACAGAGGTGATGGAGATTCCTGGCTAACACCAGCAGCAACAACAACAACAACAACAGACAACAATCAGCCAGTATAAGTGGGAGGAACCTGAAAGAAACAACCTCCTTCACCTACCGACCTGAGAAGCATCGTTTCAACTACAGGTGGAACTGACGAGGATATCAAAGCAAATCTAGGGAAAGTAAAGGAAGCCTTCATTACTATCAAGTCTGTGTGGAGGTCAACAGCACTCAGCATCAAAAACAAGATCCGGATTTTCAACTCTAATGTGAAGTCAGTCAGTGCTACTCACTATACGGATCAGAGACTTGCACTGCGCGTCATAAAGGCATCTCAAACAAACTTCAGACCTTCATTAACAGTTGTCTTCGCTCAACACCACTCAAGATCAGATGGCCGACCAGTAAAGATCAGCAACAGGATCTCTGGCAATGAGCGAACCAACCAAGCAGGAACCGATTGTGAAACAAATAGGTAGGAAGAAATGGAGATGGTTTGGCTGGTCATACGCTGAGGAAACCATCAAGTGACATCACTAGAAAAGAGATTGCTCGAGTGGAACCCGAAAGGGAAGCGGCGAGTTGGTCGTCAGTGTAAGGGTGACTTGGAGGAGGTCATGTGAAGAGGAGATGAAAGCCTGTGGGAAGGCTTGGAGTGGGGTGAAAAAGTGGCTGAAAACAGAAGGCAATGGAGACGTGTGGCTGAAGCCCTATGTTCCTCTAGGAATTAAAGGATATAATAATAATAATATATACCCTTGATTTGCACGTACCCATGGACCTGAGTTCATTATAGAAACTTTCAGGAAGTATTTATTCTCCCTTTAGTTTCGTCAAACGTCTGATGGCTCTCCTACAGTTTGAAAAATTCTGGTTTTTCTCTCACCAAATATCGTCATCTTTTTAGTATAATCACTTTTATGCAGGAGGATTAATACTGCTTGTCATCTGGTACAAACAAGCTATAAGCCACAAAGTATTAAAGAATATTTTTCTACTATCTAGGATCTATTAAATGAATTATCGAATGCTTCTAGATACCCAATATTGCAAAAAAAGTATATTTAGGCATCCGCCTAAAACAACTCTGGAACTCTGGGTACAAAATAAACAGATCCAATCATTTTTGTTACCCTGGCATGCTGTGGGATCTTCAGATTCATAAATTGCGTATTATATTTCTTGATTTATCTCATATTGAATTTCGCGTTAAATTTATGCACATTATCACATACACACATGTTAAGCATATGATTTAAAAAAGCATAAATTTTGTTAATAACAATTATAACAAAAATTAAGCAAAGAACATTCTTTTCAATAACTTTTGCATCTCACTGTACAATTATATATTAATACATAATATTTAAGTAGAAAGTTATCAAAAAGGAATATTCTTTGGCCAGTAATCAGCATTTTGAAATAAATTTCATTAGAAGTTCTTGCAAGAATATCGACAAAAGCCTTCAAGGAACCTAATCTCCAGTATTTCACTCAATGCTTCATTTTAAAGACAATACACATAACCTGCTTAACTGGTTGTCAGTGTTAGTTAGCATATGCCAAACGTTATTGCGAAAAATAAATCAGTACGAAACAAAGGCAACTATAGGATAAAAGCAACTTCACAGAGGGAATCTAGCTCAACAGGAATCGACTATATGATGACAGTTCAGCTTGCAGCAAATGAAGAGTAAGGTTCTGGGTACGAAATATACATACACACTACCAGAAAAACGATTCAGTTTGTAATCAACAGGCTTATCAGTCAGTAAAAGAATGAGCTACACAAAATCAATTGGATAAATCTCGGACCATTGGGAAGATCAATATCAACAGGGATAAATATCATCAATCACAATTCATGTCATCATGATAAATTCATATTTGATCAATGATGAATTCCGGATGTTTATTCCATCTTGAATTTAGTGCTGCAGATTTTGTCTCTGGAAGTACACTGAAAGTATTATAATCCAGTTCAGAGAACACGATAACACTAAAATGTCAGCGAAATAGTATCACATAACCTCAAGCTATCGTCGAAGTGTCCATGTCATGGGTTGACGTCAATAGGGATGAAGCATTACGATCCGATGGAATCAATCAACAGGAACTGCAAAATAATTTCAACCGTTAACATCTGAGGTCCGTTGCACAAATAGCGTTTCATATGAATCAGTCTGGCTCTTGAAATGATGGGTTGTGGGTTCAAGTGTCTATAGGAACACTGTGAATTATTGTTATTCCCTTGAGTTCCGAGTGAAACATAGGGCTTCAACAACACACCTCCACTTTGTTATGTTTTCTGCCATCCTCTTCAGTTGGGCCTACGATTGACCAAACTCTCTCATCTCTTCCTCACACGATCTCCTCCATGTCACCCTAGGATGACCCACTCGACACTTCCCGTTTGGATTCCACTCGAGGGCCTGGCGTGCGATGTCATTTGGCGGCTTCCTCAATGTATGCCTGATCCATCTCTACTTTCTCTTACATATCTGTTGAGCGATCGGCTCTTCGTTGGTTTGTTCCCAAGTTTTTTGTTGCTTATTCTTTCTGGCCGGCCATTTGATCTTCAGTAAGGAGCCGGCGAAGGCAGCTGTTGATAAAAGTCTGCAACCTGTTGGAAATCCTTTTCGTGACACACAGGCCTAATTTCTGACCTGTATAAAAGAGCCGACTTCACATTGGTGTTGAAAATGCGGATCTTGTTCCCTATGCTGAGTGCGGAAGATTTCCAAACTGGTTTCAAGTTGATGAAGGCGTGTCTTTCCCTTCCGATTCTGACTTTGACATCTTCGTCCGTTTTGACTGTTTGTAGTTGAAACGATGCTTTTCAAATAAGTGAAGGAGGCAACCTCTGTTGAATCTCTCCCTTTGATGGTGATTGGTTCTGGTTGTAGTTGTTGTTGTGGCTCGTTGGTTATCTTCATCATCTCCGTCTACACCTTCTCTATGTTCAACTGCAGTCCTGTTTTCGCTGCCTCTTCAGCCATTTCGTAGGTTTTCGCCTGTCTGCAAGTCTTCAAGTTTGTGTGACACTAGACATAGATCATCTGCGAAATCCAGATCTTTTAGAGTCTTCTTATCGGTCGTTCAGCGTATTCCTGACTCCTCACCCCCAACAGTCTGACGCATAATCCAGTCCACCAGAATTAAGAATATCAGTGGTTATCATAACCACTTACTAAAGAAATAAGCAGATTAAGCCACTGGGTCCTAAAAGGACGAAATACGTTTCCTGGACTCTCCTGCTAAGCACTTTCAACTCACTATTTATACTTATCCCATCACATAAAATAATTTAACCATAGGGTACATTTTTTAAAGAACAATCGTCTTTCCATACCCTTCAGCTTAGGGGGCAGTAGATTTGCGCAGGCCCGCTCCACTCTAATTATCTAAGCCCAATGACAACTACCTACAATTGGGAACTGGCATTAAAAAATCAGGATTCATACAATGCATTCCAGACAGGTAGATATATATATATATATCCTATTAGGATAAAACTTGGGCACTGGCAGAGTATAATTCCATTATGGATTAAATTTCATTTTGATAAAATCACAGTGCTATACAGTAATATTTACTGAGGACGTTTCGAGCACCACTTATTGCTCACAGTCATACCAAGGTACTCACATAACTTTCTTGCTTCATTTATATACATTAGAATGAACTTTGCCTTCTTCTGTTTTTTTATTTTACAATCTAACGCAGCTTATCCTCCTTGTTCATTTTCCGATTTATAGTCAAGATCAGGAGTAGTCAGACTGTCGGAACATAAGAATTTAGCTAAGGTAAGAATGGTTGACCCGAGAAGATAAGTAATTTAGAGAAAAACTCAGCTAGAACACTGCATGTATTAACACAACCACACAATAGGGTAGGACAGAGTCAAAATTCTAAAAAGTAATGCAGGTAGGTGGAGATAGAGAGAGATTGATTTCTGAATCCTGGTCCATTGAGTCCACACCCAACACATGCGACAGAGGTGACTCAACACAAATACCAGAGATATCGATGATATTATTACTAGTCAAATCAGAGGATAATAAATAATGTTTAAATGTATTCAATTCACATTCTAACACGTTACTTATTTTTACTGTAAAAACATCTTATTTCCCATCTTATTGTATTTTATTAGTAACACTGATACTATTTTCGAATGTACTTTATCTTATATTGATTTTATTCAAATGTCTAGTCATTTTACTCATGTATACAAATGAAGCAAAAAGTTGTGTGAGTGACTTGATATGATTATGAGTGGCAATAAATTGTGCTTGAAACGTCATCAATCATTATTACTGTACAACACTGTGTGATTTTATCAAAAAATGAAATCTTATCCATAGTGGAATTATATAATTCCTGACTGGGATATTTGATGGCACCTTCACAAAAATATTGAAAATTCCCATTTAAATATTTAGAAGATAAGAAGGTGAAGCAGAGAATATTTTCCATGAAATTCATCAGACCGTACAGTTTTACTTACATAATATTTCAAGATTAATTGTTATAGATTGCATCGATTTTATTTAAACAACATCTAGTCTATTGGATCAGTAGAATTACAGATCAAAAAGCATGTTTAGGAGATAATATGCATAAAAAGTTGAATATCATATAAAGTTTAGAAGAAAAGAGATGCAACAATTAAGGATAGTTAAAACAGCAATACTAGCTTTTAGAAGGCCTAGTAGGAAGGGAACCTCTCAGATTGTACCAACCAAGTAGTAATGGTGAGGGTAAGGGAAGTGACTGTAGGAATTTCTTTCGAACAAAATGTCCATGTTCTTCAAAAGGATTCCAATGGCCTCAGACATATGTAGAAGACGAACTCATAAGACAAATTTAAGAGTAATCAGAATACGATGCATAACTTTAAATTCCTTGGGAACATCCAATTTATATTCACTATCTACAAGATGTTCTTTGTTTTAACTATACCGGTTATTGATGCTCAGATATCCAATAACTAATATGCCTTATACTAGGTGCAACGTTAAAAATCATTATTGCTGTCATTTATGAATATATAACTGTGGATGATGAGGAGGAAGTTTTCGATAAGAATATTCTTTGGTGAATTTATTTATCATCATGAGTCCGGAATTAAAGGCTTAGATGTGCTTACAAAATCCGCTTTCCAAATTAATCGATAGGACTCTTTTCTAGGCAAAAGTGCAGTTTAATTTTACCAGTCTGATTTACACCCACCTACTTCTCCGAAACACATTACATCAACAATAGCCAGTGAATACTTTCTATATGTAATTCATATTCAAGTTAGTGCTGAAAATGGAGAACTATAAAAGCTGAGCAATTAAACCATTCATCTGAGAGGATAGAATCACATCAAACACATCCATTTGAAGCACAAATGATCATACATATTAGACTGGGTATTAAAGCGTGGCTCAAAAAGACTGAAAGTACAGTTGTCTTGGGCTTTCTCTTTCGGAATGTCTGATTTAGTTCCACAACTCAACTAATCCTGGAGACAGTTTAAATGGCTTACAAAGTTCACAGAATACTGTTGGGTTTCCTTTATTTTCACTTTCTTCAAACAGTATAGATAATGAATACTAACAAAAATAAAGTCTGATCGTTTTGTGTCCCTGTTTTTGCCTCCGCCGTATTGAAAGCGGCTTAAAACATTTAAAACAGATTAGACCACTTTTACTAATTGGGATAAATTAAACGATTGGGCTGAGGCGGAAGATTTATAATGATGTAATTGGACGTCCTTGAAGGCCTGACCTTATGCAACCAGTCAAGTTAGTAATATTCTGGCTTAGCTTCCCAGGGATTCCTAATGTAAACGTATAACCTGTTTTGTTCTCATTGAGTGTGACTAGTCTGCTTTCTGTCTTCATTTTTGTGGGCTGAGGTGGATGGATTAATCAGCAGTCTGTTGCAGAAATATACTCTTCAGCCATCGACATCAGGTGGTTGGAAACAGTCAGAAGAAAGTCCTACACATAGGTTTCTTGCTTTCTGGCTAATATTCAGGTTAGTATATCTGCAATGGAGGAAGAACTGATGTCTTCTCCGAGATCTGAAGCCTCATCACATAGTACTGCAGTGAGATACATTGTGACTGAAATGTTCAGCCTGATGATTAGCCTTTTGTGGGGCTTGGTGACTGTATCGTAAATATTACTGACCGAATTAATTAAACATGGACAATAAATATGGCGCATAGGATATTGGCTAAACCATGGTGAATACAACTATTGATAGAATAGAGATTTACAGTTTAGGTGGATATTTTTGATGGTGTTGTTCTTTCAGCTCAGTGATTTAATTGTCTTTCTGTAGATAACATATTCAGCCATAACTTCAGTGTGAAGTGAAATTTTAGAATTTTCCATGGTCACTATATCAGTTTTCCCTGTTGACCTTCATCGCGACTGGTTGCTCCCCTTAACTTTCTTTATGATTGCATCTTATTCGCATTACTATAAGTCCTTTCGTTGACCTGATATTCTATCTTTTACTTGTGTGATCTATTTTTTCGTGATTAAAAAACTGGATCTGTATCAACATGTCTATTAGTAACTAATTGATCTGAGTACCATGTCTTAAGGAATTTTCAGGTGTACTTTAGATTCTTCTGTCTCAGAATTTCTCATTGTATCAAACTTGTTCACATGAGCGGATATAAACAAATGCCTGTTGTATCTTTTAACGTCTCATTTTTCACTATGGATATGACGATCAAGAGAATTTTCATATGTTTGTGCAATATAGTGCTTATTTTTACGATTCATGTGATCTATTTCATCGACAACCTTCATTCTGTCTTCTTTCGATGTTAAGTCTTTTGGTTATAACTAGAGTTATGATTAAATTATAATTACATTTAAAGAGATATTCTTTATCCTGATTTATATTGTTATCATTATTCTTGAAATCTACTGTTTAATTTCCCTTCACGGATAAAATTTCTCAAAATATTTTATCCTCTCTTCATGACACTTTGTAAACTTAGTTATAAAGATTACGCAAATGTTTAAGAAGAGGACACTTACATCCATATCTGAATGTGCTGTTCGGTGATACGGTGAATTCGAAGCCTTTTCGTTGTTTGCTTTCATGCGCGTTTGTACCATTTCATCAACAAATTCTGCTGGTTCAGATGTTTCATTGGCCACTTCTTCATTGTCTTCATCTGATCTGGCCTTGTGATTATTATTATTATTGCTGTTACTATTATTATTATCATCACCATCGTTGACACCATTTACCTTATTTAGACTATACAGATTGACCAATGGCAGTTTATTCTGTAGCAGTAATTCAAGATATTGATCTAACTGATGTGTTGGGATAATGCTAAAGCAGGACAAAAAGAGGAGATGCTTATTCACTACAGTTCAATAAAAACACACAACCATCTTTGTTAAATAAACTTGTATGAAGTGCGTCGGTGGTTCAGTGGCGCTCGCCAACTGTGTCACAAGTGGTTAAGTCGACGTATTCCTAAACTTCACTTGGCGAGTAGCAAGACTGGATCAGAAGGGTGGTTGGGCTAGCGTGCTACTAAAACTTCAGAGCTCGAGGCTCTACGATCCACTCAGAAGTCAACAAAAACAGAAAAACATAAGTTTATGTCTTATAACATCTGGTGGAGAAGTCTACAACATGAGTTTCTCGCTTCTTTGGACTCATCAGTCGTACATGTTTATGTAAACCGAAGTACGATAAAAATACGGAACTCGGTGTTACTTGAATTTATTTAGCCTCATCGGGAAGACCAGTGACTACAGCTTTCGCATGTATCATATACATTTAGCAGTGAATTGTGTTCCATTTCTTTAGAGGTGAATTGCATGAAAAATTAAAATGACTTCATCTTCAGAATCAAAATATGTACATCTCAGCACTGCTAAGCAGAATTCAGCAGTAATTGGTTGTAGCGTAAGTCTTAACACACATAACTGAGGTGTTTCTAAAAAGTATTTTGTAACTTAGTACTACTGTCAGAAATGTTACCATCCAAGCACACGTACCTATTAGCAGATAATAATCGATCATAATGACAATCCTTGTCCAATTCGTTCTGGATTCATATCCTAGGTAAACCTAATTCGAAATCTGATTTTCAAAGGGTGGCTAGAAAGAGTCTACTGACCTCAGGTTCACGATTTTTGGTATCCACCATCAATTAGGAAATTTCTTCAAGTAGTGAATGCTAACTGGCCATAAGTGTGGAGTTTTGATAAATTGATCTTTTAAAAATACTTGGTGGGTGGTGACTAGCAGTGGAATCTTGGATGCTCATTTCGTCCTATTTAGGACTCGTATATTGGATGTACCTGTGATCCTTAGTGATTGATGGTATATCTACTGAGACTAACCCCAAATAGAAGATAATACGCATCCTGGATTCCACTGTATAACATTATGTTAATCCTTAGACATTGTTGCAGCGTACGTACTAGGAGCTAACTTGTTAGCACAGAGACCGAAAATTTTGGTATAGTGTAATCAGCCAGTGGGAAACGCAGAAATAGCTTTAAAAAAAATATTTTTTTTTGGAGAACTGTCTCAATACTAGTTGAAAATTGATCATGAGAGAGAGAAAGAAAGACAAATCTAATTCTTTATTTAAACTGATGAATGTTCCTCATTTTAAGTGTACGGCTTTCTCGCTTTTATTTTTTCGGGACACTTTTATTTATTATTTCAACTTTATCTAGTTGTCTGTTGCTTTTGGGGTTTTCAGAGAGTGTTTCTCATCCACGACATTTTTTCAGATAAATAGGTTTTTCCTTGAAAATTTCGTGGAAATTTCCCAGTAATCAACTAAACATACAGTAATTTTTAAGTCTTGCCACATTTAATGTTGCCTACATTATCAATCGTATGATTTAACTTACAGTAATGCTCTCTCCTCTAATCAAGAGACTAAGAATTATATAATAGAGAAGATTTGTAGCTCAGGTGGATGATTTTGAGGTAGTTGTGTTCTCTGAGCTCAGAGAACACAACTACCTCAAAAAAGACTAAGAATTGTATGATCTAGATATATTAGCTTCAAATGAATCATTGCTGTTGATTTCCTGAATTTCAAGAAAAATCCCCCTCTCTGTTGCAACAACTTCTTATGAGGTCACTTTATTAATAGCATTTTAAATGACTGCTGTAATTATATTTTGCTATGTACTACTGACTAGGATTTGCAAGTAGTTTTTTTGTTTAAGTCTTGAAAATAGCAGTGAAGCATGAAGTTTCAGATAGGAAAAATGAGGCGATAAACTGATAATCAGCACAGAAAGTATGAAGTCAGAAGGAAGAAAACATAAACAGAAGTAGAGGGAAACAGGCTAGGAATAGCTTTTGCGAAGACTGGACTTTTAATTTAAGGTTATTAGTTCCAAGGTAGATCATGGCTCGACGTAAGGTAGAAAATTATTAGAAGCCAGAGAGTCCCGGACAACTCTTTCGTCTTAATTTTGGACCCTCAGGAGCAAACACCAATGACCCAATGACCTTGGGATTATAGGGTTAGCCCACCGACCATTCGACCAATTGGATGCGCTCCAATGGCCCATGAATTCTAATTTCTGCTATTCCGTCATAAATAGCACCACCATCTCAGTCCTGATTGGGTGAGGATTTATCTTGTAATTCTCAAATGAGGACCAAACAGATATGCAGTAGTTCTTCGTTTTCACTATTCCTCTAACTGGTAGTGGTTGGTGACGAAATCTACATTGAAATTGATCCAAATTGCCTAGAAAACTGAAAATCTGAATAACAGTATTATATTTTGGTTTTGGAGCCTTGGATTAGTGTCCAGTGAACACCCTGAACGGAATTATATCCACAGCTAGATCGGAAAACTTATGCTTCTAATAACTGATGGGAAGTGATTAACGACTTATAGCCTGTTTAACTGCATATTATGTAATTTCTGTCTTCTGTCTTTGATACATTCTCAGATGATGTAGTGAGCATAATTTAAAAAGGATGTACAAGAAATAAATAATAGTTATTAAAAGTTGTCCAGTGGACACTCGGTGGGTGTGCGCACCGAAACACATACAGTTAGAGGATAAACCAATTAAGTTTTTAAATGACCACATTAAATGATTGTATCATTATACCTTGACCAAGCAGAAATCAACACAATCGAGGGTATTGGCATACGCTTTCAAGGGACTGAATGATCGTAAATTTGATCATGTGAGACGGTGTGTGTAGATTAACACTAATGAAGAATCAAGAACAACTGTCCAGTACTTCACGACGGTTAAACTGGAATAGTGTAAAATTTCTCTTACATGTTTTTGAATAACACTAGAATTAAAAATTGAGTTTTCTTAATGTCATCCATGGCGAAAATTCCACAAAAATCGCATATTAGGATATGAGTTTTCAGTGATTATAAAAGGGGTAGTAATCAAGTTCCATCTCAAATTGCGACAAATTTCAAAATAATGAATTTGTATGTGTAAACTATCAGTTTATCTAAGCAGTTGGCCAGAATTCCTGTGATTTGAACTGGTGAGCTGTTCGCACTGTGTCAATGAGGCTTCATCACTGATTAACTCAGTGCCAAACGATTGAAATGGATGTCTGGTCTGTCTTGACGACCTCTGTCTGGTTAGTGACTACAAATGGTTGATGTGAGTAATAAGTAATATATACTGTCTTACTAACCATGATAGTATTTTGCCAGGGGAACAGTGTGGCTAACTTCAGAACTAATATTCTAAAACTGCAAAAGGGCCTGAAACGGTATCAGCTTATCGGCGTTACTCGATACAACCAAACTTATCAGTACAAATAACTTCAATGAACTGATGACATATCAAAAATACTTAGGGTTATCAAATGAGCTGCATAGCTGCCTGAGTTTACATTTTCATTCATCGAAGAACTCTAATTGAAATTCTCAACATTCTGAGTTAGATGGTATCAGCATTTTAAAAGGATCAAGTAAGTAGCATGTATTTTTTCCAAAAACTAATCAGGCGCCCAAAAAATGATTTGGGAACCACGAGTGATTTTTAATATATCGCCAAAAAGAATGACACTAATCTTGAAGAAAGAAAACGCTTCTGAGACAGTTGACAGTATCCTTACTTTTTTATAGAGCAGTCAATCATACAAATTGGTTTGATAAAAGAATATAGCACCTCTACCACTATGCAGTGTGTAAAAAGGTATTCATACACAGTGAAACACAATAAATATATGACTCATTACATCTCTCCACTTACGTTAACATTCCAAGAACTTGATGCTGTTGACAAAGTGACTGTTGTTTCAAATGGATTTCGCTTAGTTCCATGGGATCACCGTTGGCTGGACGAGCTACAATCAATCTGATTAAAATTGACGGGTTAATCAAAATGTGATCAGTGGACTTCAGAGTCTCACCAGATTCCAACTGATAACAGGGATGAATTCGACTTGGTGATGAACTACTCTTATCCGACTTAAAAATAGTATTTGTAGGAGAAGCGTTACTAAATGTTGGTGAAAGTGTATTTCCCATTGTTGTTATAGTGGTATTAGCCGTAGTAGCAGTACTAGTAGTAGCAACAGTAGATGTTTCGTCTAAAGGTGGAGAGTTTGCAAGTATTACACTGGACGTCAGCATACTTTCACTTAGACAAGTGGTTATAGTTTGGCGCAATACTGTAGCCACCTGATCTGGTCCATATCCGCGAACATTGTAGTCTCGTATGCATACAATGTGATCACCAAGTCGTAAACGACCATCCTTAATGGGATAGAAAAAAGAGTTAATGTACAGTGTAAGACAAGCCAAAATTTCTAAAAGAATCCTGTCTAAGTAATAGATGTCAATACCGGACCACAGAACTCAAGTTATCTGAAGACTGACCGACTGAAACAGTTGTATAAGCTACCACAATGAACCTAAGAACTCATTCATTTATGGGTAGTATATGATAGTAGGGAATGAAATAATGAGTGAGATAGGATACTGAGCTTGAACAAAAGCTTCCCAATGAATTAATAATGTCCCAGGGAACTGAAGGTCCTAGACTTCATTTTACACGGAGGAATCATATGTTCACATTCTTTTTTTTGAACTCAGACCACATGGCTACCTGCATTCTTCTTCTTCTTCCCTCTTCCACTCACATCACTTTACGATGTTAATTAAACTAAGAAAGCATAACTACGCTTATTCTAGTAAGTTGAATAACACAACGACGTTGTCGTCTTATAACCTTTTTAAATATTTAAAAAAAAACTATATAAAGGAATGGTACATTTATAAACGACCTTCATAGGCACATTTTCATGACCATTTTAAAAACATATAGCTGTACAGCTTTGAAGAGAATTTACGAAAAGAAAATTGTTCACTTGTGTATTTGTCTTCTCAAATGAATGATTTTGGATACTTAAATTCTCTGTGTGTTATGACTTCCCTGAAACTTATTTTGTTGTTAATTTTATTCAAAATAAAGTCTCTGAACTCCACAGTTCACGTCAATATTAATTCAATGATCCAGACAGTAAAGGGACAAATATGATACTTAACTATTTAAACTAAAATAATCGATTTATGTATTATTATTATTCCCTTGGATTCCAAGTGGAACACAGGACTTTTGTGGCACAACGCCATTTCACCTTGTTCCCTCCAGTATTTATTATCTCTTCAGTTACCCATAAGGTGTCATTTTCTTCTAACACCGTCTTATCGGTGTCAAACTCGAAGTGACCTCCAGTTCACCACTTTCCATTCGACTGTCTAGAGTGTGGTGTCACTCAGAGATCCTCTCAGCATGTGTCCAGTGTATTTCTGTTTACTTCTGAATATTTGTATGGCGATATGCTTTTGATTGGCGAGTTGACTATTTACACTTGCTGACGGGCCATCTGATCTTTACTATCGAGACAGTAAAGGTAGCAGCAGATGAAAGTTCAGAAACGCCTTTGTTGGCATGTGCTGCAAGCCTCTGAACCCTTTTCGATTTATTTACGACATAAATTTCAAATTTTTACTTTTCACTCGTGAAACAGTTTGAGATGGCGTTTGATTGGTCAACTGATATTAACTGGAGATGGAGGTCATAATGTGACTCGTGTCAGAGACTTATGGGTTACTAGCTTACTGCTCTGCGCGACCCCTGTACTGAAATGCTTATTCAGCAAACTGAACTTCTCAGTATAAGTATTACCATTAAAAGTCGAAATGTGGGTAGTTAGTTTAAACACTGGACTGTCACATACTGGGTCCTCGTTTCGAATCCCACCTAGGCAGCTCAAGAGTATCATTAGCCTCAATCCCTTCTCGGAAGGTAGTAATTGTAGCTTATAACCTGATTCTATTCAGAGCAGGTGAGTTCTAACCAACTAAAGATAAGAAAAGATTTAAAACACTCTGAAAAAGGTAACGATCTACTAATAACTATTTCCAACAGCTATGAAAATGTACGTTTCAGTGTTTCAGGATCTCCTTCTCAACTTACCAATTCCGCTGCTCCACCTGGTGTAATATACCTGACAATGACACCGGTACTTTTACTACCACACATACCAAATCCAAGATGTGTTGCACTATCAACGAATAACTCAATCACTTCAACCTCTGTCCAATCCGTGTTCAGCTGAAAATTAGACACAAACAAACAAAATTAATAAACAACTGTTCTCAGATAATGAAGAATAGAGTTTGGTAAAAGAACAACAAGTGTTCAGTTCATTTGTTATTCGGTATGTATAAAATCAGTAAAAGGAATTATTTCAAGTATGCATCTTCATTTCTTCGGTGAAGAGCTGTGGACAAGTTTCGCTGGTGGTTATTAGTAGTTGAATGACTTAAGTATACAGTATTTTCCGTCGCCATCTGTACTTTAGTGGTCGAATGCTTGTCAAATACAGATGTGATCGGGGTTCGATTCACAGCCGACGAACTCCTAAACTTCTCCTAGTTAGCTAGCCAATAGTGTGGCCCTAATAGACAGCAGATTAGGTGTCAGGCTAGCCATCTCACTTCGCAAAAATCAACATGCTACTGAAACTTCAAAATCCTCAAACCCCATGTTCCACTTGGAACAGAAAAGTGTGAAAAACTGTCTGCATTAAGAAATAAGAATGCCTCTATTTTTGGACTATTTACAATTTCTAAAAAAACAAAAGGAAACTACTTAAAGTTTGGCGATCCCCTTGATGAGTGTGATTGGGTGACTTCGGTTTACTTCTCATAATACTTTGAAATCAGACAGAATATCGTTCAAAATAAAGCAACAACACTTGATACTCAGTTCACTGTTCATTTGTAACCGGCTACAGAATGAAATTATTTGAGTTAGCTCTAGTAGTAAGTGACCTACGGTATCAACCTTTTCGCTCATGAGAACAAATACTCGATGGTGATATTGGTTATAAGTAGCACTATATGTCCTATTTAGCATTACTGATGAACAGTCTCAAACTGCCGCAAAACAACTATCCAGTACTTTCTGGTTTTCAGTGCTTATCTATTCGGTATCAGTTAGGGTGGTGTCTTAGTTTAAGTCAATCAAATCCATGGAAAGCAACATGAGAGAATACTTTTGAAACAAGCGAATTAACATTGGTTTTTACATCTGCAGCAATTCGAGTTTTATTTTAGTCCACTGAAAACGGATGTATTTGTTATAACTTTTAAGAGTTAGAAAAAAATCTCAGTGTAGCACATTTGTTAAACAAAACTGTGTCGTTTTTCCAGTTAAAAAACAATAACATTTTTTCCAAACCTTGCGCTACCCCGCCTGTTGTACATTTAACAGTACATTGAAGTGTTATTAACACGTAAATACGTGATAACATAAAACTATATTAGGCAAAATAAGAAAAGGTTGGTGAACTAGATATTACCATGGACATGTAAGTACACACACGTACAACCTCTACGACAAAAATGACAGTTGTTAAACTAATAAACAAAATTAAAAAAGAAAATACATTGTAGCATAGATGATAGTGACACAGTTATTTTTAGCATAATGTTAGTTTGTTAATAGTTATCGATGATCGGAAACATTATATGTTTTGAAAAGCAGGGTAAATTTTTTTCAAGGTAGTCGAAATAAGCAATTTACATATGGAAAATGACTCTTGCAGAAGATACTAACAAGCTATTTTAGTCAGGAGTATTACTAGAATTGTGTGTTGGTGGCTAAGTGGTAGAAAGCTTGGAAACACTGCACATAGTTTGGGTTTGAATCCTGAAGACACACTTCTAACCAACCCCCCCCCCAGTTTACTAGCTAACAGTAGGGCCAGAAAAGAGGGGGTTCGGTATCAGGCTAGCAACACCAAGCCGCAAAAAAGAAGACAATGTCACTGCTATTGAGACTTCAAAAAAGCTTGAAGTCCCAATTTCCAACTGAAACGCAAGAAATTAAAAACAATCACTTGAAGTATAAAAGAAGGTAATGAAATCCTAGACACTTTTTGCCTCAAATTTAATTACATTTCAGTCATATCTAAGTCACTGCTTTTCTTTTTATTCTTTTTTAAATTTAATTCCTTCGGGTTCCAAATGGAAAATAGGGGGGCTCAAGCTTTTTGGAGTTTCAGTAGCGGTGTTGTTTTATACGAGATGTGATTGCTAGCCTTACATCTAATCTGCCCTCCTCTTTCATTATCACTATTGGCTAGTAAGCTAGACCAGATTGAAGATTGCAACGGACGGGAATCGAACTAAGACCATGTGAGTGGTTGGTGAGCGATCCAATACTGAACCACCAATGCACAATTTTTCTTCAGTTCCATTGAATCTAATAACATCGCGACATAGCTAACATCAGCATAAAAAGTCTTCAACTCAGCATTAAATTAAGAGTCGAAGGCTAACCCATTAAAAGGAAACTTCATACATTTATTCCCCTTAATTAATTTGAACAAAGCAAGAACTACAGTTTTAGCAGAATAAAATGGTACCATCTTTTATTTTGTTGCCTTCTCGTCAGCTGCTTACATGACAAAGACATTATTAAATATATCTACAACAACAATTTTAACATACTTGCATAGAGTTCAGTTTAAACAAAAATCAATCGATTATAATACTCATACACTAAAAATATACATATATAAATATGCAATATTAACCACTATTCCGAACAATAATAATCAAACACAATGGAAACTTTTAGCATTTCACATTCGGAGCAAAGAGAGGTGAAATTATCCAGTTACCAGGGCAAAGAAAGACTGATAACCGCTTCTTTCTGGACGCATAAATCAGGTTTCAGGCGCTTGATGGAAATGGCTTCAGCAAACTTAAGGAGAATTGAGCTATTTTGCTTATTGATAATTTTGAACGACTTTTCGACGTCCACCCGTGTCGAGGAGATGCCTGGTGATGGCACTGTTTAAAGCATTTGTTCCCTTTAGGAAACTCTCTATTCCGAATATTTTGTCCTGGTAATCCAATGTTTTCATACTCTCTTTCATTTGATAGCGTAACACCGAAAATTCCATTCTGTAGGATTATAATTGTTTTGGATAAGGTGATTATTATTTATTACCACTGTATACATACATTGATTCTTTGTTTAAAAATGAACTATCCGTGTAATTATGTTAAAATTGTTTCTGTACATGAACTCAATAATGTCTTTGGGCTGTAAGCAGCTGAGTTGATGAGAAGCCAACGAAATAAATGATGGTACCATTTAATTATTCTGTACAAACTGTTATTCTTGCTTTATTCAAAATCTTTTTGAAATTAAATTTTCCTGATTATTAGTTGTTCGGTTTCATTGGACCTCAGTCCGTGTTGACATGTTGGCTCCTAGTAAGGATTATTCGATAATTTCCAACAAGGGTGTCTCATTCTACTTGGGAATCGTCAGCTATATACACCAGCACTCTCCCACTGAACATATTAAGGGTGTTTTTTATCAATCATTTTGTGATTCATTACTATTTTAGTATCGGTTTTCAATGAAACTCAATATACAGAAGTTATTCCAATATCTATTATGGAATAAGTTATCCTTAATACACAAGAGTAGAATTTAGGCACTTTGGTACAATTCAATTATATATTAGATAAGTTCATTTGATTGTTATACACTGTGAGTGATACAGTGATATTAACTGAATGATGTTTCGAGTAAAAGTTATTGCTCATAATCACATTACTAATGTATTCAAACAATGTTCCATTTATTTGGGAGAGATGCTGTATCATTTTGATCTCACGTGTTTTTAGTGTTGATCTGATGAGAGAATATTTGTCGATCAACCTCTCTCTTCACCTAAGTATATTTCTTTTTATAACTTTTACCCGAGCACCCCCCGCTTATTCTACCATTACACAGAAGTGAATGCATTGTAATAGTAGATGTTAATTTTTTCAGATTATCAATAATCTTAACGAGGTCAGTCATTTCATATCTGGCCAAATTCCTATGCTCCGATAATCTAACTGCCTGTGATTTGCTAGTTTGACCTATGCAGTTGACCTCACAGTCATTACACGGTATTTGACCAATTTCATCACTTTTCCTAATCGAATATGTCGGATTCTTAAGCTGACAAAGTTTCTATCAGAGTTAACTGGTTGATTTATACACCACCTTAATTCCATCCAGCCATATTAAGAATCCTACACAAGGTTTTCGATATACCTTATTTACATGACGTACTAATGAGGCTATAAATTCCTTATCAGTTTTGCTTTCTACATTACTATTCTTATTTCTATTCATTTAATTCATACATTCTTGGAGGAAATCTAGTTGGTAGGTATTTACTAGTAGTGTTTTCCTTATTTGTTTGATTCTGATTATTTGAATCTTTTGACTCACAGCTCAGGCTCCCGGCTTGATTAAATAAAGATTTATCTAAACCTGACTATGCTAATTTTAGGTGGAACGATTCAGAAGCTGATTGGTTTCCAGAATGTAATAAATTTCTATACTCTTCACTCAATTCAGCTTTCTAGTACAGGTAATTCTCACTGTTCACTGAATCAGCACTAAACACGTGCAATCGAAATGGAACTACACCTATCGCAGACATTTAGAAAATGACATTTTAAGCACAGTTTACCATATCAACGTACTTACATAACTTTTGGACTTGCTCTATGTCTCAGCATGCATTAGAGCTGTATAAAGCAGGTTATCCACCACCCAGTATCACCCACTGAGTTCTGAAATCAAATGGTTGTATCTTATATGGAACAAATCACCCTTGTTAAATAGCTTTACAATATTGATATTCAGAAAGAGAAGTTGTAGACACTTCAGCTATCTGAAAGTCGTTTCCAGAATCGTCATGATGATCACCATTATCTGATCTGTTAACAGCCTTGTCTTTTAATATAACTTCAACCAATAGGCTTTTCCTGATTACTTTAACCGGCCTAGAATAGCATTAGATTAGATGAAATATCGATTTATATATATATATATATATATATATATATATTCAAAAAGGAACAGAAATCAATGTTAAAATAAGACAACTAACCATTCTTTTCTTCTTTTTAAATTCACTAATGACTGACTTCTTATCCTTGTCTTTTTTTGTAAATTAAATGAACTGGAAAAATGTTACGTAGATTTGCTTTGTTTTTTATGTTTCTGAACAATTTCATCGTGAATATTGTCTTTCAACTATTTTGATGAATAAAACTACCATTCTAGGAATCAGTGTTTTTAGGAGGAAATAATGGTGAACTGAGGTGAAGATTTCAATGATGCACAGGTTGGACATCTCTTTTTTCGGATTTTATGCATTGATCTTGGAGTAAATAGATGGGAAAATGAGAGAAAAAACAAGTATAAAGAAAATTGGACAGTGTTAAAAGAATCTAAAAGTTTTTTCATAAAAGATCTTTTTAAAGTATCTCAATAGACTATTATCTGAGCAACCGATCTTCAGGAAGACAGAATAGCTAAACATGTTTAAAAGTTCTAATCCAAGTTATCACACTCTTATTCATATCAGCTGAATGATTGCACTTCATTAAGAGCTATATCAGATAGTCTCAAGCAATTAACAGGAAGTCATACACTTAGGTATTGTTCTTATCTGCACCGATGATCCTACTGGGATTTGAACCTGGAGATTTACTAGATGTATTTTGAAGAGACAGCTTAGTGACGTCATACTGTAGTAATTTCTAGTAGAACCTGAATGGGAAGAGACTAGTTGGGTGTGGGTTTGAGTGTGAGATAAAACAGATTGTGTTAAAAGGAAACAAAACCTTGTAGGTAATTATGGAGCCAAATAAAAATGACAGCAGATAAGTGGGTGAAATGGAAATGTTTTGCTGTAGTCCTCAAAGGAATAATCATCTAATAATAAATGTATCCAACCTTGTTTGGGGATATAAAATCCACAAAAACGATTCAAGAATGTATAAAATATGAACTAGGTGATGAATTCGTAAAATGCAGTGGGTTAACTCAAGGATATTATACATCACTAACTGATATTGATCTTTATTCTACAATGGTATATTTCTCCGCACTCAGTTTTGGAGTTAAGTCTTAGACCAGAAAGAGAACTTTGAAAGATGAACCTCGAGGAGCGTAATGACTTGGCTCAAGAAGATGTCCACACATAGAAGACTTCATCATCCTCTGTATGATTTTCATCAAACAAACATGTTGGTGTTCATTTACGCGTTTCCGTAGAATACGATTACAACGTCCAATCTAATCAGCTCCACAGGATAATGTGAAAGAGTAGATGCCGCTAACTTACACCTACTTTTCTGTAGCCGAATTATGACTTGACAATGTTTGAAAGATGAACCACCTCTTATATCCATCTCTATGTGAATTTACCTCAGTTAAAAACCAGGTTAATCATCTTTATTGATGTCATTTGCATATTGACTACTGAGCAATTTTTAGTGCTGCTTAATGCCCTTTTCCTTAATATAAATGCAAATGACTACAACTCGAAAATGAAGTCGTTGAAACTAAATATTTCCTAACTGAAAAATCATGTGTTGTTTTCATATTTAAAACTGTAAAGTTGTATAAAAAACTCCGACCTCTTCTTCAACAACACACTCGCGCATAAACTCGAATACCACTCACGTATATCAAAGGTGGCATAAAAGGATTCATAGAAAACACTTTAATATTTCAGAAAAATTAACCAATGACACCAGCAAGTTATGTATTTATTTGGTGAGATATATAAGTGGATGGGTAAGTAGTTGGGATGGGTGAGTAGGAAGGTATGTAGATACAGAGGTAGAAGGGTAGGTATGTGGATATGTAGGTAGATAGTTAGGTAGGCGCATAGGTGGATAGTTAAACAGTCCTTTATATGCTCAGTTGTAGAAGTATAAATGCTCTGTTTCCACTGGAGAATTAAAAGCTAGTCTGGAGTGATACATAGATTGCTGGTTTCACTATACTCATTGGTATTTACATAGTGTAAAATTGAGTTAGTCAGAGGGAAGAACCGGAAAATGCACCAATGAAGTTTGCGAAACTATAACTGACAACAATACCTGATATAAGTTATTTTACTTAGTGACTAGTGTTCATAATTCGAAAAGCGATTGATTTTCTTGGATATAGTACATTGGATATTATCACATTATTGCCTTTTGTATGATTAAAAACAAAGAAATTACATTAATTTATCATCCAGTAAGTAAAATCTGTCAATCATGTGTGAAATGAAGCGGTATGAACTAAGTGGAATGGCATTTCGATGCGCTTCATTCTGTTTCCCTAAAATTATATTAGGGGTTGGCGGGGCGTTCACTTTTAACCAGTAGCCAGTAGCAAGGCATACCTCCAACCTGAGACCAACCTGTAACTGTCTATCTCATTTAAGCGTTAGCATTTTACACATAATGTGAATTAAGCTTCTTCAGTTTTGCGGATATATACGCACACATACACACCTTGTAGACGATGACTGCCTGCAGACACAACGTCCACCTATGTCCAGTAAAAATTCACCCACTCCACTGATTACAGTTTCACCATATTCCGTTACATTCAGCTGAAAGAAACTATTAAAAATTACTTATGTGTAACAGATAGTTGCGTTTTTTCTAGATTAAAGGTTCTTTTTCTTATTTCATTAATTTTCTCCGTTTTTTCCATGATGTGAAGACAGGTTTTAGTCACGCTATAAAATATGAAAAAACTTCAAAAGTTATTCCAAAATTATTTGAAAATGATTCAGTTTATAATTATTTTACATGCGTTCCGATGATTGATGAGGTCGTGAAGCTACATTGGTTAAGATGGCTTGGACAGGTGTCATACATACCAAAGCATCACCTTCCTCATCAAGCACTGTTAAGCTGACATAGGATAAGGTTGGAAAAGAATTACGGATGGTCAGACCCATCCATCAGTGCATTAATTCTTTGACTGTTGCTAAGAGCCTCTTAAGGAGATATAGACCGACTGTCTACAGTCCTCGATATGCTATGAACTTATCACTGATTACCCATAGACACAAGGGTCAAAATAGTTCTAAATGGCAAATCTGTTTCTACCCTTCGCGAACTCCTAGATCCATCAAATTTTCATCATTCTCTATGTGTTTATTCCTTTACCCGTACATTTCCGTTCATTGGGGTTCTTTGGAATTTTCCTTACCTTAGCATACTACATGTAGTGTAGCAAGTTGAACTACTACACTTCTTTGCAACGGTCCACAGAGAAACTCATTGTTACACGACATAATCCTTCACAGAAGTACATCGTTTCAAGTTGCTAGACTTCAGAAAATTAAGAACAGTAGAATGGTACGGAAGTAGACAACTATAAGTGTTACCATATGAGGGTCGATGAAAATTTTCGGATTTGAAGAGCAGTCATCACGAGCCACATATACTCCACGAAGAACAAAGAAGCACCCAGAAATGGCACGCCGTCATCAATAGTTGATTAGTATTAGGTCAGGAAGATACGTGATCTGCGAACAGGATATTTGTGGGTAAGGTGATGGGGTGTTTTGATATCCCAGTACCAGTCCAAACATATATATGCCTTAACTAGTGGTTTATTGGACATTTGGAAATTAAGCAACTGACCAGTTTTAACTTCTAGTGACAAGGCCGTTTTCGAGCAAAAACGAACCTTTACTTTCCCATTTAGTCTTCTGTTTCTTTCTCAGGATGGGTATAGTATTCCAGTGGTTATTTGTGCATTGTTGTGTGCTGAAAGTTATAGTAATAATGAACCCAAAACTCTTATTGTCACAGTTATAACGCAATTATTCAGAAACACACACAGAGGCGTTAACACCTGGCCTAACTGTCTATCAGTCATCTTGTGACTAGAATTGACAAAATTTAAACTCATCCTTATGCCTTATAGAATCAAATTTGACTAATATTCTAAAGGAGAACAGCACTACACTTAGATGAAAGATGTGAACACAATGTTCATTAATTGCCGATATTTCTCTGGTTGATGTCAAAAGTCAGCTTTAAATAGCTAGACATTGTTATGAAGTGTCACAATTTATTATATAGTGACACGGAAGTTGATCAAATTTACGATGAAGTAGTGAAAGCCAGGAGTTACAAAAGGCTAAGAGGGAAATGTGGATAAATATGCTCAGTGGAATTTTAGAGATTTCTATGGAATTAAAGTATGGACACATTTCAGCCAATGAGACTTAGTCATTGAAGTTAAAGGGTAGTGATCCACGAGAACCACTGACTCAATGACTTCACGAATAGACCAGGTAAACTTATTATTAAAAAATAGTATTTTCAAGAGAAAATAATATCTGAAGGAGTGTAATAACTTTAAACTGTTTCCCTTATTTCAAATTTTGCCCAAATAACTCCTAATTTTGCATTTTAGTATCGGCAAATGATTCCCTTTTATGGCCAGGATACAGGGTTGGGGTTATGATCAATGTCTTCAGTGACTTTCCTCATAAAACCAGATATGTCCAAAACTACTGTGGAGTTTGCCTTATCTACCTTTGTGATGACGTTAGTTTTATCATTTTTAAGATTAATTAGAGCTAATCTTTCCGATTTTTTTAAGTTTGACTGTGCTTTCTTTTGCTTTTTGAGAGTTAATACACATTATGTTAGAACCTCTTCTGCTATCCTCTTATCTATTTAACCTAATGGTACTTCTATGCTAGGGATGACATCTTCTGGTTTTAGTTTGCTAACTGTTACATTGAAATTCAATCCTTTTTCCAATGGTTTTATCTCACTAGAGCTTAATTCTCTTGAAGAGAATTTGATTCCCCATTTTGTTTTGTCAATAGAAGATGATATATTGTTGTCAACTTCTTCCTTTATCGCGCCGTTCTTCTCTTCTAATAGTCTGTTGAATTTCTTAATTTGCGTGATTTTCGATTTCTTCAAGGTTGCTCCCCTAGCTTTAATTGAGATAGGAGATTATACTCTATAGAGAAATTACAGGAAGAATTTATGTTTCTCGAGAAGATGTTGGAAAGCAACGGTTACCCTTAAAGATTCATTAACAAGTACAGAAGACCTTAAGTCTCAAATGTCAATCAAATTACAATGGAGAAAAATAATAATAAAGGTGAAAATATTACAGCAATTGTCAACAGAAGATTGAAGAAGTCACTAGATAGAGCTTATCCTGCAGCTAAGCTTGTTTCCGTCAATCGAACAACTTGTTATTTGGTGCAGTCAAAAATAAATAGATATCAGTCTCATGTTAACTTCAACTGTATAAACAAATGTACATGTATTTGCGGGAGAAGTTACATTGAAAGAACAGAAAGAAGAATACATCTACGATTTTCTGAACATGTACCAAAAAGCCTCTGTCTAAAGGGAACAAATGCTCCAAGTGGTGCCATCGCCAGGCATCTCCTTGAGACGGGTCATGGGGTGGACGTTGCAAGATCGTTCAAAATCATCAATAGGCAAAAGAGTTCAATTCTCCTAAAATGTGCCTAAGCGATCTCCATTGAACGTCTGAAACCTGATGTATGCGTTCAGAAAAAAGCAGTTATCAGTCTTTCTTTACCTTGGTAACTGGATATTTTCACCTCTCTTTCATCTGATTACGTAATGTTGAAAGCTTCCATTGTGTATTGTTCGGAATAGTGCCTAATATTATATATATATATATATATATATATATATATATATATATATAATAACTGTATGCATATATTGATTTACTGATTTTTGTTTGAAAATGAACTCTGCGCATATATGTTAAAATTGTTTCTGTAGATATGCTTAATAATGACTTTGGTCTGTAAGCAGTGATGAGAAGCCAACGAAATAAATGATGGTGACATTTTATTCTGCAAAAACCGTTGTTCTTGCTTTATTCAAATTCATTAAGACGAATAAATGAATGAAATTTATTGGATGTCTCAATTATAATTTCAGAATCCTTATCATTTAGCGTACATTTGAATTTGTTTTTGAGCTTTTCAATTTCACTTCGTATATTCTTTAGCTTTATAATAATTCTATGTTGTTCCTTCTCAAGACATTTGCTGACATATTCTTCTGTTGATGTAATTTTCCTTGAAGTAAATGGAGTACGTAGGTGTAAGTATTTAGGAATTATATCACTTTTTAGACAATGACTGTTGAAAATTAGATAGTTTGTGAATCTTGCTTCTGTTTGACAAAGTCGTATGAGTTTGTTGATAAGCTCAAGTACAAAAACTCAACCATAGACTACTTAGCTCGTGTTCTGTGCGATAAAGAAAGCATTAGGCCTGATACCTATAACTTATTAAATAGTCAGTAGAACAACTGGATCTCGTCTTTCCAATTCATATCATTTATAGGTACAACGTTTTCTTTCTTTCTTTCCTTTTCTCGCTCTTTTTTTCTCTGTTATGCGCTGCTTTGTTTCTTTGTTCTGCTTGCGGCAGTAAATGTGCTAGCACCTACTTTTCTAACACCTTCAAACATTCTGTTCAGTTTTGGCTTTGCTACCGACATGCCAATATGTTGTTGTCATAATGAACTGATATTTACTTAATCTATGTAGAATTTTATTTATTGTTAATGTACTAACTGGATGCAATACTGTAGTGAGATGCTGTGAATTCCATTCTGTATCACAAGTACTGTTTTGTAATAAAGCAAATTACTATTAGCATTAAAAAAATCCTTTAACCAGTCAAACAAAATCCCCACAAAACCAATAATTATCTACTGGCGGCCTGCTTAAATCATTGGGCTACCGAAATTACTTTCCTCCAAAATGCTTAATTTCATCTGGATTTATCGTTGTTTTAATCTTCCAGTTATATCAAATGACATATACATAAACTTGCGCGGTGATTTAACTTTCTCCCAAGTAAACGCTGTACAATTCATCAAATGAAGATATACTTCAGATTATTACTTTACATGTGAATCCTGTGTGAAGAAAAAAGTACTTTGGAACTGAATATGCTGAAAATTTTTGTACCGTATACTAGCATACTGTCTTAAATAAAGCTTTACCATTATTATTATTAATTGAAAATTAATCCGAAGAATCGAAATTCAGCGTAGAATATTACTGACAAGTGAGTGACAGAAATACATGCGATGAAAATATCATGATTGATAATGGTTGAGTATGTCATTTTTAAAGCCAGAGCTGACAGCGTTGGCCATTTTTAAGTGGATAGGTAGAAAGCAAATAAAAAATATGTTACAGATGTCCCATCGAGTTTGCTGTTTTTCAGTAGTTTTGACCTACACTTTTATTTTAGATTGTTTTGGACGATAATTTCGGTGCTCACGATGAATGCATCAACAATTACCTAGTCGACTGAGACAAAATGGTGCATGCAAAAGCTCCAAAGAAGTTCTTATCTCTAAAACTACACTGCCGAGTTGATAACGTCACTGAAATAGCAAGACAATGCCCATATAACGCAGTAAAAAGAGAATTCGGTGCAAAAGAAGCCCACTATCTCTGTTCACAATCATTCCAGTTTTACTTTTGAGATATAAGGAAAACCGCCTAATTTCGCCTCTCCTATGTGTACCTGCCAGTTTGACTGCTCCTGTGAAATCAGATATATTGAAAGCACAATTAGATATGATTATCATCAGATTTAGAAACATCATCCTGGATGATTAGGCAAAGGATAAACAATTATAATAAAGGCTTTTTGTAATTCTTAATGAATGGAAAACAAAACGATACCGTTTTTACTGACGTCTCACCATTTAATGCCACTAGTAGCTTTATCGAAGTATCATTAAACCAGACCTTACAAGATCTCAGCTTATATATAACAACTTAATCATCGTTCTTCAGTACGCGGTCATTTTCGCGTTGGCAAGTTGTGTCTATAAAATAAAATGCTTGGAATGTGATGCGATATACACCGGACAAACATCTCGAGAAATCAAAATCAGAAGAAATGAACACCGTAGACCCGACTATGTTCGACCACCGAGAAATCCAGTTGAACCAGAAACGCTTGAAAAATCATTGGCCATAGATCTACACGCTATAGAATCAGGTCACAAAATTGATTTTGACAATATTGAAATAATTCAGGAAAATTTCAGAAATCACGAAGAACGTCTAATAATCAGACGCACTTCATATCAAGTGGAATCCAAACTATCTGAATAGGAATGATGGATTAAACAGAATTTGACTTGGTTATAACACCCCGCCCTCCCCTATGAAATGACAAAATCAACACGAATGTGATAAGCAGTTTCATTATGTAAACACACACCGCTTTTATAATTTCATACACTTATCAAATCCAACAATTTACACCTGGTTTTGTTATCTTTACCAATTGGCCAACTGGAAAACGCGAAAATGACTCCTTGCTGAGGAACGATGATTGAGTTGTTATATATAAGCTGAGATTTTGTAAGCTTTGGTTCAATAACACTTTGACAAAGCTATTGGCAGCATTAACTAGCGAAACGTCAGTAAAAACGATATCGTTTTAGTTTTCGTTCATCGGGAAATACAAGAAAAGCTCTATTGTCATGAATATCATGTACACAATGCCCAAATTTTTTTCGAACATTTAAAAGTGAATTTAGTTTAAACATATATATGGGATAAAAAAGTTTTATGAACAGCTTTGTCTTAGCCCACCTTGTTGATACTGAACATAAAATCACCTGTGGTATTGTAACTAGATTTAATTTTGCTTAACTATTTCGCCTTCTGTACGTGACTGAAGCCATCGAAATCCATCCAAAGAAGTTAAACCTGTATGTTCAGAGGAAAATCGTGCAGCCTGTTTTCCTTACTTTGCCTATAATAACATGAGTTTAAGTGTAAATTCAACTGGCCTAGATTTTCGTTTGAATGGAAGCTCCAAAATTATTTTTATTAACAAATGTTAAGACAAATTATATGACTCCAATTTTCTTTTACAATAGGGAAGTGATTTACTGGTCATAGAATAATCAATAAGTCTGAAATAATCTCATTTCGCGTATCACATACGCGATAAGCGTGTATGTGATACGCGATATGGTCTCCTAAAAATAACTAAATTACAGATAGTCGAGATCGATATGGATCGACCAATCATATACATGATTTGAACTACCTATAGCTGATCATGTGATGTGATGACCTTCAGCAACTTAGGGATACGATGCACCTATCCTGTCAAACGTCATAATCCCAAATAGTTTGCGAATAGGAAATACCCTTGTCAGGAAATTTTAAACCTTATTATCCATAATTATCTATAGCTTAGAACAAAAATGAAAAAGGATGCTTCACTAGGTTACATTTAGGCAGGAATAGGAGTCATCACAATGGGAATATTTTATGCTGAATAAAAATAGGAAAAAAAGAAATATGTGTTAACTACAAAGAAGTGAATTGATTCTCACGCCATTATATATATATATATATATATATATATATATATATATATATATATATATATATAACAGACATACTTAATCAATCCATCTATTAATCTGTCCATAAATAATTTTCAAAACACAATATAGTAAGGGAGAAAAGAAGAAATTTACTAAAACTTGAATTCAATGAAGCAACATACATTGACTGTTCATTAAAGTTTTTTCAATGTCTTATGTCTACACTATAGTGTCGATTAAATTCTATCTGGAGGGATTAGTCACAGAAATAAAGTCCCTGACTGTTGTTGTTGCTGCATGAGTTGATGAGGGTTCGAATCTTTCATGGTACAAGATTTCTTTCACGGTTATAGGAGCGCCATTCAGACGATCTCCGGTGAACACGAAAAGTAGATCAAGCTGTGCGTCCTACCAATATCCATAAACCATACCCCAATACATCTTTATTCATCCTGACAGTTTTAATTTTTTTATGTCTCTGAACCCTCATTTAAACGGATTATTTGGCTGTATTTCAAAGAGCCTATACTCTAACGTCATGCTACTATTTTGCCTTTTCATTCTTTGTTTTACGATCGGAAGATCTGAAGGTTCAGTAGCGGTGTTGTTGTTTTTTACCGAATTGGGGGTTTCCAGTCTTATACCTAACCATTCCCCTTCTTCAAGTCTTACTACTGTCTAGGTTTAAGAGTGTGTCAGTCAGTAGTCAAACCCGGAATGTCTGTGTGACTCTCGAGCATTCTGCCACTGAAGCACCAACGTGATACTACAGCTAGCCTAATTCACTCTGGTTAGTTAAAATCGTGGTATTACTGGTCTATGTTATCAAAAATATTCCATTAATACCAAGTTTGCTACTATGAACTATCCAGTGTCTTTATCTTAGTTTTCTTACTTTTCATTTCTGTAATGACTGAATGCGTCAGTGTGAATAGATGCCAGTTTCAGTTTAGGAAAAACCTTCTAATCTCATTTAGAAAGATATAATATTAAAAAACTGATTAGTGAACAAAGAATATTCTCTTTCGATAGCTTCTTCACTGGGTTCTACAGTTGTATTTCTGCAATAAATAAAGAATAATTGTTGTTAAATTATTAAAGTTTTAAATAACATCGAATCAAATAATATCGACTATTTGCAGTTGGAAAGCATCTATGGACGTTCAACTGTAAAACCTGATGAAGAAGTTGTCGAAAAGAATATTCTTTGTTCGCTAATTCATCTTTTGAAACTTTTAATGGGTACCTTTATTCATATAAAAACGAAATAATCAGAAAGTTATAAAAAAATACAATTGCCGTATATGCGTGATTTTCACTAAGTTTTTTTGAATTATCCGATTCTTGCTTACATATTCCAAACACTTTAGCAAATATATATATATATATATATATAAATATGCCACCTTCTATTGATTCTTATATTCTCGAAGACTACAGACAGGTAATTTACACCTCCCTATGTAGAACAGGCCAAAAGTGAAAGTCTTCACGATTTGATATTATTTTTCGTTCCGACCATCTCTAAGGGTCTCCTAAAGTGATGCTACGTCTCCTAACACTGCTCATCGAGGACGGGAGTTAATTCATTTGCAAAACTTCACCGATTCATTTCCACTGCTTACCTAACACTGGACACCTAAACTTAGGGTTACTGAATATGTTACATCACCTAACACTAGAAACTAAAAGCAGACATATATGGTAAGCACAGCTAACCTCGTTATTCATCTCTTAATTCACTGGCCATATTTAGTTTATTTCACTTATTCATTGAGATTTTTACAATTAGCAGTAGTCAGTTAGACTGTCCCTGAAGATTGAAGAGAACTAACCAGTTATTTTCCTACACTTTGGTATCTTCAAGTCTCATTTGCTTAAGCCCTACCGTCCATTCACCTGAATGATAACGTGTCCTCTGTGAGACTTTGTAGTATTTTTCCCTATCCTGGATGACAATATAGACAAAAACGGCTGAAGTGTAGAAAACTACAATGAAATGGTTCTATCTAACGTATCACTTCTTGAATACTGTTGTCAACACAACAAAAGATAGTTGTCAAATGACGCAGAGTTATTCATTCCTTACTATCAATCAGACTCTAGAAGTCCTCATCATTCCTAACTTAATTATTCCATCTTCCATGTATTTCCGACTACTGTAGTTTCAATGAATTTCTTCCTTCCAGATTCGTATGCTTTTACAGATTATGGAAACCCGAAGTGCTTCACTCCTGGACAAAATTTTACTCTAATAATCCAGTTCATCCTATTTCATGGCATAACATTTTACACAACTGCATTATTTCAAGTTGACAAACTTCAGAAAAGCCAATAAAATAGAACACTGCACAAACAGAATGCTACTACAATAGATAAATATGAGTTTCATGAGAAGAATAATTCATTAAAGGATTTGAATGACAATCAACAGACGTATACATCAGATTCACTGTGAACGAATAATCACCAAGATATAAGATATTCTATTCTCAATGATTAATTAGTATTAGGTCATGAGAAGGAGACATATTATGAGTCACTGTTTTCTTACGTGACCTCTAGACAGAACATTTGAGCCTGTTGTAGGTTGAAGACCAAGGTTTTTAATTTTTTCAAGAATTATTAAGAGCTGAATTCAGTTATGGAACCATTGAAAACCACCAGGAAGTACTAGACAGCTGTTTCCTACTAGTTCGAGACTTATCAACAATACGCACACATGAACCAGACCTTCAGGTGACAAGGTGAGCTGATCAACCATTGAGTTATTGCGTTTGAATCAAGTAGCCCAATAATTCTAACCCCAGTCAGTTCGTGATATTTGGCGCAACTGTCAGCCAGTGGTATCGGTGAGTATTGGACCTTGCTCGTCAAGACATCCTACCAGAATATCAGGAAGCTTCATCTTGTAGTCATCCACTAGTGAGCAGTAGATTAATTTTGTATTGTTGGCTTGCAAATATCTGATTAATTTCAAGATTCCTGAGTACTTCTGATGAGTCACAAACACGGACAAAATATGTGAAAATATAAATATAAAACAAATAAAAATAAATATAAAAATATGAATAAGAAAAATACTAATTGTAATTCCCAGTGATACTGCCTTTTGGCATGGACAAATAAATATTTATGTTCTCAATTAGTCTCCTGTACCTTTCAAAATGTGAGCATAATATTCCAGTGATCGGTTGTGTAGCAGTTCGAATTAATTCAAAATCATAAATGGGACGTTTACTTGTCTTCCCATGGTCGAATGTACTAAGTGTGATGTCCACCCTGATATTAACATCTCTGTCTAAAATAATTAAATACAACAACTAACTGAATTCATACTTCAATTTCAAATGAGTAGATAATATCAAAATGCAGCATTAGACTGTTATATCCTGATTATTATTATTACAAATTTCTGTCATCTCAGAATCACATCTTCCTGTCTGTCCTAACTTCTGACGTAATTCATTCAACCTCACTTCATTTTCTGAGGAAGTGAACATTAGGTTTCCTTTCTATGAAGTCAGTGGAGCATCAGTGTTTGTGATTATCACGCTGACTATTCTGCATGCAACCAGTACAAAAATGATTCATTCTCGATAGACTGAATCTTTTAGTCCATCATCAGCTCCTTCCTTTTCAGAAAAAAGCTTTTGTCACTACTGATTGTTCTTTTTTTACTTCGGTTCGTTCACTTGTCATGAAATGTAATTTCCATGATTTATTGTTTAATTAATATCGTCTGGAGGAATAATTTACATGTTACTCAAATTTAATTGGTGCATGGTGGCTAGTTCCATCTATGAACCTACCGTTGTCATAAAAACTGTGAATGCTTCATGAAGTATGAAATTCAACCAAAAAATTGATCTTAAAATTAAATATTTATGGAAACCAGGGTAGCTTTAAAGTGTAAGAATTTGAGCTTAAATTGAGCAAGTTTGTACACATCAGTATCTCAAGACGTTTTGAATAGCTAATTGTATAAGAGACTGAACCCAAACAAGCCTGTTACCTGTCAGTCTTTCTTCCGACCATCACCCCATCTCAGTGGTGAGTGCATATATCAGCGTCATACTTGTTAAATATGAGGCCTATGAAATTTCAGCATAGTATCCACTTAGTAGTATGGCATCCGTGTAGCATTATGGGTTTTCACTGATAAAATGAGTCGAAACCATGCAGGAAATAACTATCCATCGCTCTGAAATTTCTAAGTGTATTCTAACTGAAAGTAATTCGTACTGGAGGGTACTTCGGAACTAAGTAATTTTCCATAAAGTAGTGGAATGCACAGAGGTCTCACATTTCGACCTATTCAGGGACTGGTCAACAGAAACTTGTCATCGTTAAAGATGCTAAACAGTCTGAAAATTACATAAATATTTTATTCACTGAGGTTCATTTAGGAATCAGTTTTGACAAAAACCATTCCAGTTTTATTTTATCATTTTATAGCAGTGAGGTAAGGCAGTTATAATTGGCCAATATCAGATACCGTGAGGAATGTGACACATCTCTACTGTAATGTGTGGTAAGCATAGATAGATATAAGTAGTATATGGAGTCAGTTCTTCTGAACAGCATTAATAACGTAGATGTCGGAAAGAGGGGAGAAAAGAGTTAAAATTATGAGGAAGATGGATAAATAATGAATAGTAAGGAACACAATATCTCTAAGGCAGAATGTCTGATATTATACAGAAATAGTGAAATCACTTCAATGTCTACCGCTTCATTAGTGTTGAACTGAATTTCGTTCCAATAAACACTAATTCTGCCCTCACTATTTTCGCCGTCGTTACTACTGCTCCTACTACTGGAGTAAGCAGTTAGGAATTACTGATTGTGATTGAAAGATTTTGTTAGCGAGATAAAGGTGGTTTGCATATCTGACCAGCGATTCAGTTGTCATTCTACAGGTGAAAAACTGATGATATTCTCAATGTTAGAATGCTGGCCCACAACGCATATGTTCCGGATTCGATTCCAGGCCAACGCACTCCTCAATCCTGTCTGACTTACTAGCCGGAAATAACCCCGAAAAAGACGGAAGGATGGACTTCAGGCTGATAACTGCTTCCCGTAAAAAAGCACACCCCCATCGCTGCTGAAACTTCAAAGCTCAAAATCCTATGTTCCCCCTCAGAATGTAGAGGCTGCCCAATGGATATATTTATATTATCATATTTGTTTATAGGTAGGCAGCTTTCAAATCGGGAAAGCATATCTGCCCTAATCCCCAGTGTTACCTGAGTACATGAACACCTAATTTGGTGATAGTATTCTCGCCTGAGACGAAAACTCAGCATTCATTATCATAAATTACTTGAGACGGCTTGTTTAACACAGTAGCCTTCTATATAGGGCTTACGTGATCTTAGATATTATTGCCGAGTGTGAATGCTAGTCAGCACACTGTCACACTAACAAACTAAGTTTTGAGTTTAAAGAAATTACAAGTCTGTATTTCACAGCTAGTCTCAGCTGATTTAATCACATTAATATAAAGTGTACAGTTTGCAGTCCATTGAAGGATTTAATGAGATAAATTTCCCAATCATTTACATCACTAGTGAGGTTTCTTTTAAACAGTTTATAAGCGCCACATGTAACAAAGTGGTAAGTGACGACAAGCCTTCGACTGGCATATTATTTTTGATTTTATTAGATGATGATTGAAGCTGACGAGATTCAGCTGGGTGACTTTGATGATAAACGGAGACCAACGTATGAGATGCCCAGAAAGGACAAGCAACACGGAACTCTGGCAGATACCAAATGAGGCAGGAAATTGTGAACTAATAAATACACCGAAAGAATCGGAGATAGATTGGACTTAGGGTTAGAAGACTGTTGAGTGATATCAAGCGTCAGGCACTCAAGTGGAGCACTAATAAGAAGCGACAAACTGGGAGCGGCTGCGAGAGTGACTGGGTGATGAAATCTAACGGGCGATCATGGAGCCACCAAAAAGACTGCGAAAAACAGAATGAAAACGAGATGCGCTTCTGAAGCCCTATATTCCAGTCAAAATCATAGAGAATAATTATAATAACAGAGCACCGATGATTTCAGTGAAATAGCGATCATATAAGCCGCTGGTCGATAGCTAGACCGATTATTTGGAGGCCGCTATGGTTCAAATCTCACTGCCAAAAAGGTTTCCACTTCCACCTTCAATAATATACTACATGAAAGGTGTAGTAACCAGGATAGCTTAGCATTTCCATTCATTCGATTTGTGAGATAGAAAGTGAAAAAGTTCATTCTGATAAAAATCCTGACTGAAAATTATTCACAAAATCAATCACCGTCAATAATAAACACCCTAAGGATAAATTTGTTTTTTCCCTAAAAATGAAAACATTGATGGTCAGATTCAATTGTTAACAGTTTAGAAGATAAAAAAAGACTGAACAAAGAATATTTTTTCTATAACTTCCTGATCAGCTTCTATAGATGTTTATACATAGTAGTGAAGTAATAATTAATTTTGACAATATTGATGTTTTTCTCACATTGAGCGTACAATTAAGTATGTTCGTCTTTGGACTATTGCACATCATTATCCTGTATGGTTAAGCTAGGATGAACAGGGTTTATGTCTAGCTTTTCTTTACTTCACCTTGTACATACTGAACACGGAATTGATGTTAACAAGGAATTTAAAGTTAACTATCGTATTTTGATTGATATTAATTTTGCCTCACGAGGTTGTATTCTACAAATAGTTGAAGCCATCAGAGATCATCTGAAGAAGTCAAAACTCTGTCCAGAAGCAGTTACTACAGTCACTTTCCACACATTGGCCGTCACTACTTGGTGATAAGAAGTTGACAATTTCCCCATCCTCATGGACTATTTACACACTACTACAATTGCTTTAACTATTCTTAATTGTTTCATTATTTCTCATTTTGATTTTATCTGATAATCAACTTAATATTACGTTTTTATGCACATTATCATTAAGTCATGCTTTTAAACTATATTCTAGGGATCATAAGGAACCAATATAAATGGAACAACATCAGTGTCGTCACAGTAAAAATTACGGATCGGTAAAGCAAGGCAGAGTTTCATCACTGTGGTACCAGTCGGGAAAACTGTTGTACTCAACATAAGGAATAGGATCCGAATTTTCAACACTAATATCAGGTGGGTCAGTTCGTTTTTGTGATTGGAAGACTTATTGCGCACTTCCCAATAAGCATTTCCAACACGCCGCTGGCCATTATTATCAATAACTGCCTTCTCTGACTTGATAGTGAAGATCGGAACGCTGGTCTGAAGGGATAAGCAACGAAGAACTCCCGCAATGAACCAGCCAATAACCTGTAGCCAAACCAATATGCAGGAGATGGAGATTTGTCAGATATACACCAAGCAAACGAATGAGTGAAATCACGCACTAGGCAGTTTGCGAGTGGGACCCAAATGGGAAACAGTGAGCTGGGAATTGCTTTAAGGGTGATGTGGAGGAGAGAGTGTTAGGAGGATACGAAAGCTTATGAGCTACCTAAAAGGACTACAGATAACAGAATGAAATGTTTTTGTGCTTTTGATTTCCCATATTCATTTCAGAGTCCAAGGGAATATATATAAATATACAACAGTAAAAGCTGGTAGGGAAGTTATCGAAAAGAATATTCTTTGCTCAGCTCAATCTTCTTGACTGTTTAATATTTAAAATGTTGATTTTTCCTGTATCAGCAATTTCACCTGAAGTTGTGAAATAAAAAAATAATGGAAAATAAGCAAGAGAAAGGTAGGGAAAGATTGGAATGGAGTACTGAGAAAACAAAATAATAACCTCATCATTCAACTCATTCCAATTTAGTTAAATAAAAAATTGATTCGTCTACGTGTGTGTTTATGAAATGAAACAAATCATCTATGGATCAATCGGTCATTATTCGTTGTTTATTTGCCTGTTTACCTATTGAACAAAAGGGTACATTTTCTTTCCCCTTATAATCTGATAAAGTTACCATAAACAGAAAACTTGGACAGCTAGTTTTTAAAACAGAAGCTGAAACTGGCATGATGAAATATATTTACGACATATTTATCATTATTACTAAAACATTTAAAACATGAGAAGTATTCACATTTTATTGATGGACTAATGGAAGAAAATAAGGATTAGACTGAACTAATCAAATTAAAAGTCACATAAAGCAACACACTATTTCAAACTCTAGAAAATTATTGAATACTCATTGAGCTTCAAACTGCCAGGATTTTTAAAGTCATATTCTGAATAATGCGAAAACATTGGTTCATACAAGATAAGATGATACCATTATTTGTCTCATCGGTTCTTCATCAGCTGCGTATAGCATGCAAATGATAACGTGATTTCAACTAACAGGAAACTCGAAAATTAATGAACACAAATTACACTTATTTAACTCATATACAGAAGGTTCTGCTTTAAACAAAACAAAACTAAAAGTAGAATAAGTGTTTGGATTTAGTGGGAAAACCAGTCGTGTGATAATGACAAGAGATGGATAAGTAGATAATTAGCAACTACCAAGTTGAATAACAATGTTTTGAGTTCAGCTCAAATCACGGATACATAAATACAAGCTAAATTATTTTAAACTAAACAGGAAGTGATTAAGGTAAAAAAATTACGTAATCGTATAAGGGGAAAAACTAACAACTAATTCTTTCTGAACACATAAATCGGGTTTTAAACGTCTGATAGCACTTGTTCCGGTAAAGTGAGGAGAACTGAACGATTCTGTCTACTGATAATTTCAAAGAAAAAAGGTTTTAGGATGTCCACGTCACGATCAATATCAATGAAATGTTTTGCAATCGCATTATTGAAACGTTAATTCCCTTGAGACTCTGGTATTTTGGTGCATGTTCAAAGATTCGAAGGCGTACTCATCTTTCTGTTCTCCCAATATTATATATATATGCGTCGGTGGCATACCGGTTAGGACGCTCGCCGACCATGGACATGGTCCGGGGTCCAATTCCTGGCCGACGCACTCCTTTACCTCGCTAAGCCTGAAATAATGCTGGTAAAGAGGAAAGGTTGGGCATGAGGCTAGCAACCCCATCCTGTAAAATAAACACTGCTACAGAAACTCCAAGCCACTAGCTTGAAGCCCTATGTTCCACTGAAGAACGTGATGGAAAAATATATATACTGATCACTGTGTATTGATTTTGGAGGCCTCTGTTAGCTGATACTATCATTTTTGGAAGTTACTTACAGATGATAAGAAACTGTGGAAAGAAATGATGGTGCGATTTTATTTCTCCCAGACCTCTGTTTTCTCTTTGTTTGAATTCATAAAGGCGAATTATTATGTAAAGGGAAAATCGCATTTATTGTAAATAAACTGTTTGTTTCAGTGCATAGTAGTTTGGGGTATAAAGAGTCTAGACAGAACTTGGGTAAATATTACTGAAGAATAAAAATAGACAGAAGTTCAACTCACGAGGGTTAGACTACAAATAATTGTACTTTTAAGCAATACTGAGCACTGTAAGACAGAAATGCACAGTAGGGGAAGGTATTAATGTATTTGCAGGTCATCTAAAACTTAAGAAAGGAGAGAAGATCCTTTTCACAATCGCCTTCTTGTAACACTTAACATTCCACAGTTAACTATCAGAATGTACAACAGTAGTCCTAATCTATGTTCACACTTTCTCTGTAACTGTGAGGTAAATCAGATATTTGGATATAGTGTAACTGTTGAGGTCATCATACGCTGACACGTTAAATGAAGAACAAATCTATTATGGTATCAAGAAATCAACGAAAAGAAAGGTCCATGGAAGGGGAGATGAAAGATGAGTGGATAAATAATCAAAGAATGCGCCAAAGCACTGAATTCAAAAACTAAACTATAAACAGCTTATTAGTACCGTGTAGTAACATGTAAACTGTCCACTTTCCTTTTCATCAACAGAAAGTAGAATGCTTCTTTTCAGTCAAAACATCAGGTAATAAGAAATTGATATATATATCCATATAATATGTGTGTTTGTTGACAGTCCGTTGCTTGGTGACATATATCCATATTATATGTGTGGTTGTTGACATGTCTGCTATATTTTGCTATGTATATATGGATCGATATTCCATTATAATTAGCCAATCATGTTAAGACTGTCTATTGATTTGTTCATTTTGAATATTCGCTTACACACTTGTGTTCACACACTTGTTCGGACATTCATATATATTTTGCTCTCACACTCTTGTGTGAAACATTGATTCTCCTGGTGTTTGGAAAATAGAAGTATCATCGCAAACCTAGTGGTCTTCTGATTTCCGTCTTTCTTGCGTCAGGACTATTAAATTCTCGACCAGTACATAACAGAAATAGCAACAAGAATTTTCCCGAAGCTACAAGTATATCCTCAGTAACTTCCATCTACTTCAGATTTTATTGATGAATTCTGATGGCAACCATTTCAGACTCGCTTTCCTTGAAGGTTATATAGAAATGAAGTGGTTGTCATAGGTACTTCACTTTGCAAATCTATAAACTGCTTGTTTTTCTAATAAGCTTTCTATGAATACCACTCTCTGCATTGTATATTTTATTAACTATTGAGAATTAAGATAATGAAATGTTCGGTTTAATTCTAATTATCTATTAAAGTTTTGAAAAAATGAAATGAAGGTGTGAGACACCGTGACTGATTCCAGTGCATACATGAAACTAAGCAGTCAGCTAAAATGCGTAATAAAGAGCGACCTCACTGCTACACCCTGCTTCTGCAGTTTCGAAGTAAATCCTGAAATGTCACCACAAGAAACTAACATTAAAATAGTGACATTGAAATGCCACCGGTTTATGTTAGTCACCTTCTTATCAAGAGACAGTGAGTCAGTGAAGCAACTCCTTCAATTTGCGAAAATCAGTATCATCAATCGTGTCAGGCAGGCTACTGTTCAGTGTCATTTTCGTCCCAATGTGAAGTGTCCTTAGGTGTCGTAAACTGTGAGACTGAATGATGGAACGAATTTCTTGTGTTAGGTGTTCAATAAAGAGGAGTGCTTTTCGGCGGTAAAATGACTAGCATTAAAATCCATTATTCGCACCCCACTCTGTTGGGGACTGACATACGTGAACGTGCCCATAATCTCCAGTGAGAAATGGAGTATCCATGAGGACCTAAACTCGGCAACCCTCGTTTCAAATGCCAAAGCGTTACCCAGTTTTCCACTTGAAACAAGAAGTCTGAGTTCCGCTGCTAGTGATTATTCACCAAATAATATCAGTATTAATCCTCAGGCATTGTCAAAACCTTGGCTAGTTTACTAGCTTACTGGTTATCTAGCTGGTCCCAAACCCGAGGGTGAAGAGGGAGGGTTGGACGTGGGGCTGCCAACCCTTCTCTACAAAACAAATCAAACTGCTAGAGAAACTTCGAGGAACAAAAAAATATATTAAAAATACAAAAAATATTAAAATCAAACTTATTCTACAGTTGAATCGGAAAGGTGGAATGACACAGCGGGCTGGTGAAAGCCTTCGGGAAGCTAGTCAGCCGATGTTCCATTATAGATAAGATTTTATTTTGATAAATCGCACAGTGTTTACAGTTATATGAACTGATGACGTTTCGAGCACAAACTATTGCTCATAATCATATCAAGTTACTCACACAACTTTGATCTCTCATTTATATACATGTGTGTCTTCTCTCGATGAAAGAAAGAGTAAAATGGGTACGTAGAATGTCCGTACAATGCAAGAGGCTGGAAAGGCTGCCCGGGTAGCCAAAGAAATGCGAAGATGCGGCACAGAAGTGCTGAAAATCTTCGAGAGCAGATGGAATGGATGTGGATTTACAGCGTTGTCGACGGGAGAGTCAATAATTTACTCTGGTCATCCAGACGACAACCATGAGCACACTGAGGCACTGAGTGGCCATCATGATGTCACCAGTGGCAGCCAAAGCCCTGATGCAGTGTGAACTAATTTCATTCAGCATCATGACAGCAAGACTCAACTCAAAAGGAGGTGAGCTTACAATCATGCAATGATACGCACCTACAAACAACACGAAACAACAGAAGACGGAAGATTGTTATAGACAATTACAAACAGTAATGGACAATATCTCAAATGGTGACATCAAAATCCTCATTGGCGATATGAATGCCAACCGAGCTAAGAGTAGATAACAGAGGAAAGAACTCATCATAGGTAGATAGGTTTTCGGAGAAATTAATAAGAACGGAGAATTATTCACAGACTTCTGGACCTCCACTGATTTGGTGAGTGGAGACAGCGTGTACAAGA
This sequence comes from Trichobilharzia regenti, assembly GCA_944472135.2. Classification (NCBI taxonomy): domain Eukaryota; kingdom Metazoa; phylum Platyhelminthes; class Trematoda; order Strigeidida; family Schistosomatidae; genus Trichobilharzia; species Trichobilharzia regenti. The sequence continues at coordinate 31,770,227 of OX235266.1, forward strand.
ACAAGGATATACATGATGCAACATGGATTTCGCCTGAAGGATACACCACAAACCAGATAGATTTCATCTCGATCTCAAGGAAGTGGAGACATAGCCAGTCTGCCGGATACAAAGTCAAGAAGGGGAGCAGATGTGGGTGGGCACAGACCGTCATCTAGTGCACGAAACCTTCAAGGTGAATTGGAGGACAGACCTCATTTCAAGTTCAACACTCAGAAACTGAAAGACGAAACTATAATGGATACCTTCACTGCAGCCATAAAAACAAAATTGGAGATATTAGGTGAAATCACTGAGGAAATCTGTGTGGAAGAACATCGGCAATCTGTGAAGGAGATGTTCAAGGAAACAAGTACAACTGTTCTATGAAGAAAGAGGAAGCAAGACAAGGAATGGCTAGCAGCGAATACCTGGAAGCTAATCGAGGAGCGGAAGATGGTGTAAGAGCTTATTCAATACAACGATGGACAAATGAATGAGAAGCTGAGCTCAACGTACACTGCACTGAATAAAGAAGTGAAGAAGAGTACTATGAAAGGTAAAAGACAGTTCTTCATCTGAAATAGATAATTCTTCTTGTTCCAACAGAAGAAGGTAAACTGCACACTAGCATTTATAAAAAGCCAACACATTCTAATAGATATTTAGACTTGAATTCATCTCATCCGTTGTCTGTTAAGGCATGCTTAGTTAAGTGTCTGACAGACCGAGCAATAGCACTAAGTAGCACAAAAAAGACTTAAATGATGAAAGGAAACAGATATAAGAAGAGCTGGTATTCAATAACTATTCTATAAAATTCATTAGGAAGATCAGAAAAGGCGAAAAGCAAAGTAAAAATAATGGTCAAACTAATAATGATAACATAAATAAGAGAGAATATAAGGCATCTAATGTTATACCATATAAGGAGGGGACATCTGAAACCCTACGTAGGATTCTCAGTAAAGCAGGAATTAGAGTGGCAATTAAACCTACTAACTCACTCAGGGAAAAGTTCTGTAGGTTGAAGGACCCAGTTGATCCAGTTAGACATAATAATATCATTTACAAAATGCCTTGCAATGACTGTGAGTTAGGTCAACTACATAGGTAAAACTAGTAGGTCAGGGGTAGTCAGATTGTCGGAAAATAAGAGCTCAGCTAAGGTAAGAATGGTTGACTCCGAGAAGATAAGTAATTTAGAGAAAAACTCAGCTAGAGCACTGCATGTATTAACACAACCACACAATAGGGTAGGACAGAGTCAAAATTCTAAAAAGTAATGCAGGTAGGTGGAGATAGAGAGAGATTGATTTCTGAATCCTGGTCCATTGAGTCTACACCCAACACATGCGACAGAGGTGACTCAACACAAATACCAGAGATATCGATGATATTATTACTAGTCAAATCAGAGGATAATAAATAATGTTTAAATGTATTCAATTCACATTCTAACACGTTACTTATTTTTACTGTAAAAACATCTTATTTCCCATCTTATTGTATTTTATTAGTAACACTGATACTATTTTCGAATGTACTTTATCTTATATTGATTTTATTCAAATGTCTAGTCAATTTTACTCATGTATACAAATGAAGCAAAAAGTTGTGTGAGTGACTTGATATGATTATGAGTGGCAATAAATTGTGCTTGAAACGTCATCAATCATTATTACTGTACAATACTGTGTGATTTTATCAAAAAATGAAATCTTATCCATAGTGGAATAATACTCTGCCACAATGCAGAAGTTCTGTTCTTAAATCAATGCTCTGAACTCTGTAAAGGACTTTTGAATCGATCATTGCCTGCAACTCGCCCAGAGAGCACACAATCAGAACTGTCCGCCAGTGGACAGAAATCGTCCAATTAAAGCAGAAATCTTGGATGTTATCAAGGTATAGAAGCACAGCCTGAAAGGCAGCAGGGGCAATCGGTATTCCTCCGCAAAGCAGTGAAAACCGATACAGAGGCTGCGGTAGATGTGCCAACGCCATTATTGTTGAAGGTTTGGAATGAATGAAAGGTACCTACCGATTGGAAGAAAAGCTGGTTACCTTGTCAATATACCAAAGGAGAGCCAATTACGCTTCATTGTTCAAGATTTGGTATGGAATATTACTCTTGTCCACGCTTAGTAAAATACTAAGTCACGTCACCCTGGAGAGGATTAAGGATGCACTGGATACTGAACTCCGCCCACCGGAACTAGTTGAATTCAGAGAAGGCAAATCTACGGCTGACCGATTGGCAACTCTACGTATCATCATCAAACAAAGCATAAAATGGCAACCTAACCTGTACCTCAACTTCTTCAACTTCTCAGAGGCATTCGATAGCCTTGACCGAGAAGTAATTTGGAAACTGCCTCAAAACTATGGCGTGCAGTGCCCAAGTCTTTATCAAACTCATTCAGCAGTTGGCTATATGACAATGCCATGTGTCAGGTGATCCATAAGAGAAAACTCAGCAAGGCTCTCGAAATGAATACAGGAGTAAGACAGGGCTGCCTGCTTATTATCACCGATGAATTTCCTAATCGTGGTGGACTGGGTTACGCGTCAGACTGTGCACACGGAGTGAGAAGACATGAATACAATGGACTCTAGATGATCTGTATTTGCGGATGACCTGTGTTTAGTGTCATACAAACTGGATGACTCTCAGGCGAGAAGCAAAAAGCTGACAGAAGACACTGGTAGCGAAGACACAACTCCAGGTGAAGATAGAGAAGACGGAGGTGATGAAGATACCCATCAACCACCAACAATCACCATCAACGGGAGAGATTTGACAAAGGTTACTTCCTTCCCTTACCTAGGAAGCATCGTTTCAACAAGAGGAATATGGATAGCATGGATGGATGTCAGAGGCCCCCAACCAGAATCGGAAAGGTAATATACACCTTAATCAACGTGAAACCGGTTTGGAAATCTTTCGCGCTCAGCCAACATCAAGAACAAGATTCGGATTTTCAACACAAATGTGTAGTCGGTTCTTCTATACGGGCCAGAAACTTGGCTTGCGTGTCACCAAAAGTATTTCCAACAAATCAAAGACTTTTATCAGTAGCTGCCTTCTCTGGCTCCATACTGCACATCAAATAGCCGGCCGGCCAGGAAGAATTAGCATGAGAAACTCTGGAAACAAACTAACCGAGAGCTGATTGCTCAACAAATATGTAGGAGAAAATGGAGATGGAACGGACACATGTTGAGGATGCCGTCGAATGACATCGTATGCAATTCAGTCCTTCACTCGAGTGGAATCACAATGGGAAGTGACGCGTGGGTCCTCGCTTTGAAGGTGACATGGAGGAGATCGTGTGACAAAGAGTGTGGTGAGAGCAGGCTACTAGCCAATCAGTAGACATTAATCTACGTCAATGTCTAGGCCACTAATATGGGCCGTGAGAAAATATGAACAAGGCTGATTCAACAACCAATCACAGCAGACTTAACGTGGGCGAATACGATTCTCATATAGATGGCTCCACTTTCCGAGGAAATCTGAAACGACCAATCAGAAGACTACGTTTGTCTACTTGAATAAGCTATAATAATGTACATGAAATATATACAAATACGTGTTGATTTCCGTAATAAAAGGATCTGTTGCCGGCCCTTGTCTTCTGTTGTTACAAGAGTAGATGAGAGATTATGGGTAATTTTGTGCCCAGCTGAAGAGGACAGTAAAAAATAGAAGGAAGTGATGATGTGCCGTTGAGGCCCTATGTTGCACTCAAAACTCTTGTAAATAATAATACAGACTTTGTCAAAGGCTCCGTATTGAGGGCTGACATGTAACCAGAGTTCGAACATTTCGGTTCAATATGATCAACCAACAGGAAATATAAAAATAGCTTAGACAAAGAGGGGACAGCACTAAACAAGTGCTTCAGATAGATTACAATAAACGTGCAACCTGTGGATATGATAAATGGAGCAGCTTATAGTCTTCAACAGTTCAAGCTTCTTTATGTTTGGCAGAATGTTTAACCGTCATCTTTTTTTTTTTGATTTACAGCTTGATTCCACACTGTATTTTTGGTACAAGTATGGAATTTTCAGCATGGATATCGGTAGCCCAAATTTTGCAGGCCGACCATAGATATCAGGTATGCGCCGGCGTGGGCTCGAACCCCGGACCATGTGCATGGTCGGCGAGAGTCCTAACCACTGTATCAAATAAATCCAGTGAAAATGTATACAGTCTACACTGTCGAGTGGTGCATGGGCTGCCAGAATGATTGTCTCTGTTTTCATTAACTTTTTCTTCAGTTAGCTTAACTGATTCAGATAGTGAGTTAAACAGAACCAAATATTACTCTCAACTGAACTTTCTATTTTTATATTAAGCGGTCAAGTCGTTCTTCTTTTTTCAATCTATCGACCTATTAAAAGGGACCAGGATTGTTATTAAAACTTCAGATTGAAGTAATTAAATAAGTATACTTTGTCATAATTGTATCCAGTCTTCACCTATGAGACATCATTCCTGTCTCCGGACTATATGTTGTCAGATATACTCAATTATTGGTTTAACGTCATATTAAATATATGACGTTTAGTTTTGCGCACTTATCTAATATATATCAACGCTTTGTTCGAACTTTTTATATTTCATACTGTTTTACCTTCTGCATAATTAACAAGGAGTAGGTATCAAATCGAGAGTATATAAGTCAGTTATGCTTCAAGAATGGCTTCATTATTTTCAACCGGCCACTAAATCCATATTATTATTATTATTATTATTATTATTTATTATTATTATGAATGAATGAATGTCATGTATAAATAATTTATGCTTTCCAGGTTCTAGAAGACCAGAAATGTAGAGTGAAATAAAACAAGATATATATATATATGTCTTGCTACTAAATATGCATGCTGCTTGCCTGCTTGAAATGTATGCATAAATGAATTTATCTGAAGGCAACTGAATTACCAGAATCATAGATCTAGAACCGTGGCTATATTACAGTGGAGAGAAAGAAAGTACAGATAAATGCCAGTCAATACCAGTGAACGACTTTCACAGCTAAGTATGGTGTTTTATACCAGATTGCGAATTTTGGCTGTTAATAAAAGCAGTGGGGATGAATTGTAACTCAGATGGATGATTTCGGTAATGTTTTACTCTCTGTTCTAGATAATTGGACTGTTAAGCCCCCATTCTATAGACAGTAAACTCTGCGTTAACCTCAGTGTGAAGTATGGTTTCAGCATTCTCCATTAATGTAATATTAATCTCTTCTAGTGATGTTCACTGTGATTAGTTCTTCCTGTAGATTGTGTTTATGATTTCATCCACTTCAATTGGAAAGGATTCTCTTGTTGTCCTTAAATTCGTCTTTTTATTGTATGATTTACTCTTTATTAGTTGATAAATTTGGCCTGTATAAACCTGTCTACTAATTACATGATGATCTGAATACCAGACGTTTAAGAATTTTCTGAGATTCCTTTTTTGCCCAGTCAAACAGATTTTTGGAGATGCCGACATGAACTGATATTGCCTGTCATTCCTTTTGACAGTGAATTTGTTTTCATTGTTGCGAGGAGGAAGAGAACTTCCTCTTGGAACAATACACTGTTTTTCAAGGTTCACACAATATGTATTATCGATAGGGTTGGTTTTGTCTCCATTCGCTGTTGGGTCTTTTGTTCTACACAGTGTGAAGCGAAAGCACCTTGTTCATCTGTGATTGACAAATATTCCAAGAGGTTTCAATATTCTAATAGTGATTTCAGAAAAAGTTCTTCATGCAAGGTAGACGTATTTTTCTTCAGGTATTAGTTTGTGGGGATTAAATCGGTCTCAGATTTGATAACGGATTGACACCAAATAGTTGAACCTAGATGATACGTGTAAGACGTTTCCCCTCTATTATTCTGAAGACAGAAGCATTTTAGCGTTGCTGTTTATTGTTGTTGTTGTTGTTGTTGTAATCGAGGTCCCCTTTCCACTAAAAAAGGTTATTTAACTGATGAGAACATGTCCTTTATCCATTTCACACATACACCGTCTGTCAGCTAACTGTCACGAAAATTCTATATTGATTTTATATTTATTGATATTTCTTAAATTAAAACAGATTACAAGCACAAACCTCAGGCAAAGTGACTTCGAAAGCAAGAATGAAAACGTTAGTGTTGAAAAGCAGTCAGCTGTTGTGACTTCACTACTGTTCATTTACATATTTGCAGAGCATTTATTTTGCGTGACTGTTGATCATATGCCTGTTGTTTGAATTTTATTTTAAGAAAAACGAATAATGAACATTTTCTCACTCTGTCTTCAATTGTTTCTCTTTCAAACATTCTATTGATAAACAACTCGTTAACTTTCAAGTCGTTGTTTGCAAGGATTTGATTGGTTTCCACTTTGATGACCGGTGGAAATCAGTTAAAGAACTGCCATTGCAAACCATCAGGAAGTACCGAACGGCAGTTCTAGTGAGAGGTCGGGTCCACTAGGTTGAGTGTGAAGACAAATACTCAACGATGACATTAGCCTGCAGTGACGTTATATATCGTAAATCGGGAAAAGTTACAATTCATAGTTCCGCCGACTGAATTCTTTTCCTTTGGGTAAATGGTCAGTGGGATCGCCTCGCAGTCTGAAAGTTATTGGTTCAATCCTCTATAAGTTTCTGAGTACATAATGCTGATTTCTTCCTAAACTTGGACGAAACAGCTGTGCAATAGTCCCTGGTCTTCAACAATTTTCTTATTGAAGTCAGCTCGTGATGAAACTTTATACTGACTAGTTTCCCAGATATCTGCATTCCATTAGCTGAAGTTTATTGCACAAATACACAAATCACAGAGATTAAAAAATATGTCAACCAAGTGAAGGTAAATACTTTTGGCTAGACAAAGTGTTTTTGACTAGTTTGTGGGTGTTGAATATCACTTAAAGTTCCCTGTAACTGCATCTATTGTGAGTGGAAATGATTTGGTGGGGGTAGAGAAGAGCTTTAAAAGCGGTCATCCATTATTATTATTATTTCCTCACTTATCAGAGAGCCCTGCTGTGGCTTCAGTTACACTCGATGTCTAATCGATAATTTATTTATTTAAACAAGCAGAGAAAGGAGATATGGAATATCCATATTTCACTAAGTATGTACTCACACAGATGTATAGAAACGCCTGAATAAATAAGTTTAGAAACAGTGATGAACAATAATCACAGTAGAGAAAGTTTCATATTCAATTGGTCTTTTCTGGTAGCTTACCGTATATGCTGTGTTTTTACCTCTCAAAACAATTTCCTTTTACAGTATAAGTTGTATTATATGCATAAATACAAGATATTGACGTCTTTTTTAATCAGTCGACTATATACGCAGAAGCCTACACAGTTGTCATAGCAACACCTTGATACATTTCTGTGATATGTATGGATTTCCATTAAAAGAATAATTACTTTTCTTCTTGTTAAAATCAAGTGAAAGAGATTTTTTAGAGAATGAAAGTTGATTAGTTTTTTAGTGTAAGACATAAGCATGGCCAAGTACACTCTGTTTCTTATGATGAAATTGATCAGTTCTAGGGGTAATATCAAAGTACTTTACATGGTGTATATAGAATGATGGATATTCTTAGTTATAATATATGTGGAAGAAGTTGGTAATAGAAAAGAATGAATTGTGTTCCGGCCTGACTTAAAGCTCTCACTAGGTGGATATTCTTGTGTTCCAGTGTATAAGCATTCCCAGTGAGACTTGAACACAGTGCAGTCTCTCATACGTCGCTACGATTGCCCACAAACCTTCATTTCCTTCATACACTATCTCCTCCATGCCACATTTGGCCTCACTCCCGTTCAGATTCCACTGGACGTTCTGGAGTTTGATACTACTTAACTATCTCATTGGCTTATGTCTAATCTATCTCCATTTTCTTCTGAATATTTTTAGGCAATATATATATATATATATATGGCGCGATTCCAGAGTTATTTATTACATATCTTTTATGTTCATTTAACCCATCTTTAGTGTGGATCCAAAGAAGTAAGCAAGCTGTTGAAAACGCCTTCCGTGACGGGCCAAGTCCCTGAACCACACAGAAGCCTACTTTACCAGTCAATTTTAAGCCCGGAAAAAATAGGGTGATTAGATCCAGGGCTAATGGTCCTACCCTGGAAAACCAATCCAATCGCTAAAGAAAGTTCAAAACGCACAGAATTCAGAGAATGGGCCTTTAATATTTTACCCAATTATTCTGAATAAGATAAAAATAAGAGAGGGCTGAATTCTCACCTTTTAGCCAGTTACAATAATTCTCAATTTGCGAAACCCTCATCGTCCATCTAGATATTATCTTCATTCACAGATAATTCTTCGAAGTTTACTTCATTGCCAAATTAGTACTAAGAACGGCGCCTAGAACAAAAATGAAAACTTTTCGATACAGTCAACTCACTTATAGAACGCAACAATACCCCTTCTCGCCCCAAAAATCTTACTTATCTCAGCTAAAATTTTCCCTTATTTCATACTCACAGGGGTAGATTAACCTTGACAGTAAATGGCTACCCTGAATGCCTCACCACAAAACCTATGAAGCCCGCACCATGAAAACCATACACAAACACACTCTCTGTCCAAAAGTCCCTTTTTATTTGAATCTCCGATTTAATGGGAAATCATGGGCAGAAGTATTGAGAAACCGTTAGTCCCGTTCGTTTAAGTAGACCTTCGCAGGTGAACATCGACTTCGTCTCTCCCTCTCTGTCTCTTTACAAAGCTGTTAATTGTAATTAACAAGAAGGATAAATTACCACTGCTGACCTCATAGGTATTTATGCATCAATCCACCTACTCCTGTAGAGCCAGGTAAGCTGACCGTACTCTAGAAGAATCGTCAAATATTTATCATCAGGGTTTTAAAGAGAAGAAAAAAGACTTCCCAGAAGCTGTATTCCAGAAAACCTGATTGATTCTGTGCACCGAGTAAACTTTCAAACCAACTTCAAAGTCACCTATATGGTACATGGAAATTCTGCCGAGGGAATACTACTGAGACCTCTTGATTTTGAAGAACCTATTGCAATCCTTATGTTAAATCCTTAATCCTAGATGCACGATAATTTTCTTCAGTCACCTAACCGTTGATACGAAATTTTTGTTAATTTTATTACTTTTTCCGTTGCCTACTACTACATTTCTACTTCTTAAAACACCTTTTTTAGTTTCTACTCAATTGATACTTTCTCTATTACGCAACTGCTCTCCAAAACTTACAATTTTTATGACACATCTTGTAAAACATCCTTATGTTGAAGTATGTGTTGAAGATGTTGCCTAGGAGGGCAATGAAAGCTTCGTAAACAAACTATGCAGCTCAGAGAACACATCTACATCAAAAATTCCTTTTGTTGCTGTGATATATATACGCGCGATTGTACAGCTTAAAAATGATATCACAGAAGAACAACACACCACTGAATGTCTATCCTTTTGCATTCGTCTACTGCCTAATAGACAGCGTCACCAATTAATCCCATTCTCATTTTTAATACTTAAAGAGAAAGGAAAATCTAAGGGGCTGTTGAATACCATAATGGAATTCCGGGACATTTAATAACCACTGTCTTGTGTCTTCCGACCCTCATCAGCCATAGGGTTTGTATGTGATCTTGAGAAAGCTTGTCTAACTTTCAAAATTTGAACCTGTATCACTCACTCATTGTCACAGCTGGAGACTCTATCACTTTTTGAATCTAGCTATGAGTGACCCTTTGTATGATTATTTGTCTGCTTATTTGATGATGAATAACTTACATTCACTGGTAGTATTCATTGAAGTAGCATATTTCTTTCCTTATATCCAGAACCTTCCCTTTAGTATTGACAAGTGATTGGTCAAGGAACGGCATACTGGTTTGATAACAGCATTTTAAAGCTCTGAAGGTCAATTGCAGTTTGTTTTGGAAAAATAAACAAACACAGAAGCATTGATATCATAAAAATAGTAAATTCCTGAATGCTTTTGTTTCTTCCATACAAAAACCCGCAAACACATGCACTTGTACACACACAAGACACCTTAGACTCTGCATGACTTGAAATAAGTAGCCTATCAAATATTTTCTCGGTAATGCTGCCCATTGATATAAGAATAAAACTTGTGCACTGTGGTAGAGTATGATTCCGTTATGGGTAAATTTTTGTTTTGATAAAGTCTCACAGTGTTATACAGTAATGTTTACTGATCAGTAAACATTACTGTATAACACTGTGAGACTTTATCAAAACAAAAATTTACCCATAATGGAATGCTGCCCATATTTATTACTGAAAGCCACAGAAAGCAGTATGGATAAATACAGTAATCTACTACCCATAACTACCGCTATGCATAAAATAATAACGCATAACATTATCTCGCTATATCACTGGCTAGTCAATATTAGTCTTTATCGATCTTTTCCCTTTTTTCAAAATTATCAGTGTCAGTAGTTGCTGATCACTTAATTTTTTAATGTATTTAATTCTTTAATTCTGAATGCAAAGCACTTGAGTACATACCTGTTTGCTTCTTTTTGAAAGAAACTGCTGTAACACGTTGAATACAGTGGTTGGGATTGTTTTCAAGCATATATATATATATATATATATATATATATATATATATATGCTTAACAGCTAGGCTTAGTGTTATAGGATGAATCAGGACATGACGGAGATAGTGAAGGAAGAGAATTAAGTGTGATTTGCGAGTTGCGTGTTTCCCGTTGATTGTGCTGAGTTGAGTAACTAATAATAACTAACACTCGTTGCACAAAAAGTGGCATTAGTGACACTACAGACCCGGTGGACAATTTTCAGGGTTAGAAACGATGGAAGTGCAGGGTTTCAGTCCCAGTGAAAATAACTTCACTGGCCCACTAGGAGTGAAGGTACTTCCAGGAGAAAAGTCCCAAGTAGGACGAGATATGCAGCATCAACCAAAATAACATCACTTTAATCCCCAAACATCATCTAAGTTGTTGTACTAGGAGCCACCATGTCAACAGAGAAACCCAGAATTTCGGTCCAACATAGCTAAACAAGGGGGATGCAAACTAGCCTAAAACGAATTAGTGTTAACTAAGAAGTGTATCTGATGTGAAGGCATATAAATATACTAATACCTCTGCATCGCCGTGTCAAGAAGGGTTTTTGAATACCTTCCAATAAGAACTACTTTTTAAAGCCAATGCACCTAACTTCCTAGCAACACAGAAACTTGCATGCATACAACAGAATTGACTAAATGAGAGAAACTGTCATTCGTGTAGCAACAAACTAACTGGCCGGTCACTCCACCACATAGCTTTCAAGATTCCTGGAGAAATGTTCCGATCAAGGTGTCAAAAATCCATTTTACTCAAAACGCTTACTACAGTTTGATGAGTGGCTTTATTAAATAACCCCAGTGATTGTAGCATATTAGTCGGTCGCTACGGTGGTCTGGTGACAAGTTACATTTTTTCATACGCTATGTTAGTCAAATTTTGCACTTAAAATTCTTTTCTGACATACGTATTATCGGTGGTATTATACTCTTGACTTGCGTCGCATTTTCTACAGCTTTATCAGAAAATATTGCCTGATACTAATATCTGCACACTATAGTGGATTGAAGGGTGCAATAAGCTTGAAAGTTAAACGTATATTCCTGAATTTTCATGAAATCATGCTAGAATATTTGGCTTATTTGCTGAAACGTGCTAATATACACAAGGTAAAGCAGGTGGCACCACTTTTGAAAAAGGGATACGCTACATAGTCGCCTCAATTTGATCATATTTAAATTTGAAGTTTGTATGAAACAATATCTTTTGTGTCAATAAAATTAGGTTATATCCCGTGGACTTAGACTAGAATGCGTCTATTTGTTTATGTGTTTGTGGAGAAGGCCAACTGTTTAGTAATACGAAAATTATAAGACAGCAACTGAGTTATGTGATAAGTATGGAAACACACATACCGCTATTGCTTCTTCCACTCACCCATTTCATGGAGGATTTAATCATGAGCTGACATCAGTTAGAGAACCACTGGAAAACCTGGGAGTACTGGACAGCCGTTTCGTCCTAGTTTGGGACTCCTCAGCAGTACGCACCCACCGGGATTCGAACCCAGGACCTTCTGGTTACAAGGCGAGCTCGTAGACCATTGAGCCACTGGGACCCGATCCAATGGTCCTTGAATTCTAACTTCTGCCAGTTCACGACATAGCGCGACCACTTCGCAATGTCTTCTTCGATGAGTTACTGCCTCATCTTCGACCTGCTGTACCCTACTGGTCACGGCTTCCCAGGTTTTCCAGTGGTTCTCTAACTGATGTCAGCTCATGATTAAATCCTCCATGCAATCAAACAAAATCCCTACAAAAAAACCAATACTTGAAAATTCACCCATTTCACTTTATTTCATTTCTAATTTAAGAATGCATGGATAGTCAAATCTCAACATAGTGGAAAATAAACACGCTTGGGGACAAGGATGCTCACATTAATTTGTTCTAAAATATAGAGTTTCCGTCGGAAAGTGTTGCGCTCCTATATAAGTCACGGAAAATACCCATTGAGTCATGAAGAAAATAAAAGACAGATTCAGCGAAGAAAATTTTATTTATCGACGAAATCATCTTCAGAGGCTGTACAGTCGTATTTATACTTAGAAAAATGTATAGTGGTCTATTATTGAGTAATAGGGGGTGACATAATTGATATAATTAATCATAAGTGGCTTTAGAAGTGAAAATTAAAAGTTGTAAATTACATGGTACTCAACGGAACAAAGACAGAAGTTCGATAAGGTTAAAATTGTTCTTGAGTGAGAATAAAGGTATTTGAGTGTCAATTTAACAAGTGTGAAGAGGGTGTGGTGAGAGCAGGCTGCTAGCCGATTGGTTGGCACTAATCTACGTTAAGGTCTAGGTCACTAATATGGGCCGTGAGAAAATATGAACAAGACTGAGTCAACAACCAATCGCAGCAAAGTTAACGTGGCAAAATGTGATTCGCAGATAGAGAACTCGATTTGTCAAGGAATCCCGAAACAACCAATCAGAAGCCTGCGTTTGTCTACCTAAAAACAACCAATCAGATGACTGCGCTTGTCTATAATAATGTTGTTGAAATATGTATAAATACGTGTTGATTTTCATAATAAAACGATCTGTTGCCTGGCCCTTGTCTTCTGTTGTTACATTTGGTGTCGCTGCCTACCGACAAATGAAAAGCCTATTCCCTGCAGTTTTTGATGGAGACATATGGATCTTCGGGCAGGACTTCAAGGCTTCTGCGCAGTTGAGTGGCGTTCAAGATCTGTCAGCGATGGAGCTGCTACTTGAGACGCTGCTGGGAGGTCGGGCGAAAGCAGCATATGAAGGTGTGGGCCGAAGTATGGACGAATGTTCGACAGGGTCAGGCAAACAGTTTCCAAAGTGGGAAGGACCATATATGGTCACTTCGAGATGGGGTTACGCAGACACAGTCGCAATGGCGAACAATAAGAGGCGCGTGAACATCAGCGAGCTCCAGAAATGGATACAGCGAGACAAGCCAACGATGACGCCTGCACCAAGTAGATCAAGCCGACTTCAGTCGCACGTATTTGACGGGGGGACGAGTGTGGTGAGAGCAGGCTGCTAGCCGATTGGTTGGCACTAATCTACGTTAAGGTCTAGGTCACTAATATGGGCCGTGAGAAAATATGAACAAGACTGAGTCAACAACCAATCGCAGCAAAGTTAACGTGGCAAAATGTGATTCGCAGATAGAGAACTCGATTTGTCAAGGAATCCCGAAACAACCAATCAGAAGCCTGCGTTTGTCTACCTAAAAACAACCAATCAGATGACTGCGCTTGTCTATAATAATGTTGTTGAAATATGTATAAATACGTGTTGATTTTCATAATAAAACGATCTGTTGCCTGGCCCTTGTCTTCTGTTGTTACAAGGGTGTGAAAATATACAAAAGGAGCATATGAAACTGATAATAGTGAATTAATTAATAAAGCAAAAGCAAACTAAGAGTAAAATTAAAAATTAAGAGTAAAAGAAAAAATCAAAAATTTTTTTTACAGAGAATGATTGGTGAAGAAGTTAAGACCAAGGTAGAATAAGAGACTGGACAAACTTTTTCTGTATACAGAGTTCAGGGTTGTATTGATGAATTGCCAGCACCTCCGTCATACACAGAGCACAGAAAGCAACTGCGTGAGATCCTAAAGAACAAAGACTTGGTTGTGACATGCCCCGATAAAGGTTCTGGCATTATCCTGATGGATCGCCAAGACTACATCGATAAAATGTTATCAGTCTTGTCAGATGAAAACAAATTTTCAAAAGAAAGTAGCCAGAAAGACCAAACGGAACAAACTGAAAGCAAGCTAACACAAATGCTGAAGAATATGAAGAACGAATCGATAATTAGCTCTGAATTGTTGGAGCAAATACTACCCTCCGGTTCCGTGATTCTCCGCTTATATGGTTTGCCGAAAGTGCACAAAGAGATTGTGCCGCTGCGTCCAATCTTGGACATGACAAATTCCTCATATCATGCTACTGCCAAATGGCTCACAGAAATCCTCCTACCTATCAGAAATAACCTCTGCAAGCATAGCGTTTCTGATTCGTTTGAATTCGTCGATTCAATAAGTGATGCTAATGTATCTGGGAAGAAAACGATATCTATGGATGTTACTTCGCTTTTCACCAACGTACCCCTCATTGAAACTATCTGCTTTATATGCGAATTCATTGAGGATAATAATGTAGACGTATGTGTTCTGATCCACTACTTAAAGAAACTATTTTTGAGGTGCACTCTAAATGTCCAATTCAAGTTCAACAACACGATCTATAGACAAAGAGGTGGAGTAGCAATGGGGTCACCATTGGGTCTTTTACTTGCAGACTGCTTCTTGGCTAGTTTGGAGAATAGCATTTTACGGCCTACTATCGACAGTTTCTATCTGTACCAAAGATACATGGATGATACTTTCGTCATATGTGACGACGATACCGACATCGAATTGATAACTAAGGAGTTCAACAGCTGCCATCAAGTTCACGTCGGAATCAGAGATTAACTCGGAATTCAATTTTTTGGATGTTTTTCTAAGGAGGAGATATGATGGTTCTCTTCAAAGATCGATCTACAGGAAACCAACATGGAATGGTCAGAACAAAAATTTTCATAGCTGGGTCCCTTTGAGAAGAAAGAGAAATCTGATCCATTCCTTATCCTCAAGAATAAGGAGGATATGTTCAAGTGATACAATCGATGGGGAACTGGAGCGACTCAGACAAGTTCTCACAGAGAATGGTTATCCTCCAAGATTTATCGAGAAAAACATGAAGTTAAGAGAAAAGCCTGAAAGAGTTCAGACGGTGCCGAAGAAACTGCTCTTTATGAGTGTTGAATTTAAAGGTGATACTGCAGCTGAGATCCTGAAGAATCGCTTATGCAGATCACTGAGGAAAGCCTTCTTTATGGCTGAGCTACGTATCAATTTCTACAGCCGACAAATGATCAACGGATGTGTGAAGGATAAACTGCCGCTTTGGGCCACCTCAATGTGTGTTTATAAATTCACCTGCTCGTGTGGAGCTAGTTATATTGGCCGCACAAAGCGCACGCTTTCCAAACGCATCTCTGAACATTATCCGGCATGGTTAGCAAAGGGACAATGCAAGACAATTACTAGCTCAATTCTCGAGCATTTGGTGAACTCAGGCCACGTAGCTCCACCAGAGTCGTCTTTCAACATCATCTACAAAGTGAAGCCAAATTGTACAAAGGGCGTCAGGTTTCGGCTTTTGTGTATGGCGGAGGCGCTGGCAATTCATCAATACAACCCTGAACTCTGTATACAGAAAAAGTTTGTCCAGTCTCTTATTCTACCTTGGTCTTAACCTCTTCACCAATCGTTCCCTGTAAAAAAATTTTTGATTTTTTCTTTTACTCTTAATTTTTAATTTTACTCTTAGTTTGCTTTTGCTTTAATAATTAATTCACTATTATCAGTTTCATATGCTCCTTTTGTATATTTTCACACCCTCTTCACACTTGTTAAATTGACACTCAAATACCTTTATTCTCACTCAAGAACAATTTTAACCTTATCGAACTTCTGTCTTTGTTCCGTTGAGTACCATGTAATTTACAACTTTTAATTTTCACTTCTAAAGCCACTTATGATTAATTATATCAATTATGTCACCCCCTATTACTCAATAATAGACCACTATACATTTTTCTAAGTATAAATACGACTGTACAGCCTCTGAAGATGATTTCGTCGATAAATAAAATTTTCTTCGCTGAATCTGTCTTTTATTTTCTTACATAAGTCCTCATAATCATCCTTTTGCAAGAATTTTAGGGTGGGGGGGAGACTATGGATGGTGATACGCAAAATGGAAGTGTTACTGTATAATTAGAAATAATTTAACATAGTTTCGTATACATTGGTTGGAAGATGACTGTACTCCAGCATGGGTCTATATATCAGCCTTGACAAAAGTACCTGCTGGGCTAGAGGCAATTAATCCTCAGTTAAATCTTTTATTATCTTGAACATTTATAATGAACCAGTGTTTTCGGGTGACGATTATAAAATTTGACTCTAGGACAAGTATGTATAAGTGTTTTGTAATGGTAATAATGACATTTCCTCTAGAAACCTGCAGAAAAGTGCAGTGTTATTTATAAGTGTAGAAAGAATAAAAAGAACTTAACAAGTAGAGAAGGCTTGAATTCTGTATTCGAGATGTGAATGACATACTAAATAAATTTATTCAATATAACACACAGCAAATAATACACTATTAATGATTCGGTTACTTTTCTAACACAGTTTGTTCCTCGCAATCATATCAAAGTGTATATACACCACTTCATAATTTGCTTTATATAGTCCTGCTCTTTGCTGTTTCTTATCTCAATTTTCCATATATCCGGGTTGGATGTTACATTATGTCAACTGAACGTCTTTTAAACACGATGAGTTACCTCAACTAGCTAGCAAAGCAAAATTAACTGAAAATCAGATGGGAACTTAGATAGTAGTGTCTACGGGAAAACATCACACTCTGTTGGATACTTAGACTCTGAGCCTAACTAACAAGCTGAGAGATTTAAATAAAATAACCAAATAGATAAAGAAAAATGAAACTACTGGTGAATAACTAGTAACCTGATTTTGTTCAAAGTGCATGAAGACCCATAAGTAAAATAAGAGTAGTAGTGTAAATAATGACAACAATATAAATAATAAGGAATTTAAAGCATCAAGAATACTACCGCATAAAAAAGGAATTTCAGAGACATTAAGTAGACTGGAATTAAGGTGGCAATTAAGGTGGTCAACTAACTCACTCAGACATAAACTTTGTCTGCTCCAGTGCTTGATAGATCCAGTTAGGATAAATAACATAACTTACCAAGTACTAGTTAACGACTGTGAGGTAAATTACATAGATCATACTAGTGCACAGGAGTCAGCTAGATTATCGGAACTTAACTGGAGCTACAATGATTGACCCTTCGAAGTTAATTAATGCAGGAAACACTCTACCGTTTCAATGCATCCTCTTGTAGGTAATCACACAATCAGATGAGATAAGGTGAAAGTACTAACAAGCAATAGAGTCAGCTGAAGACAGAATACTGAATCTTTGTTGATCAAGTCAACACCAGACAAGTACAATGGAAGCAACGCAACACTTATACGGACATATGGAAAATTGCCATAAAAACAATAAGGGGTCAAACTGTATGAAGCAAATTTTGAAGCTGTGTGAATACATTTATATAATTATAATCAATAAATCATGCTGGAATTGTTATCCCATTATTAATACATTGTATCACTCACTGTGTGTTATGTATATTAAATTACCATATCTAATTGTAATTATACTCTGCCATATTGGTCAAATCCTACTCTTGCATTAAGTAATTATACTATCTGAAGGTTCAGTGTGCTATATTGAAATTCCGCGTTGTGTTTAAACAGTATGCTCGCCAGACTATCATCTGGATTTTATAAACCCAACACCTCACTGATTAATTCGATACAAGGATATGAACAGCTTACTGAAATACTTCTGATCATTTCATATAATTCACATGAAGACTAAAATAGTGAAGAAGAAATGAGGTAGAGAAAAGCCACGAATAAAATTTGGAAAAACAAACGAATTCCCTGCTAAAACAGTTAGTCCCTCTGATAAATTTAGATAAGGCATATAATACCCTATTAGTTTGTTTATTGGATATATCACACAATAAAACAGTATTATGTGCTGAAAGACGTTTTGATCGCAATTTATTGTTCATAATGATATCGATTATAGCTTAGCGACTTCGAAACTTGAGTTTTATAGTTCTCTGTAGTCATTTCCTTTCCTTACAAGGGTAGTAGAATTTCCCAGATGTCCGGGATAGGTGTTGAATCATTCCTGTTGCACATATTTTCAGCTGATTCGATAAATTAGGCTCTCCTTCAACCTATTATATTAGTCTTTAAGACCATCATCTTATCCCACCCTTCTCAATCAGTTACAACCTGAAAAAAACCAAAGTTACAAATTAAAATAAACATGTGAATATACTTTTTTACAATGACAAGGAGTAACTGATTGGAACTAAGAGTAATATTGGTCAGGAATTATATGAGTTGTTAAACAATTAAGAGTGGAAAGGATCGGCCATTTATAGAAAGACTATTTGACTAAGATCGGAGGCAAAAAGACAGAGTTCAACAGATGTTCTGTGGATAGAGACAGTTTAACTAGGAAGTATAAAAAGCAACAGAAAAACACGTTTTTTTTTTATGAAATAGGGAAAAAAGAGGATGTAGGATAATTCGTGTTTAGAGGAAAAAATCAAGGCTTCTAAACAGGACGGAAGATGACGCAATGAAATTTTTATCCTTTGTTATCACCAAGGCAGTGCAAGATTCACCACTGCTTCTACCTGCCTACATAGGTTTGGTTTTATCCGTTTGATGGCGATTGTCTCAGCAAAACGAAGCAGGCTAGGCTTCTTTTGTCTATCGATTATTTTGAACGCCTTCAGATTGTCCACACCATGGTCAATGTCTAGTAGATAGTGTGCAGTCGCAATGTTTAACGCATGTGCGCTTTTGTCCACATATATGAACACATATATCAAAGAACGTGGGACTAAACGGCCCACAAGCATTAAACAGGGTGTCGCACGCCATCGAGTGAACACTTTCAATAGGAATGACTTAACACGTATCTCGGATATCTGGAAAAGGTTACTACCCTTAAAACAAATAGAAAGAAGAAGGACCATAACAGTAAACATTCGTAGTTATTAGTTAAAATTGATGATATGACTATGCACTACGAACACCTGTGTTCGAAACTTAGCCATCTAATGTGTGTGTGTGATATATCCAATAAACAAATTAATATGCGATTTCATACTTCCAGAATGCACAAGATTTTACACATATTAAAAACAAATTAAAGTTTCAATCTTTTAATATTCAACAGCTTACTTTCATTAATTCGTTAAGCAAACATTTCCCTCATAAATGATATGTATTTCCAGGGAAACTTGTTGAAAAAATATTGTTTGTGTGTCTAAAACTTGATTTCAATATTCCAATATATTCCCAACAATCAACAGTTTTGTTTTGTAAATTCGATGATTTTAGTGGGGACTTCTGAAGTCTCAGTATTATTTTATCAAAATGAATTATTTTATTCGACAAAATTATGAATAATCTCTTCATTTGGTTTGGAAAGGAGGAGTAGGGAGAAGATTGTTCAAAACATTATGTATTTATTCTTGATGTTCCGCACATAATGAAAGGATTAGTTGTTTTGCTGTTGGTGGTAGTGCTTTTGTTTTCAGTTAATCCATGATTAGTTAATTCCCATACTCTGATTTTGCCTTGGATTGTGTTTACCACATAAATTAAACAGGTAGCTGATTGAAGTAAGTAAGCATTGTCCTGTAGAACTAATTTACTGGTTGTCACTGTGTCTTACATTTACTCTTCAATGTTTCTCTTCCCTGCCATTGTATGTCTGTGTTTAACTATTTACTAGCAGTGTATCTGGGATTCACCTTTAATAGTAATGTTATTGTTACCATTTTATAAACTTGTCTTTTCTATATATATTCTTGTTTTTATGGTCATTTCGTCATCAAGTTGTATATAGACATAAGCAAAAGACACACATACAAATAGCAGTGTGCACGCATGTACATACATTCAAGTTATTCAACCAATAAATTAATTGCATACACATCCTGATTATCGTTGATTGGTTCAGATCTGTGTTAATTATTATTTTCTTAATACCTCGTCAAAATCAGATGATACTCTTGTTTTCTTTTCTTTACCAGTGTGTGTGTGTGCACTGCCAGAATGGCTTGTGTTATTCTTTCCGCACATTGCTAATGTTGCTAGTGTTTATTTCTACCATGTTGTAAGCAATCACTGTCTCGATGTCATTTATCCGAACTCTCTCACTCACCCTCTCTCTCAGCATTACCCTTTGCCTTACTTTCTCTTTATATCATCTACGTTATCTCTCCATACATGTACAGAAACGAAGGGTAAGGGATTGGTATATGAAATCCCTGAAAACAGATGCCTCGATAGTACATTGAGTCCCATTTTTAAAATCATCTCAGGATTGGTCATGAACTGCTTCAAGTTAGAGAACGATTGGAAGCCAGGGACTAATAGATAACCGTTTCGTCCTACTTTAAGGCTCACTAACAGTACGCACCCACGATACCAACAAGATGGTGGCAGGTCCATATTTCGCGAAATGGGAAGAGATAGAACTCGTGGGTCATTGGATTAAGTTTCAGTGGCTGAATCGGTAGCCATCTCATCTCGTAAACTGAAGGTCCAGATCTAGAATTCGCGAGCACACTGCCGAAGATATCCAAACTAGGGCAAAACAGCTGTCCAGTACTCTCTGTTACTTTTCAGTCGTTCTTCATTTGAAGTCAGCTTGGGTTCAAACTTGAAGTCAGTCAAATCCCAGCAAACCAACACTAGTGTATTTCGTTCTGTTTTGGACTCATCTCTGGAAAGCACCAGCACAATCATATAATTTAAGTTGTTTTGATTTAATAACTCTCTCATGGCTTAGGGGCCTAGGGAATAACACCCTCGTATTTTTACCAATGTGTTCTGGATATCATGTTAGTGAGATGTAGATAGGAAAAAAGGCAAGGCATAAATTTCACTGTTAGCCAACGAAATCTTTGATTACTTATTTAACTCCAATGAATGATGTTTTTTTCCACCAACCTGCCTCTACATGTTTCGCCTTCATATTTTTCGTCTGACAGTACATAAAACTTATTATAAGGATACGATGTTTATGAATGAAGTTTAGCGTACAGATTCATGGATGTCGGGGAAAAAACCAGTATTCTTTGTACTTACATTTTATCAACTAAAATCTTTAGAATATTTAAGCTAGAGTAGTTAAAATATTGCCATTTTTCTATAGTGTGATTTGTAAGGGTTAGTTATGTTTTTACGAGTTGGTCACGGATTGATATCAGTTAGAGAACCATTGAAAACCATTTAATTCAATATTATACACAGAAAACCCTGTAACTTTTCGGTTTCTGGCTTGTTAGAAGTACCCAATAAAACTTTAAGTGATCCACTTACGCTCTCGAGAGATTTTATCACGATTAATAATCTAAAAGGAATATCAAGAGACAATATAATTCTGTTCCCCTCATGTTTGCTGAAATAGTTGTTATTGGACTCTTGAAACCGGATTTATGCGTTCATAAAGAAGCAGCTGTCACTCTGTCCTTGTCTTGATTACTCGACGGCATTACTTTTTCTTTTATTAGGTTGTGTTATCTTTAGATCTAAGATTTTTCCTTTCACTAATATAGTAATTTTGTTTGTCTTTCCTTTCTTTAATTTAAGTGGAACTCACACACTGTTGCGCAACCTATTAGTTACTTATAATCTAATTATCCTTTATTTTTAATCTTTATTTTGCAATTCCATTGCTACTATAATCGAACATCTATCAATTTGTCTGTTTTTTCCGTTGAAACTTGAACTTTCTGTGTACAACTGAAACTTCTGAGTGCTATTTAATAACTTTGTAATCTGTTATTAACTGATGTCACCTTTACAAGTAAGTTAAAATTTCTCTATACATACAGTTAATGTTTTTTAGGTTGTACTCAGCTGATGAGAGGCTGACGAAATGAATGACAGTACCATCTGATTCTACACAAAGTGTTACTTTTGCTTCGTTCAAATTCATAAAGTGAAATAAGTATATGAACAAATTTCTCCTGCATGAACAGTTCAAAATTTAACGTTTGAATTAACACAGCCTATGTAGTTTGAAGAAGTTTAATTCAATACACCTTTGGTAATACTGTTCACTTGTTCGGCGTACTGACAGGTGTGACACCTTGACTAAAAATATTATATACCCCTAGATTTCTACCTGTAATGGACCTTGAAATGTTCAAGTCTTAGACTTTAGTGTTTATACCCACCACTTCATAAGAGCCATGAAAGAGGACGAAAGAGCCATACAGTGATCCAACGTTTTCAATAGCTCTTTTAATGATGTTAGACAGTGACAAAATCTACCTTGCATCTTTTCAAAAATCCTCATATTCCCAAGAGATGAAAGTCAACAAATATCTTCGAGTCATGAAAGTTGTATGTAGTCCACCAAGTCTGGTGGGAGAGTAGATATTTACGAAGAATTCAATGACCATGCAGATACATCGTAAATCAAGAAATATTACACCTTGCTTGATCTGGTGCCAAAACAGTCTGTTGTACTTGCGTCACTTAACAATCCTACATTCGACGCATGTAATCAGTGCTTCTTGGTTTTCTGTGGTTATTCTGAATGTTGAACGCTGTTAGACTATTCGAAAAAAACCATTAGAATAATTTTGTCCAAATCCTATTTCCTTCGTAATCCCACATATTGATTGATTTAGCAGCATTTCTCAGTTAATGGATAAAGACATTCATCAGCTGACTGTCCCGGACTCTACAATTTGAAATCTACCAATATGAGAATATAGAGGTTGTTTAGAGGTGCGTCGTTGACACAATAGTAATCTAGTGTAGGCAACTTACACATTGTTTGATTTGGAGATTTCTGTTTACTGGCATTAGAGCTAATTAGCAAATTATGACCTTTTATTTTAATACGTAGACAAATGAACAGTGGATTATCCTTTAGAGTTAATGTGGTGATTGATGTCCGGTCTGCAAATTAACCAGTCAGAATTGGCTTACGTAAAATAACGACCACTATTTTACTGATCATGATTACAAACTAACTGAAATATCGTTGATGACATTTTGAAACATATATTATTGTGGCTCATATCATTGGGTGTTCTTGTTGCGTGGGTGCAGGCTGGGTAAACAGGTGGCTATCCTATAGTTTTGTTGGCATAGTGAAGCAATACTCATGGTTACCGTCTATGTCCCCAACTCAGTGTCCCTATTTCAAACTTAATATATTGTGAAACACAACAATTTTGGAGTATATTTTATTAGTTTCATTAGAAACATTAAGAAACTATGCAAAGGCACGAAATTTCCGGAAAGAGGAAGCTGATTGTGAGTCAGCGGCCGGCTGATCACTAACCCTGGGGTTTTACCAAATGATTTACTAGACCTATTTGTTAAGCAGGTTAGCACTAATCACTCTGAAAAATCTCTCGGCGCTCCAGATTGTTATTTCATTTATTCAGCTATCATAGATAGTCTTGCCAAAAATATGTATAATGAACTATATTCTCAATGTAGAAGGGCAGCAGTCGGATCTGCCATACCTAATGCAAAACACACAAAGGCAGAGAAAAACGAAATACACAGAAACTACAATTACATAGGGAATAATGAAGATTTAATGGATTTCTGGTTTCAAAATAGTGTGAGAACAATTTCGAATCATGTTATCAACAGTCTCAAGGCATCAGCATCTATAGATCGTCAGCCAGATAGTCTATAAGATTCAAACCAACAGTCTAAGATTTCATAGGATGATGTCTTGTTTGGGTTTAACGTGGCTTGCAGGCATTAATGAGGAGTCAGTCTGCAAGACCTGCTCACGATAAGTTTGATGCTGTTGGTAAAAGCGAACAAGATTCGAAGGTGCGGTGGACCTAACACCAGCACCACCACACGCACTATCTACCGATTCTTGATCAACCACATAGGACTCACTGCTAAGTGGGTGGCTGGGTTAAAAATTACAGTCAATTAATAAATAACCGTCACACTGATATCGGCATTTATATTTTCCGGTATTTTAAGAATTGATTTTTATAACTCATATACAATGTCACTACTGGCAGGAATTTACGTCAGATGAACATAAAATGGAAGCAGTTAATACTTTAATTTTCTCTGAGATAATAAATGTATCGAAAAATGGTCAATTCCTGCAGACTGTTTTGATTTTATTTCCTTTTTTTTAAAAGCATGTACACTTTTATGTACCTTCTATATAAAATAAGTTTTATTACTATCATCATAAAATTCAGTCACAAGTCAACATTATTAACTGGAAATCCTTATAGCATCAGAGAGTCTTACTGTATCATTGTGGCATATAAGTTTTTGTGATTAACCCTATCGTCAGAAAACTGCAATCCACCGAACAGACAACGTTGAAGTTTTCTGCACTAGACTATTAGCATAACGCCCACGTACCTGCAGGTTTAACTACCACGTCCTGTGATTGGTAGATCTCAATTTTCAGATATAAGGGCTAATCAGATGATGAAGGCCTTTATCCTTTGGCAGACATAGTGTGTGTGAATATAAATCCAATATCTTTTATTGATTACCCTTGAGAACGATCTAATTATAAACCATTAGAAGTTATTTTAACCGAATCTCAAACGATAAGACTGATCAATACTATACAGCTAGAAAGCATTCAAACTCAGGTCGTGGATGTTAGCGCTTATAAAATGAGTGGACTGGACAGGCATTGCTGTACTGATTAGGGATGGTCAATAGCGAAGATTAAATAGCTCCCTTATTTTTAGGTGTATTCTTGGGCTAATTTTTGACACTAAGAAGAAGCACTATCAAGTTTATTTGGCTAATTTGGAAAATAATCCATCCTGATAACTCATTAGTTCAGGGATTACTGGCATAACGATATTTATCTTCTCTTTGAGACATCTGATAACCTGTTTTCTGAGAACTGATATCATTGACAGAATCACTATTAACCAAGGGACATTGGATACATTTATTCTGTTTAACAAATCTTAAGCAGTGTGAACTAATGACCACATGAGAGACCCAGTGCAAAACTATTAGGTTACACAGCAATAACTTTATTGATTCACTTCATATTCTCCACTTATCTTCTTTCTTATTTAGTTGAGTATCTTCAATGAAGACCGATTTGTGTGTGTGTATTCGTAAAAGAGAAGGAGAGAGCTACATGCGTAGATAAAATTTCTGTATGCGTAGGCGCATGATCGTAAACAAGTATGTAAATGTGTGGTTCATTAAGTTATCTGGCATATTAATTAGGGTTTTCAGTCTCTTTTCTAGAACAAACATCATCCCCATCCATTTTTTGTCAAGCTATCGTTTTGGCGTAGTTCTATTCTCCGACCTTGAGGATTTAATTGAGAAGCTTTCATTGTCCTTTTGGACAACATCTTCAAGGCTGATTTTAGTATGAAGTGAGCTTTTATAAAACTCTCTGAGCTTAGTAGTTATCTCTTCTAAAGATCTTGAATGTGTTTGAATATTTCTGGAAATTTCCCCACTCACTTTTTCATATGCATTATTTTGTTGACCTGATTGACAGTCTGTCTTTAGTCGATGTGACTTCCTTTTTATTTATCGATTAGTTTGATCTATGCAATTTTTCTGTTTGCGGTCGACTCGTAAAGAATTCTAAAAGCTCACTACTATCTATTGAAATCAGCGCTGAAGCGATATTGTTTGAGGACACAATATGAAAGCTTCAAAACATAAACCATCCAGCAACACAAATTTGCCCTCTGAGCTACTGGTCTCCATCATTTCCAAACGAGCGATGTCTGGATTAACTCCATTCCTAATTTATGGAAAAGAATTCATAATTTTATTTCAGTAAACTTCAACGGGGAACTATCTTGGCACCTACATGCTGATCACTTGAAATATCATTTAACCGTAAGAAGTGCTGCTGAACACAGCAAACATTTTGTCATTTGAACAGTTTCATATGACCTCAGAAGTCCCGTTCGCCCTGGTGCATAGCGCTGATAAGGTTGACGGTAAACGAACCAAACTCTACATCAATTAATCATTCATCGGGATGAGTAGTTTTCAACACCTTATGTTAGTCACGAGCGTTTTTCCGCAAAAGCCATTAAGTCGAAAGCAACCAACATTTTATACTCTTACAATTAATAAAAAGCTTCTTATTATAAAATTCTCATTTACACTGTAGGATTTATTGAGGACGTCAAAGCAGCCTGCATCATGAACTGATTTTCTTCACTCCTCCGAGCTCTTGGTGGAACATAGGACTCCGGGCTTGAAGCCTTGAAGTTTTAGTAGCCATTGTGGTATTTATTTTTCGGTTGAGGACACTAGACCCATGCGCAGCCTTTCATTTTTCTCGAACTTACTATCAGCTAGTCAACTAGGCGAGGTTTAGGAGCCAGTTGATCGGGAATCGAACCTGAAAGATGTACATGGTTGGTAAACTGATATTATGAATAATCCCCATTTGGACATTAATGAAAACAAAACACGTAGTTCAGCGAAGAGTCTCTTTTCGGCAGCTAATTCATTCGCTTAGCTGTACAATCGCAATTATATTTGCTACTTATTTTTGTATGTGTGTGTACATTAGGTTTGTCCGATAAGAATAAAAGTAAGTTAGGGTTATTGTTATCGAGATGTCTAAAAAATGTGATGATTAGGGAGTTGTGATGAAGATTGGCAAGAGGGTAGTGGTGATGTGTTGTAAAAAAAACACAGTAATTAAGGTTAATCAACACACAAAAGAACTTGAATAAGCGCAATACAGTTACGTAATAAGATGAGTAGTTTAATGAGTGAGTTGTGATTAGGATGCACATAGAAACAAAGGGAAACATGGAATTATTTAAGAGTTCTAAAAATTACAAATGTTATCAGGAGTTAGAAAAAGAAAAAACAAGCGCCCAAACATCAAGTTAGCAGAAGTCAACACTGTTGTTACCATGATAGTAAAGGTGGCTGGATGATTTTATTTATTTATTTGATTTTCATTACAGCTTGATTCCCCACCATATTTCTGGTACAAGTATGAAATTTTCAGCATGTGATATCGGTAGCCCAAATCTTGCAGGCCGACCAGAGATATCAGGTGTGCGTCGACAGAGGATCGAACCCCGGACCATGTGCATGGTCGGTGAGAGTCCTAACCGCTGTATGCATAAGTCTGGTTTCTCCAAGTGAATGGCTAAGGTTTCAGCAATACAAAGGAGATGAAAACGTATTCCCTTTGACAGGTTGTTCTTTTCTTTGTAGATCACTTTGATGGAGGCTTTTGTTGAGATAGGTTGGCTAATGTTGACGAGATGTTCGATTATCGCACCCCTTAAACAGTCACAGTAAGCCTTTTTTCCCTTCGTTATTTTACAGTCATATTTTCTCTTTTGTGTTGATTCCATGTCCTTTCTCTCCTCCTCCCCACCCTCTTTACCGTTTTATCCCTACCTTTTCCTCGAAATTGTCACTATAATTCCCGTTGTTGTTCCTTTTTTCAGTTCCTATCGTAAATTAATATTAACCTTGACTTTACACAACATTAGCCAATAATCTTCAAAGAAAAATGTTTTTCAGTTATCGTGAATTCTTGGCACTATTTACATTTCCCGTGGCTTTTGAGGACTGTTCTCTCATGGGTTATTAACTCTGTACACTTATCAGTGAATTTTTGGCTTGTCTAAGTCATTTAGCAACTATACATTCAATATAATAATATAATGGCTTTATTCCGGACAGTGTTTATACAATGTACGGAATTTTCAGCAGAGTCTATTGCATGATTCTTTTTCTCCGTACCGGATCTTAAATAAAATATTTACTAACAGTAGACGTGTGAAACGTTTCTGTCTGACCTCAAGAGTAAACCAATTCATCATGATATTTCTTTTGTCTTCTTAGGGAAATGCACAACATTTGGTTGTAAGCCAAATGCGAAAAGTTCAGGAGTACATTTTGAGGACTAAGGACATAATTCAGGAACAGTTATCTCGTGTATCCAGATATTCTACCCTCTCCCCCACCGATTAAGCTTTTGTTTAGTAGAAACTAGCCAACCATCAGGCTGTGGATATTTTAAATACTTGCGAGAGTAACTAATGCCATCAAAAGTCATATTTTAGACGATTAAAACAAATAGAATGGGAGGAATATGTGCAATATAATGATGGGGGTTTTCAGTAGCCCAAGTTTTCAACAGGCCGCTCTCAAGAGTTTTGAATGTTGTCCACCCCTCTTCTTCTTCCTCTTTTCGCAGTTTTGTAGTATTGTTCTTGTTGTTATTGTGTTGGTTTGAGGTACGTTTAAGGATTTTATTATTTTCTGTTGGCCCATCTAGTACGTACTACTCGCAGCTTACCAAGATGTAATACCGGTTATACCAAGTTGTTTCTGGTTGTGTCTTGAGTTTGAGTCAAAAGTGAACTTGAATTGAGATAATCCACCAATCAGTAGCTGCCAGTGGTTCTAGATATCGAAAATTGACAGAAATTAAAATTCATGGGCCATTTAATTCTGTCACGTTGGGTGAGTGGTCAACAAGCTCCACTTGTATCTTCAATATCCTGGGTTGTATATCCCATAGGGTCACTTGTGGGTACTAATGAAGAGTTTCAAACCAGGACTAAACAAATGTTCAGTACTCCTTGTTTAATCAGTGGCCCTTCAGTTGAAATTTATGATTTTCTTGACTTGCAAATTGATGTGGGTTGATAAATTAATCGGAAGTTGCAATCCCGTTATTCGATATCCACAATTTGTATTCACAGGCCTGCCGACTAGGACATAGTCATAATATAATGATAATGATAATAAATAAATTAATTAATTAACAAAAA
Organism: Trichobilharzia regenti; assembly: GCA_944472135.2. Taxonomy (NCBI): domain Eukaryota; kingdom Metazoa; phylum Platyhelminthes; class Trematoda; order Strigeidida; family Schistosomatidae; genus Trichobilharzia; species Trichobilharzia regenti. Next base: position 31,799,367 of record OX235266.1, read on the forward strand.
CATCGAAGCACCGCAGGCTCCAAACAGCAAAGGCTATTGCGATTCGCCTCAAACAAACAGCGCTTTGCATCCAAAAGAAGCAAGTCCAGTCCCTACTATTGCCCTGGCCCTCAGTAGAAACTATAAACTTACGAATTTGTAATATTATCCTTCCTAAATCTTCTGACATTCAGCTTATTTTATATTGGTGCGATTCATCTGTAATCTATCAATATTACTGGTTGGATGTTATTTAAACATTAATGTAGTTCATAACACTAACTCATTCATTCACTATAATGTATATGTAACTGTAGAGCCTGATGATGAATTTATCGAAAAGAGTACTCTTTGTTCAGTATCCATTCTTTTGAAAATTTTAATGGGCATTTTTTAATCAGTTATAATGATAATAATTCAGAAAAACCTTGTTTTGGTTTTATTCAGCAATTTTCTGCTGTCCTCTTCAGCTGAGCGCACGACTGCACATAATCTCCGATCTCCTCCTCGCCACACATCTCATCCATGTCACCCTCAAAGCGACGACCCACTAGTCACTCCCCATTTGAATTTCACATTTTGGGATTAGAGGCGGTCTATTTGAATCATTGTGCTACCTGAATTTCCATCCTACATAATGCATCAAATTTTGCCTATTTCTTATTGTTTTCATCATTCAGTTTTATGCTTCAGTAGCAGAATGTGACCATGTACATTTTTAACTGGCTTTTAATTTACCGGTGTGCATTTCTCGTAGAGATGAAGGAAAAATAACATTTGGGACAAGCCTATGCTTCAGATTGAATAGATTGTATCCGTTTGAATCCAGATCAGTAGAAATTCTGAAAGCACACTTCACATTGAGAGGATAGTGTTGAAGATGTTGTCTGGAAAGACAAAGAAAGGTTCACAGTTTTTTAAACATCACCCAGTCTAAATAACACAACAACACTAATATCATCCACCTTATATATAGTTTTCTTCATAAACAGGGTAAAAATTCCTCTTCACCACCAACCCCCACGATGATTTGTGTATTCATAATTCAACACATCTTAGTTAATCAGTCAGTAAAAAGCAGAGATATGATAAAGATATGAGTGGAAGTATGAAGGTGCTTGAAGAAAATCAATAGTAATAATGATAATAATACTGCAAAGTATATAGAAAACAAAAACAAATGACCTGATGGTCTGATAGCTCAAGAAATGTAGCTCTTGGACTCTAGTTCGAACCCTTCGTTGAGCAATTATATAGAGGATAATAGTTAAATTGCTTGGTGAGAATATAGAAATGAACACTTTTGAGACTCTGATGTACACTTAATGAAAAATATTTATGAGTGGTCAGTTCATTACAAAAAGGTATCCACCATCAGGATGACACTTGATGAATAGACCTCATTGATGACTAATCACCACTTGACACCACTGTGCATCATCTGTTCAGTGAAAGATTGAGCCACTGAACTTTACCAACTTTATAAAAAGTACAAATGTACACTTAAACATAATTTGAATTATGAAATACTATATGATAGCTGTTAGACTAAGTACTTTTTCTACTGTAATCGATCGAAGTCAGTCAGCAGATTTGAACATTAATGTATATAACACAGCAGGGATTGGTAAATTCTTATAAGGTGTCATTTTATTGACAGACAGATAAGTAGGTAGATAGGTAAGTAGGAAGGTGGGTAGGTAATCAGATAAATTCCTGAACCTGTATTCATAGTACCAACATATAATCAAATTAATGGCTTTAATTCAGTATCTGCTCAAAATATTTATAAAACGACACGTAGATTACAAATAAAATACTGGAAAGACTAAGGTTAAAAGTTGTGTGACTATTAATAGTCAATAAATCTTACAGGAAACATATCATTCCCTTTTTTCACTTCTAAATTAGTTTTAATCAATACTTATAACCTAGACAGAATTCATTAGAAAATATTACTGGAAATAATAATAGTAATTAATCAAAGGAATCTCTATTTTCTTTTTTGACTGTCCTAATTGATTTAAAGATCGATAGGTAATTAAGGCAACTGATTCGATTGATCAATAATAAACTGTTCAAATAAAATTTTTTCCATTACTTTATTTATTTTTTAAAATAATAAATGAAATCAGGAGATAGTTTTCCTATAGTTTATCCTGTTTTTAAAAAATTTATAATTAATTACATTCACCTCTCATTTTAAAAGTAATAATAATGAACGGTAATATAATTAACAGTATTAATAATTTATTATTATTAATGGTTTGGGCTCCAACTGAAAAACATGGCTTCAGTAGTATATCTCCACTTTCTCCATTTTGCTAGAGTCGTCTTTATCTAGTTAAACGATTGCCCACAAGCTTTTATCTCTACTCCGCGCAATCTGTCCGCGTCACCCTAAGAACCATGCCCAACTCTTCGTTTCCCATTCGAGTTCCTGGTGTGCGATTTCACTCAACTGTCTCCTCAGTGTATGTTTAGTTCATCTGTACTTCCCTTCGCATGTCTGTTGGACGATTATGTTCTTGATTGGTTTGTTTCCAGACTTCCTTGTTGCTTACGGGAAACGGTCATCATCATCATCATTATCATCGTTAATAGGGACAGGAACCACAGCCACTTGGACAACAACACAGTCAATAAGTTCTGGTTTTGTTGCGTCTTGTTCAAATGCTGCTAATGATAACAGGATATGTGGTGATGGCGTTGTTCTTCATAGCAGTAATTCCGCTACTTCTATATCATCTTTAATTTCTAAATGCAGTGATCGCACATCCGCTACTTCAACTACTACTACAACTACTACGAATAACACTAATACAAATAATAGCACACAGTATTTAGCCTATAAACTAGTAAGTCAGTCGATATTGAAGGCTTTAAAACTCTTAGAAGTGAATACTAATAATAATAGTGCAGTGTCAATATCTTCTGGAATGCACCAATCTGAATGCCCACGTCACAGCATTGAGAATCAGGAATCTGGTCTGTGTTCTTCTACTATTACTATCGCAGATAGTTGTCGTAATGACGGTGACAAAGATGATTCTAATGATGATGACGTCGCCGCTACTGCCTCATCCAACGATGAGGATGATGTTGAAGAGGACCTCAATACAGAGTGTGATTTATCTACAAATTCGACAATATCTTTATCCTCTTATATTCATCCAAAAGTGATGTCTTCATCTATTGAATCGGATCGTGTTGATTGTCATCGTCATAATTACTCTAAATTAACTGAACCACCTTTGCATGTACATAGCCATTCATCGACTGAACCTATGGAAAATGACAAGGCATCCTTTACAAATTCTTTCAATGAATTATTTTATTCATCCACAGTATCTTCTCTTCATCGACGGCAAGATGATAACAGTTGTGATGCATTTCACCGAAACTTCCCAGTGAATAAGAATTATGCCAAAGTTGGTATCAAGGTAGTAGTAATAGTAGTAGTATTAGTGATAAGAATTCTATTTGATGAATACCTTATTTAAAGTAAATTCTTTTCGTGTTTTGTAAGATGATTTGGGGTCGGATGAAAGCACCATAGATTTAGGTGACACTCGGGTAATTTTTGCAATAAGAAATGATATATTCACGTAGTCTTTGATTCGGAATTCTGCTGTACCGTACTTTTGTAGTGGGGGTGAACATATCAATCGCCATATTTTCCCACCTATCCATGAATATATCTGCTAAACCGGTGATATTGGTGATCCCATGGGAACTCCTTCAGTTTGTTTTATATCTTACTTTGGAATTTAAATACTGTGGACTTAAGGCATAGCTGCACTCGCAGCATTATATCCTCAAGTGGCACTCTTGTCCTAAGTTCACGTTCTTGGTCAGAAATGAGTTCGTTTCTGACTACCTGTATATCCATTCAGAGTAGGCAAACATAAAAACCTAGCAAAATCTGGATTGGTTGACCCGAATATGATAAGAAATCTAGAGAATACTTCATCTACAGCACCACATGCAGTTACACACAATTAAACAATAGGATGAGAGATTTAAAATCTAATGTCACAGGGGGGGGAAAGAGAGATTGATAACAGAAGCATTGTTTATCGAAACAACTGCAAATAGGTGTAATAGGAATGATTCAACACCTGTCCCAGATATCTGGAAAATTCTACTACCCATACAACAAATAGGATAAGACAAAGAAAACTATAAAACTCAAGTTTCAAAGTCGTGTGATTACAATTGCTATGTGTGCGTCTACACACCACACACACACACACACAAATTTCGAAATGTCGCCATATTATATGCTGTTTCCACAGTAGAAAGGACATAAATATAAGTCCATGATTTATTTTTGTCACGAATCAAATGTCATTCAGGGATTACTGAAAACTATACAGAATCGGAATACTGTTTCTTCCTAATCCGAGAATCGTAACTTGAAGACCATTTGTACCAACTGTGATGAGTTTGTTAGTGCTTAAGAGTCCCGAACTAGGATGAAACAGCTTTCTAGTGCTCTCTAGTTTTAAATAATCTTTAACCAATGTTTCTTTGTGGCAGAATCTACGCTGAAATTACTCTATATTCCTACGAAAAACTCATATATTGATATGTATGCAAAGATCTAATCTTATTTTGAATAAAAACCAGAGTGTTTCTCATGACAAAGTATATGCAGTATTCAGCCGTTTCTTCATTGCATATAAGAGTACTTTGATTCTCTAAAATATTAGCCTGCATGGAAATTAAACGAGGTTTTCTTTTCATTCATGGAACATTTCCATTACGATATATAGGGAAAAATTACGAAGTAATTGACGACACAATAGAAGTAAGGCTTTTAAACTTGATACGGTGAAGACGGTTATCAGATGAGAATGGAGTTTGTCCACTTGACAAGTGTGAGAAAGGTTCAAGTAAAGAATCTGGTAAAATGTAGAAAAGGGGAATGCAAGAGTGACGATAGTGAATTACTTATTAAAAAGAGAAGAAAACAAGTTTAAAGTAGTTTAAGACCATGGCAGAATAAAAGTCTGGATAGAAGATTGGCGCTGTGTTGGCGGATGCCTAGAAACCTTCATCATACACAGGTTTCAAAACCTAACACCCCTTTCAATATTCAGCCCCACTTTACAGATAATTTCAAATGAGGACTCTGGTGTATCTGCATGGTCTGAGTTCACCTAATTCTGGGGAGTTCAATCAGTAATACATTTGTATTGTTTATATGATAACCATGCCGGATAATGTTCTGAGGTGCATTTGGAAAGTATGTGCTTTATTCAGTCAGTATAACTCGCTCCCAATTTAAGTCATCGAAAGAAGATTTGTTCCAGTCGAGAAAAGTATTTTGTCATAAGAAAAAGGCACAAACAGCGAAGAAAATTTTCTTTTCGACGATTCATTTTCATGAGCTGTACAATAGTAATTATAATTAACACAGAAATCTTTAGATCAATCAGATACTGGTAAACTTTGTCCTTGAAGATTGTACCACATTAATCACAGCAATATATCAGTTAATATTACTGTACAACACCGTGTGATTTATCAAAATAAAATCTTATCCATAATGGAGTTATACTCTACCATAGTGCCCAAGTTTTATACTTATATCAATAATACAGATTTTACTACGCCTTTATATAACCACACCAGTCGGTGTTCCTCAGCACGGAAAATTAAGTTCCCAGAGAAGTGGTTAATATAAGTGACTCCACAGGAGCAGCCTGTTTTAACCTAGGCATTACATCTCTTAGTTTCGGAATCACGACGGGGCTTTTGGGAAACATGAGCTGCAGCCTACCGAAATCAAGGCTTCTCTGGACTAATTTTTTGAGCTTGTTGATTATCACTTCAATTAGTACATCACCTTTGAAGCATAGCCACATGTACACAGGCTTTTCGTTTACAGAAACAGAATATTTCTTTTTGACATTCGTGGCCAAGTGTCTCGTGATGAACTTTTATGGATAGCTATTCTGAAATAAGGTATTATATACAGTCTTAAGTCCATCCTCGTATCACATCTCCCAAACATATGGATCTGACTATGCAGCTGAGTGTCCTTACCAAGCTCCTTATGTGCTGGAGAGGAACGAAGCTATGGAAATGCATAAACTGTTCTGTATTTTTCTTATGTAAATTTCCTTTTATATTATCGTTTAGCCTTCTTGTAAGAAGGACGTTCAAGAAGGCGATCTTTGGGTTTGGGATTCCTCTTTACATGTGAAATTAATAGCTAGGTGAAGCTCATTCAATTGAGCCATTATTACAAGCCCATTTAAGTCATTTTCGAAAAGGATGAATGGATCATCAGTATGTCAGCAATAAAATACTAGTTTACCGATTAAAGTGTTCAAAGGACCATTTTCTAGTTTAGGTAGAAAGAAATTGGCTGACATGAGACCCGATGGGGAGCGCATTATCACTTGTCTGTAGAGTTCGCCATTGAATTCAAAATATGTATTCATAGTATATTTCGTTTCAAATAATAATTTATTTAGAATATGATCCTGACACCAACCTTATCTTCGAAATGAGGAATTCAAAGGTTAAGCGTAGAATGTCGAAACAGCTTTTCAGTGCTCTCTAGTTTTAAATAATCTTTAACCAATGTTTCTTTGTGGCAGAATCTACGCTGAAGTTACTCTATATTCCTACGAAAAACTCATATATTGATATGTATGCAAAGATCTAATCTTATTTTGAATAAAAACCAGAGTGTTTCTCATGACAAAGTATATGCAGTATTCAGCCGTTTCTTCATTGCATATAAGAGTACTTTGATTCTCTAAAATATTAGCCTGCATGGAAATTAAACGAGGTTTTCTTTTCATTCATGGAACATTTCCATTACGATATATAGGGAAAAATTACGAAGTAATTGACGACACAATAGAAGTAAGGCTTTTAAACTTGATACGGTGAAGACGGTTAACAGATGAGAATGGAGTTTGTCCACTTGACAAGTGTGAGAAAGGTTCAAGTAAAGAATCTGGTAAAATGTAGAAAAGGGGAATGCAAGAGTGACGATAGTGAATTACTTATTAAAAAGAGAAGAAAACAAGTTTAAAGTAGTTTAAGACCATGGCAGAATAAAAGTCTGGATAGAAGATTGGCGCTGTGTTGGCGGATGCCTAGAAACCTTCATCATACACAGGTTTCAAAACCTAACACCCCTTTCAATATTCAGCCCCACTTTACAGATAATTTCAAATGAGGACTCTGGTGTATCTGCATGGTCTGAGTTCACCTAATTCTGGGGAGTTCAATCAGTAATACATTTGTATTGTTTATATGATAACCATGCCGGATAATGTTCTGAGGTGCATTTGGAAAGTATGTGCTTTATTCAGTCAGTATAACTCGCTCCCAATTTAAGTCATCGAAAGAAGATTTGTTCCAGTCGAGAAAAGTATTTTGTCATAAGAAAAAGGCACAAACAGCGAAGAAAATTTTCTTTTCGACGATTCATTTTCATGAGCTGTACAATAGTAATTATAATTAACACAGAAATCTTTAGATCAATCAGATACTGGTAAACTTTGTCCTTGAAGATTGTACCACATTAATCACAGCAATATATCAGTTAATATTACTGTACAACACCGTGTGATTTATCAAAATAAAATCTTATCCATAATGGAGTTATACTCTACCATAGTGCCCAAGTTTTATACTTATATCAATAATACAGATTTTACTACGCCTTTATATAACCACACCAGTCGGTGTTCCTCAGCACGGAAAATTAAGTTCCCAGAGAAGTGGTTAATATAAGTGACTCCACAGGAGCAGCCTGTTTTAACCTAGGCATTACATCTCTTAGTTTCGGAATCACGACGGGGCTTTTGGGAAACATGAGCTGCAGCCTACCGAAATCAAGGCTTCTCTGGACTAATTTTTTGAGCTTGTTGATTATCACTTCAATTAGTACATCACCTTTGAAGCATAGCCACATGTACACAGGCTTTTCGTTTACAGAAACAGAATATTTCTTTTTGACATTCGTGGCCAAGTGTCTCGTGATGAACTTTTATGGATAGCTATTCTGAAATAAGGTATTATATACAGTCTTAAGTCCATCCTCGTATCACATCTCCCAAACATATGGATCTGACTATGCAGCTGAGTGTCCTTACCAAGCTCCTTATGTGCTGGAGAGGAACGAAGCTATGGAAATGTATAAACTGTTCTGTATTTTTCTTATGTAAATTTCCTTTTATATTATCGTTTAGCCTTCTTGTAAGAAGGACGTTCAAGAAGGCGATCTTTGGGTTTGGGATTCCTCTTTACATGTGAAATTAATAGCTAGGTGAAGCTCATTCAATTGAGCCATTATTACAAGCCCATTTAAGTCATTTTCGAAAAGGATGAATGGATCATCAGTATGTCAGCAATAAAATACTAGTTTACCGATTAAAGTGTTCAAAGGACCATTTTCTAGTTTAGGTAGAAAGAAATTGGCTGACATGAGACCCGATGGGGAGCGCATTATCACTTGTCTGTAGAGTTCGCCATTGAATTCAAAATATGTATTCATAGTATATTTCGTTTCAAATAATAATTTATTTAGAATATGATCCTGACACCAACCTTATCTTCGAAATGAGGAATTCAAAGGTTAAGCGTAGAATGTCGAAACAGCTTTTCAGTGCTCTCTAGTTTTAAATAATCTTTAACCAATGTTTCTTTGTGGCAGAATCTACGCTGAAATTACTCTATATGCCTACGAAAAACTCATATATTGATATGTATGCAAAGATCTAATCTTATTTTGAATAAAAACCAGAGTGTTTCTCATGACAAAGTATGTGCAGTATTCAGCCGTTTCTTCATTGCATATAAGAGTACTTTGATTCTCTAAAATATTAGCCTGCATGGAAATTAAACGAGGTTTTCTTTTCATTCATGGAACATTTCCATTACGATATATAGGGAAAAATTACGAAGTAATTGACGACACAATAGAAGTAAGGCTTTTAAACTTGATACGGTGAAGACGGTTATCAGATGAGAATGGAGTTTGTCCACTTGACAAGTGTGAGAAAGGTTCAAGTAAAGAATCTGGTAAAATGTAGAAAAGGGGAATGCAAGAGTGACGATAGTGAATTACTTATTAAAAGAGAAGAAAACAAGTTTAAAGTAGTTTAAGACCATGGCAGAATAAAAGTCTGGATAGAAGATTGGCGCTGTGTTGGCGGATGCCTAGAAACCTTCATCATACACAGGTTTCAAAACCTAACACCCCTTTCAATATTCAGCCCCACTTTACAGATAATTTCAAATGAGGACTCTGGTGTATCTGCATGGTCTGAGTTCACCTAATTCTGGGGAGTTCAATCAGTAATACATTTGTATTGTTTATATGATAACCCTGCCGGATAATGTTCTGAGGTGCATTTGGAAAGTATGTGCTTTATTCAGTCAGTATAACTCGCTCCCAATTTAAGTCATCGAAAGAAGATTTGTTCCAGTCGAGAAAAGTATTTTGACTGGACACTAGTAACTAATGTGATGTGTCTAGTGCTTTATGTTGTGCAGACTGAATTCTATCAGTCAGGTTTGCAATGTGGTCACCATTCTAGGTAGCTCGGAGGCTTCCTGCCAATTGTCTGCAACCATCTAATATCATCAAATCAATGTGTACTGTGATGGCGAGCTACCTAGAATGATGGCCTCATTGCAAAACTGACTGATAGAATTCAGTCTGCACCAACCAAAGGACTAGAGACATCAGACCAGTCACTAGTGCAGTCCTACAGGAGGTCAATCACGAGCCCGAATCGCTCACTGATAATGTCTACTTCATGCCCACTTTTACTTGGTGGAATTCATATATATAACAAAGGGTTCATGAAACCAATCAACTAAGAGGGAATAAATAAACAAAGAGAAAAAACCGAAGGTGATGTTAGTCAACAGGCATTAAGAGTTGTCTTGTCAAACTGAGTAGACAAAAACAATGAACGAACGATAGTGGAAAAAGAGTAAAATGGTTACGTCAAAACCGGAGGAGGAATGCAGTGTTATGAATCAACAATAATAATGGTAATAACAATTAAAATGAAAATTACAAACAAAAATATGGAAAAAATCATAACAAGAATGTTACTCTGTCCATGGTAAAGCGAGTAATTGTGTGTAATGTCTCTGAATTTAAAGGTCCGTCTTCAAATCTCAGATAGTCAATAATTCGGCTATATAAAAATGGTGTATTCAAATTTTTTTTGTACAAAGTTCGAAAAAGTATGTATCACAATGAAGCAGTAATATTGATATGCCTGACATCCATAGTTGACTAGGTTGTCGAGGACAGAACTACTAGTATTTATCTCTTCTCCAAAATACGTTTACGAACTTCACTCTGTGTAGGACCAATGTACTTGGTGCGCAGGTACTAATAAATTTATAAGCATAGATTTTACTACGTTATGGATAAAATTTTATTTTGATAAATCGCAGTGTTGTACAGTAATACATCAGTTAATATTACTGTACAACACTGTGTGAATTACGAAAATAAAATCTTATCTAGAACTGAGTTATAATCTAAAGCAAAGTATGATAAATGCAATTACAGTTCATTAAAGATGCTTAAATTATAATAATAATAATAGTGATAATAAAGATATAGTAGGAAATAGAATATCAAGTAAAATTAGGAAAATTCCACAAAAATTCAGGATCATTCAAAACTAGATGGCCAAGATAAAGACGCAAAAATTAGGCTTCTTAATATGGATTCCAACAGCCTCAGCAATATTTGGTAGTCGAACTCTTAAGGCGAAATTGAGATTCGTAGGTATGCGGTTAATGACTTTTGCGAAACTAGAAAATGGGCCTTTGAAAGATGTTATTAATGAACTCGAATTCTATTGTCGGTACATGGATGATACTATTTTGGTTATGAAAAATGAGAAGGAAGCAAAGCGCATCCTGGATCAATTTAATGAGGTATATCCTGTGATAAATTTTACTATTGAGGAAGAAAAAGATTTCAGTATTTCATTTCTAGACGTCCTTATGACCAGAAAAAAGGATGGCACAATAAGAAGTGTATGTGGAAAACCTACATCAACGGGTCAGTATACTCATTTTCTCACCTTCGTGCCCTTGAAATACAAACGCAATCTGATAAAGTGCTTGGTTCACAGAGCAAGAGCAATTTGCTCGGATAAATGTCTTGATGAGAAACGGTTGCTAAGTGAAAATGGTTATCCAGAAAAGTTTATTGATAAGGATATGAATCTAAAATCAAAGCAGCCCAAATTACTAACAGTTCCAAAAAAGGCCTTATTCTTAAAGATGCAGTTCCTTGGGGACAACACCAGCGAGATACTAACACAGCGCCTTAGAAATGCGGTAAAAAGAGCATTCCCAGCTGCCGAATTACGCTGTGTCTTCAAAACCACTCCTCTTTTGCATTTGGGAGTAAAAGACAAACTGCCTGATTTCATCTCTTCCATGTGTATCTACCAATTTAACTGCTCCTGTCGAGCCAGTTACATAGGCCGTACTATTAGGCGTGTTTTTCGTCGAGTTTCCGAACATCACCCTGCGTGGTTAACCGAAGGATAAACTAAATCTATTCGGAGCGCTATTCTATCTCATCTTGTGGATACAGGACACAAGATTGATGTTAACCATGCTTTCAGGGTCATTTACCACATACCAACAAAATCTCGACTTCGCCTTAAGAGTTCGACTACCAAATATTGCTGAGGCTGTTGGGATCCATATTAAGAAACCTAATTTGTGCGTCCAAAAGAAGTTAGTTCAGACATTATCCTTAACCTTGGCCATCTAGGTTTGAATGATCCTGAATTTTTGTGGAATTTCCTAATTTTACTTGATATTCTATTTCCTACTATATCTTTATTATTATATTATTATTATTATTATTATAATTTAAGCATCTTTAATGAACTGTAATTGCATTGATCATACTTTACAAGTCGATATTATTTTGAAAAACATTAATATTGTTATTGACTGCTAATCTAGAATATTCTATGTACATAAACATATATATAATTGTAGAGCCAGACGAGGAATTTATCGGAAAGGATATTCTTTGTTCAATTATTTTGTGTTTTATAGATGTCTGAATGAATATTTTTGCTATACTCTCTATTAGTTGGTAAATTTTGACTACAACAATGTGTTTGTTAATCTTTGATTCATTTGAGTACCAGTCTTGTAGAAATTTCCTGGCCTTCTTGGTGATTCCTCTTTTAAAATTTCTACATTTTCCCAATTAAACTGTTGTCCAGAATAGTCTACATGCATCAGCATAAAAGAATATATATCACATCTTTTTACAGGTAATTTTTGATTTTGAATTTCGAGTCAAACGGGACGCCCATCTTAACCATTGCAATGTTTATCACAGTTTAGTCAAATTATTTTGTAGGTAGTAGTGATCTTATCTTCTTTTGCAGTTGGATATTTTGGTCTTCACAATATCCAATGAAATGATTATGTTAGCTTGTGTGCTATGTCTATTTCAGGTGGTTTTAGTATTCTAGCCATTACTCCAGAAACATTCTTTGTATATAGTAAAATGAATTTTCTAGCTTTTTTGTGGATGTTTCCCTATGGTATTCTGACTTAATTTGAGATATTTTTTGATGATATTTTATGAATATTCATTTTCCTTGAAGACAGTCAATAAATATTTCTTTCGAATTCTTTTCAGTACTGCAGTGCTACAGTGTTTTTGAACTCTTTTATACAATGATAGTACATAGTTTCTTTTGTGAGTCAGTGGATTATTGCTGTTACAGTTAAGTATTTGATCTACACTTTTATACAATTATATCATCCGTGAAGAATTCAGACAAGTCCAATTCATGTTAAAGCTTGCGCTGAAGTTGTTATTCAGGAGGAAACTGGGGGCTTCGTATTTAAGTCAACCATCCCAGAGAACACAACCAAATGAAAATCAATCATCAGAGCTACAAATCTTTTCTGTTATTTCAGAGTTAATATATCCTCATGACTCAATACGGCATTCAGTTATGTGTCATGTGTCTAGTAGTTCACAGTAATTTTCCGAATTGTTTTGTGATGAAAACCAATTCCAAGTTAGTTAGTTTGGCACTTACCTTCGAAAAATATGTGTTTAAACTTACCGGAAGAAGATAAAACGAAGATTTATAGTCATGTTTCATTATGAACAGATATTAGTTAGACAACTATAGAAAACTAGAAAGTAAGCTCTTTCACCGTATTTTGAGGCTAAACAGTATTATTCTTCCATGACTCCACAAACACGAAGGATCCTCATGTTATGATCAGAGTTTGTTGACCATTAGACCACCGAGATGGAATCCGAAGGACCATGAATCCTAACTTCTACCAAAGTAGTAAAACGCTCAATAATCATTAACAGTCCTTGAAAATAATACTGACTTAGCCTTAATGTTATTTGTTCGATGGAAGTTATTGGTGGACTCGCGTTTCGTGCTATTCGAGACTGCTCATATGAATGTGTCTGCGCGTTCTTATCAGAGGGAAATAAACACAGCCAGCTTCACACAGTTGGCCATTCGCTAACACAAAAGCATGTTACCGCTGGATGCTAGTCGCACTCACTAATTAACCCGAAACAAGATGACGATATATGATAAAGGAAGTCTATCAGAAGTTTAAAGACAATAATCCGAAAAATCAATGGGGAATTATAAAAGAATGGGTTAAGGAGAGGATAAAAAAGAACAAAATGGGTGCAAAATCGAATAGGTATCGAAATGGATGTAATGTTTCAAAGCAGTATAGAAAAGATAAGAAAAACGATGTGAACATCCCAGTGTTAATTTTTACCACGAGAAGTGGACAGTGAACATAATTCCACCCCCAGGCCAAAATTTGGTTCGAAAGCTTTTGAGTACAGTGACTTTAGCAAAACAGAACTCGCTGTGTGTGTGTGTGGTCTAGGCTTATGTTTGTATTATGTACTCGTCGCCAAATTATTGTTATGTATTGGTCGAGAATTTAATAGTCCTGACGCAAGAAAGACGGAAATCAGAAGACCACTAGGTTTGCGATGATACTTCTATTTTCCAAAACACCAGGAGAATCAAAGTCACACAAGAGTGTGAGAGCAAAAACATATATGAATGTCCAACCAAGTGTGTGAACAAATCAATAGACAGTCTTAACATGATTGGCTAATTATAATGGAGTATCGATCCATATATACATAGCAAAATATAACAGACTGTCAAACAAACACACATATTATATGGATACATATCAGTTTGTAACTGTCAAAACTCATCAATGGAATCTACTGATTAAGGCAGAATGATATCCATAGAAGTTGTCAATATACTTTGCCAGTGAGTTCTGATTAACACATGGTTAATGCGGAGAAAGGCTTCCCATTGAATAGTACCTGTTAACGTTGTCGTTACACCTACTAATTACTGATCAGACTTCACATAGGATCAACATTTTTGGACCATCACTGCTAGGATTAGACGAAAACCAAAAACCAATCGGTCTATTTTGTGTTGAATATTCTCAGTGATCAAGAAATGTTTAGGCTCGTTAAGTACATTTTGAGTAACTTTCTTTCGTGAATTGAAGGAAAGTTAGGAGACAGTACAGAGAAGAAAACTTACTTTATCGATAAAGGCATCATTAACTGCCATACTATCGAACAGCAGTCTATCACTGAGTGAAAATAGGTGTGCATATGTTACAGCGATTTAGATGTGATTCCCAAAGTTAGGGAAAAATTACGAAGTAATTGACGACACAATAGAAGTAAGGCTTTTAAACTTGATACGGTGAAGACGGTTATCAGATGAGAATGGAGTTTGTCCACTTGACAAGTGTGAGAAAGGTTCAAGTAAAGAATCTGGTAAAATGTAGAAAAGGGGAATGCAAGAGTGACGATAGTGAATTACTTATTAGAAAGAGAAGAAAACAAGTTTAAAGTAGTTTAAGACCATGGCAGAATAAAAGTCTGGATAGAAGATTGGCGCTGTGTTGGCGGATGCCTAGAAACCTTCATCATACACAGGTTTCAAAACCTAACACCCCTTTCAATATTCAGCCCCACTTTACAGATAATTTCAAATGAGGACTCTGGTGTATCTGCATGGTCTGAGTTCACCTAATTCTGGGGAGTTCAATCAGTAATACATTTGTATTGTTTATATGATAACCATGCCGGATAATGTTCTGAGGTGCATTTGGAAAGTATGTGCTTTATTCAGTCAGTATAACTCGCTCCCAATTTAAGTCATCGAAAGAAGATTTGTTCCAGTCGAGAAAAGTATTTTGTCATAAGAAAAAGGCACAAACAGCGAAGAAAATTTTCTTTTCGACGATTCATTTTCATGAGCTGTACAATAGTAATTATAATTAACACAGAAATCTTTAGATCAATCAGATACTGGTAAACTTTGTCCTTGAAGATTGTACCACATTAATCACAGCAATATATCAGTTAATATTACTGTACAACACCGTGTGATTTATCAAAATAAAATCTTATCCATAATGGAGTTATACTCTACCATAGTGCCCAAGTTTTATACTTATATCAATAATACAGATTTTACTACGCCTTTATATAACCACACCAGTCGGTGTTCCTCAGCACGGAAAATTAAGTTCCCAGAGAAGTGGTTAATATAAGTGACTCCACAGGAGCAGCCTGTTTTAACCTAGGCATTACATCTCTTAATTTCGGAATCACGACGGGGCTTTTGGGAAACATGAGCTGCAGCCTACCGAAATCAAGGCTTCTCTGGACTAATTTTTTGAGCTTGTTGATTATCACTTCAATTAGTACATCACCTTTGAAGCATAGCCACATGTACACAGGCTTTTCGTTTACAGAAACAGAATATTTCTTTTTGACATTCGTGGCCAAGTGTCTCGTGATGAACTTTTATGGATAGCTATTCTGAAATAAGGTATTATATACAGTCTTAAGTCCATCCTCGTATCACATCTCCCAAACATATGGATCTGACTATGCAGCTGAGTGTCCTTACCAAGCTCCTTATGTGCTGGAGAGGAACGAAGCTATGGAAATGCATAAACTGTTCTGTATTTTTCTTATGTAAATTTCCTTTTATATTATCGTTTAGCCTTCTTGTAAGAAGGACGTTCAAGAAGGCGATCTTTGGGTTTGGGATTCCTCTTTACATGTGAAATTAATAGCTAGGTGAAGCTCATTCAATTGAGCCATTATTACAAGCCCATTTAAGTCATTTTCGAAAAGGATGAATGGATCATCAGTATGTCAGCAATAAAATACTAGTTTACCGATTAAAGTGTTCAAAGGACCATTTTCTAGTTTAGGTAGAAAGAAATTGGCTGACATGAGACCCGATGGGGAGCGCATTATCACTTGTCTGTAGAGTTCGCCATTGAATTCAAAATATGTATTCATAGTATATTTCGTTTCAAATAATAATTTATTTAGAATATGATCCTGACACTAACCTTATCTTCGAAATGAGGAATTCAAAGGTTAAGCGTAGAATGTCGAATAATTTCAATACTAGAGTGTTATACATGCTGTCTGTTTTTGAGAGAAAAATCAATAAACGGGAAGTGACCGTTCACTTTTCGTGATATTTAATAATGAAATTAAAACATTACTAAAATTGTCCAGAATGCATAATTTTTACTGAACAAATTAATTTCGATATCCACTTACCACAGTGTCTGTGTATGCTTGTTTATGTTCAAATTAAGTAGCTAAAATATCCCTAATTTTAGATGGATTGGCATGTTGGAAGTTGATTGATTACAAAGCTAGTTTCATCAAAACCCAAAATAAACTATGAAATAGTTTGAAAACAAAGGACAGTGGATAGCTGCTTTATTTCAGCATAGGATTGTTCAGTATTATACACCCAAGAACTCAGGAAGTATGAACTTTTAACAACTACACCACACCACCTCAGATGATTACAGTCAGGTGTGACAACAGTTACTTACTGATGGTTTTAGAGGTCAGCAGTTCTATATCTCTAAGTGGTACGATATCAAATCACAAACCCCAGTGACTGAATGATAACACACATCAAAGTCTGATGAACTCTGTACTTGATCCCACGTAGCCTCAGTGGTCTGAATACTAAGGTTGAACATCATTAGCACCAATCTTCGAGTGTTTGACGTGCGATCTTCTCCTGTCAACTGTGGGATGATACTACAGGACTGGACTACATCGACTAACTCCTAGCTTAAAGATAAGGGGTGAAATGATAGAGTGTGTTGATCACTTCACCAATTGTGGAAGTTGTAGCAGTCGGTGCCAGTGGGTTGATTGCTGACGGTACCTCAGCACGGATACAGAAGGCCCGTTCGGCATATGCCAACTTAAGCCATCTCTAGTTTAATAAACGTGATATCCAGCTGGTTGTCTACCAAAAGGCGTGTGTACCTCTCACCAGTCCACCCTGACCTCCTTTATGGCAGTGAGACATGGCTATTGAGCGTGGAAGACTTGAAAAGCCTGGCTAACTGTCTTTGACCACAGGTGTCTACGTTCTATCTCCGGTGTTAAATGGTGGCATAATAAGATGAGCAGTATTGAGGTTAGGCGTCGAATTCTAGGTAAGGAGAGGAAATCAATTGATGGGGTTGTGAAGTTATATTGGTTGAGATGGTCAGAATATGTGTTATGGATGCCTGTCTAACCACAGTCTTCATCGACGGACAATGTTAGCTAATATAGGGTCAGGTTGGAACGAGCTAGTGGTGGTCAAACGGAAAAATAACCTCATCAGTCATTGAAATCCACAACAGTGAGTTTAAGCCAGCCAGCCAGCCACGTTGGGAGGTGTAGACTTCCTGACTGGTTGGGGTCCTCGGGATGATAAAAACCAATGAGGGTTGGAGACAATTGGTGATATGGCTCAAAATCGTTCTCAATGGCTAGCACAGATGCGTTCACTCTTTGTGATTTGTCATATCGAATGAAACTCTATTGTTCTTCCATATTACTATTTTTCTTGTCTCACACTCATGTTTGTTATCTCTCTTTTGAATCCCTCTTTGCTCTCTTCTCTTACTTTGTGCACTACAAGGAATGAGTGTGGCAACTCAAATTGATGCACATCTGTGCAAAGTTCTACGTTGAAACCAGTCAGTCAGGGCTGAGATAAAATAAACATATAGTTCTCCGTGGTTGATATTTAGTTTAAGTCGTCTAACAGATGGCTGAGTTTCAACAGACAGTCTTCAAAAGATTCACTTATATTTTCAATCCAGGTTTTAGCACAAAACAACGTCTCACAGAATTATTGAAAGTTGGGAACTACTGGACATGTATTTAGTTCCACCTAACGACTCTTCATCAGCATACACATCAAAGACCTTATCAGTTACTGAATGTGGAACCTTCAGATTACAAAGTAGAGACAATAGCCACTGAGTTACCCGTGCCTGACGACATCTACACTGAAATTAAATCTGCAATATCTATAAAATTCCCCTCAAAATGAGAACTGTTACATTACTTTTACAAGAATTGAGAACTTGTGTCGATTAATTATTAGCACATTACTTATGGTTAAAGTGAATTATTCATAACATACTAGTCAACTAACTGGCAACACTGTAAAGTGTTCATTCTAGCAAAATAAATATAACTAGGCAGAGTATTCAAGTGAAGAAGAGAAGTGAGTTTCACTCAAGAGAATTTGGTGTTTCATTTCATCAACTCTAAAGTGTTTAAGTAATAAGAAATTAATGCAATTTTGATTCTCATATATTTCACATCATTGATATATATACAAAATTTTGGATGTTGTTTAATCAACTTCTATCTTAAATGATTTCACTGGAACTTTTCTCATTACAGACAACTGAATTCACTTATTTGTAGCATGTAAAAGAAGAAAATAAGTATGTTTGATTTTGACTATTTCATGGAGTAATGCGGGTCGACTATTATGCGGATAAGTGAACATCTTCTATGCTGAACGTAGATTGCCATGCATGTAAAGAGGCATGCACTACTGACTGATCATTCAGTGTTATCCAATGAACTTAGAAAATATTTCTACTCGGTTCACTACTTTTTGAGGAAGGATGGTTGCATCATTCATATATCGACTGTAATTTGAGAATTTCATGATTAAATAGCATTTAAACTGAAGGATGAATTAATTACTCTGGTTAAGTTTTTGTAGTGTTAGATAGTCGGAGACATTCGATAAGAAACTGTGAACCTAGCTTCTTTTAAACTGCAGCAACCTCGAAGGAGATGGCTTCCTCTCTAAGGTCTCAGTCTGTTTCATCCAATGATGCGATTAGTAACGTTATCACTGACCGATTCGAGCTAGTTCCAACGTCTCCCAGTCTTAAAGGAAACGTCATTTTCTTTGGAAAATGCTTACTGACTAATTCCCATAAGCACGAAACCTAGTTGCAAAACTTCTAGCTGATTGCATTCTAAGAATTCAAATCGTTCCACATTGCACAGAAACTACAAACCTCCTGATTTTGTGATAAAATCACACACTTGACGGTTACAAGTTAAGTTTGACGATGAAGTAACTTCAATTACAGTACCGCTGAAAACTACTAGGAAGTAGTCGACGGTTATTTTGCCCTGGTTTGGGACATTTTGGCAGCACATGTCCATGATTGCCCTGGAGTTTGAACTGAGAACCTTAGGATTGCAGGTTGAACTCGTCAATCATCCAACCACTTAGAACTGGATACTCGATAGGGTCACTCCCCAAGGACCAGTCGAAGCTTTTAGTGCTGCTCACCGTTATTCTACAATTTAATCGTTCACACCCGTGAAGAACATTTAGTGTAAAGAAAGACTGCGTATAATTCTTCACTGGACCACTTAATTCAGAGGGATAATAAGACTAACATCAACTGGTCATCCTCAATTAGCCAAGAATAACTACGTAACGAGCTCTGCAAGCATCAGAGAAGATATGAATTTGGAATTAACAAAACCAGAATTATGCATCCAGCTAAAATGTATACATTTTCTGTATCCCTCTTCTGAGTGGCTTTGATATCAAGAAGCCTTCAAGTTTTTCACTAATCAGCTTTCAGAATGTGTGCATATACATATTCGCAAATCGTCAATACTTTTAATAATCTTATAACAATTTATTCAATCTTATATTCCTAGATAATAAAGCCTACTAAGAAGTGCTATTCTTCTTATTGACCTTGTGCGCCCAGTTCTACCTTCAAATATATACACAAAAACCCTACTCTAATTTTATTCCCTTCAAGTTATTATTACTGGAGCGATTTCTTCACTTAAAAAGGTACATAACGTGGTTGGATACATTTCACTTTTAAATTCCTGTTAGCAACTGTTTATTAGTTCTTATATAACCTCAACACTGCTTACAAATAATATTGGAAATATTTCATTTGGACAGACACGATATCTATATACGTCACCATCAGCCAATGTCATCGGCAAGAGTTGTTTGTCTTCACACCCGCTGGTCATGACTTCCCATTAGAACTCCAGGAAACTTCAGTCACTAATAAGCACGAAATTCAACTCATTTGAAAACAGAACTTTCACAGAAGTTTAGGATTTCGAGTTGTCACACTAAATGTAACACACAAAGGAAGAAAACAAACACTTTATTATAGTTCTTGACTCTTCAGAAGTGCACACCCACCACTCCAAGGAGGGTTGAACCAAAAGCCTCCAGCTTACGAGGTGAGTATATTATCACTAAACTACTGGGATGAAATCTGTTGGCTAGTGATTTCTAACTCCTGTCAGTTCATGATTCAGAGCCACTGATATCTATTGTCAGTGGTTCGAACCCTAGTGGTAGTGTGGGTTCATGAAACCAAGGTGTCACAACATAGGACAAAATAAGTCTCCAGTCCTACTTGGCTTCCAACCGACCTATAAATGAATCAGATGCAGTACCCACGAAATACTCAATATCTAAGTATAATAAATCGCTCAATTCAACTTATCTAAAATTAAACTTTTTTTGCCATCTTATTATCTCATTTACAGCTTGTCTTGTAATGAAATTAAAGTAGGATTTGCTTGACCTAAGAGAAAATGCTCATCATCTTGGGTTTTTTCACTTCTTATCAGATAATAATTAAATTTTCCTACTTTCCACAAAATCATAAATATTCACTTCATTTTTTTCCTCGTTTCCAAGTAACCTTATGCAACTATTATGGACTATTTGTTTCTGCCTACATTGAGATGTGAAAGGCTTTTAATTGGTTTGTTTTCTTCTCTTTTCATTTGGCTGGCAGGAAGTTTGTACATCACCTAGATGGTTGCACTGAATCATTATAAACACTGACGTTTTGCTATTAAATATGAAGTCAACAACAATAATTGTTTTAATTCATCGAAAATTCTCATTGTAACATATAGAAAATCAAAACAAGTGGTTCAGCGAATTTATTATCAAGCTGTGCAACCGTATATTTATGGTTTTTAAGAGGTTACATCCGGTGAGGGAATTGATTTGTTCTTCTACAAATAGCTGAAGTCATTATTTCTTCTCAATTCAATTTTGATTTTCCAGTTGATTGATCGCACTGAAATTCTCGGCCTCTGTTTACATGTCGGCCCCTACTACAGACGCTTCGACCAATCTTGAGGATTGACTTGAAGTGATTTGGTGGATGTTGACTAGTAATGGAGTCCCGGATGCACATTTCGTCCTATTTGGGACCTATCAGTCGGAAGTATCTGCATCCTTAGTGAGTGATGATGTGTCCACTGAGTCTCAAACGCAATTGGGGAGATCCAGACTATTATTATTACTATTATTATTATATCTTTAATTCCTAGAGGAACATAGGGCTTCAGCCACGCGTCTCCACTGCCTTCTGTTTTCTGCCACTTTTTCACCCCACTCCAAGCCTTCCCACACGATTTCATCTCCTCTTCACATGACCTCCTCCAAGTCACCCTTGCACTGACGACCAACTCGCCGCTTCCCTTTCGGGTTCCACTCGAGCAATTGCTTTTCTAGTGATGTCACTTGATGGTTTCCTCAGCGTATGACCAGCCAAACCATCTCCATTTCTTCCTACCTATTTGTTTCACAATCGGTTCCTGCTTGGTTGGTTCGCTCATTACCAGAGATCCCTGTTGGTGATCCTTACTGGTCGGCCATCTGATCTTGAGTGGTGTTGAGCGAAGACAACTGTTAATGAAGGTCTGAAGTTTGTTTGAGATGCCCTTTATGACGCGCAGTGCAAGTCTCTGATCCGTATAGTGAGTAGCACTGACTGACTTTACATTAGAGTTGAAAATCCGGATCTTGTTTTTGATGCTGAGTGCTGTTGACCTCCACACAGACTTGAGAGTAATGAAGGCTTCCTTTACTTTCCCTAGATTTGCTTTGACATCCTCGTCAGTTCCGCCTGTAGTTGAAACGATGCTTCTCAGGTCAGCAGGTGAAGGAGGTTGTTTCTTTCAGGTTCCTCCCACTTATACTGGCTGATTGTTGTCTGTTGTTGTTGTTGCTGCTGGTGTTAGCCAGGAATCTTCATCACCTCTGTTTTCTCTATGTTCACCTGTAGTACTATCTTTGATGCTTCTTCTGCCAGCTTGTTGCTTTTCACTTGCATTCATATCTTCCAGTTTGTGGGAAATCAGACATATATCGTCGGCGAAGTCAAGATCCTCCAAGTTTTTTGTGTCAGTCCATTTTATGCCTGTTTCCTCATTGCCCGCCACTGTCTGTCGCATTATCCAGTCTACTGCAATCAGGAAGATCATTGGCGATAGTAGACAGCCTTGCCTCACTCCCGTCCTCATTTCGAAGGCTTCCGTGAGTTTCCCGTTGTGGATTACTTGGCATGCAGCATTGTCGTACAACTGTTGGATGAGATGTATAATTATCAATAGCACCCGTAGTAGCGAAGTAGTTTCCAAATCACCTCTCGACCGACGCCATCTGTCGAAGGCCTTTTCAAAGTCGATGAAGTTGAGTGAGGTGGAGAGGTGACTGACCGCCATTGCAAGCTTTGTTCAAAGATGATCCGTAGAATGGCGATTTTATCAGTACATGACTTGTTTCTCCTGAATCCAGCTTGTTCCGGTCGAAGTTTTTCATCTAGGGCTTGTTTGATTCTCTCCAGGATGATGCGGCTTAGTATTTTGCTTGGGATGGACAGGAGTATGTATTCATATATATATATATATATTTCTATACTCCATTAGTCTGATTTATCCAGTTCTGTTCAGCAATGCTGAACACAGTATCCCTAATGGAATAGTACCATGTATAGTAAGTCGACTGACTGCTGTGTGTGCATATCTAAAAGTATGATCGTATATTTGAATGCGTGTTGTACAGTAATTTACCAAACCCATTGATGAACCTAAAAGAATTCCCTGCCTACCTAAACCACTTGAGAACCACGAAGATAATAAAAACTAGTCGAGAACTAATCGAGTGGAAATTTAATGCCTCTTCATGTAACCAGATTTGTTTCTAATATACAAAATGTTTATTTTATACAGTATCTTCCATGAAATTTAAAAATTGTACACTGTGCATTATTTCACTTGCTAGTTGAGAGTTTTCAAGCTTTTCCATAAAACAGTCAGCCAGCAAAGGACCCAGTTGTGATCCCATTTCAGTGCTATCTCTCTTTCTAAAAATCTCATTATTGAAGGTGAGTGAACTGAACATTCGACCTACATCTCAATAAAAGTTGTTTGAGGTGGATTGTTGGCAACCATATTTCTAAACTAGGTGTATCAATATAATCACATATATAGCAAACAGTTTCCATGAGAGGTACATTGGTAAATAGTGAAGCCACGTCTAATGAGAACATGACTTTGTCTGAGAGGTTAAACACTCTCAATAAATTTAAACGTATCATGAACGGAAAACTTAGACTTCTGCCTTCTAACTGGTTCCAGTATTTCAGCTAGCCAGTGAGCACTTCCGTGATAAGGAGAACCCGCCATATCGAGAATTGGAGGAAGGGGTGAGTTTTTGGTAGTCCATACAAACGTGGTATTATGGAGCATACGGGTCGGATGTGTTCATATATATCTAACGAGATTACTAGCTTATTCCTCATGTTCTTTAAGACATCAGTCAATTGCTTTTCAGTCAAATGTGTCTTGTTCTGTTCACCATCGGGTTTGGCGAATTTCATTTGGTCAGAAAGGATCACTGAGATTTTATCATTATGATCTTGGCGATTCATAACTACAACAACCCCACCTATGTCTGGATGGCATATGATAATATTATCATTCTTCTCTAGTTCTTTAAATTGGTCTATATGCTCTTTGGTTAGAAGATTCTTCGAGCTAGGTTTTGAACTAGTAAACTGATGACATCAACGAAGAACTGCAGATTTAAAGTGTTGGAATTCCTGAGGTGACGTGGGCGTGAGATCGTTGGTCTGGTTAATTAGATTTTCAAAATGCACTTGAGTGTTCAGCCTATTGACTCTAGACGAACTGTTACAGAACAGTGATAGGGTTTGTAGTTGAGTTTCAGAAAGAATGACGGAAGAATAATTGAATAATTTTCTGCTACTACCATACAAAAGTCATGGTCGATTAGGCTAATTCAAGTGACCTGGAAAAATATGCGTACTTTGTATTAAATGATTACACTAGTGACCTTGAACTACTTTCACTTCATTTTCTCTTTCATATCATTTTGATGGATGACATTTTAACTAACTAAACGTAGGTTACCGAAGGGAAGGTTTTTCACACATGCACAGACGTGTGCGCGCGCTCACACACAAACACACTGAAACGTACGCGCAATCATGGATAACTAAAAAGAGATAACTGGAAGGAAAAATGCGGTTAAAAATAATGAGGACGAAATATCTTGGGAATTTAAGGGAAAAAGGGGAATGGATAACAATGATAAATATAATACGTCTAATTGGTTTTTTGCATTTGATAACATTTCCTACATACTCGATCGGGGTGAGATTTCACCACTGTTTAATAACAATAGTGGGCGATTGTATGGCATATTCTTTTTTTGAATTGGCGCCACATGCTTCGTCTGGTAGGTATTAGAGCGTTTCAATAAAGAGGTCAAATATACTAGCATGATATCATGAATATTCAAAAATACACGTTTAACTTTCGAACTCACTGCACCCACTCATCAATTACACTGTGTAGAGATTAGTATGAAACGACAATTTCTAATAGAATTATAGAAAATCTGACTCAGTTCAAGTACATTACACCGCCGATATTATGTAAATCAGCGAAAACATTTAATCCGAAATTTTATTTAAAAAGTATATACAAAATATAACTTCTTATTAAACTCCCATAGCAACGAACTATGACATTGCAGTTAGGAGAAATATGCAATAAAGCAGTCTTCAACTATTCACATTACTCAGCCTTATCATCATTAAAAAAATTTTTTCCAGTTCACTACCATCTGTAGCCTAAAACGTTTAGTTGATCCTACATTTAAGCACTACATTTTCACTACTGCATTTAAGTTAGAATATATCTGAACTGATTTAATCATATTTAAAGGTAAAAATATTAAAGCCAACAGGTTTTTTCATTAACTTCTTCCCGACACTACAGTTTGAAATCTATAAATACAGTCATAACATGGACTGAAATTATCCCACACGTTCGGGGTCATAGGGTAGTTAGACACCTGAAGGTCATTTTCGTCCATGTTGCATTGTCATTACCTAACCATTCGTTTACACATTGTCTGTTATGTTTATCCTGCAGTTATTTGCAACTTATCTTGATGCACACTGTTCACAAATGTTGCTTCCGTCGTTGGTATTGTTGGGCGCGTTGTAGGTGGCAGTCGATTTAGAAGTCTTTTGAAGTGTTCAGCCCAGTGTTTTCTTTGATCCACCCCTTTAGTGATTGACTTTCCATTGTCATCCTTTGCTGGCTTAATCTGTGTCGAACTTTTGCCCGATAGGTGCCTAGTTGTTTGGTAGAGTGTGGCGAGGTCTCCTTTGCCTGCAGCTTATTCTGCTTCACTTGCCATGGCTTCATAATATTTTCTTTTGTCTTCCCTGGCACTCTTCTTTACTCTTTTGTTCAGCGTATTGTAGCTTGCATTCAACTCCTGTTTTTGTTGCTCGTCGGTGCACTGGATAATCTATTGTTTCACCATCCTTCTGTCTTCTATTATTTCCCAAGTGTCCATAGTGAGCCACTGTTTGTCCTGCCTCTTCTTTCTACCTAGAACTTCCAAGCAGGTTTGGCTCCACATCGTTTTCAAGTTTTCCCAGTGCTTTTCGACGCCGACCTCTTCGCTGGTGTTGATTTGTGTCTCGGCTTTGTCCTTTACGCTTGCAATGAAGATGTCCTTTGTAGCCTGGTCCTTCAGCTTTTGAGTGTTGAACTTGGTTTGTGGTCTGTCTGCAGCTCCTCCTTCTCTGAAAGCTTTTAATTTGATTTGGATTGTCCCTTGTACAAGATAGTGGTCTGAGCCAACGTCTGCTCCTCTTCTTACTTTTGTGTCCAGTAGGCTGCGCCTCCACTTTCTTGAGCAGCATTGAGATGAAGTCAATTTGGTCTTTGGTTTCCCCATCTGGTGACACCCATGTAGCCTTGTGGATATCTTTGTGCTTGTATACACTGCCACCAATCACTAGCTCGTTGAAGGCGCAGAAGTCAGCGAAGAGTTCTGCATTTTCATTCATCTCTCCGAGAGCTTCTCTACCCATGATGAGTTCCCTTCTAGTGTTGTCTGGTCCTAGCTTGGCGTTCATGTCTCCCATTAGTATTTTAATGTCACCAACTGGCGTATTGTCCATTGCTGCCTGTAGTCGTCTGTAGAATTCTTCTTTCTTTTCGGGGTCTGCGTTGTTTGTGGGTGCATAACATTGTATGATTGACACTTTCCTTCCTTTGAAGTTGAATCTGTCTGGCGGTGATTATCCTCGACGAGATCGCCTCCCACTGCACTAGGGCCTTTGCTGCCGTCGGTGGAATCATGATAGCCACGCCCTCAGTGTGCGTGTGGTTATCTTCTGGGTGACCGGAGTAGATCACTGACTCACCCGTTGACAATTTGGTGAGTTCATTCCCATTTCATCTGCTTCCACATATTCCCAGTGCTTTGATTCCGTATCTTTTCATCTCGTTTGCAATCTGGGCAGCTTTGCCAATCTCGTTCATAGTGCGGACGTTCCATGTCCCCACACAGACTTTTCCTTTTGGTGCAAAGAGACTCATTGTGCTGAAGTTTCTGTAGCAACTTTATTAACAGGGTGGGGTTGCTAGCCTCACGCCTGAAAAAGGAATGGTTACATTAAGATAAAGCTTAGAGAGAAGTGACCTTGTAAGCTGCTCCTCTTAAAATCGGAAAACAAGGGATAAAACAATCAGAACAACAACAAAAGGAAAATAATTCACAGCAAAAAGGACATAAGGTGACAACAACAATATAATACGACAACATGCAATACAGTTAAGCACAGTTAACTAAAATGATACCAAAACCATAGACTCACTGACTTCGGCCAACTTAAACATATAAATCCAACAATACATACAATTACTGATATAAGTTAGTGTTAAAAAGTCACAAAATAACAAACGGTTTGTTATAGGTATTAGTAGTCAATAATATTATATCTGCAGGTTTAGTTTTCGAAAGTTAACGGAATTCAATAATTTCCAGAACTTCGTGGTGAGAATCAACAAAGAAATGAGAGTTTTATGTATCTAAGCAAAATGTAGCGCACTAATCGAAAAGCGCGCGCGCGTGTCCAGATCTAGATAATGAGCCCCGAATAAAACGAAATGCGCATCCTGGATTTCACTACTAGTCATCATCTACGGAATTACGTCAATCTGAAATCAATGATATTGAAATCTTAAAGTCTGGAGTGAACTGATACAGTTTTTTGATGATTTTTTTTGTGGTCGTCCATCAAGTTGAAAGTCACAAACATGATCCAGTCCAACAGAGACTGAAAACGCTTCACTAATTATCATTATGGGAATCACCTTTTGGCTTGTATACGCCATTTCGTTTTCTCCTGTAAACTCATTTCAGGTCAAACTTTGATAACTCCAATACATGACAACCTATATACATCCGTTATTCATCATCCATCTCTTCACCAAGTAATTGGTGAAAACTCGATAAAATAATGTATTATAAAGTTCTTTCTTAAGCATGCTTGACTCACATATCCCCACCTAGCCAGTCAATGTTTGTGTTCATTATTTTAAAAAAGATAGTCTTTATTAATGGAGCTTGAAGAAACCTGAGTGAAAAATATATGTTCACTTAGAAATACTGTTGTCTGAATTTTTTAGCCAATCTATATAAAACACAAATATAGTCAAGTGTTGCGTTGTAAGGATTTTATTTGATTGGTTGGAGGATTTCATCATGAACTGGCATCAGTTAGAGAACCATCTGAAAACCTGGGAGTACTGGACGTCTGTTTCGTTCTGGTTTGGGACTCTTCAAAAGTACGCACCCACCGGGTTCGAACTCAGGACCTTGTGGTTACAAGGCGAGCTTGCACGCCATTCAGCCAGTGGGATTCGATCCAATGGCAATTCCATAAATTCTAACATAAATTCTAACAGTGCTGAAGAATCTCAAACCAGGACGAAACAGCTGTCCAATACTTCCAGGTTTTCCAATGGTTCTCTAACTGATATCAGCCCATGATGAAATCTTCCATCAAATATTTTCGTTTAATACTTAATTCGGGAAAAATTATGTGATTCAGCATACATATTTCCTAATGCATATTACTCCATCCTCATCCAGTCCCGATATTTCTCTCTGTCTTTGGGTGTGCGTTGGTGTATGTGTATCTATTCAGGTGCTTTTCAGTAACTTTCGGTTTATTTTTGTTTTTCTTCTATATAAAAGAAGTTATTTAGGTTATGCACGCATATACATGCATGAGCTAATTCATATGCACACAAATACTCATATATATGCATAAACCGACAAGATGCTTACACATGAACACACAGGTACACCCAAAATATTACTGGATGTATTATGTACATTCTTTATGCGATGAATAAGGAAGGATTTTATTTTATCGACACACACAGGGGTAGGGCAGAAATATGTATATCTGAACAAAATAAAGCAATTAAAGCATATATGGATTCAAAATGGCGATTATTTCACCAAAAAACAGTGAGATCAGTGAGAAGAGAACGTCAGTCATTCTTTTCGATAACTTCCTCTCCTTCGTCAGATTCGACAGTTATTCTTTTTGCTATTAACAACAATGTTTGACAATATATACTGACTGACTGACTGAGATTAGTAGTAGTACCTATCAAATCAACTAGTAATGCTTGCTACAGTATACAGAACTCTCAGCCTAATTAATTCCATAAAATTTTGTGTTAATCCAGGGTTTTCGACTAACCTATTGCAGTACTGTTCAATTTGAAGCATAGTATACAGTGATCCAATATGATAATTTTTCTCCGTCTCTCAGAAATGCTTATCAGTAGTTTGAAAACCAATTTAAGATGTGCGTGAATACACTTTGTGACTAAGTGATGTAAATAGAGTGAATGACTGGTTTCAACGTAGAACTTTGCACAGATGTGCATCAATTTGAGTTGCCACACTCATTCCTTGTAGCGCACAAAGTAAGAGAAGAGAGCAAAGAGGGATTCAAAAGAGAGATAACAAACATGAGTGTGAGACAAGAAAAATAGTAATATGGAAGAACAATAGAGTTTCATTCGATATGACAAATCACAAAGAGTGAACGCATCTGTGCTAGCCATTGAGAACGATTTTGAGCCATATCACCAATTGTCTCCAACCCTCATTGATTTTTATCATCCCGAGGACCTCAACCAGTCAGGAAGTCTACACCTCCCTACGTGGCTGGCTGGCCACGTAGGAGCTCGCCGGAATCAGTCTCCTTGCCTTAACCAGTTTGGAGGAAGTGGTAGGGATCCATTGACTCTTAATAACTCTTGGTTTTAGCTTACTAGCAGCCTTTACAGCTGTGTCTACGGCTAACTGTATGTTGTGCCATGCTACCTCAGGAGAAGTCCTGCTGTCGACCTCGGATACTCGTTTCGCTGTTTCTTCCTTAAACAGGGACTCAGAGTTTCAATCTAGTTGGGGACGTAACTGCTTTGTTTCCAGAAGTTTTTTATCTTCGTCTAATCGGAATCATAAGTCTGAGAGAACTGGGACATGACTGGAGTTTACACACGTGCTCCAGAAGAAGCAGCAGTCTTCTACTGACCATCACCAACAATAAGGATTGAAGGATATATGATGCGTTGTATTGGATGTAATTTTGAGGTGGTCCAGTTATACAAGGAGGCCGCCACCAAATCAAAGATATCACAATATCAGTAGATACATGTGAATACATTGTTACTATATTATAATTTAGAGAACATTCATGTATATTTACGATAATATACTGAAAACAGCAGTAAAGACAGAACATTGAACACTAAAAAAGCACACTCACTTCTTCAGTCACTTTTTCAACAAAGTCTAAGTGAGACAAGTCTATGAGACATTGAAAACTTTCAAAAAACATTCCTTTTTGCGTTAAGCGTATAGCTTTCCAAAAGTATATGAAACGGGAACAATTTTACTCCCTATGATGACCATGTCAAACTGTTCACATCATGAATTAGCTAAATGGCTTGAACAATTGATTGAACTTATCAGAGGAAAATTAGCTATCCACATTTTGAAAGATAGTTCTGAATTTGTTAATAAGCTTCAGGATATCCGTATAAGAAGGGGATATATAGTTTCTTTTGACGCTGGCTTATTATTTATGAATATGCCATTGGAAGAAACAAACAACGTTGTATATAATAATGCTGAGATAAGGTTTCCACGTAATCAACTGGGAAGATTTATTATTGTTATGCACAAATAAATGTGCAATTTTAATTAAACGGTTCGTATTACAGATACATAGAAAGACAGACATACAGAAGGAGTGGCTATGGGAAGTCCTCATGGTTGACTATTTGCTGATGTATTTCTAGGTGATTTGGAGAATACTAAACTTAATGACGCAATAAACCAGACGAAGACATAATTAAGATATGTTACTGATACGGTCATCATATGTGAGAGTGAAAATCAGACAAGCAACTTAATTTAGTTGATACAAATTTAAAATTCGCATTATGATGCTGAATCAGATATGTTTTTTAGGCCTCTGTCATGAAGGAAATGAATATGGCTCTGTATCATGTTAGATTTATCATAAACCTACTTGAATAGGTCAATATTTACCATTTAACAGCTTTTTTCCTATTTCGTACAATGAAACTCTTGTTAAAACCTTGTTTTCAAAGGTAACCTGACAATGGTCTAAAGATCTGGTCGACGATGAATTGATGGAGAATTCTCAAAACACTAGCAGACAATTGAAATCCCAGTAAGTTGACGAAAAACATGATTGAAATAACTATACTGAAAAAGGGTGTTCGTTAGATTTCCATTCAGGGCGACAAAAAGAGTTCATACAATGATCACTGATTGAATGAACGCATGTATCGCTGTAACGTAACCTAATTCTAAATTACTAGTAGCCTACACAACACAAGGAATGCTTGGAGAAACAAATCTGGATGTGAGAATCCCATTGCATTTATCCATTTACCTGTACTTGTAGTGATATATATATGAGAAGAACTGAGAGGCTGCTTACAAAAATAATTTCTGTACATATACTAAAATGATTGTCATTAGGTCGTAGACTCTTGACTAGAAGATCTGAACCTTATGATACTCATCAGTAAGGTGTATCTATGACCAAGAAGGAATTGTTGTCTCCTCTGAGATTCGAATCTAAGCCACTTGATGCTGCAATCAGAAAAGTTACCACCGAGCTATTTAGGCTGAGATCTTCTCAATGTATGCATGTTTGTATGTATGTTTACATGTACAGCTGTCATTGTTTAATGCAGTTGATCTAGCTTTAAGACACTGAAACTAAGTGGCAAAATTTCATGAAATGATTCAAACTGGGAAATTGAAAAAATGAAAAACAACAAAACTATTTTCCAAGTGAGTTAAAATCTGTCTTTTTTGTTGTTGTTTTTCTTACACACAACGATTAGTAGTTTATTCTATCTTAAGCCCCTCCCACAGATTGATCAAAGCTAAATATGAATATATATATATATATATATTCCTGTTTTTGGACATGCTCATAATTCATGCATATCGATAATTATTGAGAACGTTATGGATGATGTTTATTTCTGGTGAGCTGTTTGTTTCTCCAATTCTCCCTTGTGAAAGCGTAAGAAATTAGTGAAGTATTAAAAATATTATTCAGAGACTTAGGAGAGAAAAAAGCTAAACAAAGGATATTCTTTTTGATAACTTCTTTATCAAGTTATCAATACATAATATTTGTACAATAAACTTTTATTGATAACTCTTCTGTTTTTATGAATCTGGTGTACACGTTTATTATCAGGCTTGTGAGTATTATCCTGTGCGGCTAAGCAAGTGACAAATAAGGTCTTTGCACAAATCTATAGATACTGAACATAAAGCTGATGTTAATAAGACATTTAGAGTTATACATTACCGTATTGCAACCAATCTTAGTCTTCCCCTACGCATTCTTCTTTCTTATCTGGCTAAACTCATTGTAATATACCTGAAGTACTCAAGTTTAGGTATTCAGAGGAGGTTAATACAGTCACTGTTCTTACCTTGGCCATCATTACGTGTATGTGAAACTCGGGTAATATCTTCCTCTCCCTAGTAAGTTATTAACTGTTATTCTTAACTAAGTTTTAACTATCTTATTATTCTTCACTTTAATTGCTGTATTAATTTTCTTATTAATTATTTAAGATATTCACTCTGGAGTTACATTTTTAGACATTAAAACACTTACATGTCCTTTTAAACTGCAATCTATTGATCTGAACGAAGAGATATTATTTAAACAAAGCATAAAACGTTATCGATAAAAACCATTTGATATATAACTGTAGAACCTGATAAACGATATAAAAGAATAAAGATACTGTTTGTTTAGGTTAAATAACGTCGTCAAATCTGATATGGATTAATATGAATGGCACTAGTAATAATGCCGTGACTAGAATTTAATACGGGAAGGTAATAAGTTGCTGTAACGATCAAAACCAACTTATTGTAGTCTGAACACAGAAAACCAGTCTATGCGTTCTACTGTATAGATAGCCTGAACTTCCTTGAGATAAGCTCAGTCACAAAACGCCCCAATGACAGAGAAAAGATAGTTTTAAGGTGAAATATACTATGCCATTCAACAATGATAACACCGGAATCTCAAAATTGTCTCAAAAATGCCATTTGCTACGCAGATGAGATAAGTTTCTTGTAAAAGACCAATTCTACTGGTGAACAAAAATAGTAAACCAAAAATCTAATGTAAGAAGTACCTGAAAATCAAGCAGAATATTCCCAACAACATGAGATCAGAAACTCTATCCACGAGAATCACACACTAGAGTTTTCCGCAAACACTCCAAGGTGAGAATGATCTTGATTCTCTCAAACAAGATTCCAGTCGTAATATAACACATTATCAGTATCATCACACCACCAAAAAGAAAAGCATTAAAATTACAGACTAAGCAGGAATAGAGACAGATAATAAGGATTAAGTCAATAGATGGTATGCAAACATCGGAACGATGATGTACGGTCTAGGACAAAGAAGTATAATGATTAAAAAGTCAGTTGAAACACCCAAACAAGTATCAGTATTGTAGTTAGATATTTCAGGAGGGATTTTCGATTAAATTATGCAGTTACAGGAGCTTGTCTGATGATCAAATACTGATTTACAGCCACTTCTGACCCCAGATCCCATGGGACAAAGATATAGGGGAAACTGATTCCAGTCAGTAAGACAGATTGACTGTTTTCATACAAAAATACAATATATACCAACATAACCAGCCTGAAAAAGTAAAGCCAATAAAAAACCAATTTAATTGGTTGCAAAAGTTTGTGCTTCAAGATTTTCCAATCGCATTATAATAAATATTCTGTCGTTGCCTGAGGATCTAAATTTGTTCAGACTGCTTGGCGAGTAACCCTATTCAGGTAGGTAGTTACCTGGGTTCCAATGGGAAGTCGTGACCAGTAAGGTACAGCGGGTCGGGTGTGAGGACTAATACTCGCCGAAGACATTGGCTAGCGGTCGCGCTATGTCGTGAATTGGCAGAAGTTAGAATTCAAGGACCATTGGATCAGGTCCCAGTGGCTTAATGGTACACGAGCTAGCCTTGTGACCGGAAGGTCCTGGGTTCGAATCCCGGTGGGTGCGTACTGCTGAAGAGTCCCAAACTAGGACGACACGGCTATCCAGTACTCCCAGGTTTTCCAATGGTTCTCTAACTAATGTCAGCTCATGATGAAATCCTGAAACCAATCAAATCCCTACAAACCAACACTTGAAGACTGCTTTTAGTCTGTTTTAGACGGTTTTAAGGCGAGACAAAATCACGCGTATACAACAATGATGAGGTTATTGAAACATATTTAGAGCGTAGAAGTTAGACACTTTAATAAAATACAATTATAACTATTTTAGGTAAGTTCATTTGCTGTCACACAGCGTTGCAGTTTTATTAACTGGATGAAGCTATAACTCGTGCACAGCCCATCGCAGCGACTCAGTCAGACGTCCTACACTGGACTAGGCTGTAACCCATGTGATATCTAAAAGGTCGAATTGCTAAATTCTGATTTGCATTGTAGTGATTTAGTTTCAGCTCCAAAAACTTCGGATTTCTGTTTTTATTATTATTATTATTATTAAATACTAAGAAATGAAAATAGTTTCAAAATAATAGAGATAACGGATGACACAATTAGGACTGAGTGTTGATTTCCTCAACATAAAGTCTACAAATATTTTTCTGATTTGCTTGCCTACTCAGGGCTGGTTGATTTAATTACTAAGCTTTCAGTGTCCACCTAAATAACATCTTTAGTGTAAGCTTAAATATGAAGTGAACTTGTTATCATTCCTCATGAATAATATACCTGTCTCTACTGAAAAAATTTATCCTGATTGGTTGTACATCTTTCATGGTCGTTATTATTGACTTCCAATTCAAAATTTTTTGTCATTTGAATTCATTTCAAAAAAACAAAAATAATTGAACAAAGATATCCTCTACAATTATATATATGTTTATGTACATAGAATATTCTAGATTAGTAGTCAATAACAATATTAATGTTTTTCAAAATAATATCGACTTGTAAAGTATGATCAATGCAATTACAGTTCATTAAAGATGCTTAAATTATAATAATAATAATAATAATAATAATAAAGATATAGTAGGAAATAGAATATCAAGTAAAATTAGGAAAATTCCACAAAAATTCAGGATCATTCAAAACTAGATGGCCAAGGTTAAGGATAATGTCTGAAAAAACTTCTTTTAGACGCAAAAATTAGGCTTCTTAATGTGGATCCTAACAGCAAATACGTGTAATAGGAATGATTCAACACCTGTCCCAGATATCTGGAAAATTCTACTATCCATACAACAAATAGGATAAGACAAAGAAAACTATAAAACTCAAGTTTCAAAGTCGTGTGATTACAATTGATATGTGTGCGTCTACACACGCACACACAAACACACACAAATATCGAAATGTCGCCATATTATGTGCTGTTTCCACAGTAGAAAGGACATAAATAGAAGTCCATGATTTATTTTTGTCACGAATCAAATGTCATTCAGGGATTACTGAAAACTATACAGAATCGGAATACTGTTTCTTCCTAATCCGAGAATCGTAACTTGAAGACCATTTGTACCAACTGTGATGAGTTTGTTAGTGCTTAAGAGTCCCGAACTAGGATGAAACAGCTTTTCAGTGCTCGCTAGTTTTAAATAATCTTTAACCAATGTTTCTTTGTGGCAGAATCTACGCTGAAATTACTCTATATTCCTACGAAAAACTCATATATTGATATGTATGCGAAGATCTAATCTTATTTTGAATAAAAACCAGAGTGTTTCTCATGACAAAGTATATGCAGTATTCAGCCGTTTCTTCATTGCATATAAGAGTACTTTGATTCTCTAAAATATTAGCCTGCATGGAAATTAAACGAGGTTTTCTTTTCATTCATGGAACATTTCCATTACGATATATAGGGAAAAATTACGAAGTAATTGACGACACAATAGAAGTAAGGCTTTTAAACTTGATACGGTGAAGACGGTTATCAGATGAGAATGGAGTTTGTCCACTTGACAAGTATGAGAAAGGTTCAAGTAAAGAATCTGGTAAAATGTAGAAAAGGGGAATGCAAGAGTGACGATAGTGAATTACTTATTAAAAAGAGAAGAAAACAAGTTTAAAGTAGTTTAAGACCATGGCAGAATAAAAGTCTGGATAGAAGATTGGCGCTGTGTTGGCGGATGCCTAGAAACCTTCATCATACACAGGTTTCAAAACCTAACACCCCTTTCAATATTCAGCCCCACTTTACAGATAATTTCAAATGAGGACTCTGGTGTATCTGCATGGTCTGAGTTCACCTAATTCTGGGGAGTTCAATCAGTAATACATTTGTATTGTTTATATGATAACCATGCCGGATAATGTTCTGAGGTGCATTTGGAAAGTATGTGCTTTATTCAGTCAGTATAACTCGCTCCCAATTTAAGTCATCGAAAGAAGATTTGTTCCAGTCGAGAAAAGTATTTTGTCATAAGAAAAAGGCACAAACAGCGAAGAAAATTTTCTTTTCGACGATTCATTTTCATGAGCTGTACAATAGTAATTATAATTAACACAGAAATCTTTAGATCAATCAGATACTGGTAAACTTTGTCCTTGAAGATTGTACCACATTAATCACAGCAATATATCAGTTAATATTACTGTACAACACCGTGTGATTTATCAAAATAAAATCTTATCCATAATGGAGTTATACTCTACCATAGTGCCCAAGTTTTATACTTATATCAATAATACAGATTTTACTACGCCTTTATATAACCACACCAGTCGGTGTTCCTCAGCACGGAAAATTAAGTTCCCAGAGAAGTGGTTAATATAAGTGGCTCCACAGGAGCAGCCTGTTTTAACCTAGGCATTACATCTCTTAGTTTCGGAATCACGACGGGGCTTTTGGGAAACATGAGCTGCAGCCTACCGAAATCAAGGCTTCTCTGGACTAATTTTTTGAGCTTGTTGATTATCACTTCAATTAGTACATCACCTTTGAAGCATAGCCACATGTACACAGGCTTTTTGTTTACAGAAACAGAATATTTCTTTTTGACATTCGTGGCCAAGTGTCTTGTGATGAACTTTTATGGATAGCTATTCTGAAATAAGGTATTATATACAGTCTTAAGTCCATCCTCGTATCACATCTCCCAAATATATGGATCTGACTATGCAGCTGAGTGTCCTTACCAAGCTCCTTATGTGCTGGAGAGGAACGAAGCTATGGAAATGCATAAACTGTTCTGTATTTTTCTTATGTAAATTTCCTTTTATATTATCGTTTAGCCTTCTTGTAAGAAGGACGTTCAAGAAGGCGATCTTTGGGTTTGGGATTCCTCTTTACATGTGAAATTAATAGCTAGGTGAAGCTCATTCAATTGAGCCATTATTACAAGCCCATTTAAGTCATTTTCGAAAAGGATGAATGGATCATCAGTATGTCAGCAATAAAATACTAGTTTACCGATTAAAGTGTTCAAAGGACCATTTTCTAGTTTAGGTAGAAAGAAATTGGCTGACATGAGACCCGATGGGGAGCGCATTATCACTTGTCTGTAGAGTTCGCCATTGAATTCAAAATATGTATTCATAGTATATTTCGTTTCAAATAATAATTTATTTAGAATATGATCCTGACACTAACCTTATCTTCGAAATGAGGAATTCAAAGGTTAAGCGTAGAATGTCGAATAATTTCAATACTAGAGTGTTATACATGCTGTCTGTTTTTGAGAGAAAAATCAATAAACGGGAAGTGACCGTTCACTTTTCGTGATATTTAATAATGAAATTAAAACATTACTAAAATTGTCCAGAATGCATAATTTTTACTGAACAAATTAATTTCGATATCCACTTACCACAGTGTCTGTGTATGCTTGTTTATGTTCAAATTAAGTAGCTAAAATATCCCTAATTTTAGATGGATTGGCATGTTGGAAGTTGATTGATTACAAAGCTAGTTTCATCGAAACCCAAAATAAACTATGAAATAGTTTGAAAACAAAGGACAGTGGATAGCTGCTTTATTTCAGCATAGGATTGTTCAGTATTATACACCCAAGAACTCAGGAAGTATGAACTTTTAACAACTACACCACACCACCTCAGATGATTACAGTCAGGTGTGACAACAGTTACTTACTGATGGTTTTAGAGGTCAGCAGTTCTATATCTCTAAGTGGTACGATATCAAATCACAAACCCCAGTGACTGAATGATAACACACATCAAAGTCTGATGAACTCTGTACTTGATCCCACGTAGCCTCAGTGGTCTGAATACTAAGGTTGAACATCATTAGCACCAATCTTCGAGTGTTTGACGTGCGATCTTCTCCTGTCAACTGTGGGATGATACTACAGGACTGGACTACATCGACTAACTCCTAGCTTAAAGATAAGGGGTGAAATGATAGAGTGTGTTGATCACTTCACCGATTGTGGAAGTTGTAGCAGTCGGTGCCAGTGGGTTGATTGCTGACGGTACCTCAGCACGGATACAGAAGGCCCGTTCGGCATATGCCAACTTAAGCCATCTCAAGTTTAATAAACGTGATATCCAGCTGGTTGTCTACCAAAAGGCATGTGTACCTCTCAGCAGTCCACCCTGACCTCCTTTATGGCAGTGAGACATGGCTATTGAGCGTGGAAGACTTGAAAAGCCTGGCTAACTGTCTTTGACCACAGGTGTCTACGTTCTATCTCCGGTGTTAAATGGTGGCATAATAAGATGAGCAGTATTGAGGTTAGGCGTCGAATTCTAGGTAAGGAGAGGAAATCAATTGATGGGGTTGTGAAGTTATATTGGTTGAGATGGTCAGAATATGTGTTATGGATGCCTGTCTAACCACAGTCTTCATCGACGGACAATGTTAGCTAATATAGGGTCAGGTTGGAACGAGCTAGTGGTGGTCAAACGGAAAAATAACCTCATCAGTCATTGAAATCCACAACAGTGAGTTTAAGCCAGCCAGCCAGCCACGTAGGGAGGTGTAGACTTCCTGACTGGTTGGGGTCCTCGGGATGATAAAAACCAATGAGGGTTGGAGACAATTGGTGATATGGCTCAAAATCGTTCTCAATGGCTAGCACAGATGCGTTCACTCTTTGTGATTTGTCATATCGAATGAAACTCTATTGTTCTTCCATATTACTATTTTTCTTGTCTCACACTCACGTTTGTTATCTCTCTTTTGAATCCCTCTTTGCTCTCTTCTCTTACTTTGTGCACTACAAGGAATGAGTGTGGCAACTCAAATTGATGCACATCTGTGCAAAGTTCTACGTTGAAACCAGTCAGTCAGGGCTGAGATAAAATAAACATATAGTTCTCCGTGGTTGATATTTAGTTTAAGTCGTCTAACAGATGGCTGAGTTTCAACAGACAGTCTTCAAAAGATTCACTTATATTTTCAATCCAGGTTTTAGCACAAAACAACGTCTCACAGAATTATTGAAAGTTGGGAACTACTGGACATGTATTTAGTTCCACCTAACGACTCTTCATCAGCATACACATCAAAGACCTTATCAGTTACTGAATGTGGAACCTTCAGATTACAAAGTAGAGACAATAGCCACTGAGTTACCCGTGCCTGACGACATCTACACTGAAATTAAATCTGCAATATCTATAAAATTCCCCTCAAAATGAGAACTGTTACATTACTTTTACAAGAATTGAGAACTTGTGTCGATTAATTATTAGCACATTACTTATGGTTAAAGTGAATTATTCATTACATACTAGTCAACTAACTGGCAACACTGTAAAGTGTTCATTCTAGCAAAATAAATATAACTAGGCAGAGTATTCAAGTGAAGAAGAGAAGTGAGTTTCACTCAAGAGAATTTGGTGTTTCATTTCATCAACTCTAAAGTGTTTAAGTAATAAGAAATTAATGCAATTTTGATTCTCATATATTTCACATCATTGATATATATACAAAATTTTGGATGTTGTTTAATCAACTTCTATCTTAAATGATTTCACTGGAACTTTTCTCATTACAGACAACTGAATTCACTTATTTGTAGCATGTAAAAGAAGAAAATAAGTATGTTTGATTTTGACTATTTCATGGAGTAATGCGGGTCGACTATTATGCGGATAAGTGAACATCTTCTATGCTGAACGTAGATTGCCATGCATGTAAAGAGGCATGCACTACTGACTGATCATTCAGTGTTATCCAATGAACTTAGAAAATATTTCTACTCGGTTCACTACTTTTTGAGGAAGGATGGTTGCATCATTCATATATCGACTGTAATTTGAGAATTTCATGATTAAATAGCATTTAAACTGAAGGATGAATTAATTACTCTGGTTAAGTTTTTGTAGTGTTAGATAGTCGGAGACATTCGATAAGAAACTGTGAACCTAGCTTCTTTTAAACTGCAGCAACCTCGAAGGAGATGGCTTCCTCTCTAAGGTCTCAGTCTGTTTCATCCAATGATACGATTAGTAACGTTATCACTGACCGATTCGAGCTAGTTCCAACGTCTCCCAGTCTTAAAGGAAACGTCATTTTCTTTGGAAAATGCTTACTGACTAATTCCCATAAGCACGAAACCTAGTTGCAAAACTTCTAGCTGATTGCATTCTAAGAATTCAAATCGTTCCACATTGCACAGAAACTACAAACCTCCTGATTTTGTGATAAAATCGCACACTTGACGGTTACAAGTTAAGTTTGACGATGAAGTAACTTCAATTACAGTACCGCTGAAAACTACTAGGAAGTAGTCGACGGTTATTTTGCCCTGGTTTGGGACATTTTGGCAGCACATGTCCATGATTGCCCTGGAGTTTGAACTGAGAACCTTAGGATTGCAGGTTGAACTCGTCAATCATCCAACCACTTAGAACTGGATACTCGATAGGGTCACTCCCCAAGGACCAGTCGAAGCTTTTAGTGCTGCTCACCGTTATTCTACAATTTAATCGTTCACACCCGTGAAGAACATTTAGTGTAAAGAAAGACTGCGTATAATTCTTCACTGGACCACTTAATTCAGAGGGATAATAAGACTAACATCAACTGGTCATCCTCAATTAGCCAAGAATAACTACGTAACGAGCTCTGCAAGCATCAGAGAAGATATGAATTTGGAATTAACAAAACCAGAATTATGCATCCAGCTAAAATGTATACATTTTCTGTATCCCTCTTCTGAGTGGCTTTGATATCAAGAAGCCTTCAAGTTTTTCACTAATCAGCTTTCAGAATGTGTGCATATACATATTCGCAAATCGTCAATACTTTTAATAATCTTATAACAATTTATTCAATCTTATATTCCTAGATAATAAAGCCTACTAAGAAGTGCTATTCTTCTTATTGACCTTGTGCGCCCAGTTCTACCTTCAAATATATACACAAAACCCTACTCTAATTTTATTCCCTTCAAGTTATTATTACTGGAGCGATTTCTTCACTTAAAAAGGTACATAACGTGGTTGGATACATTTCACTTTTAATCCTGTTAGCAACTGTTTATTAGTTCTTATATAACCTCAACACTGCTTACAAATAATATTGGAAATATTTCATTTGGACAGACACGATATCTATATACGTCACCATCAGCCAATGTCATCGGCAAGAGTTGTTTGTCTTCACACCCGCTGGTCATGACTTCCCATTAGAACTCCAGGAAACTTCAGTCACTAATAAGCACGAAATTCAACTCATTTGAAAACAGAACTTTCACAGAAGTTTAGGATTTCGAGTTGTCACACTAAATGTAACACACAAAGGAAGAAAACAAACACTTTATTATAGTTCTTGACTCTTCAGAAGTGCACACCCACCACTCCAAGGAGGGTTGAACCAAAAGCCTCCAGCTTACGAGGTGAGTATATTATCACTAAACTACTGGGATGAAATCTGTTGGCTAGTGATTTCTAACTCCTGTCAGTTCATGATTCAGAGCCACTGATATCTATTGTCAGTGGTTCGAACCCTAGTGGTAGTGTGGGTTCATGAAACCAAGGTGTCACAACATAGGACAAAATAAGTCTCCAGTCCTACTTGGCTTCCAACCGACCTATAAATGAATCAGATGCAGTACCCACGAAATACTCAATATCTAAGTATAATAAATCGCTCAATTCAACTTATCTAAAATTAAACTTTTTTTGCCATCTTATTATCTCATTTACAGCTTGTCTTGTAATGAAATTAAAGTAGGATTTGCTTGACCTAAGAGAAAATGCTCATCATCTTGGGTTTTTTCACTTCTTATCAGATAATAATTAAATTTTCCTACTTTCCACAAAATCATAAATATTCACTTCATTTTTTTCCTCGTTTCCAAGTAACCTTATGCAACTATTATGGACTATTTGTTTCTGCCTACATTGAGATGTGAAAGGCTTTTAATTGGTTTTTTTTCTTCTCTTTTCATTTGGCTGGCAGGAAGTTTGTACATCACCTAGATGGTTGCACTGAATCATTATAAACACTGACGTTTTGCTATTAAATATGAAGTCAACAACAATAATTGTTTTAATTCATCGAAAATTCTCATTGTAACATATAGAAAATCAAAACAAGTGGTTCAGCGAATTTATTATCAAGCTGTGCAACCGTATATTTATGGTTTTTAAGAGGTTACATCCGGTGAGGGAATTGATTTGTTCTTCTACAAATAGCTGAAGTCATTATTTCTTCTCAATTCAATTTTGATTTTCCAGTTGATTGATCGCACTGAAATTCTCGGCCTCTGTTTACATGTCGGCCCCTACTACAGACGCTTCGACCAATCTTGAGGATTGACTTGAAGTGATTTGGTGGATGTTGACTAGTAATGGAGTCCCGGATGCACATTTCGTCCTATTTGGGACCTATCAGTCGGAAGTATCTGCATCCTTAGTGAGTGATGATGTGTCCACTGAGACTCAAACGCACTTGGGGAGATCCAGATTATTATTATTACTATTAGTATTATATATTTTAATTCCTAGAGGAACATAGGGCTTCAGCCACGCGTCTCCATTGCCTTCTGTTTTCTGCCACT
Source organism: Trichobilharzia regenti (assembly GCA_944472135.2). Taxonomy (NCBI): domain Eukaryota; kingdom Metazoa; phylum Platyhelminthes; class Trematoda; order Strigeidida; family Schistosomatidae; genus Trichobilharzia; species Trichobilharzia regenti. Next base: position 31,842,580 of record OX235266.1, read on the forward strand.
TTTTCACCCCACTCCAAGCCTTCCCACACGATTTCATCTCCTCTTCACATGACCTCCTCCAAGTCACCCTTGCACTGACGACCAACTCGCCGCTTCCCTTTCGGGTTCCACTCGAGCAATTGCTTTTCTAGTGATGTCACTTGATGGTTTCCTCAGCGTATGACCAGCCAAACCATCTCCATTTCTTCCTACCTATTTGTTTCACAATCGGTTCCTGCTTGGTTGGTTCGCTCATTGCCAGAGATCCCTGTTGGTGATCCTTACTGGTCGGCCATCTGATCTTGAGTGGTGTTGAGCGAAGACAACTGTTAATGAAGGTCTGAAGTTTGTTTGAGATGCCCTTTATGACGCGCAGTGCAAGTCTCTGATCCGTATAGTGAGTAGCACTGACTGACTTTACATTAGAGTTGAAAATCCGGATCTTGTTTTTGATGCTGAGTGCTGTTGACCTCCACACAGACTTGAGAGTAATGAAGGCTTCCTTTACTTTCCCTAGATTTGCTTTGACATCCTCGTCAGTTCCGCCTGTAGTTGAAACGATGCTTCTCAAGTCGGTAGGTGAAGGAGGTTGTTTCTTTCAGGTTCCTCCCACTTATACTGGCTGATTGTTGTCTGTTGTTGTTGTTGCTGCTGGTGTTAGCCAGGAATCTCATCACCTCTGTTTTCTCTATGTTCACCTGTAGTACTATCTTTGATGCTTCTTCTGTCAGCTTGTTGCTTTTCACTTGCATATCTTCCAGTTTGTGGGAAATCAGACATATTTGTAATCGGTGAAGTCAAGATCCTCCAAGTTTTTTGTGTCAGTCCATTTTATGCCTGTTTCCTCATTGCCCGCCACTGTCTGTCGCATTATCCAGTCTACTGCAATCAGGAAGATCATTGGCGATAGTAGACAGCCTTGCCTCACTCCCGTCCTCATTTCGAAGGCTTCCGTGAGTTTCCCGTTGTGGATTACTTGGCATGCAGCATTGTCGTACAACTGTTGGATGAGATGTATAATTATCAATAGCACCCGTAGTAGCGAAGTAGTTTCCAAATGACCTCTCGATCGACGCCATCTGTTGAAGGCCTTTTCAAAGTCGATGAAGTTGAGTGAGGTGGAGAGGTGACTGCCATTGCAAGCTTTGTTCAAAGATGATCCGTAGAATGGCGATTTTATCAGTACATGACTTGTTTCTCCTGAATCCAGCTTGTTCCGGTCGAAGTTTTTCATCTAGGGCTTGTTTGATTCTCTCCAGGATGATGCGGCTTAGTATTTTGCTTGGGATGGACAGGAGTATGTATTCATATATATATATATATATTTCTATACTCCATTAGTCTGATTTATCCAGTTCTGTTCAGCAATGCTGAACACAGTATCCCTAATGGAATAGTACCATGTATAGTAAGTCGACTGACTGCTGTGTGTGCATATCTAAAAGTATGATCGTATATTTGAATGCGTGTTGTACAGTAATTTACCAAACCCATTGATGAACCTAAAAGAATTCCCTGCCTACCTAAACCACTTGAGAACCACGAAGATAATAAAAACTAGTCGAGAACTAATCGAGTGGAAATTTAATGCCTCTTCATGTAACCAGATTTGTTTCTAATATACAAAATGTTTATTTTATACAGTATCTTCCATGAAATTTAAAAATTGTACACTGTGCATTATTTCACTTGCTAGTTGAGAGTTTTCAAGCTTTTCCATAAAACAGTCAGCCAGCAAAGGACCCAGTTGTGATCCCATTGCAGTGCTATCTCTCTTTCTAAAAATCTCATTATTGAAGGTGAGTGAACTGAACATTCGACCTACATCTCAATAAAAGTTGTTTGAGGTGGATTGTTGGCAACCATATTTCTAAACTAGGTGTATCAATATAACCACATATATAGCAAACAGTTTCCATGAGAGGTACATTGGTAAATAGTGGAGTCACGTCTAATGAGAACATGACTTTGTCTGAGACGTTAAACACTCTCAATAAATTTAAACGTATCATGAACGGAAAACTTAGACTTCTGCCTTCTAACTGGTTCCAGTATTTCAGCTAGCCCGTGAGCACTTCCGTGATAAGGAGAACCCGCCATATCGAGAATTGGAGGAAGGGGTGAGTTTTTGGTAGTCCATACAAACGTGGTATTATGGAGCATACTGGTCGGATGTGTTCATATATATCTAACGAGATTACTAGCTTATTCCTCATGTTCTTTAAGACATCAGTCAATTGCTTTTCAGTCAAATGTGTCTTGTTCTGTTCACCGTCGGGTTTGGCGAATTTCATTTGGTCAGAAAGGATCACTGAGATTTTATCATTATGATCTTGGCGATTCATAACTACAACAACCCCACCTATGTCTGGATGGCATATGATAATATTATCATTCTTCTCTAGTTCTTTAAATTGGTCTATATGCTCTTTGGTTAGAAGATTCTTCGAGCTAGGTTTTGAACTAGTAAACTGATGACATCAACGAAGAACTGCAGATTTAAAGTGTTGGAATTCCTGAGGTGACGTGGGCGTGAGATCGTTGGTCTGGTTAATTAGATTTTCAAAATGCACTTGAGTGTTCAGCCTATTGACTCTAGACGAACTGTTACAGAACAGTGATAGGGTTTGTAGTTGAGTTTCAGAAAGAATGACGGAAGAATAATTGAATAATTTTCTGCTACTACCATACAAAAGTCATGGTCGATTAGGCTAATTCAAGTGACCTGGAAAAATATGCGTACTTTGTATTAAATGATTACACTAGTGACCTTGAACTACTTTCACTTCATTTTCTCTTTCATATCATTTTGATGGATGACATTTTAACTAACTAAACGTAGGTTACTGAAGGGAAGGTTTTTCACACATGCACAGACGTGTGCGCGCGCTCACACACAAACACACTGAAACGTACGCGCAATCATGGATAACTAAAAAGAGATAACTGGAAGGAAAAATGCGGTTAAAAATAATGAGGACGAAATATCTTGGGAATTTAAGGGAAAAAGGGGAATGGATAACAATGATAAATATAATACGTCTAATTGGTTTTTTGCATTTGATAACATTTCCTACATACTCGATCGGGGTGAGATTTCACTACTGTTTAATAACAATAGTGGGCGATTGCATGGCATATTCTTTTTTTGAATCGGCGCCACATGCTTCGTCTGGTAGGTATTAGAGCGTTTCAATAAAGAGGTCAAATATACTAGCATGTTATCATGAATATTCAAAAATACACGTTTAACTTTCGAACTCACTGCACCCACTCATCAATTACACTGTGTAGAGATTAGTATGAAACGACAATTTCTAATAGAATTATAGAAAATCTGACTCAGTTCAAGTACATTACACCGCCGATATTATGTAAATCAGCGAAAACATTTAATCCGAAATTTTATTTAAAAAGTATATACAAAATATAACTTCTTATTAAACTCCCATAGCAACGAACTATGACATTGCAGTTAGGAGAAATATGCAATAAAGCAGTCTTCAACTATTCACATTATTCAGCCTTATCATCATTAAAAGAATTTTTTCCAGTTCACTACCATCTGTAGCCTGAAACGTTTAGTTGATCCTACATTTAAGCACTACATTTTACTACTGCATTTAAGTTAGAATATATCTGAACTGATTTAATCATATTTAAAGGTAAAAATATTAAAGCCAACAGGTTTTTTCATTAACTTCTTCCCGACACTACAGTTTGAAATCTATAAATACAGTCATAACATGGACTGAAATTATCCCACACGTTCGGGGTCATAGGGTAGTTAGACACCTGAAGGTCATTTTCGTCCATGTTGCATTGTCGTTACCTAACCATTCGTTTACACATTGTCTGTTATGTTTATCTTGCAGTTATTCGCAACTTATCTTGATGCACACTGTTCACAAATGTTGCGTTTTACCTCATTTTTGTTTCCATTGCTGTTAAAATTTATTATCTCGTTTGTTTCAAAATTTCTTACCACCAGGTCAGTTCATTCATTTCATTGTAATTGTTTCATACGTTACATACATATAGTTGTTTTCAGCTCTCAATGAAATAGTACTGTGTAGAAGTTTTGGAAATTATACACGTGAACATGTGTGGGCGGCAGAATCTGTTATTTCCTATTCATTTGTTGGCGAAGTTCAACAATAGCGTCCCGGGAGTTCGAACGCTTCATTGACCTTGAACGCATCCTAGTCGCTGGCTAACGACACCTGTCATTATTATAGCTCAAAAATAAAGGCTATTCACCAGCTAAGGACCGACGCACTCAGATCAAGTTTTTAAGTACTGTTTGGACAATGTGTTAATATCTCGTTAGGGTTAGGATTAGAGTTAAGTTAAGCATTGGGGTTAGGGTTGGGATTACGGTCATAATTAGGATTAGGTTTATGGCTGGGATAAGGATTGTCATTAATAGGGTCAGGACAGTACAGTAATATTACTTTACAACACTGTGTGATTTATCAAAATAAAATCTTATCTATATTTGAGTTATGCTCTACCACAGTGCCAAAGTTTTATACTTATGTGTTTCAATTTTCTGTATAATTCTTTGGATAAATTGTACGTTGTACTTCCTCGGGGTGATACAGCTGGTCGTAATGGGATTTTTGGCTTGTGTAATTCGGGTCTGCCGTAGAATCGTGGTAGGACTGGTCCACTGGATTTAATTTGCCATTGGTCTTGTTTTATGATCTGACCAGTTTTGTTGGGCTTGTTTAAGGTTCTTTGGATGCAGTTGTCTAACGTTTGTATGGGATTTGCTGATATATATCCTCGTCTTTGAGTAGTTCCTTAGGTTTCTTGATGTATTCTTCTCTGTCCGTGACTACTGTGGTTCTTTTTTTGTCAGCTGGTAGAATGACGATATCCTTCCTATTTTTGAGCTTTTTGAGGGCCTTTAGTTCTTAAAAGTTGAGTTGTGTGCGTTTTTGTGTTTTTTCTGTTTGACAATTGGTACGATTATTTGGCATATCTCTTCCTGTGTTTCCTCGTTCAGGTTTCATGATTCGAGTAATAACTCCAGGGAAGCGAAGAAATCAGTTTTTGAAGCGTCTCCAGTGTTGCAGTTTAAGTCTTTTTGTAGTAGTCGTTGTTCTATTTTTGATAGTGGTTGCTCTGTTAGGTTGACTACGCAGTCAATGGGTGCATTGTCTGGTTGTTGTTTTTTAATATTGACTAGCTTGGTTCTGAGAACTCTCCGTCTTTGTTCTCCATGTCTTCTGCTTGACAATATAACTGCGGTGATCATCATTGACAGGTGTTCCTGGCTAAGGGTTTTCTCTAGTTTTTGTTTTTGGGCATCTATTATTTATCGATATCTGCTGATCCGATAATGTGCCTCTGTAATCATTAACTTGACCATTTGTCTTCCACATTGTTCGGCCAACTTCCATCCCATCGAGCATTTGACTGGTGGTTTGTGTCTGACACTGGTCGGTAGGATTTGATGACGAAGGCACTCATGGACAAAGAACAATTGAAACACCTAACGGAATCTTGTGATCACTTCATCAATTCTGCTATCCAATTTCTGGAGAAGATCAGTAGAATACAAATAGATGACCAATAAATAATGATATCCTTCGACGTCACAGCATTATTTACTTCAATCGGACAGAAACTAGCAAAAGAGACCATACAGCAATTACTCAGCAACGACGAATACATCCCACAACAATCAAAAATGCAACACACAAGTTGGATGGAATGCATGAGCCTATGCCTAACAACGCACTTCCGATTCAATGGCCAAATATATAAACAATTCAAAGGAATACCCATGGGATCACCAATATCAGGTTTGATTGCAGAAGCAGTGATGCAAAGACTCGAAAACATTATCCTACCAAAGATCAAACCCAGAATTTGGATACGTTACGTAGACGACACATTTGTAATAATTAAAAGAAACGAGTTGAATAAAGAACGTCTTCAACGACATCAAATTAACAAGAGAAGAAGAATCCGAGAACAAGATCCCAGTTTCGGGCGTCTTAGTCAAGCGAACAACCACAGGGGAATTAGAAACTCAAGTCTATAGAAAATTAGCTCACACAGACCAAATACTGAATTACAACAGCAACAATCTAAAAACACACAAAAACAATTGTATGCAAACACTATTCAAGAGGGCCAGGACTTATTGCAGCACTCCCACCTTAAGGAAAATTGAAGAAAGATATCTCATGGACGTCTTCCAAAAGAATGGATATCCATGGAATTTCATTAAAATACATATACCCCCAAGCTAACCTATCAAACCAATGGCCCCCAAGGAAAGCACAAAGAAAATCGCCTTACCATATATAAAGGATATCTCAGAAATTACTACAAGACTCTTCAAACCTTTAGGAATTGACGTCGCACACAAACCAACAAAATCACTTCACTCAGCCAGCCGTATACCAATCAAAAGACTCAACAGCGAAAGAAGATAAAACCAACATCATCTACAAAACAAATTGTAACAACTGCGAAAAACACTACATTGGCCAAAGTGGACGTCCCCTTCGTCTTCGCATCCATGAACATAAGCTAGCCGTCAAATGACATGACATCCACTTCTTCATATCACTACAATATAGATAACCACGGACATCAATTCGGCTGGGTCAACGATCAAATATTAGACAGAAGATGCCACTAAGAATGCTAGAGAATTTTTAGAAGCCTGGTATCAATAGGTACATCGAGATAGACAAAATTTACCAACCGATAAGATGAAAACCTCATAGACATAGGGTCAAAGTCCAAGTCAAGGAGACAATCAGTTCCAATACAAGTAGCATGGAGGGTGTGGAAACACACAGAAGCGAGCGATCACGTTCAAAGTCATCAGAGGAGATGACTAATAAACTCGTGGAGAAATCTAAAATCTCACTTCAAATTGAAGTAGGGCTATGAAAGCTTCGCAATTTAACTATGGGGTTCAGAGAACACAACTGCATGAAAATATCTCCATTGTGTCTCTTATCAGTAAACAATACCCAGATATATTGTGGGAGAATCTAAATTAAACAAGAATGATACACATGTGTAGTATGAGTACATGGTGTTTGTATATACTTTTGTAAACAATGGTAAATACTCAGAAACCCTAAAGCCTAATTGTTATCTATGGTTGTTCGTGCCTAATATATTAGACGCAAATAAATGAACTAGGACTGAGACCTATACTAATACACAGAGCGTTAAAGATAAGTTACAAATGATGGCTAAGCCAGTGTATATGTGTGGGTAGAGAGAGAGAGAGATTTAGCTGCTCATGTAGAGTTAATGTAGCGATCAAAACCGATTCATTACTGTCTGAACGTAGGAAACGGATCTCTGCGTTCTACTGTATAGCTGGCAAAACTTCCTTGAGGCATGCCCACCCACGAAAACACAGGGGAACGATGAATAATTTTGCGGTTCTGCTAAACAATAAGAACATCAGAAACTCAAAATCATCTCAACAATGGCGTCAGATAGCTAAACAGTTCAGTCTAAGTACAAAACGAGCACTTAGAATCAATCACAATATTCCCAACAAGGTGGGATCAAAAACTCTATCCACAAGAACCACACGTTAACGTTTCTCGCAGACAGCCCAAGATCAGAAATGACCTTCATTTACTTGGACAATATCGTATCGTACAACACCACCAGGGTATCCACAACCACAAAGAAAAGCATTAAAATTAGGGATTAAACAGATAATATGTAAACGTTAGAATGGTGATATACAGTCTTTAGAAAAAAATAATAATAACTACAAAGTTAATCAAAACGTACAAATATGTATAAATATTGCGATTATATCGTTCAGGAGGGATTCGCCAAACGATTTTTCCGTCACAGTTAGTTATATAGGCAGTACTCAGAGGAATTTATCTCTACACAGTCGTGAATGTGTATCAGTTTGCTTTGGAAAAAAGGAGTAACCAAACCGATAAATAGTGCTATATTATCTCACTTAGTGGATAGTGAATAGAAAAGTCATTTACAGTCGTATATCGAATGCCAAACAATCTACTCACAGGTACTCGATTACGCCTCCCACTCACAGATGAAGTTTTGGGGATCAGTAGGGATAAAGCTAGTCTGTGTACACAAAGCAACATTCATCCTCTCTGATCACCCTGGCCTACCATATGTTCATCAGGAACGTAACTATCACATATTTTAGTGTCTTGTTGTGTCCTCCTTTCTTCTCTTCATGCCAATATTTTTCACCATTTGGATTTACACTAAGCTGATCTTGTCTTTATTATTTGATTACAGTTCTCCTTATGACCATCCATCGAACTTATGCTCATTGTACTTCATTTGTTTGTCAATATTTTTGTACCATTCATATTTCTCTCCCATGAATAAATACAACTCACCTTCCCTCCGAAAAACAAGCAAACTTATATTTCTGTTGATTATATATACATTAGTATATCACTTATTTCATCGTTTATTCACATTTTATCTTACAGTCTTAATGACTTTGAGTGCATTTCAATGATATTCATAACTCACTGACTATTATTTTACCTCATACTTGTACAGTAATACACTTTCTGATATAACTTTGATTCGTGTTGATGGACACTGGAATTATACGTACAGTGCCCGAAGAAGTTACTGAAAATAATTGTTCGTTCACAATGCTTCTTTCATGGGTGATCCTCATTCACCCATTAATGAAAAGAACAAAACAAGTAATACTCAAAGAACAGAATGGCTTCAACAAATCTTTTGTCTTTAGCTGTACAATCGCATTCATATACAATTTTTCATGAAAGAAAGTTGTAACAGATGTGATGAGTTGTCACAAACATAGTTGTTAATACCAATCAATGCATACGAGCAATTTGATAAGGGTATAACAGTTACGAAATAGGATGGACAATTTAACGAATGAGCTGTAATCGGTAGTCACCTTTCCTTTCTTCCAAACTTTCTGCAACAGTGGTGAGTGTATTCGCTAACGTATCTAGATCTGTTTTCAGTAGTCCTGGGGGAAATTCGTCTAGTCCAGCTGCTTCTCAGGCCTTTAGTAGCTTTGTCACTCAAGATTTCTGCTTTTGTTGGGGAACCGGTGTCCATTGGCAGTTCTATGGCTGTTAGTGGTATCTCTGGACGAGTTGAGGATGGTGGCTGATTCAAGAGTCCATTGAAATGATAGGCTCAGCCTTTCTTTTGTTTCTTCTCTTTTTTAATTAGGTTCCCTTGTAATGGTAGAAGACAAAGGAGGTGATTAAAAAATATTTTACTAGGAAAAATAGCATCATATTTATGCATTTTTAATTACATTAAAAGTCGGCTAGGTCATCGGACAATATACTGTTCTAACTGGTTGGCCCAATGTTAGACAGTGGGATGAAAAATGGTCCAATGAGATTATTTCATGGTCACAACGTAAACCAAATGCAAATTTGAGGAACTACCGCTAATAATAACTACAAAGTTAGTTGAAACGTGCAAATAAGTATAAATATTGCGATTATATCGTTCAGGAGGGATTCACCAAACGATTTTTCCGTCAGTTATATATATACCCTTGCAGCCACAGACTTTAAATGCTGATTTCAACTTTCGGCCCCTTCCTATTAATCTGTACTTATATAACACACACCAAACAACTGTCTTTTATTGGTCTCATCTGTGTTGATCTCTTCCCGAATCGAGATCTGGTTTTCTAATTTTTTTTTTTATTTACAGCTTGATTCCACACAGCATTTTTGGTACAAGTATGGAATTTTCAGCATGGATATCGGTAGCCCAAATTTTGCATGCTGACTATAGATATCAGGTGTGCGTCGGCAGGGGATCGAACCTCGGACCATGTGCATGGTCGGCGAGAGTCCTAACCACTGTGCCACCGACGTGATCGTTTGTATTCTTAGCAGCCTTGTAAGCTTCGAACATCGTGAGAAAATGCTATATCCCCATGCTTGTTTTCACTTCCATCGGTAGAAGACACATTGGCTCAATGGCTTCCTGAAGGCTTTTACCAGCCCGTTTCATCTTGTCTCTGCAATTTCAGAGGGGAATAACTTCATTTTATGCATATTTTTTTCCTGTGCTTTGAAGTTAGTGTAGCGATTTGACTAAATTTTCCGGGATAGCCCTTTACTCATCCTCCTCATTTTCCGGCGTTTAGGAAAGTCTAGTAAAATACTGAACTGGTAAACTAGGCGGGGTTAGAAAAGACTAAAATATTGAAATTATTTATTTCATCATTTTTATTTCTCTTGATACACACCAGACAGATTAATCCCATTGAATCTTTTCTAAAATGTCTCTTCTAGTAAATAATAAAGAGGCTGTTTTAGCTCTCCCTCTTTAGAACTTCCGTATTTTTTTTCCAAAAAATATGTTTTTTTTTTGGAATAGAAATTTACCCATTTATTCTTTTATCCCCTTTAGTTCTTTTTGTATTAGTCAAACAGTGAGAATGCCCGATTAGTTGGATGAGTAGGAAGTCATTAGTGAAGCTGTTCAAGTCGTATTTAACGCACACACACACAAACTAACACGCAAAAACAAAGCTCGTGACTGTTGTCTACGGGATTTTTCTTTTTCATTCTATCTTCTGTCTCTACTTAATCCGTATTTTGTTAACGTCATCACTGATAATGAAGCAGTTAGCTCTTAGCGTTTATTTAACCTCTTCCTCCTCTCATAGTAGACAGACTCTTCCTTTACTTTGCCTTCACATATTTATATATCGAATTTATTTCATATATTTGTTTTAAATATAATTTGTAGACAAACATTTGCATAAAGTTGTTTTATTTAAAAATTAAAGTGAGAGGGGATAGAATGAGAAGGTAATGAAACGAACAAGAAAAAGGAATTTTGAGAATTTGAAATGTCTAAATACATTTTTTAGATTTTAAATCTAAGATATTTAGTAGCGCATATCTGCTTTCTTTTAACGAAAACAACGTAATATTCTCCTCCCTTGAATACATAAAATTTGTATGATAGGCAGTTTACCGAGAATTATAGAAAAGTTTCTTCGTCAAATACAAGGGAATGATTCGAATTGAAATATCAAATAAGACCTGTATCTTATGATAAGTGACCTTAGCTATTCGCTGTCAAGTTATCGACCCTGTGGTCTAGTCATCACTGACAAAAATAGTAACAACAAGAGACTGAGATATTGCCCAACCGAATGTCTAATGTAATTTTAATTACTGAAAGGCATATACTGATACCCTCTGAATTAGTGATAGGAGGCTACTCAATACACTTCAGTCATTATTCTATCTGACTAGTCAAGTTCCTTTTTCTTGTAATCCACATTTCGTACAGCTATAATAGAGTAAAAATGTTACTAAACTGAACTGATATCAATTTAATAAAGTTGATATTGGGTAATATAGTCTTAATATTTAAGTAGTGTTGATGAAAAAAATTGAATCAAAATTTAGTTTAATTCAACCACCTTAATACGGATGTTTCGAACTCCGCTAAGACACAACTTCAGATTTTCAACATCAGTCACCAGTCTATATTGTTACACTAGGATTGATTAACCAAGTAAAACTGTCTCATAACAGTTTTAGTAGCGACTAGTGAATGAAATGATAACTTGATCCATGTGTACATAAGGTCTCGAGTTTGAGGAGTTAGCTCACATACTGAGAACATTTACTCAACGTCTATGTTAGAACAGTAGACAAGAGACTTGGTTTTCAGTCAATAGCTTCAAGTGTAAGAAAATAACTTTTTGGAAAATGCCTCCTGAACGATATTGCTACTTATTTAGATAATCCAACTAACTTTCTATTATACTTTATTCTCCTAGACTGTATATCACTGTTCTGGCCTTTGCATATCATCTGTTGACTTAATCCTTATTATTTGTCTTTGTTATTGTCTAACCTTTAGCTCTTATGCTTTTCTTTGTAGTTGTGTAACGATGTTGATAATGTGTTGATTTGCGATGCGATTTTGTTAGAGTGAATGACCTAGGACTGTCTACGGAAATCGTTTGCTGAGTGATTTTTGTGGATTAAGTTTTTGATCCCACATTGTTGGAAATATTCTTCTTGAATCCCAGGTACTTCATACGGTTGATCTTGGTCATGTAATGCTGTTGCATAGTACTTGCTTTGTACTCGAGAATCTACTGAATCTGAATAGTCGCCTAGTAGCATTGTTGAGGTAATGTTGCGCTTATATATATAACTGTTGAATAGTACCGCAAATAACTGTCCTTTTCTGTCATTGGGGTATTTTGTGACTGTGAGCCACTCAAGAAAACTTTGTTCTACTATACAGTAGGATGTAAAGATGGATTTCCTGTGTTCAGACTATAACATGTCGAGTAACTGAGTTAGACATGTTTATTAGAATTGAAGTATGAATTGAAAAAGACATTAAATAATTACTCTTAGCATAAAACAGTTAGTAAGGACCAATCAGATTTATATCAGGTGTTTTGTGGCACAAGTACACGATATTAGGAAATATGGTCGAGCTCCTGTGGATAGATTACTGGGAACACAGTATAATACCGAAAACGCCCGCTTCAGTTTAGTTGTATGACTAACAGCCGAAGCGATATCAGTCAATACTAGAAGTCCTGACCTCTCTACGGAAGAGAATTTCACCCAAAAGCTCTATACAAACATTGACAGTTAACATTTTAAATCCCGATTCCTTTCTTTTCCTTCCGACCTTTGTTTCACAAATAAACTCTTATTTCTTGTTTAGAAAGTCTGTTACCCTTAAGCTTATGTAATGCTTACCAAACTTGTTACTGTATTCACACAATCTTTTCGATTCTATTTTATTGAGATTCCCCATTACCTGATAATTGTTTACTAAACAGTACTTCTATACTCGCACTATATTATCGTTATTAATTTATCATTATTCTATCGTTTTTTTTGTCAACTTATTTAGCGTATCCCATTCGCTTGTTTACTCTTCTGTAGTTGTAAGATCAATTCAATTCCCATCCTTGAATCAAGTCAACCTGTTCCAGATCAGCCTAGCGTTGTTGCAACCCAATTATCCATGCCTAACGTGTCTATCTCCCCTTATTTGATAAACTGTGTGTATGTGTTTTTACCTCGATACGTTTAGTCAGACAGTTGAACTCATGACCCAATCAGAGTATTTTGTGAATTGTTATTTTTGCTGACCCATTTCTTACGTTGTACTATTCTGTCGAGTTTATCTTATTTATTGATCTTCATCTCTATCTTCCTACCTGGTTAAGTAGCCAATTAAATTCTATCTTTGCGCCTATGTTCAGTCTATCTCTTAACCTGCCTTACTTGGGTTCATTCTTCTACTGACTGCTTACCTGAACGGTCGCGTCTGGTTCCGGCTAGTTCGCAATTTTGGTTTTAACGTTATTCCGCTCTGATAGCGGTACCTTGCTTTCTGTTAAGCGTTGTGCTTTGTACTCTTGAAACCGTTAAGGTTTGTTGTATATATAATTATTGATTTGTTTATTAATAGTACCTTAGAAACAGTGGTCGGCTTCTTATTTGTTCTGGACCGGGATAGCCTTTATCTACTCGTGACTTAATTTCAAGCGATATTGCGCTTACAGTAGTATTCGTATCAGCTATCAAACGATTGTCTATCCTCACACCTTGAATCTTGTACTTTTTGTTGATCGTAAATCTGCAAAAATGTGATTTAATCATTTTATGTCGTGTTTTTATTGACTATACATTTTATATAGATGATTTAAACGATAATCAAAACTATCTGATTATCATTATTCTGTCTTGTACTTGTTCCATGAAATACAGTTCCCTATATAATTCGAATTCGCTTTCTACTAGGTATTGTATGCTCGTGCTCCAATGGATTTGGATTTGTAGTCTGAAGAGAAATTTATTGAAACTAAATATGTCAAGTACAATGGCACTGAATGAGAATACACTTGCAATGAATATCCTATCAAGAAGAAATAAAACCAGTGGAGCATTTTATTTCGAAGAAAATTATTTTTACAAGAATTCTATTATTTGAAGATATTATTTATTCTATGGTTAATCTTTTTTGTTGAATTTAGTCTACTTTAATGTTAAATAAGTAGCATAAGACTATTTGAAATGTCTGATCCCAGTAATGCAATAGGTTTGAAATAGTATATTTAATAATTACAATATGAAACAATTGACAGAAGTGTGACTACAGCTTGACAGTTTCGCAGCCCTTATATATAAAAGAATTGTTGCGACTTTCTTCCTGATTTACTTTCTAACTAATGCTCCGATGCTCTGAAAAAAGGAGGCCAACCCTTTTACTTATCTATTAATCATTCTTTCAATTACAGGCGGGCAGCGCAGATAACAATGTTGAAGCCAGTCAGAATTGGAGAAGAAAGATACACCTTTATTAATCTCAAGTCAGTGTGGAGATCTACTGCACTTAGCGTAAAGAACAAGATTATGGTTAAGTAATTCAGTGCTTCAGAGACTTAGTGCGCACGCCACAAAAGACACTTCACGCAGATAACTACAGATTTTGATCGACAACTGTCTTCGGCTGATACTGGAAACCGGATAATTGGTGAGGAAGGATAAACAGTGGGGAACTCTGTCAGCGAAACAACCAAGAGCCTTCCCCCTCCCCCCCAAATGTGCAGAAGACAACAGAGACAGGGCCCAAGGGAGTAGTAATAGTAAGGTAATCATGCATCCTTAATGCAGTATGTGTAATTAACAGCCTGATAAATGAGAGATTCTCTTCCCGGTAGACGAGTTCTTAAAAATGCTTATTTATTTACAAACTTTGATAATCATGTATCACAGTCACTTCAGATAGCTTGTTTGTAAAGCACAATGAACAGCTAAGATAGTAACAGTTATAAGGATCTTTAGAACTACAGTTGTGAACATTCAATAACATATCAAAAGACTGATTTTTAAATGTCTCAAGGTAATTTGCATTGCCTGTAGTTCAACTTTCACAGCACCAAATAAACTTATGATTATATTATTATTCCCTTGAGCTAGGAATGGAAGCTAGGGTTTCAGCAACATCGTTCTCTGCAGTCTTTCTCGTCTGACTCTAACAACTGCCCAAGAGCTTTCATTTTCTCCTCTTCACCCAATCTCCTGCATGTCACCCTCGAAACCGCCTGTCTCTTCATAGAGTATCCAATCAGTCTCTGTTGTTCCCCGCATAATTTTGGGGGAATAGGTCCTTGGTTGATTCGCTGACAGAGTTCCCCGTTGTTTTTACTTCCTGGCCAATTATGCGGTTTCCAGTATCAGCCAAAGACGGTTGTTGATTAAAATTTGTAGTTGTCTTGTAGAACCCATATACCGACTGTAAACATGCTTTTTAATCTTATTTGTACATCAGTATTATACGTGTACACAGACCGATCTTATATGTACTTCGTAAACATTTGTCAGTTTACTGTTAACATTACCTTGACACAATTTTAAAATTTGAGTACGGCTATAATACATGATCGTACTCTTCGCAAGTGCGTCGAGTAGCCACGACGTCTATGCACATTAGTAAACGTGAAGAAGTACTAGGAAATACGTGTACGCTGATTTAGTCAAATAGCGCACGCGATAGTCTGCGGGAAGTGTCTTTTGTGACGTGCGCGCCAAGTCTCTGAGCATTTAAAATGAAATAGGCTAATGCTGCAGCAGTCTTATCTTCACGTAAACAAATATTACCAGATATTCCAATATTCTGTATACTTTATTCGCGTATATCACACAAACCAGTTTGGTCCAAATACGATGAGTCTTGGGCTACCAACCAAATCACTGTAATGCTACGTGAGACTACCACTGTAACGACAGGAGACAAGGGCCAGGCAACAGATTATTCTGTACTGCTTGTGACCGGTGCTTGCAAAGTTATCTATACATCTGCGAATCGTATTTGCACCCGCTAAGTCTACTGTGATTGGTTGCTGAGTTCGTCAACGTTAGGCTTTGTTCTTGTTTTTTCTCATGACCCCGATTCGGGACGTAAACATTAACATAAACTGTTGCTTACAATTTTGGCTTGAAGATAGCTCTCACCACACTACTACTACACAGGAAAGACATGTATAATTCCATCTATTGAAAACTAAATCATTTCTACGTACGTGTTATTCACACACTGAGAAATAACAATGACTCATCGAAATCAAATAAGCGGTCTTTTGAACATGTCGTATGATAAAAAGTAGCTAAAAGAATTATATTATGTTAAGGCAACATAAAATAAGTTATTGGTCCAAAGTTCTTTAAAATACATACATGGAGTCAGGGCAAATTTACAGGTGAAGTTAATGAATAATGATGGTCAAAACAAGCAGTCGACTCACTCAGGTCCGTGTCCCACCCCACTTACTTCAGTAACACAGTAGTATCACCATTTCTCACGATGATAGTAAGTGTGACTCAAAACTTAGATCAGTGCTTTTGATTCTTCTTGCTGCCCTAACTTATTTACTGTGTACTGGATGCTCCAGTTTCTGGTTTTCACTCTTTCTCCTATCATTTAAATTACTTTTATTGTGTAATAGTTTCATGGAATACACTACGAATATCCAGTTGGTTTTAATTGATTTCCTGTTGTATATACCAAGGATTGTAAAAAATATGAAAACGACTACTTTTTCTACACCCACAGCATAAGATTTCAGCAGTCAAAGAAATTATCTACGTCTTCAATATTTTCTCTCTTGTCAATCAGGTCATTAGAGAATTTCACCTTATAGTGGATAAAGAGCAAGTCCTGGCTAATTTTATTCAGTGCAACAATAGTTCACTCGAGTAACTGTGCAGAAATCAGCAGCTAGCTGAGATTAATTCGCTAATTTAGCTACACTTGTAATAGGTGTGACTGTCAGTGAAACATGCATATAGAGATTAGATCATCTCCATGTGGCTAGTGATAAAAAATGACTATCTGATTTTCAAAAAAATTAAAATTGTAACACACCACAGTTTCAGAGCTCATTTAGCACACAGTCTGTAGTATATTAATCGCAAAAGATGTTTGGCTCGTGTATTGAATCAATGAAAGCCAGTCCATGAATCCTAACTTCTACCAATTCGTAATTTTAGCGCAGCCACCAACCAATGTCATCGGCGAGTATTTGTCCTCACTCCCCACCGGATGGACCTCAATGGTCACGACTTCTCACTAGAACTCCAGGTAACTTCGTCCTGTAGCCAGTCAACGGCGTGCATCAGATTAATTTTCAAAAGTTAGTTTGTCAAGATCAAATGCCTACAAACTAACACTCTTGACAATTTATTTTATTAGCAGTAAAATAATACACAGAGAAACATTATTATTTTCTAAATTGTATATTTTTACGTTACTGTAGATATGTAAAATAAAATCTATTAACACATACGGATATAAGATAATGTAGATATATTTACAACTGGAAAAGGTCAACTGAACAATAAGTCAAAACATTACATTAAATTCACTTAATAATTACAAACTGTTCACCGTTGACACTAATTTCTTCGACTATAGTATCACCATTTTCATCATCAACTTCAACAACCTCCATGAGATCCGGATCTAGCAAACTGTTTCCATCAGCTGTTGAACTACCACTACACCCGTCAGCCGAGGTAGCACGAAGACTACCACCAATCCCCATGTGTGATGAACAATGTTTATGCTGATTACTGGTATGTTGAGTTAACACCTCCATAGAATGAATCAGTGGGCCTAAACAACTAGCTATTCCATCCTCTATAAGATGAGCTTGAATTAAAGCAACTATTAAACCTGGTGTAATAAATGCAGGAGTTCGTGGAAGTGGATTCAACATAAACATTAATGGAGGTTGATCGTTACTATTATTATTATTGATAATTTCAGGGTATATATCGCTTAGAGCTTTACGCTGTTTAATATAATAGAATCCCAAACGAAGACGTAGATTTCGACGAATATCCGACAAGAGGATAGCCAACTCCCGAGGTGTAAGACAATGCATCAAACGATCCAAAGGAGCTGGTGGTAATGAAAACACCGTTGTTGACGAAGTTACCATAGCATCAGAGAGTTTTGTATTCTTCCGTTCTCCTTCTACGTCTTTTTCTCCTCCTTTTTCTTGTAACTGTTGTTTTTCAAGACAATCTTGTGCATAACATACTTCCATTATAGCTAATAATATTTTACATGTGAATTTAAATACAGCTGAATTGGTATCTACTCTACGATAAGCGTAATCAACAGCTATCTGTAAATAATAATAACACGACAATTAGCGATAAAAAAGAAACAGATTAAAAGAAAGTATTGATGGCTAGACTATTCACTGATATTTTGAGGGACGACTGAAGGTGAAATGAGAACCCCAGGTGCGTTCGGATTCGAAGCAGCAGACTCAGAATTATGGACTAAGTTTAGTTATCACTCATTAGATTTCGAAGTGAAAAGAAAGATGAGGTTACCTATTGGTATTTTACAAACACACAGTAAACGCAATACGGCATATGACGGACAGCATTGCTAAGTCTATATGTAGAATAGACCACGGAAAATTTGGCTCCAACAATACAATGGAATATAAAATAAAGACTCTGAAAGATATTTTACCCAAAAATGGACATTCTAAGAGGTTTATCGATAAATATTCTAAAGAAATAAAAGCCACTACAACTATCCAAACCGTCTTAAAGAAGTCTGTATATTTCAATGTGCCATTTAAATGAGATGATCTAAAAGAAGTAGCTAAACGAAGAGTAGTTAAAGCTATCGGAAGAACTTATTATACTGCGAAACTTGTCTTCCTTAACACCACCAAGTGGGTGTTTCAACAATCTCGGAATGATCAGTTGCTAATCCTCGAAACTTTAAACTGTGTACATCAACTTGGGTGTGTTTGTGGAAGCAAATACATAGGTCGTACAGAAAGGCGATTGTCAACACGCATGATGGAGCATTTGCCCAAGTGGTTGAAAACGGCTGAAGTCAAGGTACCAAACAGTTCAATAACAAAAAATTTTATAGACTACGGACATGATATTGACGCTTTCAAGTTAATCACTGTTGTCAACAGACAAACAAACAGGAAGATGATTGAAGCTGCGTAGGCTTACACAATTCTAAAATAAGCAATAAAGGTTAATAAAGCAGGATTTAATGATGGATTCATCAAATTTCGGTAGAACTCGTCAGCTGAATACTCTACATACACGGATATATATACTTTTGAAATTACACTGGGAGATATAAGACTGATAAGTAAACAAACTACATTGAATTAGTCATGCAGAAAGACAGGTGTGAATGTTTTCCAGGTCATGTTCAAATAGATAAGGGGAGAGAGTATGAGAGATCAAAATCAAGATAAATTGCATTACGCTTCAATTACATCGCCTATATAAACAATCAGACATTAGAGAATATAACAAGAATGACAAACTGAGTAATATCTATAGTAATAGTTATAATAACAATAATAATAACAGTGTTGAAGTGAGTTAAGATAATGCTGAAGGATAGTTTTAATAAATCAAGAATAATAATAATAACAATAATAATAGGTAGAATAATAAGCAATATTAATAAGTAATAGGTAACAATAATAATAACAAATCCCGCTCTATTAATCTTTATTGCCTGTTTTAAATTCGTATCGGGAAATAAGCACTTCTAAGCACTGTTAGGTGGTTGGAAGCAGTTGGTAAGAGACCTTAGAGAAAGGTTTCGCAGTCGTTGGCACTCGTCAGCAAGCCGTATCTGTAACCTCAAAGAAACTGACATCCTGACAGAAATCCGAACTAGAGTTTCACACTTGATTGATAGATGGAATTCAGTCGGTAACTAGGTGAAGAGCTAGAAAAAAGACTTAAGATACACCCTAGTGACTAATACAGCATTGTATTACTTCAAATGTACTAATCATATTCCAAAGTTTTAGTTAGAACATATGAGGCACAGTCCATTCCTTTTAGGACAAGTTATTTGGATATATTTGGATTTCATTAACTTATGTTGCTTACGACAAGATTCGAAAACAGCATCCATCACTTTAACTGTTAAAAAGTTATCGATCACGCTAGCCATCAAACACCTCTGAATAATGTCAAATTAAAGCTTCTATGCGGTTCAGAGACTTGGCGTACATATCACGAAAAGTATCTCCAACAGCTATCTTCGTTCAATGACTCTGAAGATCGAATGGCCAGGAAAGATCAGCAAACAGGAACTTAAGCAACAAATCAACCAAGAACGAACCTATCACCTAACAAATATTCAGGAGGATATAGAGGTGGATGGACTGGATATACGCTTAGATCAATATTCAATGACATCAAGTGCCATGTCCTCTAGTGTGATACGAATTGGGAACGACGAGTTGCGTATAGATCCATAGGTAACATCAGGGAGGTTGTGTGCAGAGGAGGAAATGGAATTTTATCAGCAATCATGGAGGAAAATGAAATACACAGAAGAAAACACAGTTTAACGGGGATGTGTTGTTGAGGCTCTATTTTCCAATATGTAGCCAAAAGAATAATAATATTATATAATACGTGACTTTTTATTTTTGTATTGTTGTTGCTGATTCTACTGGTTAGAATTCCCCAATATCTTTTAGCAGATAGGGTCCATGATTCAGTGAGATTCACAGACATCCAACTAGCATATTCTCCTCATCAAGACAAAGTACAGTGTCTATGCAAAAAGCCTGTTCTGTTACGTGTAAATTGACTCTTCAGTTCGATCTCTAGTGCGTACATGGGTGCATGCTATTGTTGAATAGTTCAATGTAAAACACAGCACCTTGTTTTTCTATAATTATATTGTAACAACAGAGGCCAACACACGGAAGCCAAGGTACATTTTCATTGATCGAACCGCTGTTTATATGCATACAGTTTATATTCTTTAACCAATTACTGAGCGTGTGATTTCGGTTTACGTCAAACGACATGAAATAGAATGTTTAAGCCTACATAGTATTCTTTTGCTGATGCAGTATATAAATGTGGGAAAAGTATTGTCTCTCACATCAAATAGAATGTTCAAATAGATAAATCGTATTCCGTTGCTAATGCCATATTGAACTGTGAGAATATGTGAGAATAATATGCCGTTGGGACACATTGTTTGTATCACACCACCACAAAATAACGATTGTCAGTTCGTGGCAAAATTCGCCATAACCTCAAAATATTTATAAAAAAATATAACCTACTGTCCTCACTGATTTTAACAGAAGTTTCAAAAAAGAAAACTGCATCATAAAATCAAATAAATTACCGCCACAACAAACGACAGCATGTAAGCTGACGGTTTAGTGGTAGAATGCTCATAAGTCACACACGTGGCCCACGTTCGATTTCTGCCTGACAAACTATTAAACGTCACCTAACAGCAGCCAGTAACAAGCGCGCAAAGTTTGGGCGTGAGACTATCGAACACTCCATCCCATGGAAATAGCACCACTGCTATCAAAACTTTACCTGAAGTTCTATTGTTCCACTCGCAAAGCACAAAGGAATGACAGGGAAGGAGGAAAGCAAAACGAAAAAACCACATACCTTACGAGCATGCGTTTTACACGCTTTATTTGCACCGCATACAGGAAAAGATTGTTCCACATAACTAATATCATCTACTTGTATTAAAGTGTTTATAGCCTGCTGTATTGATATTCTTGGTGCAACTGGTGAAGCCCATACAGCTTCTAAACCCATTAAAATACCCAATAGGATTTTAGGAGACGAGAGAAATGGTAGAGGATCCAGAAAGTGTAAAACTGAAATTTAGAAGAATGAAAATACACATACTTTTTAAATGTTGACTATAAAATATGAACTAAAATCAATATATTATGGTCACATAGGAATATAACATACAGGTGGAGTGGGATTAATCAGTCAGAGAGAGACACACACATGCACATACTCATGGATAGATAGATAGATAGGCACGTTAAACTAGGTAGGACTCGGTATAAAATCATATCAGGTCCAAGTAATAAACAAGTAATAAATAATACAACATTCAGGAAGAAATTGACGAATGGTGACTAATAACAGGGTGTCCCTTCATCATCATATAAGTATCCTCATTGAATATTACGTAAATCAAATGAAACCACTGAAGACACTGATACACACTCACTTGACGGATTACAATATTGGAAACACACTTCAGTTTTACATGTTGAAAGGATAACACAGAGAACATTTCAAATCCAAAAATATTGAGGAAGGTAAGCACTACATATTGCAGCTCAAATCATCAATTTATATGCCACAAACTAGTTTCAAGATTTGTAAAGAGCACATGAAGATTGAAGTCAGTAAGACGGATAACAACTCAATAGTATTGAATCGGTAAAGGAGTAAAATAAAGAATTAGGCATGTCAGACGATTGGAGGTAATTGGCAGGAAGCCCTAAGCCTAGTTCTTGTGTTTATAGGAGTATTTGCTACACTGAAGGAAATGATGTCCCTTCAAAGATTCAAAATATGTAAAAGACGTTATAACTAAGTTATTCAAGATACAATTGAACTTCTGTAGGACTAAAGTGGATATGGCAACTGATTAAAAGAGAGAGTAGCCAGTGTCATAAATCAGACCCATACAACTGAAAGAGTTTTATTAGTCAAATACACAGGGTGAAGTACGCGGAGTCAATTAGATTATCGGGGCCCAAAACACAAGCAAAAAGGAGGGAGAGGCTGATAACTGGAGCAAAACTTATCAAATTAAATGAGAATCGGTAGAATAGGAATGATTGAACAACCGCGGAATTCTACCAACCCCAAGGCTAAGAGGAAGGAAGAAATAGGTAAATAAAAACCAAGTTGCTTAGCTATAATTAGTTATATGATTTGTGTTCGGAACGTCGTTAGCCAGTAAGTTATACTGCATATATCTACTAAACAAACTAACTTGGAATTATACAATCAAGTAACGAAAATGTGTATAGATAGATGAAATCAAATTAGAATACGGTTACTTTCTAAATAAAGATCAATTTATTGCAGTTTATACCTAACCTATGATACCTTCCAAGTTTTTAACTTAACATAAAAAATTTCTTATATTTAGTCAGCATCGTTGCACTCATTGAGCTGCATGGTTTAATTACTAAACTTCAGATAGATATCTGAAGGAAATCTTTAGAGATTAGTTTCAAAATCAATAAATGAGATTTCCCAATTCTCCACGAATCTTCAGTAATGCCTATGCAAACACGAACTTAACTGTAGAAGTTAAATCTGACTGGATGTTTCATTTCCTTGAGGTTCAATTGCGAAGAAATGTCGATAACTCCCTGGGGTGATTTATACACAAAAGACCTCCATGAAATGGGCGGTTTATCCTTCTTCAAAGTTCTGTCTCTCTTAGCAGAAAGAGGAATCTCATCTTGTCTGTCACCTGAAGGATCCAAAATTATGCACAGAGGGATCTGTTTACGAAAACCTGTAAAATATTTGAAGAATCTTGGTAGAAAATGGTTTCCTACCCAGATTTATAGACAAGAACCTGAGGCTAAAGAAAGCTGCTGAACAGTTCCAGGTCACCCCTAGAAAGATTCTACTGCTGGATGTCAAATTTAAAAGTGATATTGAAAGAGAACTTCCCCGAAAACAGTTTTCAAGATCTCTCTCAGTGAAATACTTCACAACCAGCCTTACTAGTAATATTTTCTTACAAGAAACTATTCGATCAGCACGTGAAAGACAAGCTGTCATACTAGGCAGTATCAATATGCATACACCGGTTCACTTGCTCTTGTGGAGCTGAAAACATTAGGCACCGTACTGTAAAGCACACTCAGGAACACTATCGAGTAACAGTAATATATATAGTGGACCGAGGAAATTCACCTTCATTTGTAAAATCCTTTAAAGTACTATAGAAGGTTCAATGAAACATTTTAAGGGATGTGCGACCAAGATACCTGGGCATAGCTGAAGCATTCGAGATCTGAAAATTCAAGCCGACAGTACGTCCAACCTTTGTCTTTGTCATAAACATCATAAACAGTCAGTTTTCTCAGTAGTTAGTATTGGTTTGAGTTTTCAGTTTAACTTCTTGTTTATTATGTTCTCTACCCCTATTTGTATTACATAATTTTCATCTTGTTTTCCGTTATAATTTAACCCTCAATCGGGAAACACTTCTTGAACTTTCTCACTCCTTTGTTATTAACTCACAGATGTACGATCTAACTGTTGACTCTGTCTAAAAGAAGATTTTCTTTGCTGCAATCGTCCTTATGCTTTTCGAATGAATAATCGTCTTTCCAGAAAACCTTGTCTGTAATTCATTGTCACCAAAGATTACCTTCTGACCATGTGACTTGGTCTTGATTACTTAGTAAATCTGATTTATATCAACGTGTTTGTTAATTACAGATTATTCAGAGTAACAGATTTCCAAGAATTCTCTGAAGTTCCTTCCGTTTAAGATTTCCTCTTTTCGTCAGTCCATATTTGTTCACATATGAAGAAATGAACAGCATGTCTTATAACTGTTAGCTCATGTTAGTCGATGAGAAGACTTAATAAGCTTAGACTGAAGGCTTAACACTGAATTATACTACAGGTTATTAAAAGACAAAGAAAAGTATGTCTCTACTCACTCGATGATGTTTCACAAAAATACAATGCATATAAAGGTAATGGATGACACAGTGGGGGTAATCCATAGCATTTTAAGCGTAGCTTCTCTAAAATAATTGATATTTCTAAAATTCCTTGTGATGATAATTGAATCATTGAATGTTGGGGATCATCTAACTGACTGCCAGCGTCACGCCCACTGTCAGACATAAGTTGTTTAGCTTCGGGACAGAACCAATATAGTAAGTTAACTACACGCTCTAAACCAACACCACTCGGTGGTAGGACTAAATTTAATGATGGAAATGGTAAACTTATTATTGATGTTTGGGGGAGATGGATGCCACTAGTCTGCATGACAACATCTTCTAATCCCGAGATTAAATCGCGACGCTGACCGTCATCAGAGGCGGGTACAAGAAAAGAATTATTGTTGACTTGTTGTTGAGGGGTTAAGACAACCACCGACTCCGAATGACGCATATTAAAAAGGTAATCACCATCCATAATAGTGAATCGGATAAGATTTAACCAATGCAATTCAACTGGTTGCCAATCTGTAAAGAAAAGGCGGGGAAAGAAAAGATGATAACATTACTCTCCGGGCAAAAAATACACAGAATTGTTGAAAACATATTAAATAACAGCTTTAACACATCACTTTCTGCTTAGCTTCTATTAACAAAACAACGTCAACTAGCGAAGCACCGAGAACCACAAACCGCTGGACATCTGTTTCGTCCAACTTCAGCAGCACACCCACAAGTACACCCAGAATCGAACCCGAAACCCTCAGATTACAAGGCAAACCCGTTGATAATCCAGTTATTAGGATGAATTCTAATGATCCATGAGTTCTAATCTCTTTTAGTTCGTGATATATAGTACGACCACCAGCTAGTGCCTGGTTTTACACGCGACTTGATGGATTCCACCGCTAACAACTTCTCATTTAAACTATATGAATGAAATCCACACAGTAGTCAGTTACTGATGACTAGTGGATCATTCTGCAACTGTTGGGTTGTGGGGAATTGATCGGTTTCTGGGCAAATTTGATCGCAACACCACAGGGTCATGAGAGAATACCAGGACCAAACAAATAACCTGTACTCCCTGGTTCTCAACATCCCACTAAGTGATGTCAGTTCGTGATAAAAACTAACCGGGAATCATTCTGTCTGCTGTGATTTATTTTCATCTTCTAGCACACCTCACCTAGATTACTAGCTCGCTAGTTTTCTTGCCGGTCCCAAACCCGGATAAAGAGGGAGGGTTGGGGCGTGGTGCTAGCAAATCCACCCCCGTAAAACTCAACCAAATCGCTACAGAAACTTCAACGAATAAATATATTAAAAATTCTAAAAATATAAGCAATAACCTTTGTTCGCTGGAATCGGGGAAGTGACATGACGCAGGCTGGTGAAAGCCTTCGGGAAGCTAGTCGGCCGATGGGCGTTCTTTCGATGAAAGCAAAAGTAAGGATGGGTACCTGGAATGAGAAGGTATAGGATAGAAGTGTTGGGAATCTGAAAAAGCAGATGGAACGGAACTGGAAGGTGCCAACTACCTACTGGAGAGACAGTAATCTTTTCCGGCCACCTAGAGGACAACCATGAGCACACCGAGGGAGTGGCCATCATGATGTCACCAACAGCAACCAAAGCTCTCATGCAGTGGGAACCAATCTCCTCCAGGATAATGACAGCCAGGTTCAACTCAAAAGGAAGGAAAGTTACAGTCATTCAATGCTATGCGCCTACAAACGTCTCAGAACAAGAGAAGAAGGGGGCTTTCTACAGACAACTACAAACAGTAATGGACAACGTCCCAAATGGCGATATCAAAATCCTGATGGGCGACATGAATGCGAAGCTGGGAGGAGACAACACAGGAAGAGAACTCACCATGGGTCGTGAGGCCATTGGTGAACTCTTCTCAGACTTCTGCGCCTTCAATGATTTGGTGATTGGTGGCAGCGTTTTCAAACACAAAGATATACACGAGGCGACAGGGATTTCACCAGATGGAAACACCAAAAACCAAATAGACTTCATCTCAATTTGAAGAAAGTGGAGACGGAGCCTACTGGACACAAGGTCGAGGAGAGAAGCAGATGTGGTTTCAGACCACTATCTAGTAGAAGGGACTTTCAAAGTGAAGCTAAAAGCCTCGAGGATAGCTGGAGATAGACCACAATGCAAGTTCAACACTCAAAAACTGAAGGACACAACCACAAAGGACACTTTCACTGCAACTGTCAGAGCAAAGCAGAAAACACTACGCGACATCACAGAGGAATCATGCGTGGAAGAACATTGGAACTCTCTGAAGGCGATTCTCAACGAAACGTGTTCAACGGTTCTAGGAAGAAAGAAGAGACAAGACAAGGAGTGGCTCTCAACGGACACTTGGAAATTAATAGAAGAGAGGGGAATGGTGAAAGAGAAAATGATTAAATGCAAGGAAGGGCAGGAGAAGGAGACGCTGAGCTCAACTTACAAAGCACTGGACAAAGAAGTGAAGAAGAGTGCTAGGAAGGACAAAAGACGATACTACGACAACCTCGCCACTGAAGCTGAGAAGGCAGCAGGCAAAAGGGACCTGAGGACATTATATCGGATAACCAAGTCTCTATCCGGGAAGAGATCAACACAAGCGAAACCTATAAAAGACAGCCAAGGGAACCCAATTACCAAGGAAGAAAAACAGATTAAACAATGGGCGGATCACTTCAAAGGACTCTTGAACCGACCACCACATGCAACCCGTCCAGAAATACCAACAACAGCACGTACACAACTGCAAGTTGATACCAATCCTCCAACGAGAGCAGAAGTCTTGAATGCAATCAAACTTCTGAAAGCTAGGAAAGCAGCCGGACCAGATCGAATACACCCTGAAGCACTGAAAGCAGACCCAGAGACTACAGCAGACATGCTGACTCCATTATTGCAAAAGGTCTGGAAGGAGGAAAAGGTGCCTACTGACTGGAGGAAAGGTTACCTCGTGAAACTACCAAGGAAGGGCGACTTACGCCTCACTCTGCAAGAACTGGCGAGGAATCATGCTCCTATCGACGCCAAGTAAAATTCTGAGTCGCATCATCCTGGAGAGAATAAAGAACGCACAGAACTCCGACCAGAACAAGCTGGATTCAGGAAAGGCAAATCATGTACTGACCAAATTGCGACTCTACGCATCATCATCACAGAACAAAGCATGGAATGGCAATCAAACCTCTACCTCAACTTTATAGACTTTCAGAAGGCCTTCGACAGCATTGACCGCGAAGTAATTTGGAGACTACTCGAGTACTACGGCGTACCCCAAATATTCATCAAGCTTATTCAACAGCTGTACGACAACGGCACCTGCCAAGTGATCCACAACGGAAGACTCAGCGAGGCGTTTGGAGTAAACACAGGAGTCAGACAAGGGTACTTATTATCACCAATGATGTTCCTAATTGTGGTGGACTGGATTATGCGTCAGACAGTGGGAAACCAGCAGTGGACAGTGATATCCTGGACTGACGTGAAGAACCTAGAAGACCTGGATTTCGCGAATGGATAATTTGTGTTTGATATCACGCAACATCGAAGAATTTCAAGCGAAAACCAACAAACTGGTCGAAGAAGCAGCCGGCGAAGATAGGACTCCAGGTGAACATAGACAAGACGGAGGTAATGAAAATAACCAACCAACAACAACAACAGCAGAAACATCCTCCGCCAATCACCATCAACGGGAGGGATTTGAAAGAGGTTACTTCATTCACTTATCTAGGGAGCATTGTCTCAACTACAGGAAGTCAGAACGGACGAGGATGTCAAATTGAGGGAGAATCGGAAAGGCGAGAAACACTTTCATCAACCTGAAACCAATCTGGAAACCTTCGTCACTCAGCCAGCATCAACAACAAAATTCGGTCGGATTTTCAATACAAACGTCAAGTCAGTCAGTTCTTCTATACGGATCAGAAACTTGGCGGGCGGGTCACAAAGAATATTTCCAACAGCCTGTTGCAGACCTTTATTAATAACTGTCTCCGCTCTATACTGAAGATCAGATGGCCGGGCCGGAAAGAATCACCATCAAGAAACTATGGGAACAAACAAAACAAGAACCAATCGCCCAACAAATATGCGGGAGAAAGTGGAGATGGATCAGACACTCGCTGAGGAGACCGCGTCAGGCCATCGCTCGAGTGGAACCAGGCCGAAAGGAAAGTGGCGAGTGGGACGTTCAAGGGTGACATGGAGGAGATCGTGTGAAGAGGAGTTGAAAGAGTATGGACTAACTAACATGGATGCAGGTGAAAAGTACAGCAGAAGACAGAAGTGGCAAGTGGAGATGTGCAGTTGAAGCCCTATGCTCCACTAGGAACCCAAGGGAGCAATAATAATAATAATAGCAACCCCACCCCATAAAAACAACACCAACGCTACTGAAACTTTAGGATTCAAGCTTAAAGTCTTATGTTTCACTCAGAGGAAAAGAAATGAATCAGGTCTGCGAACTTTCATATCATGTTGATTGACTCTTTTAAATTATGGCATTATTATTCCAAATGATGCATACAAAATGGTGATTGTACAGCTGTTGATAGTGAGATCACCAAAATGATATATATATATATATATATATATATATATATATATCTTTGCTGAACTTCATGTTTACTGCCTAAACTTGAAATCAATCAAATGCCTGTGACACCAACACTTCAAAAAGATAACTTCCTATTTCTTAAGGTTGTATCATCTTAACACCAAAATATAACTGGACACTGGGTGCAATAATACACCGTATAAGATACATAAAATACACAGTAGATTTATATTCAGACATTTCAGACAAACCTCGAGACTTGCGTTAAACATGTGCTTAAGCTATTTAAATACATAAACCTATATACGAAACCTACTATTTGGATACATTAATTCTAATAATAAAGAAATGGCAGAAAGTATCAGATATATTTCTTTACAACAGTATTCAGAATCGTATCATTGCTTAAACAAAACGATGTCTTGTACCCAAGCGCATTATTAT
Organism: Trichobilharzia regenti; assembly: GCA_944472135.2. Classification (NCBI taxonomy): domain Eukaryota; kingdom Metazoa; phylum Platyhelminthes; class Trematoda; order Strigeidida; family Schistosomatidae; genus Trichobilharzia; species Trichobilharzia regenti. The sequence goes on from OX235266.1 coordinate 31,872,165, forward strand.
TCATTCTGAACGGAATTATTAATATTGTTCAACTTTTATTTATTGTTGCCATAATTACCAACCGTAACAGATCAAAACTTGCAGAAATCCTTTTCCAAGTAAATTAGTAAATGAACCCAAATAGTTTAATATTACCTACTAACTGGGAAAAGTCCCAAATCCGGTAATAAAATGTTATATTTGGTGAGAACTTAATCAATCGGTACCACGCTATCAAGCTAATGTATGAGGGCTAATGATACTTAACAGTTTTCCCAGACTGAATGACGTAGATGAAACGAGATTGGATGGCAGTGAGGCATGGTCATTGAAAGCGAAAGACCTGATGATGAGGTTAGCTGTCTTTGTTCACAGATGCTTGTGTTCTATTTACTGGGTCAAGTGGTATAATACGGTGAGCGACATTGAGGTAGTGTAGTGTTAGGTAAGGAGGGAAAGTCAATCAATGAGGTTGTGAAATTACATCGACTGCAATAGCTAGGACGGGTTTTGGGCATGACAAACCATCGCCTTCCTCATCGAGAAATGTTAACTGACACAGGATTAGGTTGGAAAAGAGTTAGGGGTGGTCAAAGCAAAATGTGCCGTCAATTCATGAGGTCCTTAATAGCCGGTTTGGGCCACGTGGTAGAGGTGTAGACTGTCTGGTTAGGATATTTAGTATGCTAAGAATAGATGGCTGGAGTCTATTGGTGATATGGGTCAAAATAGTTGTAAGTGATGCAGATGCATTTTTGTAATCTTTCACATCCATTAAGCTCTCATATTCTTTCATGTTACTATTCTGTCTCGTACATTTCTGACTGTTACAGTCCTTTACAATCTGTTTTCTTTACCTGTATGTGCATATGGCAAGTTGAACTACTGCATTTTTCAGCAAAGACAAGTCAGCACACATCAGATGTCAATTAAGTGCACAAACCAATGAGTCACGTCCCTGTTTATAAAAAATACACTTGTGAACAAACAAATACTATAACTACAACAGAAATGTAAAAAGAAACAAACAATTATTCCACATACTAATTCCATTGATTTTTGGTTTCTTTATCATATTTAGCATAGGATGAAAATCAAGACCACGTGGACCATCACCGAGAGTGCCCTTCATGTTTATTGGTATAACACCATTACTGATTGTTATTTCAGTGTTTTTGTTCATTCGAGGCTTTAATTGACCACGAATTAAACTGTCATCAAATGTTTGATCAGTTTTCTTTGGTGGATTATTCAATAACAAAAGATTATTGTGCAATTTTGACGGGATATCAGTAGACGATGGTGCATTACTGAAAAGACTTGAAGGGAGGTATGAAATGTTGAATAAATCATGATTGTCTGTTATTGTGGGTATAACAGCTTTAAATAGGTCGTCTAGATTAGATTCTGTGTAATCAGACTGATAACAAGGAAAGAAAAAAAAATCAAAAATCACAAAATATAAGCATGAACACGAGAGAATGGAAAAGAGTACAAACAACCCGATCAATAGCTGCTACCTTGACGTGGTGGTTGGGCTTCCATATTTCAATGACTCAACAAGCTACACTGGCTGGAACTAATGTTGCTGCAGGTCTTACAATGCCAGGAAGATTGTTAGGATAGCGATTAGACTAAAAACAGTTACCAGTACAGTGGAGAATAGGGATGTGACAGCAATGAGGTATTTCCCTGAGATGACCAGCATGCCAACTATGCTGTCTCTCTACTCTGGAGAGAGAGGGGGGGGTTAGAAAAGGTCGACCCCAAAAATTGTACATCCCGACTTACCCCACGGTGGTCCGTAACCGGCGGTCTGTCTGGATTCAACATAGAACTTGGCACCGAAGTGCAGCAGTTCGAGTTGCCACGTTCCAAATAGCACACAGAAGTAGACAAGAAGATGAGTGAAGAGAATCAATACAGTCTGACAAGTATAAGAGTGAAACAGAATGGGTAATGGTAGAAAGGAATATGAAAGATTACAGAGACTGAATACATCTGCGCTGTCATTGACAACGATTTTGAGCCATGTCACCTATTGTCTCCAGCCATTGATTCCTAGAGTCCCGAGGGCCCCAACCCGGAAGTCTGCATCTCCCTACCTGACTCAGTTTAACTGTCAAGGATTTCATGGATTGATGAGGCCATGTTTTTGTTTGGCCACCACTGGCTCTTTTCCAACCTGAACCTATATCAGCTAGTAATGCCCGTCGGGGGAGGCGACGGTTAGGCATGCACAGCACGTGACCTAGCCATCTTAGTCTATGTAACTTTATAGCCTCGTCGATTGATTTTCCCTCTTTGCCCAACACTCTACGCCTAACGTCAACATTACTTACCTCTTTAAACCACCTAACGTGAGACAGAGATCGCAGACATCTATGATCGAAAGCAGTCAACCTTTTCATGTCTTCAACGCGTATTGGCCATGTTTCAGAGCCATAGAGAAGGACGGAGCGAACTGATGAGCAGTACACACGTCCCTTGGTTGATAACCGGATGTCACGCCTACGCCAGAGATGGTGTAAGTCAGCGAAAGCAGCTCGAGCTTTTCGGATCCGTGCTGAGATTTCATCGCCAATCAGTCCGTTGGTGCTAATACAACTTCCCAAATAGGTGAAGTGGTCAACATGTTCTATCACTTCACTCCCTATCACTAAGTTAGGAGTTGACGTAGTCCAGTCCTGTAGCAGCATCTTACATTTTGTAGGGGCGAATCGCATGCCAAACATACGAAGATTGCTGCTCAAGGTGTTCAGAAGACTCTGCATTTTGTCAGCATCCTCCCCTAACAGGACTATGTCATCTGCATATTCTAAGTCCATAAGACTATTCCCTGGTAACAAGTCGATTCCTAAGTCATTACGTTCAGTTAAGGATACTTCCATCAGCATATCTATGATGAAGTTAAACAGAAATGGGGAAAGTGGACATCCCTGTCGGACACCACTGGTTGTTACCAATTCAGATGACAATTCCCCATAAGCCCTTACACGACTACGTGAGTTTGAATAGAGTGCCTTGATTAGTGCAATGTACTTTCTTGGCACTCCCTTCACAGTCAGACATTGCCATAGTACCTTTCGATCCACGGAGTCGAAGGCCGCCTTCAAGTCAAGAAATATGACAATTGTTGGACGCCGAAAAGTGTGTCTATGTTCTAGAATCTGTCGAAGAGTGAAGATATGATCTATGCACCCTCTACCTGGTCTAAAGCCTGCTTGATTTTCCCTTGTCTGTTCCTCCCGAGTTCTGCTTAGTCTATGCATGATTACTGAGCCTAGGATTTTAGAGACTATGTTCGTTAGGCTGATCCCCCTATGATTATCACACGAGGACTTGTTTCCCTTCTTGAATATCGGTATAATAAGTGACTTACCCCAGTCTGATGGACTGTCTCTGATTCCCAGACTTTGCCTAGTACCTCAGTTAATCTACAAACTAGTATGTCACCCCCATATTTAAACACCTCCGGAATAATTCCGTCGGGTCCTGCCGCTTTGCCTCGTTTCAAATTACTGATAGCTTTTGTGACCTCACTACAGACGGCGGACCAGTGTCTATATCCCATTCGGGTGTGTGGTGGATGGCGGGGAGGTTCAGTGTGGCTGTAGGCAAGTTAAATTGTCCTCAAAGTGTTCTTTCCAGCGTTCAAGGCGTCTATCCTGAGAGCTAATTAAGGAGCCATTTTTCTCAGAAATAGTCTCACTTATGATTGCCTTCTCCCACCCGTTTCTGATGAGTCTAAAGAGTTGCCTAGTGTTGCCTATCGCCGATGCTTTTTCCATCTCTTTCGCCTTTGTCACCCACCACTGTTCACGGTCCTTGCGGAGACTTTTAGTAAGTTTCCTTTTGTGCAGCTTTCGCTCCTCATTGAATTCGGAGCTCGCCGGAATAAGTCTTCTAGCATCTATCAGTTCGGATGAGGCAGTCGAAATCCAGTGGTTTTTACTCACCTTTGGATTTGCCTTATTCACAGCTTTTACAGCTGTATCTATAGCTGACTGAATATTCTTCCAGGCTTCTCCAGGGTGAGCACAGCTGTCGAAACAGATATGCGTTTAGCTAGTTCTTCCTCAAATAGGGATTTAGTTTCCTGATCGAGCTGGGGACGTGATGGTTTTACCGCCAGCTGTTTCCTACGTCCGTTCAGTCGTAAGCACACACGAGCCCGGACCAGTGCGTGATCGGTATCTACACACGTGTTCCAGAAGGAGCGACAATCTCCTACCGACCCACGCCAACGATAGCTTATTGCTATGTGGTCTATTTGTGTCCAGCGTTGGTTTGATGATGGGGGTCGCCAGGTTAAACAGTGTCTCTCCTTGTGTTTAAAGTTAGTGCTTACAAGAAACAAATGATTATCTGAACAGAACTGTAGGAGACGGTCACCGTTGTCGGTTCGCTGGCACGGAACTCCATAGGTGCCACCGACATCCTTCTCAGATTGACACAATTTCCCTACTTGAGCGTTAAAGTCACCAGCTAGAACGACTATATCTGAGCGTTTAGCCTTTCTCACCAAACTAGACAGCTTTTGGTAGAACTCATCCTTCGTTTCATCCGAACTGCAGTCAGTGGGGGCGTAGGCGGAGATTACGAAAAGGCATCGGCGAGTAGTGCAGTCCTTTCTCCTTCTTACTGATCCGTTCAGACGGACAGCACACATTCGGCTATCTACCGGGATCCAGTCAAGCAATGTCTTTTCTGCCCTAGTACTCAAGCTATCCCTACGCCAGCTAATCCTCGTGAACTAGCTGTGGCATCTCCTGACACCCTCAAGGTGAATTTTGAAGATTCATCCTGTTGGCCAGGTGGGGTTAGGTGAATAACCACACTTGGGTCTTGTATGCGTGTTTCTGAAACACAACATACATCAATGGCTCGAGATGCCAGGGTCTTAGCTAGTGATGCTTGTTGTCCTATTTGGCAAAGTGTCCTTACATTAAATGCTCCTATATGAAATTGGTGGCGTGGCTTTAGGAGACTATCGGTGGTTTTTTGGCTTTCGTCGTTTTTAGTGGACACAGAGTGAAGAGGGAGTGAGGAGCCATCAAGTAGAGGAGTTGCATCAGTGGGAGGAAGGCAAGGAATGGAGATGAAGACAAAGATAAGTGAGGATTAGAGAGGTTTTGTGTGCATTTCGGATTGTGAGGGCGATTGTTACTTCCCGGCTGCCCACACCGTGGAAGTTGGTTGCGTGACCGCAGAGCCCAGGGGACAACTGCTTGAGGCCGGTCACACGCGGCCTGTTTTTGTTTGTTCTTTTTGTTTGGTGTGCCTCAGTAGCATACTTATCACTCCTGCCCTGTGACACGGCAGCAGGAAGCGCGGTCGTTGTTAATCCGGGCCACGGCCGATCCGGCATGAAATTTTGTGAATTTGTTTGATCATGGTATTGGATGGGTAGCTGCTTTTTGTTTAACCGCTATCCAAACAACCTGCCTGGCATGGTAGAACCTCAAGAGACATAAGTCTCAGCCAGTATAGCTTGATTAGGTCATTGCGGTGTTCAAGCCCGACCACACGTCAAGGTAGCAGCTTTCGGTCAGGGTAACCGGCGGTAAATTCAGTAATACGGAACCAATCCAAGAAACCAGTTCATGCAGGCCGTTTGTGGCTGGCCTCAAGCAGTTGTCTACTACGCTCTGTGGTCATGTAACACTAATCCTCTTTCTGTTTCAGCTACCCCCCCCAAAAAAATCAACCTCCACAGTGTGGGCAGCCGGGAAGTAACAACCGCCCATACACTTCTAAAAGAGCGAGGAACCCTCCTGATCATTATCCGCCTTCATCCGTGTCACCAGTCAGTCAGCCATTACAAACTAGAAGTAAACACTATTCTCTTCGGTAATCTAAAATATTCCTACTACAACACGTAGTCTGCTTAATGCAATAAATAAGTGGCAGTCAAGAATGCAAGCGATAGAGCAAGGAGGTATAATATACATAATACTGATTGATAATAGTAATTAAAAACCACAGAAAATTTTAGTGGTTTGGGATGATTCGGCTTCTTAAACTGCGTCTAGGTGTGTACACGGCTGATGAGTTCATCCTAAACAAGTGGCATGACTGTTCAGTGTTTATGTTACTTCGGTCTGGCTAGTAAGTCCTACCAACTGACGCGAATAGTCTCCATATGAATCAGTAGTTTATATGTCATAATGCTATGAAAGTTGCTTGTCACTGCCTTAGTTAATAAGATTTTAAGTGCTGTTACCAAATAATGCCGCACATAATTCCATCAACTTACTGACAAACTACAATTAGTGGGCTGATGAGACTATTCGACAGTCCAAACTTCGGCAGATGGGATGCGATTGAAAAAAAAACAACGATAATACCAACGACTGTCAGATATAATGCGTGGTGTAACTGCCATACAAAACAATGCAGTAATAGTATGAATGTGCTATAGTCAAATTTTTACGTCACATTTAAGATAAACCAATGTGATCTGATGGTCTAGATCGTGGATAGTGAAAAGACAGGTAGACGTTAGGCTGACAAAAAGACTCTAGAAGATGTGGACTTCGTAGATGATTAATTTCTCGTATTGCGCAAACTCGCAGATTTACAAGCGAAGACCAACAAGTTGCCAGAACAGGCAGTACAGACAAAGAAAACAAAGGTAATGAAGATACCCAGTCAACAGTAAGGATCACTCAACATCAACAGAGGAAATGTAACAGGAGTCGTGTCTTCTACTAAGCTCAGAAGCACTGTTGCAACTACAGGAGGCAAAGATGAGGACATCAAAGCCAGGATCGGGAAACGAGACAGATGTTTATCACTCTGAACTAGTATGAAAATCTATAACAATTAACGCATAGAAAAAGATCCGAATTTTTAACACTGAAAACCAGGGAGTACTGGATAGGTGTTTCGTCCAAATTCAGGACTCAACACCAATACGATCCCACTGGGGATGAAATCCAGAAGTTTCAAGTTACCAGGAGAATCTGTTGACCACACAGTCACCGAATCGGAATCTAAATATCAATAAGTTTCAATGTTTTCCTATTTGCACGATACAACGGCAGCGCAATTCAAAGCAATCAGTGAGCAAATGCAATCACACCGGATATAGTGAATCTTACTGGTTACGAATTCCAAGAATTTTGTCCCGTAATCAGTCACTAAAGACCAGTGAATTAATTAATTTTCAGGTGTTGGATTTCGAGTGGATTTGATTAATTTCAAGGTGAATTTCGCGACAAACAAACATTACCTACAGCAACACTGAAAACCATGGAGTGTTATAGTTTAGGTTACTTCAGCAGAGCACACCCACAATCTGAATTAAGACGAAGCTGTTATCCAGTGCTCCCCTCGTCCTTTAAGTGATGTCAGCTCGTGACAACGAAATCTATATTGAAATTTATCCAAATCCGTACAAATCTAACACTTGCAAACATGACTTGTCTGTTTTGTTAATCATAGATCAATTGGTGCAGAAGTGTACAGTTTGTCGCTTGTCTTATTACAGTGCTTTAGTCATAATTAATATGTCGTATAATATTTAGTTTACGATGAGAACAGCACCCTTAACCGGAGTATACAGTAAATCTACTGAAAATGATAATTTCATAAAACAGTAAGGAATTTCCTCAGAAATAATAGAACCACTGAAAACTACCCAGGAATACTATATCATTATTTCGTCCTTACTTGGGACTCTTCAGGGGGATATGCTCACCCGTGATCCCAGCAGGGATTGAACCGAAAACCTTCTGATTACAAGGTGAGGTCATTGACTATTCAGACATTTGGATGAAACCCAATGGCCTATCAATTGTAACTTCTGAGAATTCGCGATATGTGGAGCTATTGCTAGCCCATACCATCTATGAGTAATTGTCGTCACATCCCATCTAGTGGACTCTTCTGGTGACAATTCACTGGAATAACTATAGACAGCTTCGTTATGTAGTCAGTCACTAGGTTGTTTTTGTCAGTGTGTCGGTGTGCAGAGATTCGTGAACAGTTGATTCCCTTCAAACCAACACTTCAGAAGTGAGTTTTTTAATAATAATATGAACTTACCATCATAGCCTTTGGAATTAATCGTAGAAGTGTAGAACGAAATATTGATAATTCTTCAAAAGAGTATAACATCTTTAACAGATTTCGTATTCTACCCAACAAATCAAAATAGATATCTGGAGATGATGATGATAGGGATGAGGTTGATTCCCGAGGGATAATGAATTCATTTGACATTCTAAACAATTGTGATATCAATTGAACAAAACTTTGCGCTAACAGTATACATTGTCCTGGAGATAAATGTAGAAAAGCTAATAATTGATGATGACGTTTAGGGGAGTTATTGTTATTACTTGGCTTCAACACCTCTTTGCTTTGATATCCATGACGTGGTCGTGTAGTTATGAATGAACATTGAGGATGGTGTATGGCATGAGGAAGTTGTCTTGGATCACATGATTTCGTTAACAAAATATCATTACTGTTATTATTATTGACATTGTTAAAATAAGAATGCAGAGGGTCATTAGTTGACGATGAGAACTGAAATGAACTGAATATACACTCACACAAGCTGAGGAGTAGATCTGTACACTGAAAAATGAAGGTAAACCCGATCGGGAATAAAACAAGTGTTGTTACACACACATACCAATTAAGTGAAAAAATAAAGAACCGAGGTAATCCGGTCTAATGAAAAAACCCATATTATTAAAATATACTGCTCAGTAAATATGGATATCCAGAAACTTTAATTGATAAAATTATGGATTTACCGTCGATGCAAGCAAACTGATATGAGAACAGCTTCAAAGATGCTCTTGTTTTCGAAATTCCTTTCCCATTGGTGATAATATCAGTGAAATAATGATAAGATGCCCAAAGAAGGCAGTCGAAATAAAGCATTCAATGCAGCAGAAGTACACTACTGTCCTTGTACAACCCCTCAAATTTTACATTCGGCAGATAAGCATAAGCTATCTAACTTTACCCTCCTAATGTGTATCTGCATATATATCTAGTTACACTGGGTGTACACTTGCGCATATTTATCTTCGAATTTCTGAACATTATAGTGCCTGACTAAGAAAGGGACCAGCAAGGTATATGCATAAATTTGAAAATAAAGTTATCTATCGTATTCTGACAAATCTTAATTTTAACTTATGACTTCATCTTGTACATATAGCTGAAGCCATCAGAATTCAGATGAAGAAGCCAAGCTTATAGATTCGGAAGGAGTTCCTACAGCAGCTTTCTTCACCTCAGCCATCATTACTTGATTGTGAAAATTTGACCAAAGTCATTTACAAGTTATTACTACTGTTTGCACTATCTTATATTGCTCCACTAATTTCCTTAATTTTATCTTATATTCAATCTAGTAACATAGTTTTATGCCTCATCGTTTACAGACGTTTTTGAAGTGTTATATATGTCCAAACGAAGTTCACATTTTACAGTTTGGAAAAGTTTGGGCATTGAGTATATGATATTCATCATAATAAAGGTTTTCTGTATTTCTCAGTGAATGAAAACAAAACGATATTGTTTTTACTAACCTGGTTACAATATCTCCCCCCGCCCCATGAAATGACAAAATGAACACGAATATGATAAGCAATCTTATTATGTGAACACATGCTGCTTTTATAATTTTACACACTTATCCAACAATCTACACCTGGTTTTGTTATCTTTACCAATTGGCCAATTTGACAGTGCAAAAATGACCTCACGCTGATGAACGATGATTAATTTGTTACATATAAGCTGAGATTTTGAAAATGCTGATTTAATAATACTTTGGTAAAGCTGTTAGTATTAAATAGAGAAACGTCAGTTATCGAAGTGTATTTCTATTGGTTCCTTTAACAGCTCGGTATTATTTAAGCAGAACATTAACAATGCCGGTGGCACAGAGGTAGGATGCTCGCCAACCACGCATGTGATCCAGAGTTCGATCGCTGGCCGACACATTCCTTCACCTCGCTAAACCAGTAATAAGACTGCTAAAGAGGGAAGGTTGGGCATGAGACTAGCAACCCCGTCCCGTAAAAAATAAACACCACTGCTACCGAAACTTCAAGCCTCTAGCTTGAAGCTCTATGTTCCATTGGTAGCGTAAAGGAATGAAAAAAAAATTAACAATGTCAGCAACAGTTACTATTTATATATCATTTGTGTACATATAACTGTAGAGCCAAATAAGGAAATTATCGACAGTGTGAATATACTTTGCTCGATCATTTTGTTTTCTCAATGTCTAAATAGGAATTTTATCTATTTTAATAAGCAACGAGTCATAACGATTATATCGAAAAATTTCTGTTGACGACCTTATCAAACATTCAACGGTAAATGTTAGTTTTAAATGGTTGAGCTTGAATAGTTTTCACTGGTAACATTTCTGACTACAGTAATGTCTCAGAAGAGACATTAGTTCCGTCAAGGTTGTAGATACACCTTGTTAACAAGTGCCAACAAACGCGAAACCTGGTTATTCATGGCCTTCTTCCGATTCCTTCCAAATATCTAAATGACACAGTATTCATTCACTGAAACGGAGTGATATAAGTAAAGAAATGATCAATGTATTGACATTATTTCTAATTTTCTGTTGATTGATTTTAAAGGAGGGGAAGGCTCAGTCTCTACAAATATGTTTGCTTAAATCACCATCGAAATGTGTGTATCAGGAACCGACATGTCAATACAAACTGAAGATTTCCTCTGAGTAAAGTCGACAACCAACGGCGAATTCTAGATAACATCCATGAATAACTACTGATACTACCTTCACAAAATGTGGCTCTAGTGACCCATTTTTATGTTTAAAACAATGGGAACAAAATTACTCACTAGACTATAGGCACATGTAACTGACGAGTTCGAAATAGGATGAATAAAGCGTCTTGGATCATGATGTTTTTAGCCAGTATCCGTTTGACTGGTCTAGTCACTCGACTGCCAACTTCTAAGTCATGGGCATCAACACCTCGCACTTACCGAGGTTTCGGCAGACAGGTAGCATCACTAACTCTCTAGCTCAATAGCTGTGACTGATAGCCAACTGCTTGGAAATGCAGAGACGCAAATATGAGAATATTATTATGTCTTATTTACTTGGCACCATAAAATTAGCCACATAAAACAACAATAATATAAACGGAGCCAGAAAAATGTAGGAGGAAAACAACAGGGTGAAGCAGGTTAGCCTAATTATTATGCATCTTCACAAAACCGTTCATTACTTTATATTAACTTTCAGTATTAGCAGAAACAAGACTGAATATGACATCAAACTATGAAGTGCAGATTGTCTGATTCAATTAATTTTTGGCACATATACCACCTACAAAAACCAACACGAAAGACATGCATGCAAGAGACAAAATAAATGCACTCATTCATATCAGTTCACACGGACGACTATGGACATCGTTTCAACTATGAATATGTGAAAATCCTTGACACAGGAAGCATAGAGAATCATCAAGTATTCCTGGAAGCCAGGTATTCAAATCAGTTCGCTACAAACAGATGTGAATATAGATCAAATTTAACAAAGGAAAGGTCAAATATCGGGTTAGCCGGACGACCACTATCAATAACTTGGAATATCATCACAAGGTTTTGATTTGACTACCCTTAACTCCTTTCCCAACTACTTCTATGTTGGCGAACATTGTTTGACGAGGAAGGTATTTGTTCAGGCATGCACAGAACGCATCTCAATCGATGTAACTTCACAACCTCGTCGACTGACTCACTCTCCCTACCTAATATTCTATGCCTGACCTTAGCGTTACTCGCCATATTATACAATTTGACACAGGAGATAGTAGGCAAACATCTGTGAGCAAAGACAGCTAGACTTTTTATAGCTACCTATTTCAACGGCCCTATCTTACAGTCAGAAAGAACGGCAGAAAGAACTGTTACGCAGTGCACATTAATCCTCTGATCGATAACAGAACATCATGTCTACACCAAAGAATATGTAAGTTGGCAAATGTCACACGAGTCATTTATATCCGTGCTGTGACTTTGTTACCAGTCCCTTCAGTAGATTGATTCAACCTAGTAAGTGAAGTGGTTATACACGCTCATCTATCACTTCACGCCTTAGCTTTAATCTTGAAGTTGGTGCAAACCAGTGTTGCAAACATAAGGAAATTTCCACTGAAGACCAATCACACAGTAAAGGTCACCAAAAAAGACGGACATTTCATCAATAGATAACTATCTAAGCTCACTCATCTTATTGAGACGATACTACTGAAGATTTCTTTAGAAAGACAATGGAAGCTTCGCTGTAAAAACAAACAAGAAAACCAAAATGGACGGATTAAGCTAAACGACAGAAACTAATATTCATTCGCAACTCTAATGATTAACAATAATGATAATAATAATAATAATAATAAAATGTGAACCCCAACCTCAAGATTAACACTCTTAACCATTATCTTGACAATCGTGTCAAAGTGAGCCGCAAGAGCGAACAGTAAACGTGGTTGAACAGTTTTCTTTCTGATTAAAGTCATCTCCCGATACACTAGCCAAAGTAGATTGCGTAAAAGGCGAGTACGTAATTCACCAGTACCATTTTCTACATTTGACCACATTAAAGGAAGAAATTTATTGGCGAGTAATTGTTGAATATACAAAAGTCCATTTGGTGACGTCAGTGATAAGGAGGAGGATGTTGTCTGATCATTATTATTATTACTGTTATCATTACTGCTATTAATATGGCTTTGCATTAATAAATATTCACTACGGACTGATGTAGTTGGATAAATCGAAGAACGAATGAATGATAGACTGCTGGTCGATTTTTGTTGTGTTGAAGTCTCTGTGGGCAATGATGGTGGTTTACAAGAGGTTCTAGCCGTCCAAATTGATTGTATTTCGTTTAATATAGGGAAAAATAACATTAACGGACAACAGAAGATATCTTGAGATGTGGGTGTCGCTGTAGTAGTTGACTTTTTCCGTTGGGATGACACTGGTGATATAAGTGAAGTACCATTGGAATCGGATTTTTCTGCACAAGGTTTCCAACAGCATAAATAAACTATAAAATGAAATACAGAAACCGTTTAATATTATGTTAAAATTGTTAGGATAAGCCTATGTCATGACTAGATTTGACCTAGAGAGTTATATTTTCATTGTAATTTTAATCTACACTCTACCTATTTTAACACCAACCTGTCGAAATGAGATCTATCCTAATTACCTGCATTAAATCTCAAGTTGGGATTATAATTTTACCTACGGAAACATATTTCTCTCACATCCACCCAGCCACCACTAGTTGTCCTATGGTTATATTATGAATTTTCGTAGGGATTTGGACCAATGTCAATGTAGGTTTCGTCACCAAGTAACATTAGTGATATGTAGTCATATGACGTGTGTTTTGTTTTTGACAGTCTGTTATATTTTGCTGTGTATATTGATCGATATTCTATTATAACTTACAATATGCTTTGTCTGTCCATTTACTAAATAAACAATGTATGACTTTTTGTCACATAACATTACAACCAATCAGAATCCAATCATAGTAAGACGTCTATCTTATTGGATCATGTACATTAGTCATTTTCACATATACTCTGCATTGTACACTTTTACACACACTTGTTCACACCTTCCGTACACTACGTACCCTTCCACTCACACACTTGTGTGAGAGTCATTTTCCCTTGTTGGAAAATACACATATCATCGTGAACGTGGTCTTCTGATTTCCCCCTTTTCGCGTCAGGACAATTAACCACTCAGCAGTACATAACAATCTGTAAGAGAGATCATTGGAAATGGGAGGGCACTGAACAGCTATTTCGTCTTAGTTTGGGAGTCTTAAACACTTACAACCCCACGACGAATGGAACCTGGGAATTTGAGGTTGTGAGACCAAGCTAGCTGACCGATCAGCCACTTGAGTCGGAATTTATTGACCCGTTAATTAGAACTTTGAAGGTCCTGGGTTCCATCCATAGTGCGGTCACAGGTGCACACTAATGAAGAGTCAAAAACTGGGACGAAAGGGCTGTCTAGTGAACCCTGGTGGCTTCACTATTTATCTGACTAAAGTTAGTTCGTGATCAAGCTTGTAATCAATCAAATCCCCGTAAACCAACACTTGAGACTGCTAGAATTAAAGTTATACATTAAATTAACAATCTCAACCAGATATTCATCATCACAGTCAACAGCTAATTCTCCAAAGTATGACTACTGACTTGTGGAGACGAATTCTACAGATCAAATTCTATAGCATGAGCAAACGTAGTGGTGTCAGTAAACTAAAGGGCGTTAAATAACAGTAAGATTCACTGTCGGATATACCGATGTAATCTCAGTCTGAACTCAGTTCCAGGAACAAATGTCATGTTCCAGGTTATGAACCACACGATTATTGTGTGAGGGATGATAATACTACCCCTAACTGAAAGTCAAGTACCTAAGCTAGTAAGCCACGTCTCCACCGATGTTTTCTATGACCTGTTGGTCTAGTAATTCAACCACCAGATCATAAACACCAACCCTAACTTAATTTATTTAGGTTATTTTTTATCACTGTGTCTTATATAACAACCTAATCACAGCATATAGGATCGGACGATTTTACGACGATAATATCATGTTCACAGAGTTCAGGTCCTACAAGTGGCCTTTATAATTGGAATAAATTAATTTGATGAAGTTGCTAACACAATATCTCATGTGAAGCAGATTCAAATCATGGGGAGATATCTTATGATAATGGATAATGAGTTCGGTAATAAATAACAAAATGTGCACAATCGTATTACATGGAAGCTTCTACCGGTCAATCGCTAATATCTAAGACAGTCTTTTATGGAGTATGCCAAACAAATCATGATAGAAGACAATGGTCATATAAGAATAAAAGAATGCAAAATATAACTCAGCGAAGAATATTCTCTTGGTCGACGAATCCGTCTTCAAAGGCTGTACAGTAGTATTTATAATTAATAAAACGTACACTTGGAACAAAAAACAAGATATGGATTCTCAACACTAATTTCAAGTCAGGCAATGCTTCTGTACAGTTCAGAGATACTTTGTGAGTCACCAAAAGCATTCATAGCAGCTGAGTGTTGACTTTCATCAACACTTGCCTTAGCTCCGCACTGAAGATAAGATGGGCAACCGGAGAGTATAATCAACAGGGAACGCTGTCATAGAACCAGTGTGGAACTTACTGGTCAACAAATATACAGAAAGAAATGGAGATGGATTAGATATACACTGAGGACATGATATGACATGCCAGAATGTAGAGCAGAACCCGAATGGGAAGCAATGAGACTGGGTGACATGGAGAAGATCATACAAGAAAGGCGACACAAAAGCTTATGAGAACTCGTGGAGGCAGTTGAAATGGATGTCAAAAACCAAGCACAATAATGAAGTGCTGTTGAAGTCCTTTGTCGCAATTGGAAAGAGAGGAAGAAAAAACGATAACAGTAGTAGGACGTGTAACATTCTATGACCGCATAATAGATGAGGGGCAGTGACATCACTGGTACAGTGACCAGGATATCGTTTCTACAGACAGGGAAGATAAAATTGACCAATAGTCAACAAAAACGATTGGAAGTAAGCGATTCTCACTCACCAGCCCTCCCTACTCACAACCTCATTGTTCAACACTAGATTGTATCCCGTCTTGGTAAATAAAAATACAGTTACACAACCTCAGGAGGTGAAATTTTATTTGCTGAATTGTCTTCTTGTTTTCACCATAACTCAATAAGTTTTTAATACTTTTAAATATAAGTACACTTACACAACAAATGCTCCATTGAACTTGGCTCCAATGTAAATCCTAAGCTTAAAATCATTTGAGCACATGAACTACTTTGTAAATGATTTGAATTCATCAACTTTTGAAATAAACAAAACTTTGAAGTGAATAATGATGATATGGTTGATTTTATTGTTTTATCGTTTCTAGTACACCCAGCAGCAGCAGGAGTATCAATACTGTTGTACAGAAGTGAGGGAGATGGACGATCAGCTAGCTGTTGGATTGCACGCAGAAAGCCTTCACAACCACCTTGGTCTAAGAGATCTGATGTTTCAGACAATCTTTAAAGAAATTGTACAAGATCAGTATAACGTGTTATGCTTATTCAATGAAAAGAGAAAAGAAACTTATACAAAAGACATTTAGATAATTTAATATACACTGTAGAAATTATTTGAGATCATCAAGAATTTCAAGTTTGATCACGGATTGGTATCAGTTAGAGAACTACTGAAAACCACGAAGTATTGGGCAGCTGTTTTGTCCTTCTTTGGGACTTTTCGGTAACATTCCACTATGATCCCACCCAACGTGAACAAACACAGAACCTTGAGGTTATGAAGCGAGCCTATCGACAATCAAGCCACTGAGATGAGGTTGAATGACTGACCCATTAATTCCAACCTCTGTGGGTTTGCAATTTATAGCGTAACCTCCAGCGAATGTCATCAGCGAGTATTTGTCCTCATAGCCGATCTGGTGAACCCCATTGGTCACGACCACCACCGCCGACGGCATTGGCTGGTGGTTACGCTATAAATCGCGAATTGACAGAAGTTAGGATTCATGGGTCAGCCATTCGATTCCATCCCAATGGGTGAATTGTCAGCGAACCCGCTCCGTAACCTCAAAATCTTTTGTTTGATCCTCGTTGGATAGGGTCATGTGAGCTTGTTGATAAAGACTCTCAAGATAGGACGAAACAGCCGTTCAACACTTCCTGGCTTTCAGTAGTTCTCTAACCAATATCAATCCATGGTCAAATTCGAAACCAATCAAATCCCGATAAATTAACACTTGAATATTAAGAGTTTGTTGAACAGCATATTTATTTACAAAGAATCTATAACATACTGCAACAATACAGGAACCAAAGGATTAACAGAAGTATGTAACGCTAAATAGTTGGCAACAAGTAATACTCGCTATCCCAACTGAGATGATCTAAACACTAAGCAGCTATTTTACTCATTTTTGATGATTTCAAAAGCACAAATATTGTGGAATGAAACTATCAAACGGACAACAAATAAATGAAGACCAAGTAAATGGTTTAAAGAAGATCTGGAGATAATGAAGAGTAAACATATGTGTGTTAGTGAGATTCATTTTCAACGCCAGTAATGAATTTCTTCAACAACCTACTTTTTATAATCCAATGACAACAGCAAGATTACCCACACACTTCTTCGAGAAAACGTCATATATCTTGATCTAAATTCCTCTGGCTTCATTATATTTTAAAAAATATATTGTAGATTCTATTTCCAAATTGTCAAAAACACGATTTACTCAAAGAGGTATTAACGTTAAAAACAAAAGTAATATAAATCTCTTGTCAGTTGTATGCTTAGCTCATCATACTTGAGTGAAATGAAAAAAACTGAGCGTTACTAAGAATCCACTTGCATTTACATGCAAATGGTAACTCGGACCAGTATAACCACTTGGCTGCCAAAACTCCGGTAGGTGGAGTAGGTTTTGAACCTGTAAACTAGTAGGGGGAAATCCATTGCCCAGATTACTGAACTCCAGATGCACCAGTACTTGTGAACCAGTACCTACCTATGTGGCTTTAGGCGGCAAAAAACCTGAAATATCAGGTAAATTTTCATAATGAACTAATATGATTTAAAGGACTATTAAAGGAATCAAGAATTATAATGTAACCATTTCCTCCTAATTTAAAACCTCTGTATTTACTACTGATAAGCAGTCATGACCGACGAGGTCAGGGAATAGATATAGATATTTAGAGACGATGCGTTAAATGACAAAAGTTGCGAATTCGTCACAGACTGAATCTCTCACTACTTCGTAACTGAACAGTTTGGAAATAGGATGAGACATCCATTTTGTATTCCTTTGTTTTTATTTGTTCTCTAACCAACTTCAATTACTAATAAATACCAATTTTTAAAGTCAGTAAAATCTTTAACTGAGAATCTCAGCATTAAAAACAAAACAACCGGAAAATCAACAAACTTACGAGTAGATAAGAACAAGTGTTGTTTCGCATAAAAGCCGTAAAATCTCTCGACAATATGCAACGAAGTTGTTTAAGAAGTTATCATATCCTGATGCAGATTGATTTTGATCCCGTTGGTCATCTACAGTTAGTTTCTTTTTCTTCGCATTTGGACATTGTAGTTCATCGATGTTAGCAGCAGCAGTAGACACACTTGGGATTGGACACACAAAATTAACAGATGATTGATTTGCTTCTGTTTCACAGATATTAATTAAATAAACCAGTAATTGTTCAACATTTGAACCAACTACGAATAGGGAGAAAAGAGATATAATTAACAGTACTTTCAACATTTGCTTATCAGAATGATATCCGACTGTCAATCAAAGGATGTGTATACTACCCAGCAGTTCGCTTCCTCTCCCCCTTTGTGACTATTAGCGTGACATGGCCTTCGCAAGTGGAAAATATGAAAAGGCTACCTATCTTATATCACAGGTGTCTGCGTTCTGTCTCCGGTGTTAAATGGTGGCATAATAAGATGAGCAGTATTGAGGTTAGGCGTCGAATTCTAGGTAAGGAGAGGAAATCAATTGATGGGGTTGTGAAGTTATATTGGTTGAGATGGTCAGAATATGTGTTATGGATGCCTGTCTAACCACAGTCTTCATCGACGGACAATGTTAGCTAATATAGGGTCAGGTTGGAACGAGCTAGTGGTGGTCAAACGGAAAAATAACCTCATCAGTTACACATTGAAATCCACAACAGTGAGTTTAAGCCAGCCAGCCACGTAGGGAGGTGTAGACTTCCTGACTGGTTGGGGTCCTCGGGATGATTAAAACCAATGAGGGTTGGAGACAATTGGTGATATGGCTCAAAATCGTTCTCAATGGCTGGCACAGATGCGTTCACTCTTTGTGATTTGTCATATCGAATGAAACTCTATTGTTCTTCCATATTACTATTTTTTTTGTCTCACACTCATGTATGTTATCTCTCTTTTGAATCCCTCTTTGCTCTCTTCTCTTACTTTGTGTGCTACAAGGAGTGAGTGTGGCAACTCAAATTGATGCACATCTGTGCAAAGTTCTACGTTGAAACCAGTCATTCAGAATGACAAACAGACATATAGTATAGTATATACATTCACACGTTAGCGTAACTGGCGTAACGATTCAAGTTGTTATATGTGGACAGCACTGATACAAGAAAAATAATAAAGGTAAATAAAAATTGAAAAAACAAGGATTATGAAATGCCCTGATACATAAAACGAAACAGACAGGTCAACAAAGAAACATGAGTCATAGTTTTCAACATTGAACTATGTACAAAAGTACAGCGGTCAAGTTACCATACTTCTTAAAACTTCACATAAAGGTATGATAAACGGAAATGTGCAAGAGAACGGATAATTAAGTGAAAAATAATGAGAAATTAACAAACCTAAGGCAGTATTCATAAAAAGTGGGTGAATCTGTACCCCTGAGAACAATTTTAAGCCATATCATCACCAACAATCTCTACTCTCAAGGACTCCAACTAGAAGTTTACACTCCTTTACGCCTCTCGAACCAACTGTAAAGGACATCATGGATTGATGTCAGGTTTTAGTTTGACTATCTCTAAATCTTTCCCAATCAAATCTCATGTCAGATAAGATCTTTTGACAAGGAAAGCAATGGCTTGGCATAGGCAACACGCGTCCTAGCCACCTCAATCACGCAGAATAGTTAGAAAACGTGATATTACAACTCATATGAAGATATAACAACTTCCGAGTCACACTACTCAGATTCTTCGACCATATAGTTCAGGTGTATCTAGATGACAGAGTTATAAAGACAGTCAGATGACAATTATGGGTCACATTCCAAGGCAACGGAGAAACATACACTATATGTGTAAAGTGGCTAATGACAGATACTACATACCTGTTTAAAAAACTTGACATAGAAGAACAACATTTGAATATCTGTAACTTATTAGTTCATAGTTAATCCGGTGCATCGATTAAGATGATTAGGACACGTGGTACACATACCAAACCATAGCCTTCTTTGTTCAACAGTCTTAAACGATATATGATTGGCTTGGAAATGAGTTAGGGCGGTCACACGAAAACATCACATTAATCCATATTCTTTATCTGTTGGTTTGAGTAATGTAAGTGGGTGCATAGTTTAAGCTGTCAAAAGGCAAAGAACCAATAGCCAGAGGCTGTATGTGATACACCTAAAAATTGTTTCCAGTGGTACAGATGCATAGCCATACCTTGTGATGTCGTGGATATATTAAACCCTTATTATCCTTCAAGGAGTTATTCGTCCTCTTGTACATTTCCGTTTACACCATAGTTCGTTAGCATTTTTTCGTCTACCTTTATGAGTGCTTTTCAAGAGTGCGACAACCTGAAATTCTGTAATTTGATGCAGTATCAAGCTGAAAATTTAGTCTGTCACTATATTGTTCATTTATATGTCTGCTTTCAATTTTAGAATGATTAAATTTCGCCTTGTAGATAACTTGCAAAGATAAATCAATCACATGGAGGTAAAGAATTACCTCAATTAGTAAGACATTCATTTTTTTTTATTTACAGCTTAATTCCACACTGTATTTTCGGCACAAGTATGGAATTTCAGCATGGATATCGGTAGCCCAAAATTCTTAGGCCGATCATAGATATCAGGTGTACGTCGGCGCGGGCTCGAACCCCGAACCATATGCATGGTCGGCGCGAGTCCTAACCACTGTGCCACCGACGCACACGCACATTTATAAATAGAACATTCTGCCGATCCTGATGATGAATCTGCAGAAGGATGAGATCTCAACACTAAGTCCCACTGAAGGTTCTCCACTAATTTCGGATGTATAACGCTAGGATGACTGAAGTAAAATAAAATGTTCTGTATTCATAAATTACCAAACTAATGCATAAAAACAAGTAAGACCCAACTCACATGGCGCTTGAATTATTGCTTTAACTATGAGATGTAATAGGCTATAAGCAGTTTGTTGATTTAATTCACATTGATTTTGAAATAAACTAAACAAATGTAATGGAGTTAACGAGACTAAATTATCAATTATAATTGATATAGTGACAGCTTTAATGCGTCTAATTAAGCTTAGGATCCATATGAGTGAACTTGGTTGACGACGTCCAGACTGAAGGGAACAGATGGCTGATTGACGTTCATTGAACAACAGTAAACCGCCACCACCAACACCACAAACAGTTGGTATATAATATAAATTATTTAAATTAGGTCGAAGTGACTGAACATTTACTGGGACTTGAAGTAACGGAGGTCGATGTAAAGGCGCTTCAAACGGTCTCGGGAAATTAAATCGGAATGGCATGGAATTCGTTTGGCCAGTTGGTAAGCCTGTATTCATCATATTGTTACTACTATTACCACCACCTGGTGGAATCGGCATATGACGTGGGCCTGGGAATGTTGGATTCATATTTCTTGGCGGTAAGGGCACGGGGACTGTATTTTGTTTAAATGTTTAGAAAAAAGGAAAACAGTAGAAGCATTAATGTATTTATGTTTCTTAAAAAAAGTAGAGCTTAACTTTCAAAAAAGCAGTAGTGTAGTGGAAGAGTGCTGGGCAGATAACACACAGTTCTGAGGATCGAAACGATATTCTGATAAGGGTCTTTGTGTGTCAGTGGTTCAGTGGTACAATGTTCACCAACCAACCACCCACTTGGCCACCGACGCACTCCTAAGCTTAATCAAGCCACAAGCGAACCCAGAAAAGACGGAAGGTAAGGGGTGAGATTAGTAACCCTACCCTATAAAAAAGCAACACAGCTGCTACTAAAATGTCAAGGCCTTAGATGAGAGGCCCCATGTTCTACTCGGAAAGCAATTATTGAACATATACATATATTAATAATAACTTTTAGGAAACTATGTACAACATAAAAATAACTTACACCGAGGTAACATCGGCGCGCTATCCATTTCGTTCGGCAGGCATGGTCCACCAGGACGAAAAGGGACAGACATACCAGTATAATTAAAACCTTTGAAGAAAGGTTGTGGATGTCTCCACGATCGATCCATGCTTATATCAGATGTTGGATGACTACTGCTACCTAGTGGTATTTGTTGTTCTGGAGGAGATTGCGGTGGAACTGGGACTGAGATTAAACTTAGACTGATTAGAAGATTGAACAATTTCATTTGTTGAGTTAAACACCCTCGGTTATCCAGGCTCTCATTATCATTTGGGGAAGTTTCATTTGGTGAAATACCCAGGGCATAGGAGAAAAGTGGCTCCATTTTAGTACGTAACCATTTACCAACAAATTCTGGGACTGAATCACCAAGAAATAACAAGTGTGTTAAACACACAGTCGTCTATAAATGCACATTACAAAGAGGAATAAGTATGCAACTTAATTTAGATATACAGTACAAAAAGAGTGTAAAAATTATAGTCATTGGAATTTTCTGATTTAACATCGATTGAAGCAATCAATCTCTGTTGTTACATAGATTTCCTTTACAAACTCCTAGAAACTGATTATTGTCGAATTCTCTTTGTATACACAGGGGAAAATCTCAGTGAGTGACGATTTCCGCCACTGATTCATGTCAGATCATAGAATTGTAGAAACAAAGAAACATCTGTTACACAACTCACTCAACAACTACTTACATTTTTAAGCAGTGGGATTAGTGATACTACTTGGCTGTGTGAATCTCAGTAAGTGGAAAGAGGTATCACTGGTGTTATTAGGACACAAACTTGATACGTTATGGGGACCAAGAGGTGAACCACACGGAATTTGTACGAGGGCTAGGATACTGCATGGACACCCAGATTACGACAGGTAATTGTCTTAAGAGGCCACATCTCTCCTCCAAGCCTTTGGCTTGCAGTCTGGTCTACAAGGCAATGGAGCAGCGTCAAGAGCTGAGTTTCCATGGTTATCGGCAACCAAAACAGGTTCATAGATCGTTCGATTGTTTCGGATTCTGGCGTCCATGTACGCTATATGTTTAGAATCAGGGTTTTCCAGCTCCCCTAGGTAGGACTACATCACCATCGGTCCGGTTGTAAGCGACAAATGTTTTCATTCGCCCTTTCATTTTTGTGAGGAACATTATCGTCACGTGAGAGCTATGAATAGGATTTGCCTGGCAGAAGCTATAAACATGTGGGCATATGACAGCATTTCAAAAGGGTGACTGAAGTCTACCTATCCTCGATCGTAATACGTCGTTCTGAATATAAACAAACACGTCCTCAGTTTAATCAAAAGGAAAGCTCAGTATTCCAGTAATAAAATAAAATAAATATCACTTTTATATTCGACAGGATTAGTTTGCAAGACACTAGGTTGGTAATTATTCTACAACTACATGTTAGCAATACACATGAAAAAATCATGAGTGGACATTTCATTCTTTTTTAGAATATAAAGGTAACTGGTTCTAAAAATAGGCGAAATGTGCGTAAACACTTAAATCAAGGTTACTCAACAATTGTGCATTATTAATAAATCCCCACGGCTATTAACCTATGAGCCATACATTTATTGTATGAGAGTTGGTGATACTATCCTGTCGTTTAGGCTGAAATATGTGGAGTGGGATTCGACTCCTGAACCCATTGGCTGAAAGTTGAGCGCACGAGCCAATCACCAATATTCCTACAACTATGTGAGTACTCACACGGACACACACACACATTAAGTAAAGTGAACAATTTTTTAAGTCTAAAGTTCGCTGAGGCCACCAGACGGTCCTAGAGACTACCTCAAAAGGTAGGTCTAGTTCACTGTCTAGTGAACAAACCAGCAAATGGCCTACAAAGCGTATTGGTTATATCAGAGCTAACAATATCAACAATCTGACTGATCTTCAGTAAGTGGAATGCGGTTCAAACCAATAATCTACAGAATGAAAATCGAATACTAAATATCAGTAAGTCATATTTATACAGGTTTACACTGTATACATACTATCCCTTATACAAAATGGCATTCATATATGCAGATCCATTGATTATCACATTTTACATACATTTACAAATGATTATAAAATAGTAAAGTCAAAGTTCATGTGAGATGGTGGCGCTCATGGCTAACAAAGCGTTAGGATACTACATTCTGTGGTGCTGAACAGCACCCCTCAGCCTATATACGATTCGATGGTTGGATCAACGTACATCTGTAACTCACACAAACAACTACCTCTTCAAACGTCACTCTTTCTACACCTGAAACTAATAAGTCATGTGAAGCGCCTGTTATGCAACTGCTTTCAGTTGTCATGTTGATTTTATTAAATTGGAAATGTTGCTTATCTATTGCAAGCAAAGTGGCTTTCATAATTTTACTGCCTATTGACCAACGCTATGGCATTAGTGACGATAAGTGTTTGTTAGACTAGAATCTTATCGGAAACTCTAACATGGGTGAATCTTACATACGACAAAAGCGGACAGGATGAATTTCACCACCAAACCCCTCACTAAAGAAGTTTAATCGCAATGCAAATCGCCCGCAAAGCACTCGGCTCAACATGAATAATGATATTAAGTTAATTTTGCATTTGCCGTTGATTGACTGTATTAAATCGAAATACTAAATCTCTGTTAATATGTCCGTTCCTAGTACGGACGCTTCAAGAATGTCTCAGGATTACCACTGCTGAGCAGAAATGGGATTCAGGATGTACATTTCGTCCTATATGAGATTCGTCACTGGATGTACCTGCAATCTCCAATGAGTGGTGGTGTTTCCATTGAGATACAAACCCAGCACAGAACATTTCGGTGCGGTGAAATCAAACGACAAAACATGCAAAATTAACTCAAACAAATAGTAACTGATATTCATTGCACAAGAAGTGGTCCAAGTGGCCTGGCGTGTAACACGCCTTGGTGTTTAAAACGATGGATACTGGCTGAGTTCACTGACTGGGGATCGCAGAAACATCCGACTGACGAATCCCGAATAAGAAGAAATGCGCATTCACTGCCAGTCACCATCCACCAAATAATATGATCAACCACAAATTGAAAATTCTAACATTTTGAAATCTTGAATTAGGAAGCTACACTTGACATTTAATGCATTAACAGTGAGAGCAGTAACCTTTTCGTCAACTTCACATTTGAAATATTTAGTGAAGCGTGAACCAGGAAGTCGATACAACATCACCGTCACTAACAAGAAAAATAGCAAAAAGACAGCATACCCAAAAATTAGAATCAAAATTCCATTGTGAAAAGTAACCAGCCAACGTGTCTGGCAGTAAAATTGACTGGAGAGTATTTGTTCCCATCGGATTCATTAGTGCAGATGTAAGTATTAAGTCACACAAACGATTTAACTTTTTTAATCCTGATGACATTAAATTCACTTGACGTGTTGTTTGATATAAGAGCCAAATTATTATCCAGTGTGGTAGGACATAATTAGGTAGGGAACAAGAATTCTTAAGATTATCAAATGAAGTATCCCATACTGGTACTGTAGAACAACACAGTAAAGCTTGTACACAACTCATTCGGACATCTGGGCCCTGGGGAAATAATAAAAATAAAATTAATATAATGACAAAGGTAGACATAACACTACATATGCCTGAGTTCAACCTTACTTTTTTTTATTCCTTTACGTTACCAGTGGAACATAGGGCTTCAAGCTAGTAATGATGCTTATTTTTACGAGATTGGGTTTCTAGAAAGCCTCATACCCAACCTTCCCTCTTTAACAGTCTTATTACTGGCTTAGCGAGTGCGTCGGGCGGGAATCGAACTCCGGACCACCTGTGTGGTTGGCGAGCATCCTACCACTATGCTACTTAACCCAACTTACAATTAAGCAACACAACAACATCTAGTGATTTGTACAAATCTGACAGTCCGCGCCGTTTCTAGGTACTATCATTCCAACTGCAGACGGTAAGAAGGATTTTAAAGGCAGGATCGGAAAAGTAAGGCAGATGTCCATTAATCTGATATCAGTGTGAAAATCTACTGTACTCAGCATGAGGAAGAAGATCCGGATTCACAACATTAATGTCAAATCAGCATTCCTCTACATGCTTTAAGAACACACGCGTCTCGAAAAGCATTTTCAACAGGCTACTGCAGAGTTCCGTGGTCAGCTGCTTTCGCTGCCTCGACACCGAAGATCAAATAGCCGACCAGAAAAGGTAGACGACAAAAAACTTTAGTAGATACAGAACCAACAAACAACCTACCGCCCAATAAATATTCAGAAGTAGAGATGGGTCGGGCATACGCTGATGAGACATGTGACATCACTCCACATATTTACGAGTGGAACCCGAATGGGGAACAGTGAGTTTGGCGCCAGAAGGTGATGTAGACGAGATCGTGTGCGGAGATGAAAGCTCATGAGAAGCTAAAAAAGACTTCCAGATAGCAGTGAAATGGACTTACGCTGGTGAAGTCATAAGTTCCACTCGGAACCCAAGGGACTAGTAATAATAACAATATAATGTATTATGATGTATCCTACTCCTTTAGAATACGGCCATTAGAGACAGAAAAATACCCATTGCAGAGTAACAGGATACCACTATTTTGGGCTGCAAGTATTTCCCATGTAGAATTCTTATACATAACACATTTAATATTACTGCCAAGTTTGTTAATGAGCTTGTTATCATGTCAACTTCCCCGCATCGATGCCCTAAGGTAGTAACTTACGCCACAAAACGGCAGAGAGCCATACTGGTCATTAAATTTCTACTATCCAGACGCATGTAATGCGTCTTGCTAAGGTAAAAACGTTCCACTTGTAAACCAACGTGTATAACTACAGCAACATAGTTATGGAGATTTTATGAGAATTCAGTACTGGCTACAGGAACAAGAAGCATAGGAAAGTTGTTTCGTCCTAGTTTGAGACTCTTCGTCAGTGCAAATATGGGTCAGTGAATGATTCAGTGTCAGACCACCAACCACTAGGTGGAATACATGGCAAAGCAACTGGTAGGCTCACTGATATAAAAGTGAAAGTGATAAAAATCTTGATAATAAACAAAAAATCTGCATCATGAAACGTACCAGTAAACAACTACATGTGATGTTCAGCAGATCCAATAGTAAAGGACATTTCATCCAAATCCCTATAATTTGTTGATTTACAACAGAAGTTGGACTTAAATCTAAATCGATTGTATGTTCAGCGGTTGAATCACTCCTATTCAATAATGCATCAGTTGAATCTAACCTGTTCAATCCAGAAGATATTTGGTCATTTCGTAAATAACTACTTAGCTGAACATCAGTGGAC
Organism: Trichobilharzia regenti; assembly: GCA_944472135.2. Classification (NCBI taxonomy): domain Eukaryota; kingdom Metazoa; phylum Platyhelminthes; class Trematoda; order Strigeidida; family Schistosomatidae; genus Trichobilharzia; species Trichobilharzia regenti. The sequence goes on from OX235266.1 coordinate 31,899,492, forward strand.
TGTTGTTGATTGTTTGAGTTGATAGATACGGGCTTGATTTCACTAGTCTCAGTTTTATTAATACTACTACTAATTATATTAACTTCAGATGTTTGTACTGTATCTTCATCACGTCTGACATCTCCGCTTATTACCTCCTCTACTTCTACTTTTTCTTCTTCACTTCCTTGTTCTACATTATCTTCATCACTGGTAGAATTCGAGGACGACTCAGAATCCGATACAACTATCAAATGATTACGATGTTGATCGGATGGATGTTTCCCATAACGTCGACGATTGATTCCTCTAAAACTACTCATTTTATTACAATCATTGGAATTGTTGTTATTATCAATATTTCTTTCAGATTTATTCGACGCTATACGACCGGTTGGATGTGTTTTGTGCACACGTTTCGCTGGCATTGATGTTGACGAGGATGATGGCTTATCTGAATGATGACTGGGAGACTTAAGTAAATCCATGAAGTTTGACAGAATCTGAGTTGGCGCAGAAGTACACACAGGTCGAATTAAAACAAGGCACCAAGAACATACTGCTGCATAGAAATGATCACTTATTCTATCTTCAGTTATAAGTTCGTGAATCTGGAATAAAAAGTATAATAGTATCTAAGATGATAACCGAAAAAAAAACCGATAGAAAAGCTCTTCTTTGCGATAAAACTTCCTGCAGGGCTATGACTCACCCGTCTAAGTTCATGACTCCGAACTACTAGATCACGGGGTTTGAACGTCACTCCACCTATCCAGGTTTACGTATCATCATTAGCTCTTATACCACAGGCGTGGCTCACGACCAACTGAACGTAAATACTAATGATTTCTGAATAACAGTTGATGCCCAATCGGCAGAGAAATACGCAGTCTATTGTGAAATTTCACAGTGGGTTGTGTTTTGAAGTTAAACATATTTATATCACAATACATGACCTACTTGATACTATAAACACCGTTAATACTGTAAAACTAATAGCTATAATATATATATACTACTGTTAAGTGCTATGAGTAGCTAAAAACCACTCACATTAAATAATATGGCTGACTGGTCAGCCAAAAAGTGCACCCTTTATTTATTAATAATAATAATATTTAAGACAATATGCGAACATATGGCACGAAAATTCTCAGAGCCTTTAGTTCCAAAATACTTTTTTCTTCATACAGTATTTACATGTTAAGTGATAATCTGAAGTACATCTTCATTTCTTTGAGGAATTGCGTAGTGTTTACTTGAAAGCACAAGTTCATGCATAGATCATTCGATATAACTAGGTGATTGAAACTATGATAAATTCAGATGAAATCAAGCATTTTGTTGGAACGCAATTTCGGTAGCCCAGTGATTTAAGCAGGCCACCCACTAAAGACTAGACCATAGTATACGCCTTCACGTCATTCGATAACTGAATCACAGGTTGGAAGCCAGTATCACCTACCAAAGTTTACGCAGTTAGACAGCTATGAACTCCCACCAGGTAACTCCGTATGTATGGTTTTCAGGGTAAAACCTTTCTAATTTTTCTCCCTAGAACAGAGAGGCGGTAGTATTGTTGGCCTACTGGTCATCCGAGAGAAACGCCTTACTGGTTGTCACATCCCTATCGATCATTATTACGACTTCGTCCTCAGTATAGTGTGAGCGACTTACAATACGAAGGTAACTGCTTTTAGTCTAACTACTGTTCAGAAGACGTTTCTGGAATGGTAGGACGTGCAGGAATATTCGTTCTAGCCAGCGTAACTCGTTTGGTAAAGCCCTTTCATCACGTAATGCTAGCATTTAATATTTGGGTTACATCGTGGTGATGGTGTTATTAAAAGCTTCAGACGAAAAATTCAAAAAATTTGTTATATCGTAACTGATATGCCTCAACTACATCATGAAAAACATAAATGACACTCAAATTGCTGCATTAAAAGGTTTGCAGTAGCTGTAGCACATATGATTTTCAGGACCCATGCATATTTTTATCCACCTCACAAAAGGTCTCATCTATTTTTTGAGTCAATAATAATAATACCAGTTGACTTCCCGAAATTCGACATGTGGAGCAGGATTCAAACTAATGATTAACTGATGTCAGTGCCTATAGAAATATCCCAAATCTTTAGACTTGACGATACAACGCAAATCATCAGGGTCCTCGTTGCTAGACTGAATCTTCAACTGAATCACCATTTTTTGTACTGAGGCTCTTTTATTGTTTTGCGGATAGCTGAAGCCACCGAACTTCAACACCGTCACCCTGCGTCTCGCCAGGCACAAAAGTACTTTTAAGATTCTGTTCAAAAGCTTTAGGATTAACTGTCAGTTTTCATGGAACACATTGAAGTCTACCAGCCAAGTGTGTGATGTGTCAATAAGCCAGGTAATACAAAGAGTCAATCAACAGAAAGGTCTACTATCCAATTTTTGGTGCTTATTGACGCTCACTAGTTAGGTGTATGCACAATCCTCAGTGTATTAAACAAAATTCGTAGGGAGATTTGAACCGGCATTTCAGTGTTAAATGACTGAGTAACTCAGTTTCAACATAGAACTCTGTACGAAAGTGCAGCACTTCAAGTTGCCATGCTAAATGTAGTACACAAAGACAGGGAAAAGGGAGAAAATAGGTGTTCACAAGAACTACAATGAGGAGGAATGTCCAGGAGAAAGAATAGTAACATACAAAACCATGACGTTTGAATAAAACTGAGGAATTGCAAAGCGTGAATGCACATGCACCACTGAACACAATTTTGTGCCATATCACCAAGTGTCCAGCGACTGGTTCATAGCATCTCGTGACCCCCAGCCAGCTAGACAGTCTTCACCTTCCTACATGGTTTAAACCAATAGTCAACCAATAGACTACATGGACTGATCCCAAGTTTTGATTTGACCACCACCATTAAAAGAATTAACAGGATACTACTCGTACTGCAAAGACACACAAGTCAACTGTTATCACCAGGAGCTCACCGTTTGCAATAAATCACGTAATACAACTTCAGCTTTGTTGAAATTTTGACTTTCAAAGCTTGAATATCGACCAGCATTACCACTCACTTCATGTGATCGATTCAATGGGGAATTCATTTGCCACCAAGTAACAAAATAATCAATATATAATGGTGCTAAATGATCTAGTATAGCCAGACGTGATACTGGACATCCTTTCAATAGAATATTGACAGTTTCATTTAAGCACTGCCACTCCACTGGAGATTTTTGCAAAGAATTCGGTGTTGAAGGTTTGCCGGCAGATGTACCAACACCACTAGCTCCTGCAGATGACGACGCTGCTATAGGTCCACCGCCAGCACCCGTAGAAGTACTACACGCTGAGATAAAACGTTTCCAGTGAATTCCCAATGAAACCATACTGTTGTTATGATAGATAGTGAGAATAGATCCTGTCTGTATTTCCCTTGAAAAGATAATGAATTTAAAAAATGAGAAAAGAGCGATGACGTAAGTGAGCTTTGAACATCAACTCAAAACAAAAGGAAAACGTATCATATATAGAATGAATTTATTTCTTATACAACAGGTACAAAAATAAATGTATGTATATACAAGAGAAAGAGTGAGATACGACGCGACAAGGTAAGAATGAATGTATTCGACTGTGTTAAAACTCTTGAGCAGTAAAATATTCTGATTGACTTGAACATGAAAACAATGCTTCTTGAGATGATAACGGTGAAGGCGTCAGAGCACATGGCCATCGGTCGTTAGCCTCATTGATTTGATGGTGATTGATTACAAGAGTGTCAATATAACGCTTTTTCACTCTATCCAACTGTTTATCAAGTTCACTATCTCGTAATTCACTCAACAGACTTTGATGTCTCCCCTCTTCTGACTTCCGATCCTCTGATATGTTGTCAAGAAATATTGAAGTGGATAGTGATGAATTCTCGGTATCATTTTCTAATTTATAAGCCTTATTATAACTCCATATAGTCTTTAAATCATTCAACAGATGCTTTGAAATGTCTTTCGTTTGGTTCGAACTATCTTCTGTTACACTCAAAGGGTGGACAGGGATGAAATCACACCTATTACTATTAATAATGATACCGCTACTGACATCATTGTTGTAATTAATGTTGTTATTACTCCGAGTGTCATTTAACTGACTATCCAACTCTATTGAAGTTGATTTTTTTGGGATAACACTTGACAGATTCACTGAACCAGTGTGATTTCTTATCTGTGAATCAATGTTAACTTCTGCACTGCTATCGCTGGTATTTTTAGCTTGATATCGTTTATTCTTTGGCTTACAGTTATTAAGTTCAGCTAGCCAATTGTTGACTACTGAACAACTATTTGTCTCATAATTATCCAACAGATCATGTCGACGACTAATGGTGGTAGTAGTAGTACCATTCTCTTCTGGTTCTTTTAGATATGCACAATAATTGAACAGATCGCCGTAAGATGTAAGCAAAAGCGTATGGAATTGATTCTGACCAGAATCTGTTGATGAATAGTATGTTGTTATCCCACAGATAGAACTTTGTAGACGTCTAGTCAATAATGGGCTCTGTGTATTTGTCTCCAGTGTATTATTTATGGGATATGATGTGATTAAACTTGTCAACGGCATACCTGATATAGCTGGACCAATATACTGTGGACCGGAGGAGGAACTGAGATTCAAACCAAATGTTGACATATCTGAAGAGTACTGTGATGTCATTGATACTAAAAATTGTGGAATATTATTATCATCATCAGTGTTACTCATTGATTTCTTTTGCTGATCTAACTTTGTCCAGTTAACATGAGCAATAGGTCTGGCAAGATTATGTGACCAATGCAGGACAGTTCGATTAGGCATACGTTTATCCAATAGAAACATACTATAATAACCACCAGACAATATGTAGACATCACCAAACCAGTTGGGTGAACAGTAGGTTATATAGTCAGTTGGATTGAATAAAAAAGGTTTGTCTACAGTATTAAATAACTGGAATGCATTCGACGACGATGTACGAGTGTCAAATATTAAAATACGACGTCTAGTTGTTAAACACAATTCTCCAGGATAACTTCCAAATCCTGCACGTAACCAATAATGACTGGAATGTTGTTGAAGTAGGCGTAATTTCCGTGTTGAGTACTGATAATATGACTCAATGTCCATTTGAACTTGATCTTCTTTTAATGAAGACGATGATAATTCAGTAGTTTCCAAGCATATATTATTTTCCTTTGCTATTGCTTCTCTAAAATTACCTAAATTCAAATGACCTGACCATATAGGAAAATAACGGTCATTAAAGTTATACAAGTGTATGCTGGCTTTACGATTACAATTTTTATCTAAATAATTCCCCGCCATACACCATTCTCCTGGTATCCACTGACTCATGCATACACTACTGACATGATGGTTTGCTGTAATCGGTGCCACCATTCGAATATCCTCAATACTTGTCTTGGATAAATCATATTCATCCACCTTTATCTGCATACAGACAACGCTTTTCTTACTCTTTAATGATGACAAAAGACGACCAACTACATCAATTTTTCCGTTTGTTTGATTGAAACATGAATCAATTTCACAAAATGATCTAGAAGATAGTTTAGTTAGAGTTGGGGTAACAGTGAAAAAACGATCTGATTCACTGACAGTAGTAGTCTTTAATAAATTTGATTTTTTACCTATAGATATAGCATTTGTCTTAGGTGAAGTCCATAAAATCATATCAGATTGATCTGTAGCAGCAGTAGTGGAACCCGATGAATAATAACTGGATCTTACACTGCATAGTAGACCATTTCCAAGGTAATTAGGATTAACAACTCGACTTGCTAGTCGGATAACAAATGGATCAAAGCATGCTAATAGCCGACTATTGTTTGATTTCAGGAAAACATTCGACTGATTTATTAATGATGATGACGATGACGTTGAACAGTTAGTCGGATAAAGAAGTCTACTAACAGTACCAGGTAAGAGTTGTTCTGTTTCCCTGTTAGTCTTCTTCACTGGCAATTTCCTGGTGAGCTTACGTCGTTTGGCTAGTGGTCGGACGCCGTTATCAGTATTATCGTTGACGTTATCATTGTTAGAGGCAGTATCGATAGCGGCAGTTGAGGTGGTTAACTTAGTTGCCGATAGTGGTATAGGCATGAAAACACTGGCTTCCACTCCTGATGTAAGTAAATTCTGTATTTCCTTGATGACTTCATTTTGTGCATTGACTGAATGACAATTATTTAAACCTTCTTCAGCTTTAACAAGTAATTCATGAATAACACAGTGTACACGTTTATCAAATTTGACATCCATACTTGTCTTTTCATTATCACTGGTAATATCGTCATTACTGCTACTACTAGTATTATTGATATCAGTAGTATTGGTAGTAGTAGTAGAAGTAGTATTAGTAGGAGTAGAGTTAGTACCAGTAGCAGAAGTAGTAGTTTTATTAACTTGACGATCAATCTGCATAAATTTCGAGACATTAGCACGTAATAAACCTTGTAGTTTACCGCACAAAAATGCCGCTGATGCTTGTTCACCTAGAATGCTATCATTCAGCAAATATTCAAAACCATAATCACGAACAGTACACAAATCAATTGTCTTCTTTGACTTTTTATCAGATTCTTCTTCGTTTTCTTCTCCCTGCTGTCCACCAGTGTACATGTCAGCTTCACTCATGATTAAAAATTTACCTTGTGTCAACTCAGGTGAATAATGTGTTGGTAAGAGTGGAACAGGTGGATGACAGTATTCAAGTTTCCCGACTAAATTTTTCGATATTTGACTAGTAATCTATGGAAAGAGAGCGAGAGAAAGAAAGAAAGACAGACAGACAGGAGAAATTAATAAAAACTGTTGAAAAGAAACTGATGAATGCTGTTAAGACATTTTATTGACTACTATTTATTGTTCCCTTGGATTCCCAGCAGTACATCTCTATTTCAATCTTTACTGTCCAGAATTTTTCAGATACCTAAGAAGCTTGTCCATTCTTGGGATGGACGGTATAGACTGGCATATGCGAAACTAGTCTTCTGCATCCGTGCTGAAATTTCGTCAGAGAACAACCCGTTGGGGCTGATGGTACTTCCCAAATAAGTGAAGCGGTCAACGTGCTCTACCACTTCACTCCCTATTTCTAATCTAGGAGTCAGTGTAGTCCAGTCCTGTAAAATTATCTTACATTTGGAGGGAGCGAATCGCATGCCAAACATTCATAGATTACAGCTCAAGGTGTTTAGCAGACTCTGCATTTTGTCAGCGTCTTCGCCTAGAGGGACTATGTCATCTGCATATTCTAAGTCAACGAGATTATTCCCTGGTAACAAATCAATCCCTGAGTCGCTGAAGTGAGTTAGGGTTAAGTCCATTACTGCTGAGATAGTCCATTAGGGCTGAGATATGATTGATACTCCCTCTCCCTGGTCCAAAGATTGCCTGGTTCTTTCGTCTTTGTTTCTTTCGAGCACCCGTAGTCTACGCGTGATTACTGATTATTGGTCAAGCTAATTCCCCTGTGAATATCACAGGAAGACTTGTCTCCCTTGTCGTATAGGGATAATCAATCACCAACCTCACGGAACTTCCTCTGATTCCCAGACGCTGCGTAGTACCTTAGTTAACACAGACAGTAAACTGTCTCCACCGTCCTTAAATATCTGTGTAGTCATTCTATCAGGTCCTCGTTTCAGAATAGTGACAGCTTTTGTAGCCTCCGTCATGGACAGAGAATCGGTGTTTATATCCCATTCACGGAGGTGTTGGATGTTCGGTAAGTTGAGCTTGCTGTAGGCCTGTTGAATTGCTCCTCAAAGTGTTATTTCCAACGTTCCAGTCGTCTACGCTAAGAGCTAATTATGGCGGCATTTTTCCCAGAGATGGTTTCACTTATCATTTGCCTTTTCCCACCTGTTTCCCTGATAAGGCTAAACAGTTGTCTGGTGTTGCCAATCACCGATGACTTTTCTATCTCTCTCGCTTTCATCGGCCACCACTGTTCAAAGTCGTTTCGGGGGCTTCTGGTAAGTTGGCGTTTGAGTAGCTTTCTCTCCCCATCATATTCGGAGTTCGCCGGAATCAGTCTCCTTGCCTTAACCAGTTTGGATGAGGTGGTAGAAATCCATTGGCTCTTAATAACTCTTAGTTTTAGTTTACTAGCAGCCTTTACAGCTGTGTCTACGGCTAACTGTATGTTGTGCCATGCTACCTCAGGAGAAGTCCTGCTGTCGACCTCGGATACTCGTTTCGCTGTTTCTTCCTTAAATAGGGACTCAGAGTTTTAATCTAGTTGGGGACGTTACTGTTTCGCTGCCGTCAATTTTTTATAGCCGTTTAGTCGTAAGCATAAACGTGCGCGAACCAGAGCGTGATCAGAGTCTTCGCGCGTGTTCCAGAAGGAGCGGCAGTCTTCTACTAGCTCTCCCCAACGATACCCTTTGGCTATGTGGTCTATCTGAGTCCAGAGTTGATTTGGTGACTAGGAAAAGATAACAACGGATAGCGCCGTCTTTCTTTCTTCTAACGGACCCATTCAGACGAATTACACACATACGACTATCTACTGGGATCTAATCAAGAAGGGATTTTTCCGCCCTAACACTCATTGCTATCCCTATACCTGCGAGTCCCCGCGAGCTAGTTGAGGGGTCTCCTGACACCCTTACAGTGAATTTTGCAGACTCACTTTGTTGGCCAGGTGAGGTTAAGTGAATGACCACACTCGGGTCTTGTATACGTGTCTCCGAAACACAACATACATCCATGGCTCGAGATGCCAGAGTTCTTGCTAGTGATGCCTGTTGTCCGATTTGGCAGAGGGTCCTAACGTTGAATGCTGCTATATGAAGTAGGCAACGTGACTTTAAGAGGCTCCTAGGTGTGTTTCTATGGCTGTCATCGTTGTTTGTGGCCACAGATTGAAGTGAAGATGACTCACCAACCTGAAGAACATTGCTGACGGTAATAGGGAAGTAAGATGAGGAAGGTGATGTGGGTAAAGGAGTGATGCTCGGGGAGGCTTCGTGCGCTTAATAAGCCATGAAATAAGAATATCATAATGAAGCACACAAAAGCTGTTGACTAACTGCTATGAATAATTGAACATGAATCACTTCCCATGAAAATACTTTTCACTTATTACTATTACAAACATAATAACAGCTTTACTGGAAACAACATGTTTTATCTAAACCATTTAGATTACCTCTAAGGCATCAGATGCATAGCTAATACTAACGGCGCCAGTACGAACCCAGTCAGCGATGAAAGAACGACCATAACCATAGGGTTCTTGAAAAACAGGTGGTCTATTGAGATGATTACAACGATGAGAGTTTATATTCCACCATTCTGGATAGTATGTCCGGGGCACTGTATAGTCCATTTCTTGTAATAACCAGCAGACAGGCTTTTAGAGAAGGAAAACTGTTCCTTGTGCACTTTGAAACTAATTTAGCAAAAAAGAAGCCTAGAAAAGAATGTTGTGAATAAAAAAGTGAATCAACAACTTACTGAACAAGATACGAAATAAGAGGGAACAGAACACATTTCACAATTTACACGACTCATATTGGCTAGCGGTGTAAGACATGTTGCTAGGTTATTCAAAGACAGTAGGATAAATCCATTCAAATTCCAGCGGACTGATGATCCTTTAAGTTTGAGTGACTTAGCAACATATTTTATACCACCAACCTTCGTACTTAAAGATTAGGCTCGCAATAGGACGACAATTTCCAGTCCCGACTGGTGACTGTTAACATGATGTGGTGGTCAGGGTTGGACATCACGATGACTCAATGAGCCACATCAGAAAGCCAGATATGCCGACTGTCCGCTTTGATGAGCGAGGATTAGAAAAGGTTGACCCCGAAAATTGTACATCCCGAGTTACCTTGAGGCAGCAGGACCTACATATGGATGCAATTTTAAGCAGGCTGTGTGTGTGACTGTCCTCAAGTAGTTGCCCCTTAGACTTTGGTCATGCTATACTAATGCTTCTTCTATTTCAATTACACCAGGAAGAAACCAGTTACCATGATGTGAGGGACGAGCAGTAATAGCAGCCAATACACACATCAGTTGAAATAATCACCCAACTGGAAAACACTTGCAAACTTGCATCAGCATGACATACAACTAACCAACAAAACGCATATGTACTGATTCCTTACCTTACACCCTACACATACTTCGGAAAGATGCAGAAGTATTATACCTTTTTAACCTGTTATCAGGCACTTGCTCACATTAATTGGAAAAATATGATGGATAATAATGAAGCTTTGAGTGGAGTGTCAGCGAAGGGGATTAAGTCGACAGATGAGGTTATCGATCTCCATCAATCGATGAAGCTAAAAACAAACTGTGGGACAATCCTCTCAAAATATTTGAAAATCTCCACCAATGAAAATTTTGAACGTCAATAGCTATCACTAAATTATTCTCTTCCCAAACTCCCAGTAGAGTACCTGAATACTTATTTTACTTGTGCACATTCGAGATAAGGTAGTTAGAGTTGATATACTTCTTTGGAAAGTTCTATACTGATTCGCCAGCTAGTCAACTATATCATCCATGTACGAGCATTTCCACTAAATGTAATTTAATTCCACAGTTCAAAGTTAGTTACAACGAATTAGATATCGTCACCACTTATCAGCATTACTGAGACTTTGATGAAAGCAATCACAAATACGGAAATTAAGAATTACTGGCAAAATAGGAGTTTTAGTTGTACCCAAGTCACTGATGCTTTTGAATAATGTGAACAGTCATAAATGACTCGCCAACTGATGAATCTAAAGAAAGTGTCGAAGGCCAAAATAACTGTAAAGCGTAATAGATTCGCGTGACAAAAACAATAGAATTCAGTGTATTTGATGAGAAGTAACGTTAAACCAGAAGAAAACATCTCTTATTAAAAGAATAGTAATAGCCCACAGTAATTAATAGAGTTGCTGTGAATGCTTTCCAGCAGAAACCTGCTTAAAATTCTTATCCTAACCTCTGTCCTAGACCTTACCTAGGGTATACGTTATAAAATGAAAACACCTTTAGTGTTTTTATTCTGATTTTTTAAGAACTGTTTTCTTATCTTTGAATTTGATGAGCTATCCTTACGCTGCTCACTCTGATCCACATGTATAAATCTAGTGAATACCAACAAATAATGAGGATAACAGCTACCATGGACGACTACAAGTCTCTAGGTAACTTTGACCATTATATAAATATGAATCCGGTATTTTCGAACAAGTAGGAAAAAACACCAGTTCGAATACAACTGAGAGCGACACAAGGACTTAAGAAACACTGATTACTACAGAAACAATGTATAACAGTACAAATAAATTCGCAATAAATTGTCTGTTGTACTCAAAGTGACAACATAATGCAGTGCAATAAACGTAGATGAAGAAGGTATTTTGGAGACAGAAGAATGACTTCGGGACCATAAATTATCAAAATCACCCAAACAATGATGGGTATCCTTATATTCTCCCAAGAAATAATAGTTCCACAGTTTTGCCGCTCCCCTTTCTCCTCAAAGAAAACATCCACTTAAAAAAAAGAAGTGACAACATCTGGTTTGAAATTTGAGTACTAGTCAGAACTTAGGTAAATCAGTATAACTTATCCATATCCCGAACATTAATCATACGTATGAATAATAGAGCGGTGGACCTTAATTACGATAGCTAAAGTCAAAACTTGGAAGAAATTAATATTGAAGAGCCAATCACATTTAGACAGCGCTACGAAAGGTAGTTCCAAATCAGATTCAGATTATAAGAATAGAAGGTTCTTGTTGCCTATGTTAATCCTTGAGATATGTATCTCTGCAGAGATCCAGTTTCTCTTTGAAAGCGTTCGCCGATGGAGCTGTTACAACTGAATCAGGTAAGGAGTTCCAGTAGTTGACCACTCTGTGAGAGAATCTAAACTACAAACGTATTTTATTCGACCTCCGTTTGAGCACCTTCTTGTGATGACTTCGTAAATGTATCCTAGAGGGAGAGAAAAGGTTTGAAAGGTCAATCACCCTTGAATATACGGTAAGCCAAAATTAAGTCGCCTCTCCTCCTTCAGTATGATAAAGGGAAAATATTTAAATGCTCCATCATCATATCACAAGGAAGGTATGAGATACCACTAACTAATTTCGTTCCTACCTTCTGGACTCTTCCCAGGATCGGTGCCTCCTTTCTGAAGCATGGACTCGCCGCTTGTATGCAGTACTCTAGATGAGGTATGAAATATGTTGCATAGAGTACTTGGAACATACCCCTAATCGCTTGAAAGCCCTTAGAAGTACCCATAGCATTCGAAAAACCTTAGCTGCGGCTCGACTACAGTTTACCATTGTTTTTAAGTCATAGCTTACAATAATTCCTAAGTCCTTCTGTCCCCTAACATCTGGTAGTTCTGTGTCTCCCAAGGAGTACGACGTGTAAGACTTCTGACCTAGGTGCATTACTGCGCTTTTCTTGGAATTATTTTCCGACTCCAAAGGTTAGCCCATTCGGCTAATTTGTCTAGATCGTTTTGTAGTACCAACCTATCATAGTTACTATTTACGGTTTTCGATATCTTAATATCGTCCACAAATAATAAGGAAGATGAGGTAAGGATTTTCAGCACTTCATTTCCGTGCCAGCGAACCGACAACGGTGACCGTCTCCTACAGTTCTGCTCTGATAATCATTTGTTTCTTGTAAGCACTAACTTTAAACACAAGGAGAGACACTGTTTGACTTGGAGACCCCCTTCATCAAACCAACGCTGGACACAAATAGACCACATAGCAATAAGCTATCGTTGGCGTGGGTCGGTAGGAGATTGTCGCTCCTTCTGGAACACGTGCGTAGATACCGACCATGCACTGGTCCGCGCTCGGGTGTGCTTACGACTGAACGGACGTAGGAAACAGCTGGCGGTAAAACCATCACGTCCCCAGCTCGATCAGGAAACTAAATCCGTATTTCAGGAAGAACTAGCTAAACACATATCTGTGTTCGACAGCTGTGCTCACCCTGAAGAAGCTTGGAAAAATATCCAGGCAGCCATAGATACAGCTGTAAAAGCTGTGAATAAGGTAAACCCAAAGGTGAGTAAAAACCACTGGATCTCCACCGCCTCATCCGAACTGATAGATGCTAGAAGACTTATTCCGGCGAGCTCCGAATTCAATGAGGAGCGAAAGCTGCACAAGAGGAAACTTACGAAAAGTCTCCGCAAGGACCGTGAACAGTGGTGGCGACAAAAGCCAAAGAGATGGAGAAAGCTTCGAGGATAGGCAACACCAGGCAACTCTTTGGACTCATCAGGGAAACGGGTGGGAGAAGACAAATCATAGTGAGACAATCTCGGAAAAAAATGGCACTATAATTAGCTCACAGGATAGACGACTGGATCGTTGGAAAGAGCATTATGAGGAGCAGTTTAATTTGCCCACAGCCACGCTCAACCTTCCGAGCATCCAACACCTCCCTGAATGGGATATAAACACAGGTCCTCCGTCACTAACTGAGGTTACTAAAGCTGTCACCAATCTGAAACTAGGCAAAGCAGCGGGACCTGATGGAATGACTCCAGAGGTATTTAAGTACGGTGGAGACAGCTTACTGTCCGGATTAACTGAGGTACTAGGCAGCGTCTGGGAATCAGAAGAAGTCCCATCGGGTTGGTGTAAGTCACTGATTATCCCCATATACAAGAAGGGAGACAAGTCTTCCTGTGATAATCACAGAGGGATTAGCTTGACTAATATAGTATCTAAAGTCTTAGGCTCAATAATCATGCGTAGACTGAGTGGTGCTCGGGAAGCACAAACACGAGAGAGCCAGGCAGGCTTTAGACCAGGAAGAGGGTGTATTGATCATATCTTCACCCTCCGACAGATTCTAGAACATAGGCATTCCTACCGGCGTCCAACAGTCATTATATTTCTTGACCTAAAGGCAGCATTCGACTCTGTCGATCGGGAAGTTCTCTGGAGATGCTTGGCTGTAAAGGGAATTCCAAGAAAATATATTGCACTGATTAAGGCACTCTACTCGTACTCATACAGCCAGGTGAGGGCTTACGGCGAGCTGTCATCTGAACTGATGACGACCAGTGGTGTCCGTCAAGGATGCCCATTATCTCCTTTTCTATTCAACTTCATCATAGATGTGTTAATGGACTTAACCCTAGGTGACTTCAGCGACTCAGGGATTGACTTGCTACCGGGGAATAATCTCGTTGACTTGGAATATGCAGACGATATAGTCCTTCTAGGCGAAGACGCTGACGAAATGCAGAGTCTTCTAAACACCTTGAGCCGCAATCTACGAATGTTTGGCATGCGATTCGCTCCCGCCAAATGCAAGATGATGTTACAGGACTGGACTACATCGACGCCTAGTTTAAAAATAGGAAGTGAAGTGGTAGAGCACGTTGACCGCTTCACTTATTTGGGAAGTACCATCAGCCCCAACGGGCTGATCTCTGACGAAATCTCAGCACGAATACAAGGGGCTCGTTTCGCATTTGTTAGTTTACGCCGACTCTGGCGTAGACGAGATGTTCGACTATCGACCAAAGGGCGGGTGTACTGCTCATCAGTCCGCTCCGTCCTCCTTTATGGTTGTGAGACCTGGCCACTGAGAGTGGAAGACATGAAAAGACTAGCTGTCTTTGATCATAGGTGCCTGCGTTCTATTTCCCGTGTAAAGTGGCATAATAAGGTGAGCAACATGGAGGTTAGGCGTAGAGTTCTAGGTAAACAGGGGAAATCAATCGACGAAGTCGTGAAGCTACAAAGACTGAGATGGTTAGGACATGTGTTACGTATGCCAAGCCATCGCCTCCCTCGACGAGCAATGTTAGCGGATATAGGGTCAGGCTGGAAAAAAGCTAGCGGCGGTCAAACAAAAACTTGGCATCAGTCAATGAAATCCACAACAGTTGGTCTAAGCCACGTAGGAAGGTGTAGACTTCCAGGCTGGGGTCCTCGGGACGGTAAAAATCTATGGTTGGAAACAATTGGTGACATGGCTCAAAATCGTTCTCAGTGGCGCAGATGCATCCACTCCTTGTGACTTATGATCTCCAATGAAACTGTTTTGTATTTCTTTATTACTCCTTTGTCTCACACCTCTGCTCACTGTTTCTATTATGCTTTTCTTGTACTTTCTTCTCTTGCTTCGCGTGCTACACGGAATGTGGCGACTTGAACTTCCGCACATTTGTGCAAAGTTCTATGTCGAAAACAGACAGACAGACTTCATTTACGTATAATAGGAATAGCAGGAGGCCAAGTACAGTTCCGTGAGGTACTCCACTTAGTACTACCCTCCACTCTGACAGTACACCATTAACCCTTACCTTCTGCCTACTATCCATCAGGTAGTCACTAGACCACTAACATAAGCGTTGGTCTAATCTAATACGCTTAAGTTTACTAAGAAGACCTAAATGGGATACCTTATAGAATGCTTTATTAAGATCGATAAAGACAATGTCTGGTAGATGGTTTTTATCCCCGGCCTTGACCCAATCTTTCTTAGCTAACAATAAGTTTGTCAAGCACGATCGTCCTGGTCGGAATCCATGCAGTTCCACTGCCAGAAAGCCATGTTTTACCATATGAGCTAAGAGCTGATCCCTTATGAGTTTTAACACCTTTGCTATAATGCGGGTCAGACTTACAGACCGGTAGCTAGATACTAACTGCCTGTTCCCATCTTTGAAGAAGGGGCTTATAAAAGCATCTTTCCAGTCCCTGGGTAGCCTAGCCTGGGTCAGAGACATCTGAACAATCTCCGTAAGTGGAATGTATATAATATCCGCCAAGGGGATTAGCAATCTAGGGTGAAGTCCGTCTGGTCCAGGCGATTTAACTGGCTTCAGCTTAAATAGTAGCTTGAGAACCACCGTGCGTCGGTGGCACAGTGGTTAGGATTCTCGCCGACCATGCAAATGATCCGGGTTTCGATTCCCTGCCGACACACACCTGATATCTATGGTTGCCCTGCAAAATTTGGGCTACCGATATCATATGCTGAAAATTCCATACCTGTACCAAAAAATACGATGTGGGATCAAGCTGTAATTAAATAAAAATCATCTACCACAATTGGGGGCATTTTAGGGGCTACATCAGTGACCTCGCTACACCCCTGAGTGGTACCGCTAGGCGAGAAAACATCACAAAAGTATTCGGAGAGCTTCTCAGCTTTTGTTCCGTCTGACTCGGCAGTCTCTCCAATGTTGCTAATGAGGGACGGTATGCCACTGATAGTTTTAGTCCTGCGTTTGATATACGAGTACAGTCTTTTTGGATAATGCACACAATCCAGTACTAACTGTTTGTCATACCCTAAACGACTTTTGTCAATCTTATACTTACAAAGGTTTTGAACTTCGCGGTATTGCATCCGAAACTCAGCCCTCCCAGTCACAGCAAACCGGTCCCATAAGTTCTTTCGTCTTCTTAATAACCTCCTTATTTCATTACTAATCCAGGGTGGTTTGAGATAGTTTTCGAGGCGTAGACCAAGGTACAAAGGGTGCAGTGGCGCACTCTAAATCCCTTCCAAGCCTCGAGAGTCTGGTGTATATTAACATAGCAGTCAGCTAGGGTTGCTGCATTACGGATTGCGGGTATATTCGCTTTCCAAACGTTTGGGAAGCTGTTGACCTATGTATGACAGCCTCAATCCTACACATAAATGATAACTATATGGTCACTACTGCCTAGCGGCGCCAGGCACCTAATGTCACCGACATCCTCCTTCTGGTGTGTTGGCACCAAGTCTAGAGTGGACGGATCATGTACAGTGGTATCATGTTGGTGCATCTATATGCTGCACAAGTGCGCATTCAAGTACTGCCAGTATGAGTTCCCTGTTGAAACAATTGTACGAAGTACTTGATGTTAATTCCTCCCAATTAATATGTGGGGCATTACAGTCACCTACTATTAGACCACTATTCTTACCACTCCACGTCCTGAGGTGATTTAGAACGAAATCGTCAGCTTGGCTGGTAAGACTTCTATAAATAACCCCAATCGCCACAGTGCCTTTGATCAAGTTAATGATACAACCTGAGGCTTCACAGTTGCCGTTGTCATGAGCTTCCGACAACGTCGATCTAATTCCTACGTCATCTCGGATGTATACAACAACCCTCCCCCACCTTTCCCATTACTTACTCTGTCTGCTCTAATGCAGATATACCCAGGTATGAGTGGAGTTACGTCTACACCCACTAAATCATGTTATGGTGATAGCAATCACATCAGGCTGTATTTCCACAGACAACACTCAGTTCAGGAAGCTTATTCCTAAGACTACAAGCGTTCGTGTAGCATACTGAGACCTTCGTGTTCACTCGACTTATGAACAGAGGTCTCGGCAACACAAGTTTCCGAGACGTCACTACCCGAAAACCCAACAGTTTGAGGTCTTTTTCACCTTTTTCTAATCGGGCCTTTAATTCAGCCACGGCTTCTCTGCTCCTAATTCTATCTTCCAGAAGCCAGTCTGGCCTAATTCTCATCTTTTTTTCCTTGATCTTGAATGCGTTGTTGAGAATAATACTTTTCTCCATCTCGTTCCCAAGTACTATCTTCGGCAGTCGTGGTGAACTTTCCGTTGCATCGGCGATTCGTTTACCGATTCTGATGACTTTCCTTATGTAGACTCCATTTGTTTTTTCCGGAAGTATTTCACGGATGATGGAGCTGTCTCGAGATCATCAGCATGTCAGACAGTTGGATCTACTTTCTTCTATTCCTCCAAGTTCCAAATCACTATACTTTAATTTGAGTCCGAAGGTTTAACAATCTTATTAGTGTTTACGGCCGTTGAGACATAATCACTAAGCACAGTGCTTTTCTCTTTCCTATAATTCTTGAGCTTCCTATTTTTTTGGCACTAACCAAGTAGAATCAGTTCATTCCACTTTACTCTTGCCGCAGTTGGAAGCCGTGCGTTCACCACGCAATGCTTCGTCATTGTATCACCCAGCGGTCTTACAATGTTGACAGTATTCGCCCTTTTAGATTTTCGGGGCTTTCTGTGTGCTGTTGCAGACTTCTGGGCACACTTTACCTCTGTTGCCTCTTCTGAAGCTTGGGGATGTGGTTCTGTCCCGGTCTTTTAACTCAGGCTAGAATCCTCGCTTATGACATCAGTACTAGGTGCTGCCTTGTTCCTCTCGTCTGGGGGTTTTTGTTAATTTCTTGGACATGAGAAGTCCTATCGCCTCTTGAATGAGGACGTTCAACGGGTTTGTACAAAATTTGCACACCCACGGAGATGATGGCTTGCTGCATCTCCTATAGACTGATGGCGATAAGCCAGTGCAAACTTTATGGAACCATAGGTTGCAGTTATCACACTGCATCCCATCATCCACCGGAAAGTGGCAGCCCGGTCATTCACGGCTATTTGTGAGACTCATGTCAGCGTAAGCTGTTTAAGTTACACAGTCAAATATGTATATATACCTAAATACAGAGATACAAAAACCATACAAAAAGTTACAAAAGTGCACAAAAATAAACACTGCTTCAACTAATTAAACCTGTTAAAGTAAACCAAAAAACTTCTGATACAATTTACACACCAAAAGCAGAAGTAAAAACCCCACTCTCCTGTTTGCCTTTGCGGATTCGGTGAGCTCGACGGTAGGTACATAATCCTAATTAATCCCTGTGTACTCTTTCCTGTAAATCTATACTGTCAGGGAGGTTCAATGTAGAGGTATGGTTTCTCTATGGATTACCTTTCGGGTACTGGGAGGCATTCCTTCATCACATGCAAGCTTGCATGCCTAGACAATTATCAGATGAGTATCATGTTTGTAATGCTGTTTCACACATTTTTACAACGACCATGCCGCTTCCTCCATCTGAATTCTGACTGGTTGTTCAGAGTCAAGGTAGCTTATGCTAAGATAGTTTAATTCCACCGATAGAACGTAACTTCCTACATCGTGATTGCCAGTCTTTTCCACAAGTTACTGCCACAGTATCACAGTAATAGCTGTAAGCAGTGTCCGAATATTATATATACCTCTTGTAACTAACATAACCAGATGCAAATGAAATGCAGCATCTACGCAGACGTTAAGTATCACTTACAAATTAGCCAGGGCCGGTGTGTGTTGTACCGCGGAGGATTGAAAATTCGGCTGGACTCACTCAGGATGGACTTAGATAGAGGATAGCGGCACAAATGGCTTATGGAGAGGCTGAGCACTTGAAGGTCACTTACGCACACTGTGATTGGTAGATTTTCCTTTGCATAAACGTTGCGGTTAATACGTGCCGTGCGTTACTGAGGCGGGCTTTGAAGTAGCAATAATAAAAGCGGATAAACATTATATTTTTTAGCTTAAGGGAACAAGTTAACATGCTTATAAATTTCACAGATGTGAGAAGCATTAGATCCAGTAACAAGGAGAATGCTACTGGGTAACTTAATCACAGAAATTTAAAGTCTGGAGATTTTATGTCTTTCAGTTAATTGTAACGGATGGGTAAGAGTCACTTGTGTAATATTTGCTTTTTATAGAAGAAAAAGTGTGACAGGTGATTTTGAAGTTACACGATTCCTGAAATCTATCGTGGAATATATGGACGACTAATCTGTGGAATTTCACCAACTCTGTGGTTGTTCTTTGCCTTGTTCACATATTCACTGTGGCTACGATTAGGAATTGTTCACCAAAGGTAAGATTAATTTACCCGATATGTATACATCCTCAGATATTTCTCAATACGGCCGAAGGCAGTCGAAGGAATATAATCTCAATCTCTGCTTGAAAAGTTCACATCCAGTTTCTGCGAACGGAACTGGTGGTGACGAAAACTGCAAAGACTGGTCCAACACCGCTAACAACGGAGGCAAACTGACACAGATGTTGCGGTTAGAGTGTTTGGTGGACTTTATGATAACTACGATGCAGCTATAAAAAGTCTACAACTGTGATTTTTTCACTGGATTGTTATTAACTCTTTTTTGTGTATATATGTACTCTTTTATTCTGAGTCATTTTTAATTTGATTGATTATTGTTTCCTTACAAATATATGCATTTATGTCGACTAACTTTGTCTCTTTTACTTATTTTGAGGACATTGCAGAGTTAACGAGAATGATAGGCAACGTTCTAATACTTATGTGAAATGCGTCAGTCATAAACTGTTATTACTTCCTCTATGCGTCATCAAGCCTTGCGTAAAGTGTTTCAGTTGCGTGTAAGATTAATATTCAAGATTGTTAAGAAAGTAGCCGTCAAATATGTGTTCGTACTGTAATAACGAAACAAAGTCTAGCAAACGTAGGTTCTATATGCAGACGACATGTAGTAGTAGTCCAGGCACTGCAAGTACACAATGCGACGTGTGTCTCACTTATCACAGATACTCTGTTATTATTATGTTGCGTTTAACACCACTATCTCGAAGGGTATCATTAGGTAATAAGGAGAAAACTATATTACTTTTCTTGTGTTATCATTTCGTATCAAAAGGCTCTTACATGATCACACCAACACTTAGACTCGTGCATTAATGCAACTAATTAGTTGACTACGTCACTAAACTTCGTTGATTATTTTGCTATCATGAAATACTGTGACGCATTAAATAGGCCTTTGTTGTGCATAACGTCTATTTAAGATTTACTAGCGAAAGCAATTACTCAAAAGCGATAACAGTACCCCATCGTGATGAAATTCAGCAACGTGTGAATATGCCATTTTACGAATATTGCGTCTTCTACATTGGCATCACTTTGCAACTCGACAAACACTAAGTATTAATGGAGCAAAATTTGTAAAACAATATTTATTTCGATAAATATATTATTAATATCACAAATACTTCATCATTTACACAAATAGTATCGTTTTTAATCCCAATTAGAATGTCTAAATGTATTGAGTGATTGCGGGATTGAAGACCATAATCTGGAAATTAAAAATAAACATTCAGTCAAGATGTGATGAGTTAAATAAATAAACATATAATACAGTACGTACTAGTTAAATGACTATCTCTTCACCGTTATCTGACGAAATAACCAACTCGATTTCCTTTATTTCTGAGCAATTTGGTAAAAGTCATGAAATTATAATTACCTCGATATTTAACATTTTTCTCATCATATACGTAAAATAAACTTCAAAATTTGTAATTATTTAGCATTTTCTATCATAATTGACATTTTCCAATGAATTGTTTCTTTTCTTATGCATCTCGGGATGTCGATTCGATGAAAAGACAGCATTTCGTTAACACAATGAAAACGATTACTTTTCTCACTTTTTACACGTTTTTTCGTTAAAATATGATTTTTAAAATGCATTTCTGTCGAAAAAACCACTAAAAACAACGTAGAATAGCCTAAGCACAACACCACGATAACACCTTAAAACTGCAGCAATCAGCTGATTTGTGCCTCTATCCTCTACCATGGACTTATGGCAGCCTGTAGACGGCCGTAATTTTGAGTGACCGCGAATGAGATAAACAAGCGATTCACTTGCTCGTGATTGGCCAGTTTGTCATTCTAGTTGAGGTAATTTCAAACATCATTTTGCTGCTTGGTTAAGTACTGAATTTCCGGGATCGTTTTATCAAATTTGAGAGATAACTGACAACACAAACTATTACAGCTCAGGAGGGAAATGAAATACCGGTGGATTTATTTGCTGAATTCAACGAATTCATGCCAAATTAAGATCTAAGGACTTCTTAGAGGTGTGAAGAATGCAAACAATGTTCTGAAGAGGTAATAACTTCACGCAACTTCAATTATTGCTTGACCATTATTTTCAGAGATCCTTAAATAAGTATGATATACACAGTGGTCTGGCTAATCATGATCAAAATGGCATGGTTCATGCAGCATATACATATACTCATGTATATGTAGGTAAACCTAGATAAACTGTGTTCTTGTCACGAAGATCGGAAAGCAGGTATCAGATGTCTCAGTAAGCAGTGTAATACATGTAAGTTACATGTTTTTATTTGACACAAGCTGGATCTTCACTCACTTTCAGAATTAATCTTGAATTCAGTTGGAATAAGCTTGTTGAGCACATCAGTATTGAGAGAATACAGTGAAAGTAAGTAAACACATGCTTCTTAAGATTAAGTGATACATTTATTTGACATGATTGTATAATTATTAGTTGTCTATCTAAGTTAATGATGAATTCGTTGCGATAATAATACCTATTATTGTTTTTATAGTCACTATGAACATGAATGTCATTATTATTGCTGTCAATACCTATTATTTGTCATAAAGTGGTTGTCATTTTTGCTAAAATATTTGTACAAGCTTTGAAAACTACTGCATAACTTGTTGTTAGATAATTTTATCATTTCATGATGCTTCAATGGACCTACTGGATATCGACCAGCGATAGGTTGCAAAGTCCCTTAAGTTTAGTGAAAACTATTGGGCTACTTATATGTACATATATATATATATTGTTTGTAAAGTGATTACTTGTAAATGCTTATCAGGAAACATTTTTTATTCAGATCATGCATGTAATACCCAAGTTAATTATGCTTTTCTTAAACCTTTTCAGACTTATGTAAAAACATATATGTGCCGTGTTCTCAGATGGAACTTACTGACGGTAACAAAGGACTACTCATCTGAATTATCTGTACATTTGAAATCTGATTTTTGTTTAATAAACAATTTTTCAATGAATCTGTCTTCCTTCTGTTGTAATGCGATTGTGTTCCAGTAACATAAGTAACTCGTGCTAAGTTAGGAGTTGAGGGTAAACTGTTAGGAGTAAATGCGGTGTCTGGAAAACCTTTGTTTACGTGGTTATATGAGCAGATAGCAACGCATCGTGTTCCGTGGGTGAGAGCCCTAGGCATTCTGTTTTTAATTATTACGATAACCGTAGTTGCACTGAGTTATACATCTAACAGCATAGGTATAGTCTCTCCTTATGATACATTGCGACATGCAGAAATCACAAGCAAACTATCTCAGGTAGATTTATTCTCAATTGGTGACTATGAATCGGGAATCAGTTTACGTATTCTGCTATGACGATATATAACTCGAAACGCTTTATAATCGCAAGACCTTCTCTACGGTTTAGGCATATTTACTTTATTTGACCACAACATAATCTTTTACCAATAGGCTTTTCCAAATATCTGCTCCTACTTAGTATTTCAAAGATAGCCTCATATACTCTATACCTCACATATTACGCAAGGGCTAATATTCGGTCTTATCAAGTAGAATAAACAAACGATTAACGAGGAATACATTTATTAATGAATTAACATGTAATACAAAATCGACAACAGTGCAGGTATCTTCTTCTTTATCAACGAAATCCATGAAATTCCCAAAAGTAGATATTATCTGAAAAAGGACATTAGATATATACAGATATAGACATTGTTATCAGTGTTAACACAATAACTAACCATTAAATATGTTTAAAATGACGAAATAATTACTTGAATTGTATATAATTATGTAAGTCAACAGTTTTCAATAATATAAAATCCATATTGCATCTGCCTGCAAACATCAAGTTTATGCCATAAAAAAAGGAATTACTTTGCGTATATAATTTTTAAGTATTTCTGCAGATTTTTCCTAAAGAAATACATATGGAGTAGCCTTGTCAGTATTACGAAAATTAAACAAGGAAGTAAATGATGTAATTACCGAAACGAGCTATCCCACCTCGTCATGTCCATGTGTAATCCATTAAAATGCAAAGAAAATTCACGAAAAAATCATTATAACATGTTTCTTGAAGTAATTCGACGTATTTTGAACGGAAAAGTACGTTTTTCCAAAAAACTGCAAACTGCCTGTAAGCTACGGCCGGATAAGGACACCACCATTGCCTATTTCTGCTAAATACGCCGTATTTCATCAACTTTTAACTGGGATATGTGTAAAAAAGTGTGTAAAACAACGAAAAATGACCTAACCTTGACGTCATTTCCGAAAACAACGCCAATATTCATCAGCTGATCAAATGACCTACGGCCGTCTACAGGCTGCCTGGACTTATCCGTCATGTTGGTTAAATTTCGCTCGGCAAATTTTTTTTGTCAATAGTTTTCAATAAAATTTTGGGATATGTTTTCTGAATCTATAGTAATTCTCATTTCCTGGCTAGTTATGTTGGTGTCCGCGTCATGTAATCTCACTACGATACACTCTAAGCGTATGGGTTATAACGATTAGTTTTTCATGCTGAATGAGTTAAAACATCGTTATAATGAAAAAGATCGGGTAGTTGGAGAGTAGTGTCGTCTACACAAATAGTTTACTTCTTGTAGAAGATGCAGGGTGACTCTAAAGAATAGCGGCCCAAACCGAAACGACCTTTCAACGCAAAAATGACCTTGACAGGGACAACTTCGTCCAATGAGAAGGCTCAAAAAGAAAGGCGCATAATTGTAAAAAACGGTTTATATAAAAGGAATGCAATCATAATAAACAGTTACAAAGAATGGCGTTCGCGTATACGTTGCAAAAAACCTCCCAGTTTCTCATGGGAGTCTTCATAGTCATACGAAGCCAGTTTCGGTACATAAATTCACCCAGGTAACTGTAAACCATGGGATTTCTCGATCCATTAACCGCTCTTATACGTCTTTTTAGACGACTCCAAAAACTTTCAATGAAACTGGTGTGGGTTCCATCCAAAGGATTCCGGAAACCGTCCGTATGATTAACAACATGATGAATGTACCCATGATTCGATAATTGACGGTATCCACTCCATTCATCTGTATGAATAGTCGTCCCCAGCAACACCAAACGCTTATTAATAGGCACTAATACTGCTGCACTGCGATTGGGAATCGCTTCTATATACCCTTTGCTCAGTATCGTGTCGTAGATACCCAGTATCCACTGCTGGTTTGCTTGCAATCTCCCGCGGTTGTATTTCCTTTCTATAAATACAGTCTCATCAATTTGGACTATGCTGCCGACTCCTCCGAGAACTTGAGTCAGGGTGTTCATTTTCCAGGAGGAAACTTCTCTGCATTAGTTGTACCATTGCACTGCTGACACCTCTGAATTTAATGTTTCATAAGCTGTAGCTGTGACTGCTCTTTTCAGGACCCAGAAGTTACAGATCATTAAAATTTTCTTCAAAGGTAGTTTAGACCTTGAGAGAAAAGTTCCTAAGGCATCTGTTAACTAAAAAACAACGACAAACCTTCTCGAACCGATTTCCTCCTTCGGCACTCAATACATCTGTATACAAAGCCATCAATGGCCTCTGTGTATTTTTGTATATGCATAACTCCTCCGCATTGGCAAATTTTCCACAAAGCTATCAGTCCGTTATCCAAACAGTAATCGAAGACATCCATGATTGCTTCCGTAAATGATAGTCAGTGGATTCCATGCTCAAGGTCACTTTTTTGTTCGAAGGTCGTTTCGGTTTGGGCCGCTATTCTTTAGAGTCACCAGATGCAGCTTTCGACATAATAGCATTCAATGAAGAACATTTAGACGTGCACGTCTAAATGTGGCTATTTTCGGCAGCCTGTAGACGGCCGTAATTTTGAGTGACCGCGAATGAGATAAACAAGCGATTCACTTGCTCGTGATTGGCCAGTTTGTCATTCTAGTTGAGGTAATTTCAAACATCATTTTGCTGCTTGGTTAAGTACTGAATTTCCGGGATCGTTTTATCAAATTTGAGAGATAACTGACAACACAAACTATTACAGCTCAGGAAAGAAATGATATAGCAGTGGATTTATTTGCTGAATTCAACGAATTCGTGCCAAATTAAGATCTAAGGACTTCTTAGAGGTGTGAAGAATGCAAACAATGTTCTGAAGAGGTAATACCTTCACGCAACTTCAATTATCGCTTGACCATTATTTTCAGAGATCCTTAAATAAGTATGATATACACAGTGGTCTGGCTAATCATGATATAAACGGCATGGTTGATGCGGCATATACATACAAGCTAACTAATCTTCTCTTGCATTCCTCCGAGCCAATAACTAAACCTACCGCTGTCATCAGTTACAATCTTAGAAATCATCACAGCCTAGCTGCTATGGAGCACTGTCAGACTTACGTGCGGTACAACTTCCTCTTAAATAAGTTTTCAGTCATTTGGAATAGACTACCAGCTAATGTGCGTGATGCAAACACACTTCAAGTGTTCATCTCCTCAGTCATCAGACTGCTCAAAGATGACAATGCACTTTTGTGCCTGACTCTTACACCTTCTTTTTCACCCTACACAGATATTTTAAGTTCATTAAACGTGTAGTTACAACAAACTACAATTATAAATGTTAATATTATTGGAACTAGATGATAAACACTTCTACACAGGACAGTAATATTAGTTCACACATGATGTTAAAGTTAGCGTAACGGGACTAGTTAGTTAGTGCACAAAAATAACCATAGTGACTAAAGAGAATATATATGTATATATTTATTAATCACTCCTTAAGGACTCCTCTTGCATTCTTTTGCGTTGCTGTTGTTTGTCTTCTGTTTACTCTCACCATTTTAGCTTCCATATGACTTTTTGAATGAGAATAAAGAACGTGGATATTTGACCATTTACAATGACAAATGATCTGCAAACATTATTGGTCCAGTATCTTTCAGTTGCCTGGTTAATAACGAATTAACTTTCTCCACGACGCAACCTGGATTACATTTGTGGAATATACTCTTATACCAATGGAAAAGTATCTATTTGTAATACAACGTCACGATTGTAGCTTATAACATAACTGATCGTATCTGTAAAAATAGCTTCCTTATTACCCAATTTGGGTATAAATCAAATCAAAAATAAGATTCGGATTGGTACGCACCCAAGTTATATTGTGGAATAACTTGAAGCTTTATTTTTTCCCGAGTATTTTTAATCCATCCAAAACTTACTTGGTTTTTTTGTTAATGCGAAGACAATATTCCTATATTTCATGATGTGCTCCATTGAATGACTGGTTATCATATTGTTCCCACAGACCTAAGATAAAAACGCCAGCAACCATGTAACTTAACCATAAACCGAATTTATGAAATTTAAATAATGCTTACCCATGCCTGTATATTTGGTGTGTCCTACACA
The DNA here is from genome assembly GCA_944472135.2 of Trichobilharzia regenti. Lineage (NCBI taxonomy): Eukaryota > Metazoa > Platyhelminthes > Trematoda > Strigeidida > Schistosomatidae > Trichobilharzia > Trichobilharzia regenti. The sequence goes on from OX235266.1 coordinate 31,926,635, forward strand.
AGTAGGAAAAAATGTGTACTTTATTAAAACATTATTATTAATTATGATTGCTAATCGTATATGTAATTTATCATATTGATGATGCCTGTAAACTGGCGTCTCTCATGTACAAAATGAGAATATATTATTATTATTATTATATACTCATGTATATGTAGGTAAACCTAGATAAACTGTGTTCTTGTCACGAAGATCGGAAAGCAGGTGTCAGATGTCTCAGTAAGCAGTGTAATACATGTAAGCTACATGTTTTTATTTGACATAAGCTGGATCTTCACTCACTTTCAGAATTAATCTTGAATTCATTTGGAATAAGCTTGTTGAGCACGTCAGTATTGAGAGAATACAGTGAAAGTAAGTAAACACATGCTTCTTAAGATTAAGTGATACATTTATTTGATATGATTGTATTATTGTTAGTTGTCTATCTAAGTTAATGATGAATTCGTTGCGATAATAATACCTATTAATGTTCTTATAGTCACTATGAACATGAATGTTATTATTATTGCTGTCAAGACCTATTATTTGTCATAAAGTTGTTGTCATTTTTGCTAAAATATTTGTACAAGCTGTGAAGACTACTGCATAACTTGTCGTTAAATAATTTTATCATTTCATGATGCTTCGATGGACCTACTAGATATCGACAAACGATAAGCTGCGAAGTCCCTTAAGTTTAGTGAAAACTATTGGGCTACTTATATGTACATATATATATATATTGTTTGTAAAGTGATTACTTGTAAATGCTTATCAGGAAACATTTTTTATCCAGATCATGCATGTAATACCCAAGTTAATTATGCTTTTCTTAAACCTTTTCAGACTTATGTAAAAACATATATGTGCCGTGTTCTCAGATGGAACTTACTGACGGTAACAAAGGACTACTCATCTGAATTATCTGTACATTTGAAATCTGATTTTTGTTTAATAAACAATTTTTCAATGAATCTGTGTTCCTTCTGTTGTAATGCGATTGTGTTCCAGTAACATAAGTAACTCGTGCTAAGTTAGGAGTTGAGGGTAAACTGTTAGGAGTAAATGCGGTGTCTGGAAAACCTTTGTTTACGTGGTTATATGAGCAGATAGCAACGCATCGTGTTCCGTGGGTGAGAGCTCTAGGCATTCTGTTTTTAATTATTACGATAACCGTAGTTGCACTGAGTTATACATCTAACAGCATAGGTATAGTCTCTCCTTATGATACATTGCGACATGCAGAAATCACAAGCAAACTATCTCAGGTAGATTTATTCTCAATTGGTGACTATGAATCGGGAATCAGTTTACGTATTCTGCTATGACGATATATAACTCGAAACGCTTTATAATCGCAAGACCTTCTCTACGGTTTAGGCATATTTACTTTATTTGACCACAACATAATCTTTTACCAATAGGCTTTTCCAAATATCTGCTCCTACTTAGTATTTCAAAGATAGCCTCATATACTCTATACCTCACATATTACGCAAGGGCTAATATTCGGTCTTATCAAGTAGAATAAACAAACGATTAACGAGGAATACATTTATTAATGAATTAACATGTAATACAAAATCGACAACAGTGCAGGTATCTTCTTCTTTATCAACAAAATCCATGAAATTCCCAAAAGTAGATATTATCTGAAAAAGGACATTAGATATATACAGATATAGACATTGTTATCAGTGTTAACACAATAACTAACCATTAAATATGTTTAAAATGACGAAATAATTACTTGAATTGTATATAATTATGTAAGTCAACAGTTTTCAATAATATAAAATCCATATTGCATCTGCCTGCAAACATCAAGTTTATGCCATAAAAAAGGAATTACTTTGCGTATATAATTTTTAAGTATTTCTGCAGATTTTTCCTAAAGAAATACATATGGAGTAGCCTTGTCAGTATTACGAAAATTAAACAAGGAAGTAAATGATGTAATTACCGAAACGAGCTATCCCACCTCGTCATGTCCATGTGTAATCCATTAAAATGCAAAGAAAATTCACGAAAAAATCATTATAACATGTTTCTTGAAGTAATTCGACGTATTTTGAACGGAAAAGTACGTTTTTCCAAAAAACTGCAAACTGCCTGTAAGCTACGGCCGGATAAGGACACCACCATTGCCTATTTCTGCTAAATACGCCGTATTTCATCAACTTTTAACTGGGATATGTGTAAAAAAGTGTGTAAAACAACGAAAAATGACCTAACCTTGACGTCATTTCCGAAAACAACGCCAATATTCATCAGCTGATCAAATGACCTACGGCCGTCTACAGGCTGCCTGGACTTATCCGTCATGTTGGTTAAATTTCGCTCGGCAAATTTTTTTTGTCAATAGTTTTCAATAAAATTTTGGGATATGTTTTCTGAATCTATAGGAATTCTCATTTCCTGGCTAGTTATGTTGGTGTCCGCGTCATGTAATCTCACTACGATACACTCTAAGCGTATGGGTTATAACGATTAGTTTTTCATGCTGAATGAGTTAAAACATCGTTATAATGAAAAAGATCGGGTAGTTGGAGAGTAGTGTCGTCTACACAAATAGTTTACTTCTTGTAGAAGATGCAGGGTGACTCTAAAGAATAGCGGCCCAAACCGAAACGACCTTTCAACGCAAAAATGACCTTGACAGGGACAACTTCGTCCAATGAGAAGGCTCAAAAAGAAAGGCGCATAATTGTAAAAAACGGTTTATATAAAAGGAATGCAATCATAATAAACAGTTACAAAGAATGGCGTTCGCGTATACGTTGCAAAAAACCTCCCAGTTTCTCATGGGAGTCTTCATAGTCATACGAAGCCAGTTTCGGTACATAAATTCACCCAGGTAACTGTAAACCATGGGATTTCTCGATCCATTAACCGCTCTTATACGTCTTTTTAGACGACTCCAAAAACTTTCAATGAAACTGGTGTGGGTTCCATCCAAAGGATTCCGGAAACCGTCCGTATGATTAACAACATGATGAATGTACCCATGATTCGATAATTGACGGTATCCACTCCATTCATCTGTATGAATAGTCGTCCCCAGCAACACCAAACGCTTATTAATAGGCACTAATACTGCTGCACTGCGATTGGGAATCGCTTCTATATACCCTTTGCTCAGTATCGTGTCGTAGATACCCAGTATCCACTGCTGGTTTGCTTGCAATCTCCCGCGGTTGTATTTCCTTTCTATAAATACAGTCTCATCAATTTGGACTATGCTGCCGACTCCTCCGAGAACTTGAGTCAGGGTGTTCATTTTCCAGGGGGAAACTTCTCTGCATTAGTTGTACCATTGCACTGCTGACACCTCTGAATTTAATGTTTCATAAGCTGTAGCTGTGACTGCTCTTTTCAGGACCCAGAATTTACAGATCATTAAAATTTTCTTCAAAGGTAGTTTAGACCTTGAGAGAAAAGTTCCTAAGGCATCTGTTAACTAAAAAACAACGACAAACCTTCTCGAACCGATTTCCTCCTTCGGCACTCAATACATCTGTATACAAAGCCATCAATGGCCTCTGTGTATTTTTGTATATGCATAACTCCTCCGCATTGGCAAATTTTCCACAAAGCTATCAGTCCGTTATCCAAACAGTAATCGAAGACATCCATGATTGCTTCCGTAAATGATAGTCAGCGGATTCCATGCTCAAGGTCACTTTTTTGTTCGAAGGTCGTTTCGGTTTGGGCCGCTATTCTTTAGAGTCACCAGATGCAGCTTTCGACATAATAGCATTCAATGAAGAACATTTAGACGTGCACGTCTAAATGTGGCTATTTTCGGCAGCCTGTAGACGGCCGTAATTTTGAGTGACCGCGAATGAGATAAACAAGCGATTCACTTGCTCGTGATTGGCCAGTTTGTCATTCTAGTTGAGGTAATTTCAAACATCATTTTGCTGCTTGGTTAAGTTCTGAATTTCCGGGATCGTTTTATCAAATTTGAGAGATAACTGACAACACAAACTATTACAGCTCAGGAAAGAAATGATATAGCAGTGGATTTATTTGCTGAATTCAACGAATTCGTGCCAAATTAAGATCTAAGGACTTCTTAGAGGTGTGAAGAATGCAAACAATGTTCTGAAGAGGTAATACCTTCACGCAACTTCAATTATCGCTTGACCATTATTTTCAGAGATCCTTAAATAAGTATGATATACACAGTGGTCTGGCTAATCATGATATAAACGGCATGGTTGATGCGGCATATACATACAAGCTAACTAATCTTCTCTTGCATTCCTCCGAGCCAATAACTAAACCTACCGCTGTCATCAGTTACAATCTTAGAAATCATCACAGCCTAGCTGCTATGGAGCACTGTCAGACTTACGTGCGGTACAACTTCCTCTTAAATAAGTTTTCAGTCATTTGGAATAGACTACCAGCTAATGTGCGTGATGCAAACACACTTCAAGTGTTCATCTCCTCAGTCATCAGACTGCTCAAAGATGACAATGCACTTTTGCGCCTGACTCTTACACCTTCTTTTTCACCCTACACAGATATTTTAAGTTCATTAAACGTGTAGTTACAACAAACTACAATTATAAATGTTAATATTATTGGAACTAGATGATAAACACTTCTACACAGGACAGTAATATTAGTTCACACATGATGTTAAAGTTAGCGTAACGGGACTAGTTAGTTAGTGCACAAAAATAACCATAGTGACTAAAGAGAATATACATGTATATATTTATTAATCACTCCTTAAGGACTCCTCTTGCGTTCTTTTGCGTTGCTGTTGTTTGTCTTCTGTTTACTCTCACCATTTTAGCTTCCATATGACTTTTTGAATGAGAATAAAGAACGTGGATATTTGACCATTTACAATGACAAATGATCTGCAAACATTATTGGTCCAGTATCTTTCAGTTGCCTGGTTAATAACGAATTAACTTTCTCCACGACGCAACCTGGATTACATTTGTGGAATATACTCTTATACCAATGGAAAAGTATCTATTTGTAATACAACGTCACGATTGTAGCTTATAACATAACTGATCGTATCTGTAAAAATAGCTTCCTTATTACCCAATTTGGGTATAAATCAAATCAAAAATAAGATTCGGATTGGTACGCACCCAAGTTATATTGTGGAATAACTTGAAGCTTTATTTTTTCCCGAGTATTTTTAATCCATCCAAAACTTACTTGGTTTTTTTGTTAATGCGAAGACAATATTCCTATATTTCATGATGTGCTCCATTGAATGACTGGTTATCATATTGTTCCCACAGACCTAAGATAAAAACGCCAGCAACCATGTAACTTAACCATAAACCGAATTTATGAAATTTAAATAATGCTTACCCATGCCTGTATATTTGGTGTGTCCTACACAAGTAGGAAAAAATGTGTACTTTATTAAAACATTATTATTAATTATGATTGCTAATCGTATATGTAATTTATCATATTGATGATGCCTGTAAACTGGCGTCTCTCATGTACAAAATGAGAATATATTATTATTATTATTATATACTCATGTATATGTAGGTAAACCTAGATAAACTGTGTTCTTGTCACGAAGATCGGAAAGCAGGTGTCAGATGTCTCAGTAAGCAGTGTAATACATGTAAGCTACATGTTTTTATTTGACATAAGCTGGATCTTCACTCACTTTCAGAATTAATCTTGAATTCATTTGGAATAAGCTTGTTGAGCACGTCAGTATTGAGAGAATACAGTGAAAGTAAGTAAACACATGCTTCTTAAGATTAAGTGATACATTTATTTGATATGATTGTATTATTGTTAGTTGTCTATCTAAGTTAATGATGAATTCGTTGCGATAATAATACCTATTAATGTTCTTATAGTCACTATGAACATGAATGTTATTATTATTGCTGTCAAGACCTATTATTTGTCATAAAGTTGTTGTCATTTTTGCTAAAATATTTGTACAAGCTGTGAAGACTACTGCATAACTTGTCGTTAAATAATTTTATCATTTCATGATGCTTCGATGGACCTACTAGATATCGACAAACGATAAGCTGCGAAGTCCCTTAAGTTTAGTGAAAACTGTTGATCTACTTATATATATATTGTTTGTAAAGTGATTACTTGTAAATGCTTATCGGGAAAATTTTTTATTCAGATCATGCATGTAATACCCAAGTTAATTATGCTTTTCTTAAACCTTTTCAGACTTATGGAAAAACATATATGTGCCGTGTTCTCAGATGGAACTTACTGACGGTAACAGAGGACTACTCATCTGAATTATCTGTACATTTGAAATCCGATTTTTGTTTAATAAACAATTTTTCAATGAATCTGTGTTCCTTCTGTTGTAATGCAATTGTGTTCCAATAACATAAGTAACACGTGCTAAGTTAGAAGTTGAGGGTAAACTGTTAGGAGTAAATGCGGCGTCTGGAAGACTTTTGTTTACGTGATTATATGAGCAGATAGCAACGTATCGTGTTCTTTGGCTAAGAACTCTAGGCACTCTGTTTTTAATTATTACGATAACCGTAGTTACACTGAGTCATACATCTAACAGCATAGGTATAGCCTCTCTTTATGGTACACTGCGGCATGCAGAAATCACAAGCAAACTGTCTCAGGTAGATTTACTCTCACTTTGTGACTATGAATCGAGAATCAGTATATGTATTCTGCTAAGACGATAGATAACTCGAAACGCTTTATAATCGCAAGACCTCCTCTACGGTTTAGGCATATTTACTTTATTTGACTACAACATAATGTTTTACCAATAAGCTTCTCCGAATATCTGCTCCTACTTAGTATTTCAAGGATAGCCTCATATACCCTACACTTCACAAATTACGCAAGGGCTAATATTCGGTCTTATCAAGTAGAATAAACAAACGATTAACGAGGAATACATTTATTAATGAATTAACATGTAATACAAAATCGAAAACAGTGCAGGTATCTTTTTCTTTATCACACAAATCCATGAAATTCCCGAAAGTAGATATCATCTGAAAAAGAACATAAAAATATACAGATGTAGACATTGTTATCAGTGTAAACACTATAATTAACCATGGAATGTTTGAAATGACAAAATAATTAGTTGAATTGTATATAATTACGTCAGCAAACATTTTTCAATAATACAAAATCGATATTGCATCTGCCTGCAAACGCCAAGTTTATGCCATCAAATAAGGAAATACTATGCGTATATAATTTTTAAGTATTTCTGCAGATTTTTCCTCAAAGAAATACATGTGGAGGAGCCTTGTCAGCATTAGGAAAAGTACACAACAAAGTAAGTGAAATAATTACCGAAACGAGCTATCCCACCTCATCATGTCCATGTGTAATCGATTCAAATGCAAAAAATTCACGAAATGGTCGTTATAACATATTTCTTCCAGTAATTCGGCATATTCTGAACGGAAAAGTGCGTTTTTCAACAAACTGCAAACTGCCTGTAAGCTACGGCCGGATAAGGACACCACCATTGCCTATTTCTGCTAAATACGCCGTATTTCATCAACTTTTAGCTGGAATATATGTAAAAAAGTGTATATAACAACGAAAAATGACCTCACCTTGACGTATTTTCCAAAAATAACGCCAATATCCATCAACTGATCAAATGACCTACGGCCGTCTACAGGCTGCCGCTATTTTCGTGTGAAGAACAGTACTATTTGGCAAAAGAATGCTATCAATACATGGGAATCACCTACAAATACCAACAGAATCCCCTGTGGAAACAGAAGTTATGATGTAGATGTTTCTTTCACCGAGTGGTTTTGGACAGGAATAATGGTAAGTTGAGAGGTTATCTCTAAGTGGATTTAATATATATTCACACTGATTGGCGCAGTATAATATGGGCTATGTGGTTTCAATGTATAAAAGATACCTTTATTAATATTGTGCCATTGTGTGCTTAGCTGCTCCTAGGCTAACAAACGTAGGTGGTTCTCGTGATTGTTGCAAGTGCAGTGCATTTGAGAAGGTAATAACTCGTTTAATTCTTCTCACTGATTCACTTAGTGCAATTATTCAGTGTATAGTAATAATATACACATGCTTTGTCTTGATTACGAGAATTAAATCTAGTTAGCTCTATTATTATTATTAATCTATAGATGGTATACCGTCTGACACTGTAAACTTAACACTGCAATGTTTTTGATCACCAATAGTGGAGATGGATTTCTTCTGAAATTTCCATTTACTTGAAACAGTACAGATGCAGTATCACGATTTAATGTCTAGGTTGCATTATATTCCATTGTTATCCTCATCAACACAACAGGTCTGCGTATCTTACAATGTTTCTCTATATTGTTAACGCTGTGCAGAGTTGCTTAGAGTTCAGGCATGTTCAGCTTATATTTGATGACTACACATTCCTAAATATGAGAATGTAATTTCTGTAGGACTCATAAAACTATGCTCACTAGACAATACTGAGATTGTGGATCAATTTCAAAGCTACACATTTGTAATACCTCATTTAACGGAGACGTATTCAGTATGAAATTGATGAGAATGACGTCTGAACAGTATGGGTGTTTCAGAGTTTATCTTGAAATTTGAGTGTAATCCTCTAATGCTGGACAACTTATGAGGTCTATTTATGCATACGGCGTCAATATAAAGACCACCTGTGGACTCCAAATACTTTTAATTGTATGAGAACTTTACTTAGTATTAATATAATCGGTGTATTATTATTATTGCTCCCTTGGGTTCCAAGTGGAACATAGGGCTTCAACTGCACGTCTCCATTTTCTTCTGTCCTCTGCTGTACTTTTCGCCTGCATCTATGTTAGTTAGTCTATACTCTTTCAACTCCTCTTCACACGATCTCCTCCATGTCAACCTTGCACTGACGCCCCACTCGCCGCTTCCCTCTCGGCCTGGTTCCACTCGAGCAATGGCCTGACGCGCGCGTGATAACGCCCAGCGGTCTCCTCAACGAGTAGTGTCCAATCCATCACCATCTACATTCTCCTGCATATTTGTTGGTTGACGATTGGTTCTTGTTTTGTTTGTTCCCAGCCATAGTTTCTTGTTGGTGATACTTTCCGGCCCGGCCATCTGATCTTCAGTATAGAGCGGAGACAGTTGTTAATAAAGGTCTGCAACAGGCTGCTGGAAATATTCTTTGTGACCCGCCCGCCAAGTTTCTCATCCGTATAGAAGAACTGACTGACTTGACGTTTGTATTGAAAATCCGACCGAATTTTGTTGTTGATGCTGGCTGAGTGACGAAGATTTCCAGATTGTTGTTTCAGGTTGATGAAAGTGTTTCTCGCCTTTCCGATTCTCCCTCAATTTGACATCCTCGTCCGTTCTGACTTCCTGTAGTTGAGACAATGCTCCCTAGATAAGTGAATGAAGTAACCTCTTTCAAATCCCTCCCGTTGATGGTGATTGGAGGAGGATGTTTCTGCTGTTGTTGTTGTTGTTAGTTGGTTATTTTCACTACCTCCGTCTTGTCTATGTTCACCTGGAGTCCTGTCTTCGCCGGCTGCTTCTTCGACCAGTTTGTTGGTTTTCGCTTGAAAGTCTTCGACGTTGTGTGATATCAAACACAAATTATCCATTCGCGAAATCCAGGTCTTCTAGGTTCTTCACGTCAGTCCAGGATATCACTGTCCTGCTCGTTTCCCACTGTCTGACGCATAATCCAGTCCACCACAATTAGGAATATCATTGGTGATAATAAGCACCCTTGTCTGACTCCTGTGTTTACTCCAAACGCCTCGCTGAGTTTTCCGTTGTGGATCACTTGACATGTGCCGTTGTCGTACAGCTGTTGAATAAGGTTGATGAATATTTGGGGTACGCCGTAGTACTCGAGTAGTTTCCAAATTACTTCGCGGTCAACGCTGTCGAAGGCCTTCTCAAAGTCTATAAAGTTGAGGTAGAGGTTTGATTGCCATTCCATGCTTTGTTCTGTGATGATGATGCGTAGAGTTGCAATTTGGTCAGTACATGATTTGCCTTTCCTGAATCCAGCTTGTTCTGGTCGGAGTTCTGTCTCCAGTGCGTCCTTTATTCTCTCCAGGATGATGCGACTCAGGATTTTACTTGGCGTCGATAGGAGCATGATTCCTCGCCAGTTCTTGCAGAGTGAGGCGTAAGTCGCCCTTCCTTGGTAGTTTCACGAGGTAACCTTTCCTCCAGTCAGTAGGCACCTTTCCCTCCTTCCAGACCTTTTGCAATAATGGAGTCAGCATGTCTGCTGTAGTCTCTGGGTCTGCTTTCAGTGCTTCAGGGGGTATTCCATCTGGTCCGGCTGCTTTTCCAGCTTTCAGAAGTTTGATTGCATTCAAGACTTCAGCTCTCGTTGGAGGATTGGTGTCAACTTGCAGTTGTGTGCGCGCTGTTGTTGGTATTTCTGGACGGGTTGCAGGTGGTGGTCGGTTCAAGAGTCCTTTGAAGTGATCCGCCCATTGTTTAATCTGTTTTTCTTCCTTGGTAATTGGGTTCCCTTGGCTGTCTTTTATAGGTTTCGCTTGTGTTGATCTCTTCCCGGATAGAGATTTGGTTATCTGATATAATGTCCTCAGGTCCCTTTTGCCTGCTGCCTTCTCAGCTTCAGTGGCGAGGTTGTCGTAGAATCGTCTTTTGTCCTTCCTAGCACTCTTCTTCACTTCTTTGTCCAGTGCTTTGTAAGTTGAGCTCAGCGTCTCCTTCTCCTGTCCGTCCTTGCATTGAATCATTTTCTCTTTCACCATTCTCCTCTCTTCTATTAATTTCCAAGTGTCCGTTGAGAGCCATTCCTTGTCTTGTCTCTTCTTTCTTCCTAAAACCGTTGAACACGTTTCGTTGAGAATCGCCTTCAGAGAGTTCCAATGTTCTTCCACGCATGATTCTTCAGTGATGTCACGTAGTGTTTCCTGCTTTGCTCTGACAGTTGCAGTGAAAGTGTCCTTTGTGGTTGTGTCCTTCAGTTTTTGAGTGTTGAACTTGCATTGTGGCCTATCCCCAGCTATCCTCGAGGCTTTTAGCTTCACCTTGAAAGTCCCTTCTACTAGATAGTGGTCTGAAACCACATCTGCTCCTCTCCTTGACCTTGTGTCCAGTAGGCTCCGTCTCCACTTTCTTGAAATTGAGATGAAGTCTATTTGGTTTTTGGTGTTTCCATCTGGTGAAATCCATGTCGTCTTGTGTATATCCTTGTGTTTGAACACACTGCCACCAATCACCAAATCATTGAAGGCGCAGAAGTCTGAGAAGAGTTCACCATTGTCGTTCATTTCGCCATGGCCTCACGACCCATGGTGAGTTCTCTTCCTGTGTTGTCTCCTCCCAGCTTCGCATTCATGTCGCCCATCAGGATTTTGATATCGCCATTTGGGACGTTGTCCATTATTGCTTGTAGTTGTCTGTAGAAAGCCTCCTTCTTCTCTTGTTCTGAGACGTTTGTAGGCGCATAGCATTGAATGACTGTAACCTTCCTTCCTTTTGAGTTGAACCTGGCTGTCATTATCCTGGAGGAGATTGGTTCCCACTGCATGAGAGCTTTGGTTGCTGTTGGTGACATCATGATGGCCACTCCCTCGGTGTGCTCATGGTTGTCCTCTGGGTGGCCGGAAAAGATTACTGTCTCTCCAGTAGGTAGTTGGCACCTTCCAGTTCCGTTCCATCTGCTTTTTCAGATTCCCAACACTTCTATCCTATACCTTCTCATTCCAGGTACCCATCCTTACTTTTGCTTTCATCGAAAGAACGCCCATCGGCCGACTAGCTTCCCGAAGGCTTTCACCAGCTTGCGTACTTTCACTTCCCCGATTCCAGCGAAAAGTAAGGCTATTGCTTATGTTTTTAGAATTTTTAATATACTTTTTGTTGAAGTTTCTGTAGCGCTTTGGTTGCTTTACGGGGCCGGAGCTGCTAGCACCACGCCCCAAACATCCCACTTTACCCCGGCTTGGGACCGGCGAGAAAACTTGTAAGCTAGTAGCCTAACAAGTTAGTATCTGGCGAGGTTTAATCGGTGTATAATAATATATAAAATTATCTTTCATAAATTCGTGTTTTGCTTCTCATTTTAGGTATATGGAGGTTGTGGAATGTGAAATCAGTGAAAATGTCAATCTGTCAAACTAACAATAATAATAATAATAATAGTATATTCTCATTTTGTACATGAGAGACGCCAGTTTACAGGCATCATCAATATGATAAATTACATATACGATTAGCAATCATAATTAATAATAATGTTTTAATAAAGTACACATTTTTTCCTACTTGTGTAGGACACACCAAATATACAGGCATGGATAAGCATAAATTAAATTTCATAAATTCGGTTTATGGTTAAGTTACATGGTTGCTGGCGTTTTTGTTTTAATAATAATTATAATAATGTATATTCTCATATAAACATATAAATTTACATGAAAATGCATGCCATTTTTTTAGGTCTGTGGGAACAATATGATAACCAGTCATTCAATGGAGCACATCATGAAATATAGGAATATTGACTTCGCATTAACAAAAAAACCCAAGTAAGTTTCGGATGGATTAAAAATACTTGGGAAAAAATAAAGCTTGAAGTAATTCCTCAATATAACTTGGGTGTGTACAAATCCGAATCTCATTTTTGATTTGATTTATATCCAAATTGGGTAATAAGGAAGCTATTTTTACAGATACGATCAGTTATGTTATAAGCTACAATCGTGACGTTGTATTACAAATTGATACTTTTCCATTGGTCCTTCATTAATATTTTCTGTAAATTAAGAAAATGTTTAATATACTCATCATTTCTACTTCTTTTGAACTTCTTCAGCGCGTCGCTATACTATGAGCTTTTGTAATACGTGAATTCGGTTTAATGTATGCTAAGCCTAGTTAGTGAAATGGAGACTCACTATAGTATGAGACTTACCTGAATCATTCATAGGATTTCGCGTCTGTTTCTATACAATAGCACATTGTAAAAACTAAGTAGGATTTAGCAAGTTGAATAATAATTCCGTAATGTTCGTTACGCTGAAGTCGCCTTATTTAGCCATTTGCAAGTCTGTATACTGCTAAACGCCAAGTATGTAGCACAAGTAAATGTAGGAAATTAGGGTTGATATCCACTTCATTAATCACTTAATATGCAGTGGCATCCTCAAATAGACTGTCTACTTGGCGACGAGCTAAGAAACAATTTTTATTTATTTCTAATATGCTGTTAAATCATGTGATGTTATCTAATATCCATCATTTCTAGGATAAACAACTGCAGTGTTTGGTTATCTATTTTGTTAAGCATGTCAATGATCTAACTATTTCAGCTCCCAGCTAAACAGTACTAAAATGAACAGCTTTCTAACAGGAATTAGCAAATGGTCTTCGTCTAACTGCCTTAAACTAAATCCTTCCAAATGTCAGGCAGTTAATTTCAGTTTTAGATGTAAAAAAAACTTAAATGGAGCTGTTAATTCCCAGTACCGTTGTATAACTGATGAGTGATATAGAAATCAAATCCGACGTTAAGTATCTTGGATTAATTCTTTCTTCTGGCCAATCCTGGTCTACCCATGTTTTAGCGATTTCTAAAGTAATATTTCGTCTGACTGTTCACATTAAGAAGTTAAGGCACTCAAGCACTCAACCGTGTTTCGCAGAACTCATCACACAGCGTATCAGCCTTAAATGTATACCACATGCAGGTATAATGCTTATGAGCTAGGTATGCAAATCAAAGTAAACGTTTGTATGGTGCAATCATTATTTATAAGACTAACTAGTATGTAAGAGCTACGATTTGACCAGTTATGCAACGTTTAATATATTTGGACACAATTAACCTACGCTGCTTACTTCTATGACGCATCACCTAAAGCTACGTAGTTACCTTAAAGTGGTTTCCGCTGAAGGTAATCACCCTTAGCTACTACCTTACCGAGCAACTTAACGTTATCTTTGAATTTCAAAGTAAAAGCGGACATCCTGGGAACCTTCTCGGTAAAAAAATTGTCTCCTAGTCGAAAAAAATGAATATATCCTAATCTTCACGAAAGCGTTTAGAGGTATTCATCCTGTCACCTTAAATGACTCACTATTTGCAGTCACTTAAAAAGTAGGAATAAATTTACCGAAGACGGTATGCTTATGACTTCTAGATATCATAATGTACCATGAGGGAAAGCCTATATCCATAGGGTTATAACAGTTACAAGCGCGATATTAATACGAAACACGACGACTACGATTCTTAATCACAGAAAATCCTACTTTGATACCTAATCTTCTAATAGTATTAAGAGATGTTTCACCAAGAAAAAGAAAACCAATGGTTCAGGAAAATTTATTTAGTTTTCTTAAAGACCAAAGGGATCTGATGATATGCTCTAGTTAAATCAAGTTTACCGAAAACCGTTGCACCATTAAGGGAAGGTGTGAGATCATGTATGTGGGGTACCGGGTAACGATCTGGCACGGTCTGCGCATTAAGTCTGCGACAATCGCCACAAGGTCGCCAATCTAACCCGTTATTCTTGGGTACCACGTGCAGAGGTGGCGACCACGGGCTGCTTGAAGGCCGGATGATTCCAATTTCTAACATGTGTTCAAACTCAGCCGTAACGGCTTGTAGTTTTTCCGGAGACAACCGTCGGGGCTTTGCGAAAACTGGCGGACCAGTCGTAACAATATGATGTGTGACATTAGAAGTCACGCTTGGTAGACAACGGGTAGGTTTAAACAAGTCAGGAAAGGATTGAAGTATATCAGAATATGGTCCAGCTAAAGTTGGTGTAGCGTATACTGGGCTGAGAGCTGGGCCTTGTTTGACGATACCGCTGATGGAGACGTTTGTGACAGGATCTCTTAACTTAAGATTACCTGTATCTACCAGTAATTGGTAGTGCTGCAATAGATCCATGCCAATTATACCTGTGGTAACGTCTGCCACCAGGAAGACCCAACGAAATGAACGACGCAAACCGATGTTAAGGTCTATAAAGCGCCCGCCAAACGTAGCAATTGGCGAACCATTTGCAGCTCGTAGTCGAAGAGACATTGGCCGCCTGCGCTCCTCTACTGCGGGTGGGATTACACTGACCTCCGCTCCGGTATCAATTAGGAAGCGTATCCCCGTGTTACGGTCGGTAACATAGAAGAGGCGACATGAGAGTGGTGGCCTGCTAGTTTCCCGATTGTTGAACATCGAAGGTGCACGGGCGAGTGCACTTTTGGGCTTTTGCTCCGTAACGTCGATGATACCAGCACACTCCAGGCTGATTACTTCGGGACTGTCGGCGCTTGCTGCTAGCACGTGACAAAGGTCTACTACTACGCGAACTCGAGCAACTGCGTGCACGACTCCTGGAGTTCATCTCCTGTTGTATACTACAGATTTCCTCGTATAGCTTGGCTATATTGGCCACCGCGTCAAAGCTTGATGATCCCCCGTCAGAAGAATCTTTAGTCTGAGCGGGAGCAGCGGTTACTGTTGCGGAAATGCCAATTTAAAGATTGATGGCCTCTACCGCTCTATCAGCTGCCTCGGCTATCTCCTGTAAGGGGTACTTGTAGATCGGTGCCAGGATACCCTGGACTGTCCGAGGTAATCTTTGAAGCCAAAACTGTTTCAGAAAGACCTTGTCAATTTTAAATTCCGCCACTAACTGCTTCATCTGCCTCAACATTTGTGAGGGCTTGCGGTCACCTAACTGAACATCTCGGAAAAGTTCCTGCACTTTCTGTTGGTCAGTAAGTGCGACTCGTTGAATTAACGCCTGTTTGAGCCGCTCGTACCGATCCGGAGACGGATCTGCAAGAACGTCAGACACCTCGTCTATGACATTTTCAGGCAGGCTCACAATCACATGGTTTACTTTGGTCTCTTGTGAGTGTATGTGTCTAATGGCAAACTGAGCCTCTATATGATTGAACCATGCAGCTGGACGGTGTGTGCAGAAGGCGGGGAGTTGCAGCGTTATAGCCATCTCTGCCGCAGAACCGTTGTCAGCCATCTTGCACACAAGACAAAATATTAACAAGGTGATAAAAACCAATATAAGTACAAACAAAACAAATCAAATCTTTATAACCGTGTGTGAAAGAAAGAAAGTTAACAAAATAGACGGTATGCAAAAAGAATTATTAACATGTTAAGCTACTATGGCGGAAAACGGTAAATACGGGCTCATCACTTGTAAGAGTTCTACTATGGCTCAGAGTGGACCTATACTCTCAACACCCTTACAAACTTCTTCACCGTTTTGCGACCTTTGCAGTACACTACTCGACGCGCAAATACTGACGAACTGTATCGCGGTAAAAAGACTTGATGTGACAAGAGTACCTGGGAGAATTATATTTTATTCAACGAAATATGAAGTTCAATAAATAAAGAAGTCGTACAACTTATCTGCAGATGTTGCTGGAGGTAGGCTTGGAGAGTGTGCAGAAAGAGAGCACAACAAGAGAGCGAACCAATGAAGAAAATAGATATGGGCAGATTTTGATTGGCTTTTGGTTAGCTGGCTTCCTATTGGTCTAAAATATAAGTTAAAGCGGTAATCTTTTTATTTTGACACAGAAATTTACAGTCAGTATGATTTAGGGCTTACCTCACCATTATATAATGGCGTGTTAATTTTTTTGGTATGAGTGTGGTGTGATAGTCACACGTTATTTGGATGCATTGGTGGTGTTTAAAGTACATTAAGATGTATGAGAATATCTAGTAACTGAATATAAATCAACAATAATTTCGATGCATTTATTTTAAGTCCAAAATATGATGTATGCATTTTTTATTACTAGGCGAATATAATTTAACTACAATTTCTAAAAATTTAATGTGTCCTTAGTTAGTACATATAGATAAATGTATGTATTAACTAATCTACTTTTTTAAGTCGTCAATTCAGTGACCTGTGGGATTTGTGCATACTAGGTCAGCATAAATCAAGTAAATTTCCCTTCAAACGGCTGAGAGCGACAGTTTAAAGCATACTTTGGTTGATTATTTCGTGATGAAAGCAATTTGGAGTCAGTTATAAATTACACCGATCTGTGTCTTATTCATCCGTTTTTCAGCTGAGGATTTCCGGTTCATAGCATATCCTGAATAACGGTGATTAATACGATTTATCACTTAGACCGCAGCACCATCAAGCTTAAAACAATTCTAAATTTATTCTAACTTATTCCTCGATAATGCCTTTTTATGGTAACTGAAGAACATATTTACCCACTATGTTCTGAAATGACATAAGTCGTGCTTAAAAAGGCAGCTGCGTGCTGAATCAAAACTTTCCGCTCTGGAGTAACGCTAGTCCATTGTTAATATGTCATGTGAGGGCTGGAACAATGTTGATAAGCAAACCCAGTAGGTTCGATTTAGTGCCACTCATGCTGAAAAATCAGCGCACAGTTTCACTGTCAAACAATGGCAAAACAGTAAGGGAGTTTAATGTTACTAAAATTAATAATAATAATATATATTCTCATATAAACATATAAATTTACATGAAAATGCATGCCATTTTTACAGGCACCATCAAGTATGACATAATATCAAATCGTAGATTGTCTACAAGTTAATAATAATAATAATAACAGTTCAATACATGATATATATATAAATACACATTGTCTGAACTAGGCTGTATAGTTATTGAATTGTACAATTGTCCGCCAGGTTGAGCGGGAAAATCGACTTCGTTTCGTTTTCATCCCGTGGTTGTCGGCATTCGATAACCAACCAATATTGAGGTAAGTACAACTTCTACAAGGGATTGAAAGCTGTTTTTAGAAAAGTAAAAGTGCTAAGGTGAATCAATAAAGTGTAATGAAATGGGTAAGTGCAAGTATCACTAATAAATGCATGAGACACTCAGGTATAACTCAATCTCTTATCATACAATTTATTAATTCATGTGTTTTGCCCATCATTCTTTATTGTTCTCCATTATTCTTCCCTGGGCTACTCAAGAAAGATCATATAATACTACGAAGAACATTGAGGGCTGTAAGTAGGGTCAGTGCTATCCCTTTGACTGAACTCAATGACACTGTTAATAATAATAATAATAGTATATTCTCATTTTGTACATGAGAGACGCCAGTTTACAGGCATCATCAATATGATAAATTACATATACGATTAGCAATCATAATTAATAATAATGTTTTAATAAAATACATATTTTTTGCTACTTGTGTAGGACACACCAAATATACAGGCATGGATAAGCATTATATAAATTTCATAAATTTGGTTTATAGTTAATTTACATGGTTGCTGACGTTTCTGTCTTTGGTTTGTGGGAACAATATGATAACCAGTCATTCAATGGAGCACATCATGAAATATAGGAATATTGACTTCGCATTAACAAAAAAACCCAAGTAAGTTTTAGATGGATTAAAAATACTTGGGAAAAAATAAAGCTTGAAGTTATTCCACAATATAACCAGTCATTTAATGGAGCACATCATGAAATATAGGAGTATTGACTTCGCATTAACAAAAAAACCCAAGTAAGTTTTAGAAGGATTAAAAATACTTGGGAAAAAATAAAGCTTGAAGTAATTCCGAATCTCATTTTTGATTTATATCCAAATTGGCAAATAAGAACGAATCGTGACGTTGTATTACAAATTGATACCTTTCCATTGGTATAAGAGTATATTCCACAAATGTAATCCGGGTTGCGTCGCGGGGAAAGTTAATTCGTTATTAACCAGGCAACTGAAAGATACGGGATCAATAATGTTTGCAGATCATTTGTCATTGTAAATGGTCAAACATCCACATTATTCATTCTCATTCAAAAAGTCAAATGGAAGCTGAAATGGTGAGAGAAAAAAGAAGACAAACAACAGCAAGGCAAAAGAAAGCAAGAGGAGTCCTTAAGGAGTGATTAATAAATATATACATATATATTCTGTCTAGTAGCTATGCTTATTTTTGTTCATTAACTAACTAGTCCCGTTATGCTAACTTTCAAATTATGTGTGAACTAATGTTACTGTCCTGTGTAGAAATGTTTATCATCTAGTTCCAATAATATTAAAATTAATAATTGTAGTTGGTTGTAACTACACGTTTAAAGAACTTAAGATATCTATGTAGGGTGAAAAAGAGGGTGTAAGAGTCAGGCGCAAAAGTGCATTGTCATCTTTGAGCAGTCTGGTGACTGAGGAGATGAACACTGGAAGTGTGTTTGCATCGCGCACATTAGCTGGTAGTCTATTCCAAATGACTGAAAACTTATTTAAGAAGAAGTTGTACCGCACGTAAGTCTGACAGTGCTCTATAGCAATTAGGTTGTGATGATTTCTAAGATTGTAACTGGTGACAGTGTTAGGTTTAGTTATTGGTTCGGAGGAATGCAAGAAGTGATTAGTCAGCTTATAGTAAAAGATAAGGTTTATCTTAAGACGTCTTTTCCAGAGGGGTTCTAACCTTAGTCTTTCGCATCGCTCATGGTATTGCAGACCACTTTCTAAACCAAGAGTTCTTGAGGTAAACTGCCGTTGCACTCCCTCTAATTTAAGCTTATCATTTTGTCTGAGTCCGCTAAGAATAAACGGGCAGTATTCTAAGATAGGTCGGACACATACTTTGTATAATAAAACCCTAGTTTCACAATAAAAGAAATTGCGTGTTATGCAACCTATCAGCCTTCGTGCTTTACGACTGGCATAATCAGTCTGTTCAGCGAACGTTAGGTTACTAGAGTATCTAATACCGAGATCTACAACTGAGTTGAGCTTAGCTAGTTTTCGCCCATTTATTTCAAGAGTTAGATCAAGTTTACTGTTGTCAATAGGCATATGAATTCTTGTAAACACTTAGCTAAAGTTATCTTATCTGATAGTGAACATCCTCTTTATTCACAATTGTTTCCTTGTATCTCTTCGGGTAAGACCAGAAGAAATTTTATAAACATTTATGCTCGCACTACAAAATATAAAAATTCGACCGTTCCATATTTGGCACGAGTATTGTGTGAAGAGACAAATATCAGAAAAGAACTTTTACAACTTTTGAATCAGTAACTAAACTATAAAATGTAATGATGCATATTAATGCAAGTGTTATTTGTTATATTATTTATTTATTATTCACTATGACCTAGAAATGGTATGATTTTGTTGGGTTTTTTATTTTTATTTATTTTTTTATTATTTTTTCCTATTAACTATCAATATTTTAACATTTTATATATTTATATAATTATAAACAGAGCTAAACCATTGCAATATGTAAAAGAAACGCTGAAAATTCCATGCTGTAAATTGTTATTGTTGTGGAATAAAGTGATTATCATTATTATATTATTATTATTATTAATAAAGGAAACTCCCTAGGCTGACAACGTTCATTTGCAATGTATAATGCTTCCTGTAAAGTTTGCACTATCATGATGTCCACTTTTGGTTTTAATACATTTTTTCCTTATGCCGGTTTTTTTATTTTATGCCTTTTTGTGCATTTGGTGCACAACCGTACCCTACAGAGAATAGGAATAGAATAAGTCGAATCAAATTCATAAAAAGCTATAAAATGTTAGGTTTAATGGAATATAATTAGGATCAAGTAAAGACGTTATTGGAAAATGAATGAGATAAGACATTGTGAAGTGGTATTTAAAGATCCGACAATGGACAGCAAGTTAGTTTATAAGATGCCCCATAAATCTGTGCAGATCCCACATGGTCGCATCTCAACAATAGGCTGAGCGAATGGTATATATTTAAAGGTAGAAGCATGATCTGTCAAGGCGTTCATTATTCTCTTTTTCAAGATAAAGGTCTAAGCCCTCATAAAAATCAGAAATATCTCGAGCCTTTAATTTGTATATAGCTGTTCCTGCAGAATGGGGCGATTCACCTTAGTGACCCCCACCATATCTACTGATCAGCTAACGCCACCCTCCCTCCTTTTTTGATGTTAGGCTCTGAGACTATGATTATTATGGCTACCGCAAATATACTGCTTGGTACCAGACATGTTCGTACCCCATATTCCATCTCCCTAGCTTTCTTAATGAGTGCTTCCAATAGGTCTCCGCGTACATCTTTATGAACATTATATATGTATGCATGCGTCCTAATGAACAGATTACTTTACAAGGAGTTAAAACCTTAAAGAATAAAAAGAATAGGTTTTGTGAATAGTGAAGCAAGATTAAGCAGAACAATATAGTTAGGGATCAATGTAGGTAGTATGAACTGAAGGTAAGGTCGGTTGGCAGGACTTAGTGTACTAAATTATCATGACATTCTTATATATAGTAAACATTTGACATTGCAAAGTAACCTGTCTACATATGTTATAAAAAGATATTAACACAACCAACAAAATTTCAGCATTTGGTTAACAATACTACAGAAGGGTAGATAGTACTGCAGGTAGTCGTGAAGTAAACCAATCTATGTATAATAAGAGCATAGTCAGAGTCATAATTCGTATTATCAAAAAATACATTAGGCTCAATAACTGAGTGTTATAAGGGAAATAAGAGCGGTAAACCAAGAGAACGTTTGCCGCATAAGTATTTTGATCATTTTAGGTATTTTAATGACAATCTAATTTCAAGTATTGAACCTACATAATTACTAAGT
The DNA here is from genome assembly GCA_944472135.2 of Trichobilharzia regenti. Lineage (NCBI taxonomy): Eukaryota > Metazoa > Platyhelminthes > Trematoda > Strigeidida > Schistosomatidae > Trichobilharzia > Trichobilharzia regenti. The sequence continues at coordinate 31,948,211 of OX235266.1, forward strand.
ATTATTATGTTAGTCTGGGAACTAGTGTACTTTCTGTAGTTAAATATTGAAAAGCTATTGTCTCTCCACTCTACCAGCAGTTGAGATCTTTGAGGCGAGCTAGGGTGGACATGTTTATATGTTTTTCTAGGCTCCTTTTGAAACTGTCAGGCCTTTCACAGGATCTAATCTCAGAGGGTAGTTGGTTCCAAAGTTTGCAATATTTAATGGTGAAGAAGTTAGCTCTAGTGGTGAATGTATGGGTGTTAACCTTGAGAAGGTAGTTGTGGTTGCGTAGTCCATACGATTTAGGATTAGCCCAGGTTATGGACGAGTTACTGTCACAGTGCTTTTGTCAGCCAAGTCTCACAAACCGTTAATGCCCAGCTCTCGCTACGCTCGGGCCCACGCTGTTCTTAGAAGATTTCTCAGAAACGCTTAGTAATAACGGACGCAAAAACCAAAACACTGATCTGCCGTTTGATATTTCTGTATTGTTACACCAACATATAAAAGGAATAAGCGAACTAAGCAAACTAAGGTTTCTGACGATGTTTCAATCTTCTTTCTGAACAGCGACCGATGAGACGATGACTGTCGTATTGATGCCTCCGCGAAAATTGGGGAAGTTGATTTTGAGCAAACAACCAAGAATTGATCGTTCAATCTTCAACTCCATTGACACTCCCCGGCAAAAAAGGGATCCAACCCTTTTTTCCTTCACGACCAATGCACGTTGACTTGGATGCCATTGCGAGAACCTGGGTCACACGGACAGAGCTGAAATGGAAAACAAACAGAAAAGCCAACACACCACAAGCATACCCACAGCACAATCTCACACATCGCTGACGACCTGCGCCTCCAGACAGAGACCTCCTCTTGACATCTTGCAACACAATCGCCACTTGCTAGAATGACTCTTGCAGAATGCAAAGTGACCATGGCAGCACCTCACGATACTCTACGCACATCCTCTTATCTACTCATTACCAATTACCACTGAAATCGCTTGTCACTCATTCTGCCTCAGTTCTAGTAGCGGTGACGCATGCGAGCCTCAGTCGTTTACACTCTTTCTCCCCGGCGTGTCGGACCGCAGCTAACAATTATCTCCGTGTGCATTTCATTCTCAGCAATAGCCTCCCCGGCGTATACGACCCATCTGCTGTCCTTAACATCAATCAATTCATTCACGGATGTAGAAGACTCGAAACAACTTCAGAAGTAATCACGACGAAAATTTTAACAAAATTACGCAATAACAACAAGATACGAAAACAACGAGTAAACACAATGAATCCAAAATACACCAATTGATATGACACACCACACGTATATACAAATAGTACAAACAACCTCGCGGATCATGTCTTGGTGGAATTATTTTGAAGAATTGCAGGACTTACACCAGTACGCCTACAACCCTTCACAGGTTGACGATTGTAAGTTGTGGAATGTCCAGACACAAACAAGATTAACCAACAATTACATCAATTGGAACTCACACAACTATTTAACACAAACATATGTACAATCAACACATCAAATGTTGTGGATTCTGACACGACAAACTACCCTTGAAGAACTGTAGGACTTACAGCAGTACGCCTACATTCCTTCTCAGGTTGATGATCCAAGTGGAAGTCGTCCGGACACAAACAGAATTACCAACAGCTAGATGACAGATGATATCAATTCAGTATATACAATATGAACATATGTACAAAATCACACACCAAGCACATTGGACTGCTCATTGATGCGCTACCCTTTGAAGAATTGTAGGACTTACAGCAGTACGCCTACAACCCTTCTCAGGTTGACGCCCTAGGTTGGAAAATCGTCGCAGAGTTCATTTGCTAACTTCCTTCTATCAGCTATATCCTCAAATCTGAACGGCAACACGCCCATGTCATTGTATCGTAGAATATAGATGACCAACAAACACACGACATATCTCATCAACCAAGTATAGAAACAGAGTAATTTACACCAAAGATAATAACATTCAAATAGTAACTTGAAACTAGAAATGCCTTTATTCGTGCAAGTCAATTTAACAATAACTCTCTCCTTTACACTTGGCTTATCCACACTAAACTGACCAATATCTTTCGTCCTTTCAAACGAACCAATAATATCATAGTCATTGCACAAGATACTTGAGTTGATGGGCATCTGTTTCATTGTGGATGAAAACACCAACGATGACTGAGTGACACAAGGTGATGAACTTAGCGGTGGATCAGAAGCTGTTCTTTTTCGGCTTTCAGATAGTTGTCCAACTGCAAGATTACCACCACTGCTGTCTTTCACTACTAGTTCGGGTTTAGCACTATCATCTGATGATAGGTGGGCTACACGCTGATCAATTACACTGACTGTCTCACAAGTATGCACACCTTCTGGAACTGCATCTGCGTTCAATTCTACTTCACGTTGTAGTTGTACAGAACCTTTATTTAACTTAGCAGTAGTAGGCATATCCCTCATCTCATCATGATCAACCAAAGACAAATCTGCACTATCATGATCATTACCACAAATATTCAATTTACCGTCAAGTTCATCATTTTCAAACTCTTTAATAACAGAAGTAGACAATTTTGGTTCCTCCTCAAAAATCATTAAAGGTTTTATATCTTCACTCTGACTAGTTATACCTTGTAAACTTTTGGAGTCAGAACTCCACTCTGAAGCAGTAACTCTATTCTGTGACACTCTATTCAACAACGGCTTACCAGTTGCAACTACAGACTTCTTCACAACACCGTTATCGTCACACAATTCGGAGTCAGGCCTGGAGTTTACATTTAGCTTATCACTGAACTTGCTCACTGGTTCACAGTTCACTTCTGTATGCACCTCTTGCAAACGTGTAAAACACAACCGTGTTTGTCTTGCATCTTGTAACTTATCTGTTGAGGATGTACTACGAAACCTGTTACACTCACTAGGTCTATATGCATTACTAGACATCATGGAGCCTTCTCGATATCCACCTCTCTGAGGCCTATTCGTCATCAATGAGTGCGTTTTACCCTCAGACTGCTCTATTCTAGGGGTGAGATCTAACAGACTGGCGAACTTGCTCATAGATTGATTGACACTAGTATTTACCAGTTTCAGGATATCATCAAACTTTGGCTCGATACCCTCATCCTCCATACGGGAGCTTATCTTCACCCACTTCCTTTGCAGTCGAGTAGGTAGACGTCTTGCTATTACTTCTAGTATAAAACTCGAGTTGAGGTCACTCATGCGATTCATCGAAATCATTCCATTCTTGTAAATTAGCAAATTATCTAAAAACTCAGTGAGTGCCTGGGAGTCATCCTGTAATTGACCACCATTACCCTTAACAGCCTCGAATAATTTCCCTGCAATCATCGAAGGTCTTCCAAACCTTTGACGTAATATGCTCATAGCCTCATCGTAGCCCTCTTTTGGCTTCATAAACTTACAGCACTGTATAGCTCTTGCAGCATCTCCAGTGCAATATCTCATCAAATACATTAACTTCAATTCATCATTTAATAAAAAACCACTCAACATGATCTCAAACTCCTTTACAAATTGTAAATAATCAGCCGGGTTTCCATCAAAACACCGTGGTTCTAATTTAGGGAGTTTGATGTTCCTATTATCCCTGAACGGCGAAACAGTAACATCAACCATGTCATGCTTAACATCAGACACATCGTTACAATTAACAGACAAGTCACCATGACTTACTTTCCTGTTTGCATCCAAGACACTCTGTCCCTTCTTTGACCCAGGCATTGTTGAACTTGACCCAATTCCAAAAAGTTCCAGATATTGCTTGTTCAAAGAGGACTTGACCGGCACCAGGAAAAATGAACGGCGACTATCCAAACTTTCACCAACTGTTTGAATCCGCCAGATCTGTTTCTATCGTCAGAAACTGTCAGCCAAGTCTCATAAACCGTTAATGCCCAGCTCTCGCTACGCTCGGGCCCACGCTGTTCTTAGAAGATTTCTCAGAAACGCTTAGTTATAACGGACGCAAAAACCAAAACACCGATCTGCCGTTTGATATTTCTGTATTGTTACACCAACATATAAAAGGAATAAGCGAACTAAGCAAACTAAGGTTTCTGACGATGTTTCAATCTTCTTTCTGAACAGCGACCGATGAGACGATGACTGTCGTATTGATGCTTCCGCGAAAATTGGGGAAGTTGGTTTTAAGCAAACAACCAAGAATTGATCGTTCAATCTTCAACTCCATTGACAGCTTCCTTATAACTTTGAATAAGTGAAATAAATTGCACTTCAGTCTCCTTAGCCATAAGGGCTCTAAGTCCAGTCGAATACATCTGTCAAGGTATTCTATTTGCTGACCATAGCCTAATATGCGTTTCGTGAGGAATCTTTGGACACTTTCAACTTTTTTTCTGTCTGCTGATTTAAAGCTACTGTATAAGTGGGCACAGTATTCAAGTTTAGGGCGAATGCATATCTTATATATGGCTAATCTGGCTTCTGGAGTGTAAAAGTTGCGTAGCACAAGGCCGGTTAGACGTTTACAATCAGATACCACCTTATTTGCATGTTCAGTAAAGGTAAGATCTGAGTATGTTATCCCGAGATCTGTGACTGTGTTCGTGTTTGAGACAAGGTCACCGTACATGTATAGATACATGCTAGGTTTCCAACGTCCGAAGTATGTTATCCCAGATTTAGCTGGATTGAACGTTAACTGCCACTTTTCACTCCAATTACACAGACTATTTAGGTCTTCTTGGATTTTACTAACAATATTCATATCATTATAGTCAAAATCATAGACAACTTTGAGGTCATCTGCAAAGAGGTATGGCTTGCCATATTTGATCATAGAGACAATATCATTTATGAATACAATGAATAGGGTAGGGCCAAGAACACTACCTTCTATCATGCCGCTAATTATCGGTTTGGATGTTGATAAGTGATGGTTGACTTTAACTAACTGTTCTCTTCCTGTAAGAAAGGAAGTTATCCACTCAAGAAGCCTTCCACTTATTCCATAAGATAGGAGTTTCAGTATGAGTCTGTTATGTGGGACTTTATCAAAAGCTTTCCCAACATCTAGAAATAATGTTGCTGCCGAACGACCTTTGTCTACACATTCAGTAATGTGGTCGAAATAATCTAACTGGCAAGTAATGCACGATCTTCTATTTAGGAAACCGTATTGGAAAGGGGATATTAAGTCATTCGAGAGCAAATACTGAACAATTTGCTTCTTTACAATCTTTTCCATCACACGTAAAACTACGGAAGTAATGTTGATGGGGCGGTAATTATCTATGTCCGCTGTAGGTCCGGTTTTGTGAATGGGTACAACGTAGGATTTCTTCCAGCTAGTTGGATATGTTCCACTCCTTATCGAAGTTGAAAATATCTTGAGAAGAAGTAGATTCATGTCTTTTCCACCATTTTTTAAGAGGACGGAAGACATTCCATCTGGGCCGGGAGTATTAGTAAGCTTAAGAGTTCTGATAGCTTTATCGATTTCTTGGGCGTTTAAGACTACATCGCTTAGACACTTTTCTGTTTTACGAGGGAAATCTATATCCTGGTCATTTTCTAGAGTGTACAGTTTGGCAAAGTGCGTGCTAAACACCTCACATATATCCTCAGCACTTTCGTGAGTAATGCCTCCAAGGTGTATTATTTTTGGATATGTTGATTTGGAGCTAGTTAACCTACTTTTGAAGAGTTTGGCTATTTCTCCAGTGTTATGTGGCGACTGAATTGCCCGCGTTTCTTTATTCCTAAGACTTGGATTTTTTAACTCGTGGATTCTAATGAGGATTGTTTTGATAGCGATTAGCGACGATAAGTCGTCATGTCTATAGTAACTTAATGAATGCTTCCGCAAACTTCTTTTTAATGATATTGGAATAAAATCACCTTGAGGGATTTTGAATTTGATCAGTTTCACAGGCGCCATGACATCATTAACCGACTGTATATTGTCATAGAAGTTTTTAAGGACTTCCTCTAAGGAGTCATTGGTAAAGTAGGAATCCCAATTAGAGTATCTAATCAAGTCCTGATACAAGTCCCAATCAACCCGCGTGTATAGTCTTATAGGTGTCCGACTAACTTCGTTTCTGTGTATAGCTTCTGGAGAAATATTAAACGAACATGCAACTATTTTATGATCGCTACCTGGGAATTCATGTCCCACATGAATTGTAGATGGTGCTACGTTGATCGTGAATATAAGATCAAGAATGTTATTGGACCTAGTGGGTACATTTATGTGTTGCGTCCATCCTCCAGTAATGATGGAATTAAGAAGATTATCATACCTCGAGGGTCCACGAAGTGTACGCCATGATATATCGGGCAAATTGTAGTCACCTCCAATTATATTATAACTGAATGGGAGATTGGATGCAACACTAAATATGTTGCTGAGTACGTTATCGTATTCGCGGTTGGATGATGGCGGTCGGTATACGCACCCTATAAGGATAGGTTTACTTCTGAGAACTTTTATTTCGACCCACACCGAATCATTAAGTTGTGACAGAATAGGGTGACTAAAATGCGTTGCACAAATGGGTTGTTTAACGTATATGAGTGTTCCACCCCCACGACCTGTTTCCCTATCCCCTCGAAAAAGATTGTACTTATCAATTGATAAGCTACCATCCACAATGCCGACAACCACGGGATGAAAACGAAACGAAGTCGATTTTCCTGCTCAACCTGGAGGACAATTGTACAATTCAATAACTATACAGCCTAGTTCAGACAATGTGTATTTATATGTATATCAAATATTTAACTGTTGAAACATTATTAACTTGTAGACAATCTACGATTTGATATTATATCATACTTGATCGTGCCTGTAAAAATGGCATGCATTTTCATGTAAATTTATATGTTTATATGAGAATATACATTATTATTATTATTATTACTTGAGCACCAGGCTTCAGTGATCATGATCAGCGACGGATTGCATGTAGAGGCTAACGTACATAATGCTAAATGTTTGTTAAGAACTGATCTAGCATTTATGAGGATGACGGATAGACTTTGACGAAGTGGTTTTAGTGTATGGGCAATATCATAATAAAATACTCTATGGTTATCAACTGAATATGTGCAGTCGTTATTGGATTCATTAATTACAACATTTTGATCACCAGAGACGGTTTCTTTAATTTGATAGTTAGGGATGGGTTGTGAAATGTCACTCGTGAGTAGTTGGTCGTTTAGATATTGCGGGCTATGGGAGATACTAGTATGATAATCTAAGGTATTACTATTGGTATTAGGTGTGTATAAGATGTTTGCTATCTTTCGGGGAAGAAGCAGTTTCCCTGTTGTAAGGTGTTCGCTATACCAGCAAGGAATTGGTCTGATATCATGCGTGCTATGTTCATGATCCCAGGCGTTTCTGCCAGTTGTCGCTGGAGAAAATTTTGGTCATATGGGTTGGCTAGTGTCGTGTAATCTGCATAGTTATAACCGAAATGTGTGATCGGCGTGTTGTTGTGTGCATATGACTTAGATCCATGTGTCTGATTAGAGTACTTCCTAGGCCATGATGAGCATTGTGCTGAAATTGGCATGTGACCCCTACTGAATGCATGAGAATTATGACAGGGCACTATACGCGTTTTTGGACTAACGTCTGTATTCTCAAACTGATGTTTCCTGTACATCATGGTTGAGGGTGCATTCGTGAGGGGTTGAGCAACTTCGTGTTTTCGAAGTGTTTGGTGAGATATGCGACGATTGTTTTTTCTTATCATAGGACTAGTAGTGGAAGTCGGAAATGATTCAGCTCCTACGGTATGTGAATTACGTCTAACTTCAGGAACATGACTAAGTTTACATGATTGTCTATCAGTAGAATGAGCCAGCGACCCATTTGAAATTTTCCTACTTATGGGCTTTAGTGTTCCGGGTCTAACGTTTGGTTTAGCTTTATCCGTATTAGCCGGCCTGTATAATTTGGGCTGCTGGTGATTAGTAGGATTTCCTAATAAACTGGATTTCTGTTGAATGGTCTCAACAGTTCTCTTGGTGTTCCTAACGGAAATAGGACGTTTATCATATCACCTTGTATTTACGCCAACCTGGGTGGCCACATGTGATTGCTGCTTCACAGTAGCCGGGCTAAGAGGTTGTGAGGTATATGACTTCCCGAGAGATTCAAAGTGTACAACTGAATTCAGCTTAGACTTTTTCGAGGGTTTGGCATTAGTGCCAGTGTGCAAGGGATGCACGTCAATACTGTGATCTGTTGACATTTCTATGCCTGAAATTTCAGTATTTAGAGCTAAGTCTTCAACAGTTGCCTGACTACTGTTAGTTTGTATATGCGATATCATCTGGTGCTCTTGGTCATCAGGCAATACAACGAGGGAAGTATTAACATCGCTTGTCTTATTGGGGTTGTCTTCACTCAGTTTACCTGCGCGGCAACGTCTTTTGGCAAGAAGTTAAATCAGGTACAATCCTGATATTGGTGTAGGGTGTTGAGGAGCCAAGAGTTTTGCCAGACTCCAAAAATTTCTTAGCTAGGTCAACAGACTTAAATTTGAAGAGTACAGGACATGGGTGGTTTGCGGATTTCTTACGAAGACGCAGAACCTGGCAGTCAGATACTGAAATGTTGCATGCCTGTAGACAGATTGCTTTAAGTTTGATAATAGGTACATTGTCTGGTATATTATATCCTAAAACATTGTATGAGGACATGACCCTCTTTACAGCCTCTGTAGTCAAAAAGTCTAGCAGGCGCTCAGATTTTAGGAGTGAATCTAAGCAAGTTTCTTGTGATGGATCACAAAGTTGGAGGAAAGGAGTGATACTTTCAAACTTATCCTGCAGGTCTGTTATGGATTTCTGAAGGATCTTTAGATCACTAGTGTTCCGGGCTTCGTTATCGATTAGTTCTTCCATTAAGTTTGGTACTATAACTCTCGGTGTATCAATTGATCTTAGTACAAATTCATCGTCAGGACTAATGTTTCTAGTGACCTGCTGACTATTTGATGCTAGTCTCTCAACAGTACTAACTCGTTTAATAACTTTGACCATTATGGAGGTAAAGATTATAAAAATTTCTCAAAAATTGACAAAAGTGTGTGAAATACTGTTATATTATCTAAGTAGATAAAAACAACAATAAACAGGTATGAATGTATGAAGTACGAACTAAAAATAAACCACTATCAAACGGGTTAACTCTGACAGTTATAAACAAACAACATAGTCTATGTTACTATATTAGCATAGTATACGTTAATTAGCTCAATGATTGCAGGTTTACAATAATCTTTGACTACCAACATAATAACTGTGAACTTCAGGCTAAAAATAAGCTAAATAGTAGCACCCAGCGACAAAAACTGACCTACACACTGCAAAATGGGCAAAACATCCAGAAAAACCTTTTAAATTCAATGGAAAACGAATTCACGAAAACATATAACTAGCCGGCGCAGGAACTCATCATGACCTAGAAACTGACTGTAGCCTCTTTCGTTCAAGGGTACAATGTGCACTACATATATATTAAATCCACTTAGAGATAACCTTTCAACTTACCGGGCGAAGTTAAACTTTCGACACCACTAACTACCAGTCAGCGAATTATCCAATGAGATTCACGAACGATGTCGAATTATCCAGTGAGGCTCACGAACGTAGTTCAATGTTGTATAGCGCTTGATTCATTTCAAATGCGTGCCCTTACACGGTTACTCTGGCAATTCGAGGAGGATAATGTTTTCCAGTATTCCCTGGATTTAGGGTTGCTCCGGAAGGAGCAAATTTTTTCGTGTGGTGGTATCATGACTTTAAAAAGCTATAGCAGACCAACTGATGGATTTGTTTACCGTTGTGCTATATGTTTGAAGTGTGCTAGCATTAGAGAGGGTAGGCTGATTATTTTAGTATTTCGTGGGAACTTTTTTCGCTAGGTCGAATCTCTTCCTAACCCAGATTTTCTATATCTGCAGCTACTGGGTGTTGAAACAGCCGGTTAGAGCAGCAGCAGCCGAGACAGAGAATAGCCTCGTCTCAACAGTTCAGTGGTACCAGTATTGCAGAGACATCGCATCATGGAAAATGGAGAAAATCACTTCTTTGCTGGGTGGAGAAGACGTTATTGTGCATGTCGATGAAGCAGTGCTGGTAAAAAAGAAAGGATTTTGGGGCAGATTGAAAAATAGGATAAGGGCTATAAATGGATCTCAAAAGGATCTCATTTACAGTCATTTGGATGAATATATGTACAGGATGTTGTGTAACTTCTCCATTGACAGTCCCATGCTAAACTGGGAGATGTTTCTCTCACATGTTCGAGAAAGATATCCCATGTAACTTTTTTATTATCTATTTTATGCTATTTTTCCATAAATATACATTTCCATTCATCATATATGCCTCTTTAATGTGATTGGTCCGTTCAATGTCGTTTGCTGATTGGTTGTTAGTGGTGTCTAAATTTTAACTTTGCCACTTACCGTTATTCCTGACCAAACACACATACAGTGAAGGACACATATACATCATAACTTCTGTTTCCACAGGGGATTCTGTTGGTATTTGTAGGTGATTCCCATGTATTGATAGCATTCTTTTGCCAAATAGTACTGTTCTTCACACGAAAATAGCCACATTTAGACGTGCACGTCTAAATGTTCTTCATTGAATGCTATTATGTCGAAAGCTGCATCTTCTACAAGAAGTAAACTATTTGTGTAGACGACACTACTCTCCAACTACCCGATCTTTTTCATTATAACGATGTTTTAACTCATTCAGCATGAAAAACTAATCGTTATAACCCATACGCTTAGAGTGTATCGTAGTGAGATTACATGACGCGGACACCAACATAACTAGCCAGGAAATGAGAATTCCTATAGATTCAGAAAACATATCCCAAAATTTTATTGAAAACTATTGACAAAAAAAATTTACCGAGCGAAATTTAACCAACATGACGGATAAGTCCAGCCGATAATTTCAGTCTTCACTCAGCAAGTCCAATATCCAGGATCATTTTTACAAGCTAGTATAAACCAATTTGATTTCTTTGTGATCACTTCTTGATTGTAAGTTATAGCTTCCTGATCTTCGGTAAACTTCTGTGCAGCTTGTCTCGCCACTCGACTGTCGTAGCTTTCGTTGACTCCAAAGGGAGTAGTGCTGGGATTAATTATATGTGGTTTGTAGTATGAGGTGTGTTAAAATTGTTACTACAGTGAATGGAGCTGGTCTTTTTGCCAGTTAGTCCTCCGGTATCGTCGACAAGAGAAAAGAGATAGTAATAGTAGTAATAGATATAATTAGTGAAGTTATTCAGACTAAGAGACAGAAAAAGAAATAGAAAAACGTAACAACAGTCAGCTGATTAAATTTGAAGAATAATATGTATATCGGTAATAATAATAGTGTTCATGATTATAATATTAATAAGTTGTCAGGAGAGTGAGACGCGAGAGAATATAAAGAAGTAAGACGACGAGTTTAATTGTCTAACCCTGAATGGTGTATGGAATTTAAGGGGATAGGCCATTTGGATGCAGTCATTGTGCCGCTGCATGGTTGTCAAGCCTTCGCCTAAAGGCGTCCACAGACGAAGCCATAGCTACATCTGCCGGTAAGGAATTCCAGGGACAGCAAACTCACAGTGAAAAGAAGTGGGAGCGCACCCGGGTCCTTGCCTTCTGGTGAGCTGTCCTCCTGGGATTTCCACGTGGAAGCCTATGCCTACTCAGTGGCAGAACACCTTTGTTTGGGCGATCCTGGTCATTTGTTATTTTGTAGGCAGTAATCAAATCCCCCCTAAGCCGACGGTAGCCAAGTGTGAACAGGCCTAATTTCTTCAGCCTTTCATCACATGGTTTATTTCGGAGGTTTTTACCGTCCCGAGGACCCCAACCAGTCAGGAAATCTACACCTTCTTACGTGACTGACTTAAACTAACTGTTGTGGATTTCATTGAGTGGTGCCATGTTTCGGTTTGACTGTCGCTATCTCTTTTCCAGCCTGACCCTATGTCAGTTAACATTGCCCGTCGAGGAAGGCGATCACTAGGCATACGTAACACATATCCTAACCATCTCAGTCGATGTAAATTCACAACTTCATCGATTGATTTCCCATGCTTATCTAGAACTCCACGCCTAACCTCAATATTGCTCATCCTATTATACCACTTCACATGGGAGATAGAATGCAGGCACCTATGATCAAAGATAGCTGACTAATCTTTTCATGTCTTCCACTCTCAGTGGCCAGATCTCGCAGCCATAAAGGAGGACGGAGCGGACTGATGAGCAGTACACCCGCCCTTTGGTCGATAGTCGAATATCTCGTCTACGCCAGAGACGGTGTAAACTGGCAAATGCGAAACGAGCCCCCTGTATCCATGCTGAAATTTCGTCAGAGATCAACCCGTTGGGGCTGATGGTACTTCCCAAATAAGTGAAGCGGTCAACGTGCTCTACCACTTCACTCCCTATTTCTAATCTAGGAGTCAGTGTAGTCCAGTCCTGTAAAATCTTCTTACATTTGGAGGGAGCGAATCGCATGCCAAACATTCGTAGATTACAGCTCAAGGTGTTTAGAAGACTCTGCATTTCGTCAGCGTCTTCGCCTAGAAGGACTATATCATCTGCATATTCTAAGTCAACGAAATTATTCTCTGATAACAAGTCAATTCCTGAGTTGCTGAAGTCGGTTAGGGTTAACTCCATTAGTACATCTGTGATGAGACTAAACGTAAATAGGGACAGTGGGCGTCCCTGATAGAAACCATTAGTCGTCACAACATCAGATGACAACTCGCCGTAAGCCCTCACCTGGCTGCTTGAGTTCCAGCAATATAATATAATACATATCTATTCCGGTTTATGCAGGAACATACCAAGTGTGCAGGCATGGATAAGTTAATATATAAATTACACATATGCTGATGTATGGTGAATGACAGTGTAGTTGAAGATTGAACGATCAATTCATGGTTGTTTGCTAAAACCCAACTTCCCTATATTTTCACGGAGGCATCAATACACCAGTCATCGTCTCATCGTTCGCTGTTCCGCGGAAGGCAGAAAACTATCAGAATTATTACTGTGATTTATTGTTATAACATTTACTCTTAAACCTTGTGTGTATTAACCTGATTGTTGGTTACATATTGGCTTAAGAATAAAGGATTCTCGAGTCGCAAATCTGTGTTCTGGCTTTTCGCGTTGGTTATTACACATTGTTTCTGAAAGTCTTCCATGGGCAGTGTGAAGTCCAGTGTAGTAAGACCTGGATATTGACAGTTTCTGATAGTTGGCTGACAGTTTCTCTTAGTTTCTGTTTTTCTTTCCTCGTGTCTGCCCGTCTTCTTTGGACGAGTGTTACCTGGAACTTTTCTGGATCATTTGGTCAAGTTCAGTGATGCCTGGGTCGAAAAAAGGACAAAGCCTCTTGGAAGCAGACAGAAAAGTAGGTAATGCTGAGTTGCTTGTTAATTGTAAATGATATGCATTATGCTCGGCATGATGAGTCTGTTGTTCACGGTTCGCCTTTTAGGGATAGTAAGGGTTTAAATTTACCCGAATTCGAGCCCCGGTACTTTGATGAAACCCAGCCGACTATCCACACTTTATCAAAGAGTTTGAAATCATGTTGAGTAGTTTTTTTATTAAATGATGAAATGAAGTTGATGTATTTGTTGAGGTACTGAACTGGAGCTGCTTCAAGAGCTATACAGTGTCGCAGGGTTCTTGCTCTGCTTCAAATAACGGAAAGTACCCATTGAGTCGTGAAGAAAATATTAGACAGATTCAGCGAAGAAAATTTTCTTCGGAGGCTGTGCAGTCGTATTTGTGTTTTTTCCCTTACGTTCCCAGTGGAACATAGGGCTTTAAGCTAGCAGCTTGAAGTTTCCGTAGCAGTGTTTATTTTTACAGGATGGAGTTGCTAGCCTCATACCCAACCTTTCCTCTTTACCAGCATTATTTGTGGCTTAGCAAGGTAAAGGAGTGCGTCGGGCGGGGATCGATCCCCGGACCATGTACATGGTCGGCGAGCGTGCTGACCGCTAAGCCACCGACGCACAGTCGTATTTGTATTTAGAAAAATGTAAACAGTGCTATGCAGTACTGTAAAGTATTGCCCCCATACGAAGGATATACTGGGGCGATGCGTATCCTGCGTCAAAGATTTGGAAGACCTTCGATGATTGTGAGGAAGGTATTCGAGGCTGTTAAAAGTGATGGTAGTCAATAACGAGATGACTCCAGGGTACAATCTCAGTTCTTGGATGATGATGACTTTCAAGAATACGTTGATTTCGATGAATTGCATGAGCGATCTGAAATCAAGTTCCGTCCTAAAGCTAACAGTGAGATGCCTACCTACGCGACTGCCAAGGAAGTGGGTGAAGATAAGCTCTGGTGCAGAGGATGAAGTTATCGAGCCAAAGTTTGATGATATGCTGAAACTGGTAAAAGAGAGTGTCAATCAAGTTACGAGCAAGTTTGCCAGTATAGTGCATCCCACCTCTAGAATAGAGCAGTCTGGGAGCGAAACGCAATCATTTATAACGATAGAGTCTCATCGAAGCGGATATCGAGAAAGATTTATGGTGTCTGGTGATCAATATGAACTTAGTGAGTGTAACAGCCTTCGTGGGACATCCCCAACAGATAGGTTACTAGTTGCGAGACGAACGTGGTTGTGTTTTACACTTTTGCAAGAAGTGCACACATAGGCGAACTGTGAAGTACTGACCAAGTTTAGTGGCAAGCTAAATGTGAAATCAGCTTCATCACTTTCTGACTACGAATTGTGTGACAATAGTGTTGCAGTGAAGAATCCTGTAGTTGCAACCAATAATCCATTGTTGAATAGAGTGTCACAGACGACACCACAGTTTGTGCAGAAGAAGAGAGTTACAGTTTCAGAGTCCAGTTCTGACTCCTCAGTTTTACAAGTTATTACTAGACAGAGTAAAGGCATAAAACATTTAAGGATTTGTGAGGAAGAACCCATATTGTCTACTGCTGTTATTAAAGAGTTTGAAAATGTTGAAGTTGATCATACAAGTGGAGGTAAAGTGGATATTTGTAACAGTGGTATGATAGTGCACATTTGTCTTTGGCTGATCATGATAAGACAAGGGGAATGCTTACTGCTGCTGAGTTGAATAAAAGTTCTGTACAACTTGAACGTGAAGTAGAATTAAGAGCAGATGCGGTGGTAGAAGGTATGGATGCTTGTGAGACCGTCAGTGTAGTCGATCAGCTTGTAGCCTACCTATCAACGGATGCTAATGCTAAACTGGAGCTAATAATAAAAGACAGCAGTGGTGGTAATCTTGCAGTTAGACAGCCTTCTAAAAGCCGAACAACAACAGCTTCTGATGCACCTCTAAGTTCATCAACTTGTGTCACTCAGTCATCGTCGGTGTTGTCATCCACGATGTCCATGAACCCACGTGTTTTATGCTATGACTATGCTGGTATCAGTCCGTTTGAAAGGACGTAAGTCAGAGACTAGTTTAGTGAGAATAAGCCAACTGTGTAAGAGAGGGGTAAGTGTTAAACTGACTTGCACGAATGAAGGCTATTAAAATTAAGGTTACTGTCAGCCACGTCTCGTAAACCGTCAATGCCCAGCTCTTGCTACACTGGGACTCACGCTGTTCCTTGAAGTTTCTCAGAAACGCTTATCAATAACGGACGCAAAACCAAAACACCGATTGGCCGCTTGGGAATTCTTTATTGTAACACCAACATATAGCCAACTTTAAAATTAAGCTTAAACTAAGGTCTATGGACAAATATTACAATAATAAATCACAATATTACTTCTGACAGTTTTAGTCTGACTTCTTTCTGAGCAGCGACCGATGAGACGATGACTGTCGTATTGATGCCTCGGCGAAAATTGTGGAAGTTGGTTTTGAGCAAACAACCATGAATTGATCGTTCAATCTTCAACTACATTGACACTCCCCGGAAAAAATGGGATCCATCCCTTTTTACGATCACGACCAATACACGTTGACTTGGATGCCATTGCGAGAACCTGGGTCACACAGACAGAGCTGAAATGGAAAACAAACAGAAAAGCCAACACACAACAAGCATACCCACAGCACAATCTCACACATCGATGACGACCTACGCCTTCCAGTTAAAGGCATCCTCTTGGCACATCCTCTTGCAACACAATCGCCACTTGCTAGAATGACTCTTGCAGAATGCAAAGTGACCATAGCTGCGCCTCATGATACTCTTCGCACATCCTCTTATCTATTCACCACTAATTACCACTGCAATCGCTTGTCACCCATTCTGCCTCAGTTCTAGTAACGGTGACGTACGCAAGCCTCAGCCGTCTACGCTCCTGCTCCCCGGCGTGTGGTATCACAGCTAACAATTATCTCCGTATGCATTTCATTCTCAGTAATAGCCTAGCCTCCCCGGCGTATACGACCCATCTGCTGTCTCTAACATCAATCAATTCATTCACGGATGTAGAAGAGTGGACACAACTTCAGAAGTAATCACGACGAAAATTTTAACAAAATTATGAAATAACAACAAGATACGAAAACAACGAGTAAACACAATGAATCCAAAATACACCAATTGATATGACACACCACACATATATGCAAACAGTACAAATAGCCTCGCGGATCATGCTTTGATGGAATTCCTTTGAAGAATTGCAGGACTTACGCCAGTGCGCCTACAACCCTTCACAGGTTGAGAATTGTAAATTCTGGAATGTCCGGACACAAACAGGATTAACCAACAATTACAATAATTGGAACTCACACAATTATTTAACACAAACATATGTACAATCAACACATCAAATGTGGTGGATTCTGCCTTGAGGAACTATCCTTTGAAGAATTGTAGGACTTACAGCAGTACGCCTACAACCCTTCTCAGGTTGACGTCCTAAGTTGGAAAATCGTCGCAGAGTTCATTTGCTGACTTCCCTCAATCAGCTATATCCTGAAATCTGAACGGTAACACGCTCATGTCATTGTATCGTAAAATATAGATGACGAACAAGCACACGACGTATCTGGTCAACCAAGCATAGGCGCAGAGTAATTTACATCAAAGATAATAATAATAATTTATTTTCATATAAACATAAATTTGCATGAAAATGCATGCCATTTTTACAGGCACGATCAAGTATGTTATAGTGTCAAATCTTAAATTGTCTACAAGTTTATAATGTTTCAACAGTTAAGTATTTGATACATATATATAATTACACTCATTATCTGAACCAGGCCGTATAGTTATTGAATTGTACAGTTGTCCCCCAGGTTGAGCGGGAAAATCGACTTCGTTTCGTTTTCATCCCGTGGTTGTCGGCATACGATAACCAACCAATATTGAGGTAAGTACAACGTTTACAAGGGATTGAAAGCTGTTTTAGAAAAGTTAAAGTGCTAAGGTGAAACATTAAAGTGTGATAGATTAAGTGAGTGAAATATATCATTAATAAACACATTTATATAGAAAACAGAATGGGGAAGTAATTAATCCTTAGGCTGACAACGTTCATTTGCAATGTATAATAAAACCAATATATTTCTTACTATCATGATGTCCACTTTTGGCTTTCATACAATTATTTTCAAGCCAGTTGTCTTTATTTCATGCGCTTTTGTCTATTTGGTGCACAACCGTACCCTCCAGAGAATAGGAATAGAATAAGTCGAATCAAATTCATAAAGAGCTATAAAATGTTAGGTTTAATGGAGTATAATGAGGAGCAAGTAAAGACGTCATTAGAAAATGAATGAAATAAGACATTGTGAAGTGGTATGTAAAAATCTGACGATGGACAGCAAGTTAATTTATAAGATGCCCCATAAATCTGCAGATCCCACAAGGTCGCATCTCAACAATAGGCTGGGCGAATGGTATATATTTAAAGGCAGAAACATGATCTGTCCAGGCGTTCATTATCATCTTTTTCAAGATAAATATCTAAGCCCTCATAAAAATCAGAAATATCTCGAGCCTTTAATTTGTATATTGCTGTTCCTGAAGAATAGGGTGATAATAGCATTCGAATAGTAACTTGAAACTAGAAATGCCTGTATTCATGCAAGTAAATTTAACAATTATTCTCTCGTTTACACTTGGCTTATCCTCACTAAACTGGGCAATATCCTTCGTCTTTTCAAATGCACCAATACTATCATAGTCATTGCACAAGATACTTGAGTTGATGGGCGTCCTTCTCATTGTGGATGACAACACTGACGGCAACTGATTAATACCAGTTGATGAACTTAGCGGTGGATCAGAAGCTGTTGTTGTTCGGCTTTCGGATAGTTGTCTAACTGCAAGATTACCACCACTCCTGTATTTCATTATCAGCTCCGCTTTAGCACTAGCATCTGATGATAGGTGGGCTACACGCTGATCAATTACATTGACGGTCTCACAAGTATCCATACCTTCCGCAAATACATTCAATCCTAATAAACGTTGCAGTTGTACAGAAACTATATTTAACCTAGCAGTAGTAGGCAGTCCCCTCATTTCATCATGATCAACCGAAGAAAAGTCTGCACTATCACGACCATTATCACAAATATTCCATTTACCATCATCTACCTGGTCAACTTCATCATTTTTAAACCCTTTAATAACAACAATAGATGATTCGCGTTCTACCTCACAAATCCCTAAAGATTTTATACCTTCACTCTGACTAGTAATACCTTGTAAACTTGTGGAGTCAGAACTGGACTCTGAAGCAGCAACTCTATTCTGTGACACTGTTCAACAATGGCTTACCAGTTGCAAATACAGGCTTCTTGATCACACCGTTATCGTCACACAATTCGGAGTCAGACCTTGATTTCACATTTAGCTTATCACTAAACTTGCTCACTGATTCACAGTTCATCATTTTATGGACTTCTTGCAAACGTGTGAAACACAACAGTGTTTGTCTTGTATCTTGCAACTTATCTGTTGAGGATGTACTACGAAACCTGTTACACTCACTAGGTCTATATGCAATACTAGACATCATGGAGTTTTCTCTATATCCATCTCTCTGAGGCCTATTCGTCATCAATGATTGGGTTTTCCCTCAGACTGCTCTATTCTAGGGGTGGGATGAAATAGACTGGCGAACTTGCCCTTAGATGGATTGATGCTATCTTTTACCAGTTTCGGGATATCATCAAATCTTGGCTCGATACCCTCATCCTCCATACGGGAGCTTATCTTCACCCACTTCCTTTGCAGTCGAGTAGGTAGGCGTCTTGCTATTACTTCTAGTATAAAACTCGAGTTGAGGTCATTCATGCAATTCATCGAAATCAACGCATTCTTGTAAGTCAGCAGATTATCCAAAAACTCAGTGAGTGCCTGGGAGTCATCTTGTAACTGACCACCATTACCCTTAACAGCCTTGAATAATTTCCCTACAATCATCGAAGGTCTTCCAAACCTTTGATGCAGTATGCTCATAGCCTCATAGTGCCCCTCGTTTGTCTTCATAAACTTACGGCACTGTGTAGCTCTTGAAACAACTCCAGTGCAGTACCTCATCAAATACATTAACTTCATTTCATCAGTTAATAAAAAACTACTCAACATGATCTCAGACTCCTTTACAAACTGTAGATAATCAGCTGGGTTTCCGTCGAAACACCGTGGATCAAATTTAGGTAGTTTGATATTCCAATTATCCAAAGACGGCGAAACGGTAACATCAACCATGTCATACTTAACATCAGACACATCGTTACAATTAACAGACAAGTCACCATGACTTACTTTCCTGTTTGCATCCAAGACACTCTGTCCTTTCTTTGACCCAGGCATTGTTGAACTTGACCCAATTCCGAAAACGTTCCAGATATTGCTTGTTCAAAGAGGACTTGACCGGCACCAGGAAAAATGAACGGCGACTATCCAAACTTTCACCAACTGTTTGAATCCGCCAGATCTGTTTATATCGTCAGAAACTGTCAGCCAAGTCTCGTAAACCGTTAATGCCCAGCTCTTGCTGCGCTCGGGCTCACGCTGTTCATACAGAACTCCTCCCTACACCTTATGTGCTTGTTGAAAAACTCCAGCCATCAAGCTCTTTTTCAGTACTATCCGCAGAAATAGAACTTCTGAAGTTGTCTACAGGAGAACTTAAGGCTGAGTTAAGGGAAATAAAAAACAGTAAGTCAGTAAATGCTGGAAATATTGAAACCAATGCCGAGATATCCAAATTATCAGATCAGATTAGCGATATCATATCACATGTCTGTGAACTGACACCTCTAACTATCCTCATGAAAACTGTAAACCTTAACAAGCTTGACACAGAATCGGTAATTAAGGTAGATAACCTCACTAACTTTGTTACCACAGAAGTAACAAAACGACTCGATGCAAAACTGAGTGCTATTGTCTACAAGGTTCCGGACAATGAGGCACTGAAAAAGGTCCAGCGCATCTTACTTAGTGAGGCAAAAATGCCTAACTCCAAGACTAAGTGCTATAAGCTGAAGAAGAGTCAACATGAAAAGTGTTGTCCTATTCGTTTTCAGTTCGAAACACTGGTAGAGACCAGAAAAATCCCAACACACCCTATCGCAAGCCAGAAACTACAAACATATAAAGGTTGTGGTTGACAAAACAGTCATAGAAGGGAGCGCATATTATCTCGCTTAGCCTAATTGTGAAACAAATAATACGACATTCCAAGCAGCCATTATACCCAACCATCTGAGAGATACCGTAGTCCCCGCCGCACCACCCCTCTCAAAACACACAGAATTATCCTATCAGAGTTCAGCACCAGCCGAAAGGCCACTAGACTGTAACCGAATAAATAATAAAACCACACAACCTATCACCGTAGAATCTAACATGTCACTAAATAACCCCAGAAAAAAGTCAAAGCCCCCCGAAATTCGACATTGTCCTCTCCTAGCCATAACTCCATTGCTAAAGATAAGGAAAATATGCCCCTAAATCATACCAACAAAAACAGTGGCAGCTTAAATAAGCCCACACTCCCCACGGTAAATAGTATTAGCACTCACAACGTGCTAAATCGCACCATGGCACACACTAATATCCAATGTCACAACAATGTCACCCTAAATAGTACAAGTGGTAATAGTCAGAACTCGGCTACTAACAACTCAGGGTCTTCAGAGTATGGCACACAAACAAATTTTGACCGGATATATGGTACAAGTCTGCTGGGAACTAACCCACAATGCAGTACACACGAAACCCACACAAGGACACAACTAGCATCAAACAATAGGTGGAATAATAAGCCATGGTCATCACAAGGATCCAATCATTTTTTATCCCCGCGTCCCTGTCAGCGTTGAAAAAACAGCTGGTAGGGATGTTAACACTCCTAAACCACTAGTGCTGGCTCCCTCCTTGCATGAAAACAGGAACGGTCTAGTGCACCCGTATCCATTAGGCACACTTGACACTTGCACAAGTATAGGTCAAATAAAGAACCCTACCCACTTCTGTAACCTAACTAAAAATAAAAATTCCTTAGTCTATAGCAAATCCAGTACTCCAACTCCTAATTCTTCACCGAAAACAGCACACACCAACTCGATAGACATAGGTGAGCATGATGCTGAAACTCCTCTTAACATAGGATCGTCATGTCAAGCAGAACTACTGGGTGCTGAACCATATTCGGGGCTGACTAACGAACTTAAATACTTCAAATGCTACTTCAACTCTCATCTTTACCTAATCCTCATAAATGCTAGATCTGTTCTAAATAAATTGCCGATGCTCAGAGCACTCACAGTAATATACAAACCCCCTGTAATTGTCATCACTGAATCTTGGTGTCATTCGGACATCCTGGATGAAGAAATAAGCTTAGATAACTACACACACTTTCGGTGTGACAGGGAAGGTGGTAAGGGAGGGGGTTGTCTCATGTACTTTCTGAATGCACTTACTGTATCACAGCTAGAAAGTAGTACACTTAACATGCCTGAGACTCTATGGGTTAATGTACACTTAAATAACGTAACAGCATTAATTGGATGCACCTACAGAGCACCTGGCACCTTTAGTAATTACGAGACCCAACTTATTAATACTCTGGAGCAATTATCCGACTTACAATACGACCATAAGATCCTATGTGGGGACTTTAACTTACCTGAAATCAACTGGGATATACCCAACTAAATTTGATAAGTTCTTAGACACACTGGATATACTTGGCTGGAAACAAACTGTCACTACTCCCACAAGAGGTAATAACGTACTAGACTTAATCTTCTGCCACAATATAAGCCCCCTTTCAACGCTAGTAGGTTCTGAGTTTCCAGGGAGCGACCACAAAACAGTGATGTGTGCACTGCCAATTCCGCTGAGTAGCAATGCATCTCATACCTCCACTTCACAACAAGTAAAATATAGGAACTATAGTAAGGCAAACTGGGCCTTAGTAGAATCAATGCTAAGATCCTCCGAATGGGATGAATACTTCACTACTGATGACCTCTCGAGAGCCCTAACCATCTTCTACCATAACTCTAACACATGCTTAGATGCTGTCATTCCACTCCAAACACTAAAGGTTTCCCCACACAGAAAGTCATTCATAAAACCAAAGGATCGTAAGAAACTGAAGAGACTCTCAACAAGTTACTTCAAACACCACGACTTTGGCACTCTAGGTCTAATACTTAACACCCTTAGCTCCATCTCACAAGCTCAAGATTTCCGTATGAGAAAGGAAGAACGCATCGCAGTAGCCAGTCCTGCTAGAGTGTATGCACTCACAGAAATCTTAAGGAAGCGAATGAATCGCAAAAATCACAGCATTTCTCTCCTCATAGACAAAAGTGAACTATGCACTAACTCTGCAGACATATGTGAACTATTCAACAAAACGTTTGCAGGTAACTACCTTAAGCCCTCAGTCCAGCTACTCGATATACACCCTATTACTAATATGGCACAAACTCCATCTCCACTCACACCAAACCAAATTAGCACTGTTGAATTCACTTACGCTAATATTAACCAAACTATAAGAACCCTCAAAAGTTCAAAAGGTTTCGGTACCGACGGTATATCATCTTACTTCTATAAATATGGTGGCCCTGACATTCCTCTACTGCTGCTTAAAATATTCACAATGTCCCTAGAAACTCAAACTTACCCTGACATATGGAAGACAACATTCATTATGCCTAAACACAAATCTGGCTCGAAAACTGAAGTCAGTAACTACCGGCCGATCAATATCACACCTATAGCATCTAAAATCATGGAGAGACTAGTCAAAGATAACCTAATCAAACATATGCTTTGATGCAACATTATAAGTCCGAACCAACATGGATTCCTGAAATCCAGATCATGTTTAACATGTCACCTAGACTTCTTCAATTTTGTAACCAGCAGTCGTGACAGACGGCAACTAGTACTTGTCATCTACTTTGACATTTCTAAGGCATTTGACCGTGTTGACCATTTACTGCTAACAAATAAGCTGAACTCCCTAGGAATACGTGACCCATTATTAGGATGGCTTAAATCATTCCTTAACAATAGGTCCCAAATAGTTAAACTCGGGTCTGCAACCTCCAAACCTAGCCCTATCACTTCTGGTGTAGTACAAGGTAGTGTCATTGGACCCCTTCTATTTACACTATACATCAATGACATATGCGCTTGCTTCTCGCACGGGAAACCATTCATCTTTGCAGATAACCTAAAAGTAGCTTATACATTCCAATGTGATGACTTAGGGTACTTCGAGAATGTAGTGCAAAAGGAATTAGATAAAATGACTGCTTGCTCGTCCCTATGGAATCTCCAATTCAATCTGAACAAATATGGCTGGATCTGCTTCGGCGCAACCTCAATTGACCTGAAATTAACGCTTCAATCTGCTAACCTAACCAGACTCCGAAGGGTGGTTGACTTAGGCCTGAGGTACTCTAGTGACTTGACATTCTCTGAACAAGTAGCATCACAGACTAGAAAATCGAGGATGCTCTTAGGATGCATACTCAGAAACTTTCACGACAATGAAGCCAAGCTAAATCTGTTCAAAACCTGTGTCAGACCACTACTAGAATACTGTGAACTTATTATGAGCAGCACTCGCACACGGGACAGAGCGTCTTGGAAGCAAACAGGAAAGTAAGTCATGGTGACTTTTCTGTTACTTGTAACGATATGTCTGATGTTAAGCATGACATGGTTGATGTTACCGTTTCGCCGTCTTTGGATAATTGGAATATCAAACTACCTAAATTTGATCCACGGTGTTTCGACGGAAACCCAGCTGATTATCTACAGTTTGTAAAGGAGTCTGAGATCATGTTGAGTAGTTTTTTATTAACTGATGAAATGAAGTTAATGTATTTGATGAGGTACTGCACTGGAGTTGTTTCAAGAGCTACACAGTGCCGTAAGTTTATGAAGACAAACGAGGGGCACTATGAGGCTATGAGCATACTGCATCAAAGGTTTGGAAGACCTTCGATGATTGTAGGGAAATTATTCAAGGCTGTTAAGGGTAATGGTGGTCAGTTACAAGATGACTCCCAGGCACTCACTGAGTTTTTGGATAATCTGCTGACTTACAAGAATGCGTTGATTTCGATGAATTGCATGAATGACCTCAACTCGAGTTTTATACTAGAAGTAATAGCAAGACGCCTACCTACTCGACTGCAAAGGAAGTGGGTGAAGATAAGCTCCCGTATGGAGGATGAGGGTATCGAGCCAAGATTTGATGATATCCCGAAACTGGTAAAAGATAGCATCAATCCATCTAAGGGCAAGTTCGCCAGTCTATTTCATCCCACCCCTAGAATAGAGCAGTCTGGGGGAAAACCCAATCATTGATGACGAATAGGCCTCAGAGAGATGGATATAGAGAAAACTCCATGATGTCTAGTATTGCATATAGACCTAGTGAGTGTAACAGGTTTCGTAGTACATCCTCAACAGATAAGTTGCAAGATACAAGACAAACACTGTTGTGTTTCACACGTTTGCAAGAAGTCCATAAAATGATGAACTGTGAATCAGTGAGCAAGTTTAGTGATAAGCTAAATGTGAAATCAAGGTCTGACTCCGAATTGTGTGACGATAACGGTGTGATCAAGAAGCCTGTATTTGCAACTGGTAAGCCATTGTTGAACAGTGTCACAGAATAGAGTTGCTGCTTCAGAGTCCAGTTCTGACTCCACAAGTTTACAAGGTATTACTAGTCAGAGTGAAGGTATAAAATCTTTAGGGATTTGTGAGGTAGAACGCGAATCATCTATTGTTGTTATTAAAGGGTTTAAAAATGATGAAGTTGACCAGGTAGATGATGGTAAATGGAATATTTGTGATAATGGTCGTGATAGTGCAGACTTTTCTTCGGTTGATCATGATGAAATGAGGGGACTGCCTACTACTGCTAGGTTAAATATAGTTTCTGTACAACTGCAACGTTTATTAGGATTGAATGTATTTGCGGAAGGTATGGATACTTGTGAGACCGTCAATGTAATTGATCAGCGTGTAGCCCACCTATCATCAGATGCTAGTGCTAAAGCGGAGCTGATAATGAAATACAGGAGTGGTGGTAATCTTGCAGTTAGACAACTATCCGAAAGCCGAACAACAACAGCTTCTGATCCACCGCTAAGTTCATCAACTGGTATTAATCAGTTGCCGTCAGTGTTGTCATCCACAATGAGAAGGACGCCCATCAACTCAAGTATCTTGTGCAATGACTATGATAGTATTGGTGCATTTGAAAAGACGAAGGATATTGCCCAGTTTAGTGAGGATAAGCCAAGTGTAAACGAGAGAATAATTGTTAAATTTACTTGCATGAATACAGGCATTTCTAGTTTCAAGTTACTATTCGAATGCTATTATCACCCTATTCTTCAGGAACAGCAATATACAAATTAAAGGCTCGAGATATTTCTGATTTTTATGAGGGCTTAGATATTTATCTTGAAAAAGATGATAATGAACGCCTGGACAGATCATGTTTCTGCCTTTAAATATATACCATTCGCCCAGCCTATTGTTGAGATGCGACCTTGTGGGATCTGCAGATTTATGGGGCATCTTATAAATTAACTTGCTGTCCATCGTCAGATTTTTACATACCACTTCACAATGTCTTATTTCATTCATTTTCTAATGACGTCTTTACTTGCTCCTCATTATACTCCATTAAACCTAACATTTTATAGCTCTTTATGAATTTGATTCGACTTATTCTATTCCTATTCTCTGGAGGGTACGGTTGTGCACCAAATAGACAAAAGCGCATGAAATAAAGACAACTGGCTTGAAAATAATTGTATGAAAGCCAAAAGTGGACATCATGATAGTAAGAAATATATTGGTTTTATTATACATTGCAAATGAACGTTGTCAGCCTAAGGATTAATTACTTCCCCATTCTGTTTTCTATATAAATGTGTTTATTAATGATATATTTCACTCACTTAATCTATCACACTTTAATGTTTCACCTTAGCACTTTAACTTTTCTAAAACAGCTTTCAATCCCTTGTAAACGTTGTACTTACCTCAATATTGGTTGGTTATCGTATGCCGACAACCACGGGATGAAAACGAAACGAAGTCGATTTTCCCGCTCAACCTGGGGGACAACTGTACAATTCAATAACTATACGGCCTGGTTCAGATAATGAGTGTAATTATATATATGTATCAAATACTTAACTGTTGAAACATTATAAACTTGTAGACAATTTAAGATTTGACACTATAACATACTTGATCGTGCCTGTAAAAATGGCATGCATTTTCATGCAAATTTATGTTTATATGAAAATAAATTATTATTATTATCTTTGATGTAAATTACTCTGCGCCTATGCTTGGTTGACCAGATACGTCGTGTGCTTGTTCGTCATCTATATTTTACGATACAATGACATGAGCGTGTTACCGTTCAGGGCCACCATATTTATAGAAGTAGGATGATATACCGTCGCTACCGAAACCTTTTGAACTTTTGAGGGTTCTTATAGTTTGTTTAATATTAGCGTAAGTGAATTCAACAGTGTTTATTTGGTTTGGTGTGAGTGGAGATGGAGTTTGTGCCATATTAGTAACAGGGTGTATATCGAGTAGCTGGACTGAGGGCTTAAGGTAGTCACCTGCAAAAGCTCTGTTGAATAATTTACACATGTCTGCAGAGTTAGTGCATAGCCTGCCTTTGTCTGTGAGGAGAGAAATGCTGTGATTTTTGGGACTCATTCGCTTCCTTAAGATTTCTGCGAGTGCATACACTCTAGCAGGACTGGCTACTGCGATGCGTTCTTCGTTTCTCATACGGAAATCTTGAGCTTGTGTGATGGTGCTAAGGGTTTTAAGTATTAAACCTAGAGTGCCAAAGTCCTGGTGTTTGAAGTAATTTGTTGAGAGTTTCTTCAGTTTCTTACGATCCTTTGGTTTTATGAATGACTTTCTGTGTGGGGAAACCTTTAGTTTTTGGAGTGGAATGACAGCATCTAAGCATGTGTTAGAGTTATGGTAGAAGATGGTTAGGGCTCTCGAGAGGTCATCAGTAGTGAAGTATTCATCCCATTCGGAGGATCTTAGCATTGATTCTACCAAGGCCCAGTTTGCCTTACTATAGTTCCTATATTTTACTTGTTGTGAAGTGGAGGTATGAGATGCATTGCTACTCAGCGGAATCGGCAGTGCACACATCACTGTTTTGTGGTCGCTCCCTGGGAACTCAGAACCTACTAGCGTTGAAAGGGGGCTTATATTGTGGCAGAAGATTAAGTCTAGTACGTTATTACCTCTTGTGGGAGTAGTGACAGTTTGTTTCCAGCCAAGTATATCCAGTGTGTCCAAGAACTTATCAAATTTGGTTGGGTATATCCCAGTTGATTTCAGGTAAGTTAAAGTCCCCACACAGGATCTTATGGTCGTATTGTAAGTCGGATAATTGCTCCAGAGTATTAATAAGTTGGGTCTCGTAATTACTAAAGGTGCCAGGTGCTCTGTAGGTGCATCCAATTAATGCTGTTACGTTATTTAAGTGTACATTAACCCATAGAGTCTCAGGCATGTTAAGTGTACTACTTTCTAGCTGTGATACAGTAAGTGCATTCAGAAAGTACATGAGACAACCCCCTCCCTTACCACCTTCCCTGTCACACCGAAAGTGTGTGTAGTTATCTAAGCTTATTTCTTCATCCAGGATGTCCGAATGACACCAAGATTCAGTGATGACAATTACAGGGGCTTTGTATATTACTGTGAGTGCTCTGAGCATCGGCAATTTATTTAGAACAGATCTAGCATTTATGAGGATTAGGTAAAGATGAGAGTTGAAGTAGCATTTGAAGTATTTAAGTTCGTTAGTCAGCCCCGAATATGGTTCAGCACCCAGTAGTTCTGCTTGACATGAGGATCCTATGTTAAGAGGAGTTTCAGCATCATGCTCACCTATGTCTATCGAGTTGGTGTGTGCTGTTTTCGGTGAAGAATTAAGAGTTGGAGTACTGGATTTGCTATAGAATAAGGAATTTTTATTTTTAGTTAGGCTACAGAAGTGGGTAGGGTTCTTTATTTGACCTATACTTGTGCAAGTGTCAAGTGTGCCTAATGGATACGGGTGCACTAGACCGTTCCTGTTTTCATGCAAGGAGGGAGCCACCACTAGTGGTTTAGGAGTGTTAACATCCCTACCAGCTGTTTTTTCAACGCTGACAGGGACGTAGGGGATAAAAAATGATTGGATCCTTGTGGTGACCATGGCTTATTATTCCACCTATTGTTTGATGCTAGTTGTGTCCTTGTGTGGGTTTCGTGTGTACTGCATTGTGGGTTAGTTCCCAGCAGACTTGTACCATATATCCAGTCAAAATTTGTTTGTGTGCCATACTCTGAAGACCCTGAGTTGTTAGTAGCCGAGTTCTGACTATTACCACTTGTGCTATTTAGGGTGACATTGTTGTGACATTGGATATTAGTGTGTGCCATGGTGCGATTTAGCACGTTGTGAGTGCTAATACTATTTACCGTGGGGAGTGTAAGCTTATTTAAGCTGCCACTGTTTTTGTTGGTATGATTTAGGGGCATATTTTCCTTATCTTTAGCAATGGAGTTATGGCTAGGAGAGGACAATGTCGACTTTCGGGGGGCTTTGACTTTTTTCTGGGGTTATTTAGTGACATGTTAGAATCTACGGTGATAGGTTGTGTGGTTTTATTATTTATTCGGTTACAATCTAGTGGCCTTTCGGCTGGTGCTGGACTCTGATAGGATAATTCTGTGTGTTTTGAGAGGGGTGGTGCGGCGGGGACTACGGTATCTCTCAGATGGTTGGGTATAATGGCTGCTTGGAATGTCGTATTATTTGTTTCACAATTAGGCTAAGCGAGATAATATGCGCTCCCTTCTATGACTGTTTTGTCAACCACAACCTTTATATGTTTGTAGTTTCTGGCTTGCGATAGGGTGTGTTGAGATTTTTCTGGTCTCTACCAGTGTTTCGAACTGAAAACGAATAGGACAACACTTTTCATGTTGACTCTTCTTCAGCTTATAGCACTTAGTCTTGGAGTTAGGCATTTTTGCCTCACTAAGTAAGATGCGCTGGACCTTTTTCAGTGCCTCATTGTCCGGAACCTTGTAGACAATAGCACTCAGTTTTGCATCGAGTCGTTTTGTTACTTCTGTGGTAACAAAGTTAGTGAGGTTATCTACCTTAATTACCGATTCTGTGTCAAGCTTGTTAAGGTTTACAGTTTTCATGAGGATAGTTAGAGGTGTCAGTTCACAGACATGTGATATGATATCGCTAATCTGATCTGATAATTTGGATATCTCGGCATTGGTTTCAATATTTCCAGCATTTACTGACTTACTGTTTTTTATTTCCCTTAACTCAGCCTTAAGTTCTCCTGTAGACAACTTCAGAAGTTCTATTTCTGCGGATAGTACTGAAAAAGAGCTTGATGGCTGGAGTTTTTCAACAAGCACATAAGGTGTAGGGAGGAGTTCTGTATGAACAGCGTGAGCCCGAGCGCAGCAAGAGCTGGGCATTAACGGTTTACGAGACTTGGCTGACAGTTTCTGACGATATAAACAGATCTGGCGGATTGAAACAGTTGGTGAAAGTTTGGATAGTCGCCGTTCATTTTTCCTGGTGCCGGTCAAGTCCTCTTTGAACAAGCAATATCTGGAACGTTTTCGGAATTGGGTCAAGTTCAACAATGCCTGGGTCAAAGAAAGGACAGAGTGTCTTGGATGCAAACAGGAAAGTAAGTCATGGTGACTTGTCTGTTAATTGTAACGATGTGTCTGATGTTAAGCATGACATGGTTGATGTTACCGTTTCGCCGTCTTTGGATAATTGGAATATCAAACTACCTAAATTTGATCCACGGTGTTTCGACGGAAACCCAGCTGATTATCTACAGTTTGTAAAGGAGTCTGAGATCATGTTGAGTAGTTTTTTATTAACTGATGAAATGAAGTTAATGTATTTGATGAGGTACTGCACTGGAGTTGTTTCAAGAGCTACACAGTGCCGTAAGTTTATGAAGACAAACGAGGGGCACTATGAGGCTATGAGCATACTGCATCAAAGGTTTGGAAGACCTTCGATGATTGTGGGGAAATTATTCAAGGCTGTTAAGGGTAATGGTGGTCAGTTACAAGATGACTCCCAGGCACTCACTGAGTTTTTGGATAATCTGCTGACTTACAAGAATGCGTTGATTTCGATGAATTGCATGAATGACCTCAACTCGAGTTTTATACTAGAAGTAATAGCAAGACGCCTACCTACTCGACTGCAAAGGAAGTGGGTGAAGATAAGCTCCCGTATGGAGGATGAGGGTATCGAGCCAAGATTTGATGATATCCCGAAACTGGTAAAAGATAGCATCAATCCATCTAAGGGCAAGTTCGCCAGTCTATTTCATCCCACCCCTAGAATAGAGCAGTCTGAGGGAAAACCCAATCATTGATGACGAATAGGCCTCAGAGAGATGGATATAGAGAAAACTCCATGATGTCTAGTATTGCATATAGACCTAGTGAGTGTAACAGGTTTCGTAGTACATCCTCAACAGATAAGTTGCAAGATACAAGACAAACACTGTTGTGTTTCACACGTTTGCAAGAAGTCCATAAAATGATGAACTGTGAATCAGTGAGCAAGTTTAGTGATAAGCTAAATGTGAAATCAAGGTCTGACTCCGAATTGTGTGACGATAACGGTGTGATCAAGAAGCCTGTATTTGCAACTGGTAAGCCATTGTTGAACAGTGTCACAGAATAGAGTTGCTGCTTCAGAGTCCAGTTCTGACTCCACAAGTTTACAAGGTATTACTAGTCAGAGTAAAGGTATAAAATCTTTAGGGATTTGTGAGGTTGAGCCCAAATCATCTATTGCTGTTATTTTAGAGTTTGAAAATGATGAAACTGACGGTATGGTGAATATTCGTGATAATGTTCATGATAGTGCACATTTGACTTTGGTTGATCATGATGAGGAGAATGCTTACTGCTCCTGAGTTGAACAAATTTTATTTACAACTTAAACTTGGAGTATAATTTACAGCAGATGCGGTGGTAGAAGTTATGGTTACTTGTGAGATCGTCAATGTAATTGATCAGTGTGTAGTCCACCTATCATCAGATGCTAGTGCTAAAGCGGAGCTGATAGTAAAGGACAGCAGTGGTGGTAGTCTTGCATTTAGACAACTTCCTGAATGCCGAAAAACGACAGCTTCTGATCCACCGCTAAGTTCATCAACCGGTATCAATCAGTCGCTGTTGGTGTTGTCATCCACAATGAAAATGACGCCTATGGTGTCATCGGCCACTGTTGAGAATGCACGTACAAAACCGTCAGAAGTATTATCGTGATTTATTATTGTAATATTTGTTCATAGACCTTAGTTATTATGCTGCTCATATGTTGGTGTTAGAATAAAGAATTTTTGAGTCGCCAATCGGTGTTTTGGTTTTTGCGTCCGTTAGCACTAAGCGTTTCTGAAAGGCTTCGAGGGACAGCGAGAGGCCTGGTGTAGCATCGGCTGGGCATTAACGGTTTTTGAGAGGTTATTAACAAGGGTCCTTTACAAAATATAATTCTCAGGTAACAGGGACATACAATTCGCACAGGCATGTTCTTACGATCTGCGTAACCAAACTTGCACAGTTACAATTTACGCCTTTAATTCAACACGCCGTGAAAACGTCTTCACAGTCATGTATTCTAAAATATGGAACAGCCTGCCCCTAGATGTCAGAACTTGCTCTTCGGTTACAAGCTTCAAACGCTCTCTGTACAGACTGTTTCACTATACTGATTATATTAACAAACTATTTTTCCCAGAACGAATCAACTATTAGTTTACTGCAGCACCTAAAGAACGCTCTTAGATACCCTTAGCACTCAAAAAACTAAAAGTAAAAAGACAGTACGGAACATACTGGAACAGCTTACTCCTAGAAATATGGACCTGTCACTCTATTGTAACCTTCAAACACTTGCTTTATAAACTGTTTCATCCCAATGACTATCCCGATCAGAACCCACCACTTATTTCTAAGACGCATCAGTCATTAGAACACTAAAACGCTCAAACTCATTAATACACATTATGGCACTAAATAAACTCTAAGACTTCACATGAATACGTGAAAACACAACTGCAATATAGGTAAATATTTACTAAAGTATAATATACAATCGACATAAACATTTATGTATGCGTATAACAATAATGTCCTTTTCATGTTCACATACTTTCTGTTTCTGATATTCTGCTGCTACGCCTACTCTTCTATTTACCTTCTGGTCGAGGTCGAACAACCCTACATTTAAAGTGATATGAAGCTGGAGCCCAGACCATTTAACTCATAAACACTCAAATCCCATGGATGATCTCATGCTACCACTTGGAGACGCTGGCGAACATGCTGTAAATGAGTATTTATGATCTCAAATGAAGAAGCAACTGGTTTTCAAACAGTTTTCAACATTTTGCTCAACTTACGAGTGCAGTCCGCCATGCAGACACAAATGGCGCAAATGGAGAATTCTAAAATCGACCTCGGCACCATTTGAAGCAGTAAAACAATCCAAAATGACCTTATTTAGTTTTCGCATCCGCGATCAAATTTCTTTCCTGTTATAAAGCTACAATGAGACTGCTGAAAAAATGGAATAAATATATCACCGATCTCAGCATTATACATCAATAAACTTTGAGCCAAGGGAGCTGTTCACAGCAAACCTACATAGGAGAATTGGCTTCAAGCCTTTTCTCCCCTGATATTCGTATTACATTCATTTGATGTCTGGTTTTTTGCTAATGCGAAGACAATATTTCCATATCTCTTTATGTGCCACACAAACATACTTTACAGCAGATTGTTTCGGATGAATCTGATGTCAGAATAACAACCAAATTGGAAGTTCACAGTCAGCCGACTATCAAAAACTGTCAATGTCCAGGTCTTACTACACTGGACCTCACGCTGCCCATGGAAGACTTTCAGAAACAATGTTCCTGTGGTGTGTTGGATTTGATGTTTGTTTTTCATTTCAGCTTTTTCTGTCTGGCTCAGGTTCTCACACTGCCTTCCAAATCAGCGTGCATTTGTCTTGATGGAAAAAATGCATGGATCATTTTTTTGCCTTGGAGTGTCAATGTAGTATAAGATTGAACGATCGATTCATGGTTGTTTGCTCAAACCCAACTCCTCCGTATTTTTTTCTGGAGTCATCAATCCGGCAGTTATCGTCTCACCGTTCCCCGTTCGGTGGAAGACAGAATACTATCTGGCGCTATGTTCGAATTTGGTAACATTTTTGCACGTGTTCGCTCTGATATTCATTTACTGCTTATAGTCATATAATCCTTGAAATTATGGTCCAAACATCTGGAAGACGCGTTTGCAGAAACACAATTGTTTTAGATAGTGGCTAGAATTCGGTTATAACTGCATTACCACCGTGTAACACAGTATCAACTACTAGCTCACAAAATAGCTTGAGTGCAGATCTCACTCCTGTGATACAGGTGAAAGATGTTGTGCTAGGGAACTCTGAGTTCTGTAAAATGAACCTCCTTGTGAAAAATATCTAGAGGCAAGTTAGTGAACTTCAGCAAAAATTAGGTCAGTTTGATAGTATGTCACTGCCAATCTAAAATATCACGGAGAGCCGTTCTGATATTGGCCAGGTTAAGTCTTTACTGCATGTGACTGAAGACAAACATGCGGATTTAGACCCAATAGCCTGTCTGTTAAAAAAGCATCCTAAAATGCCTCCAGACAACCTAAATAAAGCTGAAAATCTGATTGACTGCTTGGCTATGGAGGTGATGAAGCTTATAACTTCTTCTTATCAGGCTGTAATTTACAACATCCTAGTTTCAATGCCTCTGAAGACTGTAAAACACAAAATGCTGATTTGTTGCGGCATAATTAGTGTTCCATGTGAATGCGAAAGACTTCGTAAAAAGTCTAACCAGGCTAATTTTCCCATCATTTTTAAATTCAGTAATTCCCTTGATGCTGGTAAGTTTACTAAATGTCAGGACCACTTAAGACTGAATAGCAGTTATAAGTCTAAAACCGTAGCTCAGGATAAAACACCTTGTCAGTGCAGAATAATGCGTAGTAATAACCTGGTCACCTCCTCCAGCTTAGATTTATCAAAAAGGGTTCGTGCACAGCAACAGACACCTAGTGCTGAAACTAGCACTCAGTAAACTACAGAACAGCCACGCTTTCCAATGGAACTAGGAACTGATTTAGATACCACTAACCCTGTAAATAAAGCCTTATCGAAAGATGTCAAAATGGCTAGAAATTCTGCAAGACGTTCGAAGAAATTTCCCCCAAACGTAGTAACCTCACCACGATGAACACATTTCGCAGGGTTGAGACTAATGATGCAGAAGAATACTTTGTACTCAATAAGCCTACTGAGAGTAAGAATGTCAACAAACCATCACTTGTTACGAAAAACTCCGCTCGAAACACATGTATGTCTGGAGGATTTCAGCATGCTCCACCTTATAGAATGTCAGGCTCCAAGACTCTCAAAGTCTTCCAGCCAAAGCATCTACCCTCACAATTCCCTTTAAGTTATAAAAACAACGCGAAGGTGTCTACCGGTATTACGAATGGCAGTTGGACGGGTAGACCTTTTGATGCTATGCCCTTTAACTGTCAACCTAGGCCAAACCTGTATTACCCTTATATCCAGGAACACATGGTAAATATTCCAGGTGTCCCAAATCACTGGTACGACCCATAACACCAAGGACCACTTCATTGCACACCAACCCCGATGAACAGACACCCAGTCCGACCCCAACTACATTCATAATCTCTTGCGGTGCTGACTCACAAATAGATTTAGCTCATGGTGACATTTCAAGCAAGTTTGTAGTATCCTGTGACTGATTCACGATATTACTAATTAATGCGCCTGGGAGTTACCTACTCACAAAACCTAACATTCAGTCAGTACGCAAAAGCACTTGTTTCCAAATGCCGAAGACTCACAGGCTTGTTATATCGAAAAATGTACACAAATGAGGCTAAAGTCCTTTTATACAAAGTCATGGTTCGTCCAGTACTTGAATACTGCACAATTGTCTTTGGTTTCATGCATGGGTATGACAGGGTTCGTATTGAAAATATTCAGCGAAGTTTTACTCGACGCCTATTATACAAACATGAAGGACTGACTTACGCTGATAGGTGCAAAATGTATGGACTTCAGCCACTTTGGTTAAGGCGCCTGAAACTCAACCCTACATTCCTCTTTCGCCTTTTACACGGCTACATCAAAAGCAGTAATCCAATAGCTTTCAACAATTTACCCATATATACTCTTAGGAATCATGAAAATACTCTATCCATAAGCCGGTTCCGGGCAAAACTGCGATCACGTTTCTTCAAAATACAGTACAGTGCATTATGGAACGAACTTCCACTTACTGTACGTAGTTTCCGATCTCCTACTGAATTCCAGCGTCTCCTTAACGAGTTCCTGTCAACAAAAGAGCCTCGGTCTACTTATCCATACTTTACCCATATGGGCTGCTCAACTAGCTTTAGTACTACAGACCCCAGTGCAATACCCCCAATTTGAGGAAACTCATTTGCCCCAGCAACCGTACCTCATCTACAAGTGGTAAAACCAACCCAACCTTTCCCACATGCCTTTATTTAAGGTTCGGTTATTCAGCTTACTAGAGATCCTATCGATATTTCTTCCATCGGGTTTGTAAACTCATAAGACTATCTATAATTTTCCTGGATGTATAATCCCAAATTAGTTGTGATAGTTCTCCCATAATATAAGCAAACTGGTACTTTGTAATGTCTAAAGCATGCCATATGAAAAGTAGCCAGGAATACCTAGCAATAACAAACTCAACCAACCAACCACTTTCCCCAAGTTCATTCAACCTACCCTTATCCCTAATCGTACCACTATTCACTACACTCTACTCAGTTGAATATGACTCAATTTGCTCCGGTGCTCAAAACTCTTCTACCCTATACTTTTAAAAAAGACGTTTTAACTACTAACTGCACAGTAGCCGTTTAACTAACTCACTGGTTTCCTCTTCACTGTAATCTCCAATAGGTTCGTCAGTATAATTATATCCGAAAACCATTACATTAGCAACCATATCTTTTAATATTTTACGAATATACTTATATTATTAGCATAATACACTGCACCATTTTTGAGTTGAATCGATTATCTTCAGTCAACAGTTACCCATTCTCATATAATTTTCTAAAATTCATAATGTTAAAGCTATGTAGTATTTTTTCCATTGTACAGTGGATGAGTCACTTAGCAATGTGTAATGCACACCATATAAAATCGGTCGTCAAAATTTAGCATAACAAGCTCTGCTAACCAGTTGCTTTTCTCAGTACCACTTTACATAACTTTGTCACTAATTGTTCCACTACTTAAAATGATTAAAATATTTATGCAGCAAATGTTCTCTTGCTTTACCACGGTTGTTTCCCTTATAACACTCAATTATTGAGCCTGATGTATTCTTTGATAATACGAATTATTATATTAATTATACTCTTATCATACATAGATCGATTTACTTTACGGCTCCCTGTAGACTAACTACCATTATTCAGTATGCATACACTGCAGTTTTGTTAACCAAATGCCAAAATTTTGTTGGTTCTGTGGTAATATCTTTTGTAATATGTTTAGACACGTTACTTTGAAATTTCAGATGTTTATTATACATAAGACTGTCATGATAATTTAGTACAATAAGTCCAGTCAACCGACCTTACCTTCAGTTCTTACTACCTACATTCAATCCTAAATATACATTGCAAATGAACGTTGTCAGCCTAGGGAGTTTCCTTTATAAATGCCTTTAATAATGATACTTGCACTCACCTATTTCATAACAATTTAATCATTCACCTTGGCACTTTAATTTTTCTAAAACAGCTTTCAATCCCTTGTAGAAGTTGTACTTACCTCAATATTGGTTGGTTATCGTATGTCTAAAACCACGGGATGAAAACGAAACGAAGTCGATTTTCACGCTCAACCTGGCGGACAACTGTACAATTCAATAACTATACGGCCTGGTTCAGAAAATGAGCGTATTTATATATATATATCAAATATTTAGCTGATGAAATATTGTTAGGTTGTAGACAATCTACGATTTGATATTATATCATACTTGACCATTCCTGTAAGAGTGGCATGCATTATCATGTAAATTTATATGTTTAGATGAAAATGTAAATTATTATCATTAATCGCCAAGCCTACTGTAGCACTGATTACTGAATCATGGTGCTCATCCTCTGTACTTGATGTGCATATAGGTATCGATGGTTACAATAAACACCGTGGAAATAGAGATTGCGAGTGTGGTGGAGGATGTCTCATAACTCATTTGTAGTCAGTAAGGTGGAAGATCAAATACTGAATAAGGAACCTGACTCACTCTGGGTTGTCTTACATGGAGATAAGTACAAACTTCTCATAGGCTGTGTTTATCGAGCACCAAGCGCAGCAAAAGAAACTGATGCGTTATTAGCTAAATCGTTCGCACAAGCCTCTTCGTTTAGTGCTAATTACAAAATAATTGCAGGGGACTTCAATCTTCCAGAAGTCAATTGGTTAATCAGTTCCGGCCCCCAACGCTTCGACGAATTACTTGCCACTATCGACTTTTATGGATGACAACAACACGTCCAAACATCTACTCGTGGTGACAACATGTTGGACCTTGTTTTTTGTCACGACACAATCCCAGTCTCCACCTATGTTGGTAATAGATTTTCCAGTAGTGACCATAGAATGATACTCTGCTCTCTGCCTTTCTCACAACTAAATACAGGAAACAAACAAGATTCAGGAAGCATGATATGTCGTAGTTACAAATATACAGACTGGGGATTTGTCCAAGAACTTTTTCGACTCTGCGAATGGGGTGATTATTTTACCACTGACTCCCTGGAGGCCGTAGTAACGCTGTTTTACAAAAATGTTACCTTTTGTCTAGATACAGTTGCTCCAAAGAAAATAGTGAAATTAAGTAGACACCGAGCTGAATATATTCCAAGGGCACACCGCAATAAGTTAAGGAAGTTAAAGAAACATTGCTATCCCACTAAGGATATATCAATACTGCTGTCAATCCATGAGTCTCTTGAATCTATCAAGCGCCTGCGCTTTCAAAAGGACCTCGACGAAGAGTTAACGGCACTTGAAAGTACCTCCAAAGTTTATAACTCAATGGCACTTCTTAGAAAACGAATGCAGTCGGTGAGGAAAATCCACCACTCACTTCACGACAACGTAATTTACAGTGAGCCTGCTACCATCTGTGAAATTTTCAGCGATTGGTTTGCAAACTTCAGTTTTGAAACAGGTATGTCTGGTGAAACCGCCCACCTTACTAGCTCTTCCCTTGAAAGCATTGTGTTCATTAATCAATTAATAGTACAAGCTATTAAAAGCCCTAAACCTTCAACTGAAACGTGACCAGATGGCCTTGCTTCGAAAATTTTCAAAAACAGTGGGTGTGATATACCCCTGTTACTTCTTAAATTCTTCTCAAAATCTATAGTCACTAGCACTTAACATAATGATTGGAACACTAGCTTCATAACTCCTCACCACAAATCTGGTGATAATGTAACAACAGAAGACAAGGGCGAAGCAACAGATCGTTTTATTATGAAAATCAACACGTATTTATACATATTTCACATACATTATTATAGCTTATGCAAGTAGACAAGCGCAGTCATCTGATTGGTTGTTTCGGGATTCCTCGACAAATAGAGTTCTCTATCTGCGAATCATATTTTGCCACTTTAACTTTGCTGTGATTGGTTGTTGAATCAGCCTTGCTCATATTTTCTCACGGCCTGCTCTCACCACAATAAGACAAACGTTCGCAATTACAGACCCATAAATAAAACGCCAGTTATCTCACGAATCATGGAGAAAGTTGTAAAAGATCAATTATCAGACTACCTATTTAGGGAAGATCTTGTTACAAGGTCTCAACACGGATTTCTCAAAAATAGGTCCTGCGTTACTTGCCACTTCGACTTTTTTAACTGGATCACTAATAGTCGCGAAGCATGTAAGCTAGTAGTTGTTCTATACTTCGATATATCTAGGGCATTTGACATGGAATCTCACAGTATTCTCTTTGAGAAGCTGTACTCATGTGGAATTCGCAATCCATTACTGAACTGGTTGAAATCATTTCTAAGCAACAGGGTACAATAACCAAAGTTGGATCTGTATTGTCTCATCCTAGGCAGAGCTCAAGTGGGGTCGTGCAAGGTAGTGTCCTAGGTCCACTTTTATTCACAGTTTACATTAACAGCATTTGCAAGTGCTTCGCCTCAGGTAAACCATTCCTATATGGTGACGACCTGAAAGTCGTCTTCTCCTGCTACACTCATGAATTAAGCGATATGGTTACTAAAATACATCTTGAAATAAGTAGTCTCGCAACACGGTGTGCTGAATCCTGTCTAAACTTTAACATTGACAAATGCGGCTGGATTTGTATCGGCAACAGTAACCTTCATCTAACACTTGAAAGAAATGGGTGAAAATTAGCCAAGCTCAACTCAGTCGTAGATCTCGGTATTAGATACTCTAGTAACCTAACGTTCGCTGAACAGACTGATTATGCCAGACGTAAAACAAGAAGGCTGATAGGATGCACAACACGCAATTTCTTTTGTTGTGAAACTAGGGTTTTATTATACGAAGTATGTGTCCGACCTATCTTAGAATACTGCCCGTTTATTCTTAGCGGACTCAGACAGAATGACAAGCTTAAATTAGAGGGAGTGCAGCGGCAGTCTGCCTCAAGAACTCTTGGTTTAGAAAGTGGTCCCGAATACAGTGAGCGTTGCGACAGACCAAGATTAAATCCACTCTGGAAAAGACGCCTTAAGCTAAACCTTATCTTTTACTACAAGCTAACTAATCTTCTCTTGCATTCCTCCGAGCCAATAACTAAACCTACCGCTGTCATCAGTTACAATCTTAGAAATCATCACAGCCTAGCTGCTATGGAGCACTGTCAGACTTACGTGCGGTACAACTTCCTCTTAAATAAGTTTTCAGTCATTTGGAATAGACTACCAGCTAATGTGCGTGATGCAAACACACTTCAAGTGTTCATCTCCTCAGTCATCAGACTGCTCAAAGATGACAATGCACTTTTGTGCCTGACTCTTACACCTTCTTTTTCACCCTACACAGATATTTTAAGTTCATTAAACGTGTAGTTACAACAAACTACAATTATAAATGTTAATATTATTGGAACTAGATGATAAACACTTCTACACAGGACAGTAATATTAGTTCACACATGATGTTAAAGTTAGCGTAACGGGACTAGTTAGTTAGTGCACAAAAATAACCATAGTGACTAAAGAGAATATACATGTATATATTTATTAATCACTCCTTAAGGACTCCTCTTGCATTCTTTTGCGTTGCTGTTGTTTGTCTTCTGTTTACTCTCACCATTTTAGCTTCCATATGACTTTTTGAATGAGAATAAAGAACGTGGATATTTGACCATTTACAATGACAAATGATCTGCAAACATTATTGGTCCCATATATCACAATCGCTTCGGGAATTACGTTGTCAGTCACGTCTCATAAACCGTTAATGCGCAGCTCTTGCTACGCTCAGGCCCACGCTTTTCCTTGCAGTTTTTCAGAAACGCTTAGTAATAACGGACGCAAAAACCAAAACACCGATTGGCCGCTTTGGAATTCTTTATTGTAACACTAAGATATAAAAAATATTTCTATTAATGTCTGTGAACAAATATTACAATAATAAATCACAAGATTACTTCTGATGGTTTGCTACTGACTTCTTTCTGAACAGCGACCGATGAGACGATGACTGTCGTATTGGTTCATCCGCGAAAATTGTGGAAGTTGATTTTGAGCTAACAACCATGCATTGATCGTTCAATCTTCAACTCCATTGACATACGTATTACCTCCCTCTACGACGCAACCTGGATTACATTTGTGGAATATACCCTTATACCAATGAAAAATTATTAATTTATAATACAACTTCACAATTGTAACTTATAACATAACTGATCGTATCTGTAAAAATAGCTTTCTTATTACCCAATTTGGATATAAATCAAAAATGAGATTCGGATTTGTACACACCCAAGTTATATTGTGGATTTACTTCAAGCTTTATTTTTTCCCAAGTATTTGTAATCCATCCAAAACATAGTTGGGATTTTTTGTTAATGCGAAGTCAATATTTCTATATTTCATGATGTGCTCCATTGAATGACTGGTTATCATATTGTTCCCACAAACCAAAGACAGAAACGTCACAAACCATGCAATTTAACCATGAACCGAATTTATGAAATTTAGAAAATGCTTATCCGTCCGTGTACATTAACGGGACCACGCGCGATTCTGATCAGACGTTACAATCTCTCCCCATAACGTGGATATATTTTTATCGATTTCTGGAATATTGTAGTGGATATTATATTATTATGACACCTGCCCAAAATATGGAGTTGTGTGTGAGCAAACAACCATGAGGTGATTGTTCAGTCTTCAGCTATGTTGACGCTACTCGTCAAAAATAACCTATATTGGCTGCTACTCTAGCTTCCAATTCTGCAGATATATCACCGCCAGTTATCAAGTTTGGATCCATTCTTACACACATCAAAATCCTTGACGTCGTCCCTCACAGGTGATAATGGTCGGTCATTTAATATTCGTTCAGCTTCACAAAAAAATGTCTCCAGCGTTTCGTCATTCAAACTCTGGTTTTTAATTATGGAGCTTAAAATACGTTTGATAATTCCTATAAGTCTTTCCCATAGCCCACCTCTATGGCTGGCATGTGGTGGGTTGAAGTGCCACTCGATGTTCCTTTTCAGTAACTCTTCATGAACTCTCGTTTGGGGACCTTCGAAGTACTCTTTAACCTCGGCGTGACAGCCAACAAAATTAGTCCCTCTGTCACTGAACATCATCTTCGGTACACCCCGGCGATTTATAAATCTATGTAATGCTAGCACGAATGAATCAGTAGTTAGCGAATGAACCATCTCAATATGCACAGCTCTCATTTTCAAACAGGTGAATAAACAGCCATATCTTTTACATAGGGTTCTGCCTCTCTTCACTACAAAAGGTCCGAACAAATCCACCCCAACGTACTCAAATGGATAATTCCCTTCAGAAGCTTGCCGCGCTGGGAGTGGTGCCATCATCTGCTGTACTGGACGAGCATTTCGGAGTTTACATTCCATGCACTTATCAATTATTTTACAGACAGCGGTACCTCCCTTCACTAGCCAGAACTTACATCGAATACTTGATAGTACTTGCGAAGTACCCAAATGACCTTCAAGAACATGGTGGTGTCTTATAATGAGATCAGTGACTGGATGGTAGCAAGGTAATAAGGTCGGATGATGGGTCTCATATGACGATTCTAACATTTGTAGACGTCCACCAACTCTAGCGATCCCTTCGGAAACTATCGGAGATAATCTATCTAACCGCAACTTGAAATCTGCGAAATCAGGACTATCCTCCTTGGCAAACTCACCCCACGCTTCCCACTGAGCAGCCTTCAAAATCGCTAACTCTGCATTTCTAATATCTTCGACTCTCAAAAGCCCCACATTCTGATCGGACGTTACAATCTCTCCCCATAACGTGGATATATTTTTGTCGATTTCTGGAATATTGTAGTGGATATTATACCACTGCTCAACTGTAACTTATATTGGCTGCTACTCTAGCTTCCAATTCTGCAGATATATCACCGCCAGTTATCAAGTTTGGATCCACTCTTTCGCAGGGCTCATCCTCCTTATTCTAACTTTAAAAAAGCGTCACATAAAAGAAAACTGTAGAGAAGTTCATCATTTTTTGGTTTACATATCAGGATCAATTTACAGGATAATTGGTTTCTATATACTCTGTATTTTACCTCTTAGGACTTTGTAAATTTATTGTTTATTTATAAGCAATAAAATTCCATACGGTATCCATAGTATTACTTAATCTGTATATCCACTAGATATACTATTTGTCCATATACCTGTTTTCTATTCAGATGAGCATTAAATTTAAACCTCACTGATCAGTGTTCAGGAACGGCACAACGTAATAAACGAGTACTTTCCATACGTAAGAATAGTTTGGGTCACTCAGCTAAGAAGATACGTACATCACTGTGCGTTCCGCGTAGCCTCAACAATGTCTCCGAAGTCATTGTGCCCGATTTGTTATCAGAGGTATATGCAACTGCTAAACAAAATAAGTTGGACCTTATTTCCCTAGGAAACTCTGTGAAGGAATTAACTGAGAATATAAATACCATTAAGCCACTACTGCTTCTTTGTAACCGACTCATGATACTAATCCGGAAAGTGTGCTGAAGTCTGAGCGTATGTTAGACTTTATAGCCAGTGAAGTTACTAAACGAATCATGTCCTCGTACAACGTTCTGGCTTACAATCTGCCTGATCGGACGCCTCTGGACAAAATCAAAGTGACATGTCTCCAAGCGTGTGGCATGCCATCAGCGAATTGCCACCTAATCAGACTCAGGAAAAATCAGGAAAGTATACTTGCCCTGTGCTGTTTAAATTCAGTAGTCCTAATGATGCTAGGAAATTTCAGTCGTCAAATAAGTTAATTAGTTCATCCACACCTTATGGTAATATTAAACTTGCCCATGACCTAACGCCATGTCAAAGACGTAGACGCGAAAGTG
Organism: Trichobilharzia regenti; assembly: GCA_944472135.2. Lineage (NCBI taxonomy): Eukaryota > Metazoa > Platyhelminthes > Trematoda > Strigeidida > Schistosomatidae > Trichobilharzia > Trichobilharzia regenti. The sequence goes on from OX235266.1 coordinate 31,992,599, forward strand.
TACCATGTGTCGTAAAAACTTACGTAACAGCAGAATGTCCTATAGAAGACTCTCTCGACTTACATTTAAGTAAACCTAATGCTACAGAGACTCATGAAAATGAAGAAGGCTTTAATAACAGAGCTATATACATACGAACTGTGATCAAGATTTCACGGAATACTTGCAAAACAATTGAGCGCTGAGTCACACATAGACATTTATAAAGTTAAATTAGTAAAATCTCAGCGAAATTGAAATGATTAATTCCAACGTTTCGTTCGGCAATCTGGTCCGAACTTCTTCAGGGAAATTAATCGAAATTAACATAACAAAGTTTATATATAAAGGGACACATCTTGTTTTAAAACTTGTCCAATCATGAGTCATGCAACAGTTATCAAAATGTATAATAAATAAATAAATAGAATTGTATGTTTATATAAAAGTACATCTCTTATTTTTAAATATGAATCAATAGGTATTGTCAGTCTCGTCTCATAAACCGTTAATGCCCAGCTCTCGCTACGCTCGGGCCCACGCTGTTCCTTTGAGTTTCAGAAACGCTTAGTAATGACGGACGCAAAAACCAAAACACCGATCTGCTGCTTGTTATTTCTTTATTGTTACACCAACATATAAAAGGAATAAACGAACTAAGCAAACTAAGGTCTGAAAACTAATATTACAATAATAAATCATTGTTACTTCTGACGATGTTTCACTCTTCTTTCTGAACAGCGACCGATGAGACGATGACTGTCGTATTGATGCCTCCGCGAAAATTGAGGAAGTTGATTTTGAGCAAACAACCAAGAATCGATCGTTCAATCTTCAACTCCATTGACAGGTATACTAAACAAAACAAAACAAAAATTGTATGAACTATGATCAAAAACTTTTTTGACCTCAGACTTTCAAAATTTGTCTACTTTTGTTGAAATATGTGTATATGCAGTATATGCAGGATACAATGGTGTGTGTATGTGTGTGTGGGTGGAACAGTCATAAAACATTTACTATTCTCATATGAGCTGTGATCAAGATTTGACCGGATAGCTACAAAATAATTGACATTTTTATAAATATAATTTAATTTTTTAGATTTGTTATTCTCTCCATGAGAAGACGTAGACAATCGGGAATTTGATCAAGTGTGACTACTTGTTCATACATATCAAATTTTATTTTATTTATTAGTCAGGATTCGCCATGTATCAGCTAACATCACACCTTCACGTCTGTTTAAACTGTTGGGTTTCACCCATATATGTAGGGCTTCAGCAGTCAGTCTTTCTTGATATGAACCAAAACCTTTCTGTAAAACCTTAGTCTTATCAAAGTCGATTTTGTGTCCCGTTTCTATTGAATGTAGTGCAATCGCTGAGTTGTTTTGTAGCTTCTTCAAGTTTGCAGAGCTCTTTGGAACCACCTTTAGACATTGTTTATGCTCTTTCATTCTTATACTTACCTGTCTAGAAGTTTCTCCTACATATACTGCGTTACAATCCCCGCAATTGATCTGGTATACGCAATTCTGCTGGTTTTCTTGTTCTATTTTATCCCTAATCTTCACCAGTAATGAGCGTAAGGTGTTAGATGCACGAAAGTACACTCTTATGTTATGTTCGTTAAGGATTCGCTTTATTTCATCGGATGTTTCTTTGCGGTAACGAACCACCGCTGTACTAATCCAACTCTTAGCAGCAGGTTTTGATTCATCCTTATCTCCACATTTTAAGTATCTTTTTATGAAGGCTTTAAGATAATTATTTGACTCAAGAGTGGATTGAACTAACTTTAGTTCCTTGTTAATATCTTCCTCCTCAGTAACTAGACGTTTGGCTCTGTTGATCAGATTCTTGGCCACAGTTACTTTGGTGGTAAATGGGTGAGCTGAATGGTAATCTAGGTATCTATCCGAATTTGTCGGCTTTCTGAAAATGTTTATTTTAAATTTGACGTCAAATTTTCTTTTTGCTAAACAGTCCAGAAACGCCAACTCGTTTTCATCGGATTCAACCTCTTTGGAGAACTTGATGGTTTCTGACATACTGTTTATTAGCTGAAAAAGTTCATTTAACGAACCACGTTTGATTATGATGAAGGCATCATCTACGTATCTTAACCACATCTTTGGAGGACTAAGGCATCTCATAATTGCATTTGTTTCTAATGAGTGCATAAACAGATTGACGACTAGCGGTGATACTGGTGATTCCATTGCAATGCCATCTATTTGACGACAAGAAGTCTGTAGTTGCAACTGGTAAGCCATTGTTGAATAGAGTGTCACAGAATAGAGTTACTGCTTCAGAGTTCAGCTCTGACTACACAAGTTTACAAGGTGTTACTAGTCAGAGTGAAGGTATAAAATGTTTAGGGATTTGTGAGGAGGAACCAAAATTGTCTACTTCTGTTATTAAAGAGTTTGAAAATGATGAAGTTGACGGTAAAGTGAATATTCGTGATAATGATCATGATACTTCACTGTTGTCTTTGGTTGATCATGATGAGATGAGAGATATGCCCACTAATGCCATATTAAACAAACGTTCTGTACAATTTCAAGGTGAAGTAGAATTAAATACGCATGCAGTTGCAGAAGTTATGGATACTCGTGAGACCGTCAGTGTAATTGATCAGCGTGTAGCCCACATATTAACACATGATAGTGCTAGACCTGAGCTGACAGTAAAAGACAGCAGTGTTGGTAGTATTGCAGTTAGACGAATTTCTGAAAGTCGAACAACTTGTGTCACTCTGTCGTCGTTGGTGCTGTCATCAACAATGAAATGGCTGCCCATCAACTCAAGTATCTTCTGCAATGACTTGATAGTATTGGTGCATTTGAAAAGACGAAAGATATTGCTCAGTTAAGTGAGAATAAGCCAAGTGAAAACGATAGAGTAATTGTTAAATTGACTTGCATGAACCAAGGCATTTCTAGTTTCAAGATACAATTTAAATGCTATTATCTTTGGTGTAAATTACTATAAATACTACACTTGGTTGATCAGATATGTCGTGTGATTTTCGTCATCTACGATAAAATGACATGGGTGTGTTACCGTTCAGATTTGAGGATATAGCTGATAGAAGGAAGTCAGCAAATGAAATCTTCGACGATTTTCCAACCCAGGGTGTCAACCTGAGAAGGGTTGCAGGAGTACTGGTGTAAGTCCTGCGATTCTTCAAAGGAGTTTCATCAAGACATGATCCGTGAGGTTATTTCTAATGTTTGTGTATACGTGTAATGTGTCATATCAATTGGCGTATTTTGGATTCATTGTGTTTACTCGTTGTTTTCGTACCTTGATGTTATTGCGTAATTTTGTTAAAATTTTCGTCGTGATTACTTCTGAAGTTGTGTCCACTCTTCTACATCCGTGAATGAATTGATTGATGTTAGAAACAGCAAATGGGTCGTATATGCCAGGAAGGCTAGCGCTGAAAATGACACGCACACGGAGATAATGATTAGCTGCGGTCCAACATTCCGGGGAGCGAGAGCGTAGACGACTGAGGCTCGCATACGTCACCGTTACTAGAACTGAGGCAGAATGGGTGACAAGCGATTGTAGTGGTAATTAGTGGTGAATAGATAAGAGGATGTGCGAAGAGCATCATGAAGCGCAGCTATCGTCACGTTGCATTCTGCAAGAGTCATTTTAGCAAGTGGCGATTGTGTTGCAAGAGGATGTGTCAAGAGGATGCCTTTAACTGGAAGGCGTAGGTCGTCATCGATGTGTGAGATTGTGCTGTGGGTATGCTTGTTGTGTGTTGGCTTTGCTGTTTGTTTTCCATTTCAGCTTTGTCTGTCTGGCCCAGCTTCTCGCACTGCCTTCCAAATCAACGTGTATTGTTAGTGATGGAAAAAAGGATGGATCGCTTCTTTGCCGAGGAGTGTCAATGTAGTTGAAGATTGAACGATCAATTCATGGTTGTTTGCTCAAACCCAACTTCCCCGATTTTCGCGGAGGAATCAATCAGCCAATCATCGTCTCACCGGTCGCTGTTCAGAAAGAAGTCAGGAGACAACCGTCAGAATTAATACTGTGATTTATTATTGTAATATTTGTTCATAGACCTTAGTTAAATCTTAATTTTATAGTTGGCTATATGTTGGTGTTACAATAAAGAATTCTCGAGGAATCAATCGGTGTTTTGGTTTTCGCGTCCATCATTACTAAGCGTTTCTGAGAAACTTTAAGGAACAGCGTGAGCCCGAGCGTAGCAGGAGCCGCGCATTAACGGTTTACGTGACGTCACTGACACCGCTTCTCAAATAAGTTTTCAGTCATTTAAATATATATAACCAGCTGGTGGGTGTGATGCACATACACTTTTACTGTTCATCTCCTCACTCACCAGGCTGCTCAAAGTTGACGATTCACTTCTACGTCTGACTCTTACACCTTGTTTTTCACCCTACTTATATATTTTAAGTTCATTAAACGTTTAGTTACAACAAATTACAATTATAAACCCTAATATTATTGGAGCTGGATGATACACACTTGTAAACAGGACAGTAATATTAGTTCACACATAATATAACATATAGCAAAATGAGACAAGTTACTTAAAGTATCACAAAAAGCTTAATGCTAAAAACAACATATATGTTGTCAGCCGACGCGCAGAAACAGTCAATGTTTAGCTCTTACTTCGTTGGACCTCATGCTGTCCCTCGAAGACTTTCAGAAAGAATTGGTAACAACCAACGCGAACACAGATTGGCGACTCGAAAATCCTTTATTCTTACTCCAATCCGTAACCAACAATAAGCTTATTACACAAAAAATCTAAGAATAAATGTTATACCAATAAATCACAGTATTAATTCTGACGGTTGTCTCCTGACTTCTTTCTGAACAGCGACCGGTGAGACGATGATTGGCTGATTGATTCCTCCGCGAAAATCGGGGAAGTTGGGTTTGAGCAAACAACCATGAATTGATCGTTCAATCTTCAACTACATTGACACTCCTCGGCAAAGAAGCGATCCATCCTTTTTTCCATCACTAACAATACACGTTGATTTGGAAGGCAGTGCGAGAAGCTGGGCCAGACAGACAAAGCTGAAATGGAAAACAAACAGCAAAGCCAACACACAACAAGCATACCCACAGCACAATCTCACACATCGATGACGACCTACGCCTTCCAGTTAAAGGCATCCTCTTGACACATCCTCTTGCAACACAATCGCCACTTGCTAAAATGACTCTTGCAGAATGCAACGTGACGATAGCTGCGCTTCATGATGCTCTTCGCACATCCTCTTATCTATTCACCACTAATTACCACTACAATCGCTTGTCACCCATTCTGCCTCAGTTCTAGTAACGGTGACGTATGCGAGCCTCAGTCGTCTACGCTCTCGCTCCCCGGAATGTTGGACCGCAGCTAATCATTATCTCCGTGTGCGTGTCATTTTCAGCGCTAGCCTTCCTGGCATATACGACCCATTTGCTGTTTCTAACATCAATCAATTCATTCACGGATGTAGAAGAGTGGACACAACTTCAGAAGTAATCACGACGAAAATTTTAACAAAATTACGCAATAACATCAAGGTACGAAAACAACGAGTAAACACAATGAATCCAAAATACGCCAATTGATATGACACATTACACGTATACACAAACATTAGAAATAACCTCACGGATCATGTCTTGATGAAACTCCTTTGAAGAATCGCAGGACTTACACCAGTACGCCTATAACCCTTCAAAGGTTGAGGATTGTAAGTTGTGTTATGTCCGGACACAAACAAGTTTAACCAACAATTACAATAATTGGAACTCACACAACTATTTAACAGAAACATATGTACAATCAACACATCAAATGTTGTGGATTCTGGCGTGACAAACTACCCTTGAAGAACTGTAGGACTTACAGCAGTACGCCTACATTCCTTTTCAGGTTGATGATCCAAGTGGAAGTCGTCCGGACACAAACAGAATTACCAACAGCTAGATGACAGATGATATCAATTCAGTATATACAATATGAACATATGTACAAAATCACACACCGAGCACATTGGACTGCTCATTGATGCACTACCCTTTGAAGAATTGTAGGACTTACAACAGTACGCCTACAACCCTTCTCAGGTTGACGCTCTAGGTTGGAACATCGTCTAGTGTTTCATCCTCCGACTCTCGACTCTCAGCCCCTTCCAGTAGACACAGTTTTCTAATATCTCGCATCAACATTCCACAACTTGTTCCCACCTCAACCGTCATCACAAATCCATCACGACTACAGATTAGCCTTACTACCACTCCCAAAGGCCACCTACCTGTGGCAAATTTGTCTGCTACTAATACTATGTCACCAACCTTTAAGTTTCGGCACAACTTTTTCCACTTGTCTCTGGTTTGCAGTGTAAGAACATACTCCTTTAACCATCTTTTCCAGAATATATCTTTCATGTGTCTGGCTTGTTTCCATCTTCTAATCGTAGGTATTCCTTCCCCGCTTGAGTCCTCTATGCCAGGGTTGCCTCTCAATAACAATAATTTGTTTGGGGTTAACACATCAAAATCCTTGACGTCGTCCCTCACAGGTGATAATGGTCGGTCATTTAATATTCGTTCAGCTTCACAAAAAATGTCTCCAGCGTTTCGTCATTCAAACTCTGGTTTTTAATTATGGAGCTTAAAATACGTTTGATAATTCCTATAAGTCTTTCCCATAGCCCACCTCTATGGCTGGCATGTGGTGGGTTGAAGTGCCACTCGATGTTCCTTTTCAGTAACTCTTCATGAACTCTCGTTTGGGGACCTTCGAAGTACTCTTTAACCTCGGCGTGACAGCCAACAAAATTAGTCCCTCTGTCACTGAACATCATCTTCGGTACACCCCGGCGATTTATAAATCTATGTAATGCTAGCACGAATGAATCAGTAGTTAGCGAATGAACCATCTCAATATGCACAGCTCTCATTTTCAAACAGGTGAATAAACAGCCATATCTTTTACATAGGGTTCTGCCTCTCTTCACTACAAAAGGTCCGAACAAATCCACCCCAACGTACTCAAATGGATAATTCCCTTCAGAAGCTTGCCGCGCTGGGAGTGGTGCCATCATCTGCTGTACTGGACGAGCATTTCGGAGTTTACATTCCATGCACTTATCAATTATTTTACAGACAGCGGTACCTCCCTTCACTAGCCAGAACTTACATCGAATACTTGATAGCACTTGCGAAGTACCCAAATGACCTTCAAGAACATGGTAGTGTCTTATAATGAGATCAGTGACTGGATGGTAGCAAGGTAATAAGGTCGGATGATGGGTCTCATATGACGATTCTAACATTTGTAGACGTCCACCAACTCTAGCGATCCCTTCGGAAACTATCGGAGATAATCTATTTAACCGCAACTTGAAATCTGCGAAATCAGGACTATCCTCCTTGGCAAACTCACCCCACGCTTCCCACTGAGCAGCCTTCAAAATCGCTAACTCTGCATTTCTAATATCTTCGACTCTCAAAAGCCCCACATTCTGATTGGACGTTACAATCTCTCCCCATAACGTGGATATATTTTTGTCGATTTCTGGAATATTGTAGTGGATATTATACCACTGCTCAACTATAACTTATATTGGCTGCTACTCTAGCTTCCAATTCTGCAGATATATCACCGCCAGTTATCAAGTTTGGATCCACTCTTTCGCAGGGCTCATCCTCCTTATTGTAACTTTAGAACAACGTCACAGAAAAGAAAACTGTAGAGAAGTTCATCATTTTTTGGTTTACATACCAGGATCAATTTACAGGATAATTGGTTTCTATATACTCTGTATTTTACTTTTTAGTACTTTGTAAATTTATTGTTTATTTATAAGCAATAAAATTCCATACGGTATCCATAGTAGTACTTAATCTGTATATCCACTCGATATACTATTTTTCCATATACCCGTTTTCGATTTAGCTCGGCTTTAACTTTAAACCATATTGATTAGTTTTCAGCAATGGCACAACGTAATAAACGAGTACTTTCCATACGTAAGAATAGTTTGGGTCACTCAGCTAAGAAGATACGTACATCACTGTGCGTTCCGCGTAGCCTCAACAATGTCCCCGAAGTCATTGTTCCCGACTTGTTGTCAGAGGTATATGCAACTGCTGAACAAAATAAGTTGGACCTTATATCTCTAGGAAACTCTGTGAAGGAATTAAATGAGAATATAAACACCATTAAGCCACTACTGCTTCTTTGTAACCCAACTCATGATGCTAATCCGGAAAGTCTGCTGAAATCTGAGCGTATGTTAGACTTTATAGCCAGTGAAGTTACTAAACGAATCATGTCCTCGTACAACGTTCTCGCTTACAATCTGCCTGATCGGACGCCTCTGGACAAAATCAAAGTGACATGTCTCCAAGCGTGTGGCATGCCATCAGCGAATTGCCACCTAATCAGACTCAGGAAAAAATCAGGAAAGTATACTTGCCCTGTGCTGTTTAAATTCAGTAGTCCTAATGATGCTAGGAAATTTCAGTCGTCAAATAAGTTAATTAGTTCATCCACACCTTATGGTAATATTAAACTTGCCCATGACCTAACGCCATGTCAAAGACGTAGCCGCGCAAGTGTACCAAGTGTCGCAAAAACTTACGTAACAGCAGAATGTCCTATAGAAGACTCTGTCGCCTTAAACTTGAGTAAACCTAATGGTACAGACATACATGAAATACTCTTAAATAATAAAAATTTACCTAGTAAACTCAACGATGAAGCAACTACGGTCATAGACTTAGATGCATCTTCAGAGTTATGCTCGCTAGCCACATCACCATCAGCCGCTAATACCACTACCAACGTTAAGCAAAAGACTAAGCTCGAGCATGTAGCATTAAGCATATCCTCCCCGAGCAGCACTCAGATTAGTGAGCATACAAAACGAAGTAAAATAACCCTGCCATCCAGAATACCTGTACTCAAACACATCACTGATAGGTTTCTCAGCAGCGAACCAGATAACATTAACTTAAGCGACCCCAATCATACCACTAAACCAGGGAAGCAGAATAAGCCCTCATACCGCCATAAATCTAACGTCAATGAAAAGAGAGGTAACCCGCCGATTCATCCAACATCAAACAAGTCTTCGTCCGATAGACACAACAGACGCTATATGTCTGGGCACCCTAAAAATAAGTCGAAGCCCGACGGGCAGGCATACACCTACCCCGACACAACTTTCCAATCTATGGCTACTATAGACAAAAGTTTGATCCAGGGACCTCTACAACAAGGAACAAGTGCGCTAGGCATGTTTCCTAAAGGTGGCCTTTTGACTCACCACATCCCCGAAAACCATCGCATACAGACCACCCAAGACCGTCAATGGACTAATATTTACGAAAATAACTTAAACACACAAAATATTAGTCATAACTGCGATACACGTAACTCTACCCCAGCATACTATCCACAAGGAATACCTACCTCCCCCCCATCCAATCTAAATTTTCTCAGCCAACACGAAATTTCAGCCTCAATATTGACGCAAATAGCACACATACTGTCAAGCCACTTATCACCGGATGGGAGGGCGATGCATTGGAGGCACGGTATTATGAACACCTCACACCCGCCGGGGTAACAAACGATGGCACATCTCTCTGTGCTGATACTGGTGTAGGGCACTTTTCCAGCACTGCTAGTAAGTGGCCACCATCTGAGTTAGCACCCATCAAACAATCTGTTCTAGACGCCATAAACCTTGGAGAGAATATTTTTAAAGATATATGCGATTTCACCGTCACCCCTAACTCTCTCTCATTCTGTCTTATCAATGCTCGCTCCTTACTCAACAAAATGTTCGACTTCACGACATTATCCCTAATTTGCAATCCGTCTCTCATAATGATTACTGAGACATGGTGCACTCCTCAGATTTGCGATAAAGATATTTCTATTGATAACTATTATGTATTCAGAGGCGACAGAAACTATGGTAGAGGAGGAGGATGTGCTATGTATATCAGGTCTGATATTAAGGCCACACAGTGCTTCTACCCAGAGCTCATCACAGATAACGATTCAGTGTGGGCTATTCTAAGACTGTCTCACTCCAGTTCCTATCTTATAGGTTGCATCTATCACCCCCCGTGCTCAACCGTTGAAGGTAATATGAAGCTTGCTAGCACGTTCGCTTACGCCACTTCACTACCTCACACGGCTAAAATTATATGTGGGGACTTTAATATGCCCGATGTAGTCTGGCAACCACTTTCCTCACCAAAACGGTACAATGAATTTATCAACATAATAGAAACAAAAGAATGGCAACAACACGTACAGTATCCTACCAGGCTATCTAAGATTTTAGATCTAGTTTTCACTAATGGTATCATCCCCACTACCCTTCGAGTAGGTAAAGAGTTTCCTGGCAGCGACCACAGAGTAGTATTCGGTACATTTAATATTTGCACTAGCATGAGTTCGACAATAAACGCCAACAAAGTATTACTCAGGGGTTACAGACATGCTCAGTGGGATGAACTGAAACCATACATACGCACCCTAGACTGGGAGCCATACTTTACGTGCAGCTCGGCTATAGAGACAAACAAATTACTCTATGAGAACCTAGGATTTGCACATGACTTCATCGCTCCAGTAAGACTTCGTCCCCGTAAAGATTCGAAACCGACTGCGTAAGCATGCTAGGCAATTCTACAGATATAATGACTTTTCATCACTCATTACACTCAAGCAAACTTATGATTCATACAAATCTAATCAGTTATCTGAGTCCATCAAACTAGAACGCATCCTCCACTCACGACCTGATAATACAGAGGCATTAGTTAAACTAATTAAGTCACGAATCAACAACAACAGAATAAGTATCCCTAACTTATTACTAGATGGAGAAAAACTACACGAAGACCCGCAGGAGATATGTGAGTTATTCAGCTCCCACTTTTCTAGCTACTATACTATCGAAGAAACAGTAGATAGTCTTGAAGTTCCGACAATACCAAATCACTTTTTGGGTAATATAACATTCACCCAACAAAAGATTTCCTCCGCTATAGCATCCCTCCGGACATCATATAACGCTGGGCCCGATGGAATTCCATCTATCTTGTTGAAAAGAGGTGGTGAGGATATACCCATTATCCTACTAAAGTTTTTCATTCTGTCCTTAAATAATGGCAGTTACCCAGAATGCTGGAAACTGTCGTTTATAACCCCTAGGCACAAACAAGGACCAACTTCTAACATCGAAAACTACCGACCGATTAATATCACGTCAGTAGTTTCCAGGGTTATGGAAAAGGTTATAGGGCAAGATATTGCTTCATACCTCCACCTTCACAAAGTGTTTACTCCAGCACAACACGGCTTCTTGAAAAATCGATCATGCTCCACCTGCCTACTTGACTACTTTGATGATGTTACCGCTAAGCGTGATCATGGTTTGTATGTCACAACTCTCTTCTTTGACTTCAAAAAAGCCTTTGATAAAGTCCCACACAAGAGACTAATCCTTAAGCTAAAGTCGTACGGGTTCCAAGACCCCTTGTTATCCTGGCTCATTTCTTTCTTGGAAGATCGTTCCCAAGTTGTGAAATTTGCAAATAATTACTCGTCACCCAGACCTATAAGAAGTGGAGTGATTCAGGGTAGTGTACTAGGTCCACTGCTTTTCGTAATCTACATTAACGACATCTGCAGCGTAATCAAGCATGGTACCCCATACCTCTTTGCTGACGACTTAAAGATTGTATACAGCTTCCCCCATTCTACACTAAACGAAGGATTCACACATATTCAAGATGATCTGGATAGGTTACATAACTGGAGCAATGACTGGCAACTGCCATTCAATTCTGATAAATGTGGTGTCCTATATTTCAATAACTCCCATCCGAATTTCAGGTTACACCTAGGTAACTCTTTTCTCCAAACCCTCAGTTCCATAAAAGACCTGGGAGTTACCTACTCACAAAACTTAACATTCAGTCAGTACGCAAAAGCACTTGTTTCTAAATGCCGAAGACTCACAGGCTTGTTACATCGAAAAATGTACACAAATGAGGCTAAAGTCCTTTTATACAAAGTCATGGTTCGTCCAGTACTTGAATACTGCACAATTGTCTTCGGTTTCATGCATGGGTATGACAGGGTTCGTATTGAAAATATTCAGCGAAGTTTTACTCGACGCCTATTATACAAACATGAAGGACTGACTTACGCTGATAGGTGCAAAATGTATGGACTTCAGCCACTTTGGTTAAGGCGCCTGAAACTCAACCTTACATTCCTCTTTCGCCTTTTACACGGCTACACCAAAAGCAGTAATCCAATAGCTTTCAATAATTTACCCATATATACTCTTAGGAATCATGAAAATACTCTATCCATAAGCCGGTTCCGGACAAAACTGCGATCACGTTTCTTTAAAATACAGTACAGTGCATTATGGAACGAACTTCCACTTACTGTACGTAGTTGCCGATCTCCTACTGAATTCCAGCGTCTACTTAACGAGTTCCTATCAACAAAAGAGCTTCGGTCTACTTATCCATACTTTATCCATATGGGCCGCTCAACTAGCTTTAGTACTACAGACCCCAGTGCAATACCCCCAATTTGAGGAAACTCATTTGCCCCGGCAACCGTACCTCATCTATAACGTGATAAAACCAACCTAATCTCTCCCACATGCCTTTACCTAAGGTCCGGTTATTCAGCTTACTAGAGATCCTATCGATATTTCTTCAATCGGGTTTATAAACTCATTAGACTCTCCTGGATGTATAATCCCAAATTAGTTGTGATAGTTCTCCCATAATATAAGCAAACTGGTACTTTGTAATGTCTAAAGCATGCCATATGAAAAGTGGCCAGGAATACCTAGCAATAACAAACTCAACCAACCAACCATTTTCCCCAAGTTCATTCAACCTACCCTTATCCCTAATCGTACCACTATTCACTACACTCTACTCAGTAGAATATGACTTAATTTGCTCCGGTGCTCAAAACTCTTCTACCCTTTACTTTTTAAAAAAGACGTTTTAACTACTAACTGCACAGTAGCCATTTAACTAACTCACTGGTTTCCTCTTCACTGTAATCTTCAATAAGTTCGTCAGTATAATTATTTCCGAAAACCATTACATTAGCAACCATATCTTTTAATATTTTACGAATATACTTATATTATTAGCATAATACACTGCACTATTTTTGAGTTGAATTGATTATCTTCAGTCAACAGTTACCCATTCTCATATAATTTTCTAAAATTCATAATGTTAAAGCTACTGTCAGCCACATCTCGTAAACCGTTAATGCCCAGCTCTCGCTACGCCGGGCCTCTCGCTGTCCCTCGAAGCCTTTCAGAAACGCTTAGTACTTACGGACGCGAAAACCAAAACACCGGTTGGCGACTCGAGGATTCTTTATTCTAACACCAACATATAACCACCATAATAACTAAGGTCTGTGAACAAATATTACATAAAGCGCGTGATTCTGATCGAACGTTACAATCTCTCCCCATAACGTGGATATATTTTTGTCGATTTCTGGAATATTGTGGATATTATACCACTGCTGAACTATAACTTATATTGGCTGCTACTCTAGCTTCCAATTCTGCAGATATATCACCGCCAGTTATCAAGTTTGGATCCACTCTTTCGCAGGGCCCATCCTCCTTATTGTAAATTTAGAACAACGTCACAGAAAAGAAAACTGTAGAGAAGTTCATCATTTTTTGGTTTACATACCAGGATCAATTTAAAGGATAATTGGTTTCTATATACTCTGTATCTTACTTTTTTAGTACTTTGTAAATTTATTGTTTATTTATAAGCAATAAAATTCCATACGGTATCCATAGTAGTACCTAATCTGTATATCCACTCGATATACTATTTTCCATATACCCGTTTTCGATTTAGCTCGGCTTTAACTTTAAACCATATTGATTAGTTTTCAGCAATGGCACAACGTAATAAACGAGTACTTTCCATACGTAAGAATAGTTTGGGTCACTCAGCTAAGAAGATACGTACATCACTGTGCGTCCCAAATAAAATAGTGAAATTAAGTAGACACCGAACTGAATATATTCCAAGGGCCACCGTAATAAATTAAGGAAACTGAAGAAACAGTACTATTCCACTAAGGACATATCACTATTGCTCTCAATCCACGAGTCTCTTGAATCTATCAAGCGCCTACGTTCTCAAAAGGACCTCGACGAAGAGTTAACGGCACTTGAAAGTACCTCCAAAGTTTATAACTTAATGGCACTTATTAAAAAACGAATGCAGTCAGCGAGGGAAATCCCATACTTACTTCACGACAAAGTAATCTACAATGAACCTGCCACTATCTGTGAACTGTTCAGTGATTGGTTTGCAAACTTTAGTTTAGAAACACATATGCCTGGTGAAACCGCTCCCCTTACTATCTCTTCCCTTGAAAGCATTGTTCACTAATCAACTAATAGTACAAGCAATTAAAAGCCTTAAACCTTCCACTAGTACGGGACCGGATGGCCTCGCTTCGATAATTTTCAAAAACAGTGGGTGTGATATACCCCTGTTACTTCTTAAATTCTTCTCAATATCTATGGACACTGGCACTTACCCTAGTGAGTGGAAAACTAGCTTCATAATTCCACATTACAAATCTGGTGATAGGGCAAACGTTCGCAATTACAGACCCATAAATAAAACGCCAGTTATCTCACGAATCATGGAGAAAGTTGTAAAAGATCAATTATCAGACTACCTATTTAGGGAAGATCTTGTTACAAGGTCTCAACACGGATTTCTCAAAAATAGGTCCTGCGTTACTTGCCACTTCGACTTTTTTAACTGGATCACTAATAGTCGCGAAGCATGTAAGCTAGTAGTTGTTCTATACTTCGATATATCTAGGGCATTTGACATGGAATCTCACAGTATTCTCTTTGAGAAGCTGTACTCATGTGGAATTCGCAATCCATTACTGAACTGGTTGAAATCATTTCTAAGCAACAGGGTACAATAACCAAAGTTGGATCTGTATTGTCTCATCCTAGGCAGAGCTCAAGTGGGGTCGTGCAAGGTAGTGTCCTAGGTCCACTTTTATTCACAGTTTACATTAACAGCATTTGCAAGTGCTTCGCCTCAGGTAAACCATTCCTATATGGTGACGACCTGAAAGTCGTCTTCTCCTGCTACACTCATGAATTAAGCGATATGGTTACTAAAATACATCTTGAAATAAGTAGTCTCGCAACACGGTGTGCTGAATCCTGTCTAAACTTTAACATTGACAAATGCGGCTGGATTTGTATCGGCAACAGTAACCTTCATCTAACACTTGAAAGAAATGGGTGAAAATTAGCCAAGCTCAACTCAGTCGTAGATCTCGGTATTAGATACTCTAGTAACCTAACGTTCGCTGAACAGACTGATTATGCCAGACGTAAAACAAGAAGGCTGATAGGATGCACAACACGCAATTTCTTTTGTTGTGAAACTAGGGTTTTATTATACGAAGTATGTGTCCGACCTATCTTAGAATACTGCCCGTTTATTCTTAGCGGACTCAGACAGAATGACAAGCTTAAATTAGAGGGAGTGCAGCGGCAGTCTGCCTCAAGAACTCTTGGTTTAGAAAGTGGTCCCGAATACAGTGAGCGTTGCGACAGACCAAGATTAAATCCACTCTGGAAAAGACGCCTTAAGCTAAACCTTATCTTTTACTACAAGCTAACTAATCTTCTCTTGCATTCCTCCGAGCCAATAACTAAACCTACCGCTGTCATCAGTTACAATCTTAGAAATCATCACAGCCTAGCTGCTATGGAGCACTGTCAGACTTACGTGCGGTACAACTTCCTCTTAAATAAGTTTTCAGTCATTTGGAATAGACTACCAGCTAATGTGCGTGATGCAAACACACTTCAAGTGTTCATCTCCTCAGTCATCAGACTGCTCAAAGATGACAATGCACTTTTGCGCCTGACTCTTACACCTTCTTTTTCACCCTACACAGATATTTTAAGTTCATTAAACGTGTAGTTACAACAAACTACAATTATAAATGTTAATATTATTGGAACTAGATGATAAACACTTCTACACAGGACAGTAATATTAGTTCACACATGATGTTAAAGTTAGCGTAACGGGACTAGTTAGTTAGTGCACAAAAATAACCATAGTGACTAAAGAGAATATACATGTATATATTTATTAATCACTCCTTAAGGACTCCTCTTGCATTCTTTTGCGTTGCTGTTGTTTGTCTTCTGTTTACTCTCACCATTTTAGCTTCCATATGACTTTTTGAATGAGAATAAAGAACGTGGATATTTGACCATTTACAATGACAAATGATCTGCAAACATTATTGGTCCAGTATCTTTCAGTTGCCTGGTTAATAACGAATTAACTTTCTCCACGACGCAACCTGGATTACATTTGTGGAATATACTCTTATACCAATGGAAAAGTATCTATTTGTAATACAACGTCACGATTGTAGCTTATAACATAACTGATCGTATCTGTAAAAATAGCTTCCTTATTACCCAATTTGGGTATAAATCAAATCAAAAATAAGATTCGGATTGGTACGCACCCAAGTTATATTGTGGAATAACTTGAAGCTTTATTTTTTCCCGAGTATTTTTAATCCATCCAAAACTTACTTGGTTTTTTCGTTAATGCGAAGACAATATTCCTATATTTCATGATGTGCTCCATTGAATGACTGGTTATCATATTGTTCCCACAGACCTAAAAAATGGCATTCATTTTCATGTAAATTTATATGTTTATATGAGAATATACATTATTATTATTATTAAAACAAAAACGCCAGCAACCATGTAACTTAACCATAAACCGAATTTATGAAATTTAAATAATGCTTATCCATGCCTGTATATTTGGCGTGTCCTACACAAGTAGGAAAAAATGTGTATTTTATTAAAACATTATTATTAATTATGACTGCTAATCGTATATGTAATTTATCATATTGATGATGCCTGTAAACTGGCGTCTCTCATGTACAAAATGAGAATATACTTATATTATTAGCATAATACACTGCACTATTTTTGAGTTGAATTGAATATCTTCAGTCAACAGTTACCCATTCTCATATAATTTTCTAAAATTCATAATGTTAAAGCTATGTAGTATTTCTGTTAATATCTTTTATAATATGTTTAGACACGTTACTTTGCAATGTCAGATGTCTACTATATATAAGAATGTCATGATAATTTAGTACACTAAGTCCTGCCAACCGACCTTACCTTCAGTTCATACTACCTACATTGATCCCTAACTATATTGTTCTGCTTAATCTTGCTTCACTATTCACAAAACCTATTCTTTTTATTCTTTAAGGTTTTAACTCCTTGTAAAGTAATCTGTTCATTAGGACGCATGCATACATATATAATGTTCATAAATATGTACGCGGAGACCTATTGGAAGCACTCATTAAGAAAGCTAGGGAGATGGAATATGGGGTACGAACATGTCTGGTACCAAGCAGTATATTTGCGGTAGCCATAATAATCACAGTCTCAGAGCCTAACATCAAAAAAGGAGGGAGGGTGGCGTTAGCTGATCAGTAGATGTGGTGGGGGTCACTAAGGTGAATCGCCCCATTCTGCAGGAACAGCAATATACAAATTAAAGGCTCGAGGTATTTCTGATTTTTATGAGGGCTTAGATATTTATCTTGAAAAAGATAATGATGAACGCCTTGACAGATCATGCTTCTACCTTTAAATATATACCATTCGCTCAGCCTATTGTTGAGATGCGACCACGCGGGCTCTGCACAGATTTATGGGGCATCTTATAAACTAACTTGCTGTCCATTGTCGGATCTTTAAATACCACTTCACAATGTCTTATCTCATTCATTTTCCAATAACGTCTTTACTTAATCCTCATTATATCCCATTAAACCTAACATTTTATAGCTTTTTATGAATTTGATTCGACTTATTCTATTCCTATTCTCTGTAGGGTACGGTTGTGCACCAAATGCACAAAAAAGCATAAAATAAAAAAACCGGCATAAGGAAAAAATGTATTAAAACCAAAAGTGGACATCATGATAAAGCAAACTGTACAGGAAGCATTATACATTGCAAATGAACGTTGTCAGCCTACGGAGTTTTCTATATTAACGCATTTATTAGTGATACTTGCACTTACCCATTTCATTACACTTTATTGATTCACCTTAGCACTTTTACTTTTCTAAAAACAGCTTTCAATCCCTTGTAGAAGTTGTACTTACCTCAATATTGGTTGGTTATCGAATGCCGACAACCACGGGATGAAAACGAAACGAAGTCGACTTTCCCGCTCAACCTGGCGGACAATTGTACAATTCAATAACTATACAGCCTAGTTCAGACAATGTGTATTTATATATATATCATGTATTGAACTGTTATTATTATTATTATTAACTTGTAGACAATCTACGATTTGATATTATATCATACTTGATGGTGCCTGTAAAAATGGCATGCATTTTCATGTAAATTTATATGTTTATATGAGAATATACATTATTATTAAATCTATGTAATGCTAGCACGAATGAATCAGTAGTTAGCGAATGAACCATCTCAATATGCACAGCTCTCATTTTCAAACAGGTGAATAAACAGCCATATCTTTTACATAGGGTTCTGCCTCTCTTCACTACAAAAGGTCCGAACAAATCCACCCCAACGTACTCAAATGGATAATTCCCTTCAGAAGCTTGCCACGCTGGGAGTGGTGCCATCATCTGCTGTACTGGACGAGCATTTCGGAGTTTACATTCCATGCACTTATCAATTATTTTACGGACAGCAGTACCTCCCTTCACTATCCAGAACTTACA
Source organism: Trichobilharzia regenti (assembly GCA_944472135.2). Classification (NCBI taxonomy): domain Eukaryota; kingdom Metazoa; phylum Platyhelminthes; class Trematoda; order Strigeidida; family Schistosomatidae; genus Trichobilharzia; species Trichobilharzia regenti. Next base: position 32,011,508 of record OX235266.1, read on the forward strand.
TCGAATACTTGATAGTACTTGCGAAGTACCCAAATGACCTTCAAGAACATGGTAGTGTCTTATAATGAGATCAGTGACTGGATGGTAGCAAGGTAATAAAGCCGGATGACGGGTCTCATATGACGATTCTAACATTTGTAGACGTCCACCAACTCTAGCGATCCCTTCGGAAACTATCGGAGATAATCTATCTAACCGCACCTTGAAATCTGCGAAATCGGGACTATCCTCCTTGGCAATCTCACCCCACGCTTCCCACTGAGCAGCCCTCAAAATCGCTAACTCTGCATTTCTAATATCTTCGACTCTCAAAGGCCCCACATTCATATTTTCGTATCCCGCAAGATGCATGACCTTTAAATACGTAACATATCGTGTCAACCACGCAACAGCTTTCAGTAGTTTGTACCAAGAAGAATAATATTTAAAAAGTGGATGTAAACCTGAATGTCTTTCTTGAGTAGATGTTAAACTGACACTTGTCTTCAACTCCAAGGCACACTCGTTTATCGGTGGTTCATCTTCTCTACGAGGCCACATACTATCAGCCCTTAGCAAGAACTCTGGACCTTTCCACCACTTATTTTTAACCACATTCATATCAATAACTCCTCGCGAGGCTAGATCAGCTGGATTTTTTCCAGACGGTACGTACCTCCACTGCTCAACAGTTGTTAGTTCACGAATTTGAGATACTCTGTTAGCTACAAAACATGCATATCTTGCTGACTCGTTGCGTATATAATATATCACAGACATCGAATCAGTCCAAAACGTTACGGGATGCTTGGGGTAATCCAACTCTTTACACACCGTTGTGAATAACTGCGCAGCTAGTAAGGCTGCATTAAGTTCTAATCTCGGAATCGAAACCGTCTTTAGAGGTGCAACTCTAGATTTACCCATCACCAGGCTAACATCTATATCATTCCTTAAGGTGGTTCTGATGTATACGGCTGCACCAAATCCAACCTCAGAGGCATCAGAAAAAACATGGAAGTCAATTATATCATGATTTCTCGACGGCTTAAGTGGACGTGAGACGGAATGTAGATTCAGCATTCTTAAACTGTTAACCCACCCCTTCCACTCTTCTCTCTGCCTCTCACTTAATGGTTCATCCCACTGTAACCCTTTCCTGCATGTCTCTTGAAATAACCTCCTAGCCGGAAGTAGATAAGGTGCTACTAATCCAAGTGGGTCAAACACGGACGACAACACAGAGAGCACACCTCTCCGAGTAACTGGCTTATCAATATCACCAACACTAAATCCAAAGGTATCAGAGTTCACATCCCATCGCATACCTAATGTGCGTTCAACTGGTAGAGTATCAACAGGCAAATCTCGTACGGTAGGTGCTCTGTCTTCTGGATCTATATGCTTCAAAACGTCTAGGCTGTTCGAGACCCACTTAGTTAGACGAAAGCCGGCCTTAGCTAACACTTCAGTAATGCTTGTTGCAAATCTAACTGCAGACTTATCATCATCGAAGGAGGCTAAACAATCATCCACGTAGAAGCAACAATCTATGACGTCCAGCAAATCATTAGAACCAAATGTGGACACTGCCTTTCGTAGAGCAAAATTAGCACAAAATGGGGAGGACGTGGCACCAAATGGATGCACTGTCATCCTATATTCTGACACCTTACCACAAGGACCGTCATCAAACCACAAAAACCTCAAGTGATCTCTGTCACTCTCTGGCACCTTCACCTGTAGGAACATTTCCTCAATATCCGCCGCGACAGCAACTGTAAACTTTCTGAATCTCAATAGCAGTCCCACTAATGAGCTCACGCAATCTGGGCCACTATACAGATTATCATTTAAAGAGACTCCTTCATGTTTCGCAGAACAATCAAACACCACACGGAGTTTACCTGGCTTCCTCGGGTTAAAGACGGGATGATGGGGCAAATACCACTTCCCTGGCTCACTCTGATCAACTAGTCTTTCAACGTAACCCTTCATTATATGTTTATCGACGACTTCCTTATATTTGGACCAGAGTTCTGCATCTGACAGAAATTTCTTCTGTAAACCCATTAGTCTCTTAAGAGCAACTTTCCTATTACAAACCAACTGTCTATCTTTGAATCTCCATGGTAGGCCAACGCTGAAACGCCCGTTTTCGTATTTACAAGAGTCCTCGGCTATTTTAACTGCTTTCAAGTCTTCTACAGAACGACACTTCCCTGGGACACCGCAGTCACAAAACTCCTTGTCATACATATTTTTAATCATAGTTTCTAGTTTGTCCCCATCGTTTGCAACTAATGATGATATGTGGACTATGGGTATAGGTCCTCTCACTGTCCATCCCAGTGGTGTTTTCGTCGCAAACAGATCATCTCTACCTCCGAATCTCTTGTGAGCTTCTGGCACACTACATCCAATGAGTACTCTCACTCTTCCATCTTGCAGTGTTGGAAGAGGTATGTCACACAGGTATGGCTTACCGACAACCGTTTCACGACTAGGTACTATAGCTTCGCCAAGTTTCATACTGGAGGTAGTGTAAGCAGTATCCACTTCCACGGTTTCCCCAGTAGCCAAGGATTCTAACTGAAATGACACTCGCTCACATACTACTGTTTTCGCAGAATTGAAAGTATTTACAACCAAGGGTTGCTTTGGGCCTTTAATACCCAAGCAACCAGCCAGTTCAGCATCTATCAATGTAACGTCTGAACCATTATCCAACAATGCATAAGTCTCTACTGAAGATTTCGGTCCTTTCACCTTAACTGGTAATACCCCTAAGAAAACTTGTGGGATGTCAAGGGGTCTAGAGATACTATTACAATTAACCGAATTCCCAGGTTCGTTCACTGTTCTCAGAAGTGGGTGCATATCCGTTAAACCACTACTTCCTTTATTTGTCGCCTTACAATTCCACTTTGTATGCCCAATCTTTAAACAACTGAAACACAGCCGCTTCTGCTTTGCCATTTTTAACCTTTCTACGGGTGACATAGCGATAAAGCGATTACAATCACTCAATTGATGCATGTTATGGCAAACAATACACTCATCCTTTCTCGTTGTGTCTTGAGACTTCACCACAAATGCCTTCCTTATATTCACTGGTTCCTTAGGTTCTACCTTAGAATGCAAAATGCTGGCGAATTTGCCCATCGCCTGGTTGACACTGTCCTTCACCAGTCTCAGAATATCATCAAACCTTGGCTCGATACCCTCATCCTCTATACGAGAGCTTATTTTTACCCACTTCCTTTGCAGCCGAGTAGGTAGGCGTCTCGCAATTACCTCTAGGACTGAGCTCGAGTTGAGGTCACTCATGAAATTCATCGAAATCAAGGTATTCTTATAAGTCATAAGATTATCTAAAAACTCAGTAAGTGCCTTGGAGTCATCTTGAAGTTGACTGCCGTTACCTTTGACAGCTTCGTATACGTTCCTTACAATCATCGAAGGTCTTCCAAACCTTTGACGTAATATGCTCATAGCCTCAGCGTATCCCTCATTAGAGGGCATGAGCTTACAGCACTGTATAGCTCTTGAAGCATCTCCAGTGCAATACCTCATCAAATACATCAATTTCAATTCATCACTTAATAAAAAACTACTCAACATGATCTCAAACTCCTTTACAAATGGTAAATAATCAGCCGGGTTTCCATCGAAACACCGTGGTTCAAATTCAGGGAGTTTGATGTTCCTATTATCCCTGAACGGCGAAACAGTAACATCAACCATGTCATGCTTAACATCAGACACATCGTTACAAGTAACAGACAAGTCACCATGACTTACTTTCCTGTTTGCATCCAAGACACTCTGTCCCTTCTTTGACCCAGGCATTGTTGAACTTGAACCAATTCCGAAAGCGTTCCAGATATTGCTTGTTCAAAGAGGACTTGACCGGCACCAGGAAAGATGAACGGTGACTATCCAAACTTTCACCAATTGTCTGAATCCACCAGAATCTGTTTCCAACATCAGAAACTGTCAGCAACGTCTCGTAAACCGTTAATCCTCAGCTCTTGCTACGCTCGGGCTCACGCTGTTCCTTGAAGTTTCTCAGAAACGGTTAGTAATAACGGACGCGAAAACCAAAACACCAACTGGTGACTCCAGAATTCTTTATTGTTACATCAACATATAAACACAGTTACAACTAAGGTCTGTGAACAAATATTACAATAATAAATCATAATATTACTTCTGACGGTTTTTTTACTCTTATTTCTGAACAGCAACCGATGAGACGATGACTGTCGTATTGATGCCTCGGCGAAAATTGTGGAAGTTGGTTTTGAGCAAACAACCATAAATTGATCGTTCAATCTTCAACTGCATTGACAATAATTCTTCCAGGGTTGGCTAGTATTTACTCAGCACCTTTGATAAAATCCATTGTCACCATAACGAGATGCTGTACTGCATCATATTCAAGCTTTGATAACGATCAAAATGGTTTCCATATAGTATTCTACGTGTTAATACACTTACTTGTACGGAACAACCATGCAGCGGCAAATGGCGGTCATGGCTGACGTGGGTGCAGTAAAACAAAATGCGTTACAATAACCAATATTAATCTGCATTCAGTACAATTCACATCTGGTGTTAATTGCAATAAAAATGGTGAAAAATCATACAAATCAATCACCCATTTTAAGCTAATACCAAATTTGAACACAAAACAAGAACAAGATACGATGCCGCACGCAGCTAAGTTACATGGGGAGATTGACTTCAAGCTTTATTTTTTCACAAATATTTTTATAGTCCGTCAAACGCATACTTGGTTGTTTTTGTTAATGCGAAGACAATATTTATATATTTCTTAATGCGCTCCACTGGACGACTAGCTATCAGATTGTACACACAATCATATGTCAGGGAGGACGGCAACTTTGTAATTTCAAATTCATGTAATGTAAACAATAATTATCCATGCCTGTACAACTGGTGTCCTACATAGATAGGAATAAACATATATATATCAAATCTCGACAGAATTCCTTTGAAGAATTGCAGGATTCACGCCTGCAACCTTTCTCAAGTTGGCGATTGCAAGTTGTGGAAAGTCCGGACACAAACAAGATTAACCAATTATCACAATAATTGGAACTCACACAACTATTTAACAGAAACATATGTACAATCAACACATCAAATGTTGTGGATTCTGGCACGACAAACTACCCTTGAAGAACTGTAGGACTTACAGCAGTACGCCTACATTCCTTTTCAGGTTGATGATCCAAGTGGAAGTCGTCCGGACACAAACAGAATTACCAACAGCTGGATGAAAGATGATACCAATTCAGTATACACAACATGAACATATGTACAAAGCAACACACCAAGCACGCTGGGCTGCTCATTGATGTGCTACCCTTTGGAGAATTGTAGGACTTACAGCAGCACGTCTACAACCCTTCTCAGGTTGACGCCCGTAAGTCGGAAATTCATCGCAGAGTTTATTTGTTGACACCCATATATCATCTGCATACTCAACTCTGAACGGTGACACGCCCATGTAATTGTACCATGGAATACAGATGTGCGCCGGTGGCACAGTGGTTAGGACTCTCGCCGACCATGCACATGGGCCGGGGTTCGAGCTCACGCCGGCGCACACATGATATCTATGGTCGGCCTGCGAAATTTGAGCTACCAATATCCATGCTGAAAATTCCACACTTGTACCAAAAGTACAGTGAGGAATCAAGCTGTAAATCAAAAAAATAAAAGAATAAATAAAATAAAAAAACTAAAACACATACTACGCATCTGACCAACCAAGCTTGGCTACAGAGTAATTTACACCAAAGACAATAACATTCAAATAGTAATTTAAAACTTGGAATGCCTTTATTCGTGCAAATCAGTTTAATACTTACCCTCTCTTACACAGTTGGCTTATTCTCACTAAACTAACCTCTGACTTACGTCCTTTCAAACGGACTGATACCAGCATAGTCATAGCATAAAACACGTGAGTTCATGGACATCGTGGATGACAACACCGACGATGACTGAGTGACACAAGTTGATGAACTTAGAGGTGCATCAGAAGCTGTTGTTGTTCGGCTTTTAGAAGGCTGTCTAACTGCAAGATTACCACCACTGCTGTCTTTTATTATTAGCTCCAGTTTAGCATTAGCATCCGTTGATAGGTAGGCTACAAGCTGATCGACTACACTGACGGTCTCACAGGCATCCATACCTTCTACCACCGCATCTGCTCTTAATTCTACTTCACGTTCAAGTTGTACAGAACTTTTATTCAACTCAGCAGCAGTAAGCATTCCCCTTGTCTTATCATGATCAGCCAAAGACAAATGTGCACTATCATACCACTGTTACAAATATCCACTTTACCTCCACTTGTATGATCAACTTCAACATTTTCAAACTCTTTAATAACAGCAGTAGACAATATGGGTTCTTCCTCACAAATCCTTAAATGTTTTATGCCTTTACTCTGTCTAGTAATAACTTGTAAAACTGAGGAGTCAGAACTGGACTCTGAAACTGTAACTCTCTTCTTCTGCACAAACTGTGGTGTCGTCTGTGACACTCTATTCAACAATGGATTATTGGTTGCAACTACAGGATTCTTCACTGCAACACTATTGTCACACAATTCGTAGTCAGAAAGTGATGAAGCTGATTTCACATTTAGCTTACCACTAAACTTGGTCAGTACTTCACAGTTCGCCTATGTGTGCACTTCTTGCAAAAGTGTAAAACACAACCACGTTCGTCTCGCAACTAGTAACCTATCTGTTGGGGATGTCCCACGAAGGCTGTTACACTCACTAAGTTCATATTGTCAGCCACGTCTCGTAAACCGTTAATGCCCAGCTCTTGCTACGCTCGGGCTCACACTGTTCCTTGAAGTTTCTCAGAAACGGTTAGTAATAACGGACGCGAAAACCAAAACACCAACCGGTGACTCCAGAATTCTTTATTGTTACATCAACATATAAACACAGTTACAACTAAGGTCTGTGAACAAATATTACAATAATAAATCATAATATTACTTCTGACGGTTTTTTACTCTTATTTCTGAACAGCAACCGATGAGACGATGACTGTCGTATTGATGCCTCGGCGAAAATTGTGGAAGTTGGTTTTGAGCAAACAACCATGAATTGGTCGTTCAATCTTATACTACATTGACACTCCCCGGAAAAAAGAGATCCATCCCTTTTTTCGATCATGACCAATACACGTTGCCTTGGATGCCATTGCGAGAACCTGTGTCACACAGACAGAGCTGAAATGGAAAACAAACAGCAAAGCCAACACACAACAAGCATACCCACAGCACAATCTCACACATCGATGACGACCTACGCCTTCCAGTTAAAGGCATCCTCTTGACACATCCTCTTGCAACACAATCGCCACTTGCTAGAATGACTCTTGCAGAATGCAAAGTGACCATAGCTGCGCCTCATGATACTCTTCGCACATCCTCTTATCTATTCACCACTAATTACCACTGCAATCGCTTGTTACCCATTCTGCCTCAGTTCTAGTAACGGTGACGTACGCAAGCCTCAGCCGTCTACGCTCCTGCTCCCCGGCGTGTGGTATCACAGCTAACAATTATCTCCGTATGCATTTCATTCTCAGCAATAGCCTAGCCTCTCCGGCGTATACGACCCATCTGCTGTCTCTAACATCAATCAATTCATTCACGGATGTAGAAGAGTGGACACAACTTCAGAAGTAATCACGACGAAAATTTTAACAAAATTACGCAATAACATCAAGGTACAAAAACAACGAGTAAACACAATGAATCCAAAATACACCAATTGATATGACACATTACACGTATACACAAACATTAGAAATAACCTCACGGATGATGTCTTGATGGAACTCCTTTGAAGAATTGCAGGACTTACACCAGTACGCCTACAACCCTTCAAAGGTTGAGGATTGTAAGTTGTGTTATGTCCGGACACAAAGAAGATTAACCAATTATCACAATAATTGGAACTCACACAACTATTTAACAGAAACATATGTACAATCAACACATCAAATGTTGTGGATTCTGGCGCGACAAACTACCCTTGAAGAACTGTAGGACTTACAGCAGTACGCCTACATTCCTTTTCAGGTTGATGATCCAAGTGGAAGTCGTCCGGACACAAACAGAATTACCAACAGCTAGATGACAGATGATATCAATTCAGTATATACAATATGAACATATGTACAAAATCACACACCGAGCACATTGGACTGCTCATTGATGCGCTACCCTTTGGAGAATTGTAGGACTTACAGCAGTACGCCTACAACCCTTCTCAGGTTGACGCTCTAGTTTGGAAAATCGTCAGAGTTCATTTGCTGACTTCCTTCTATCACGGCGGCCTGCTTGAACATAGGGCTACCAAAAATTCCACCTTACAACATTTTGCAAAATTGCTTTGGTTTGCTCTTTTAATTTTGTTTTAATTTATCAATAATGTGTCCTAATCGTATTATATATAATCGCGCATTTTTAAAATCATTACAACCTACCGCGTTGTGTCATCCACAAAAATTGAGAAAAAAGCATCACTGTGGCTGGCAGCGAGCACTGAAACGTACACAAATTAATCAAATGACTGTTCCTGAACTCGTTAGCACTAATTGTAGATCCCTGTCCAACAAAATGGATTACCTTCAATCCCTAATGTATTCCAATGTTTATCGAAATGCTGGCGTTTTAGCAATACGAGAGACTTGGCTGCACCAGCATTATGATGATAATCTAATTTCAATAAATGGATATAAAGTTTTTCGCCAAGATAGAAATAGTTCCAAGAAAAAATACGGAGGAGGGGTAGCCACATATATAAACACAAATTGGTCTACATCAAATCACGTTTGCTTCAATTATTCTAATGACAGTATTGATTGCATAACCGTCAGGTGTCGCCCAAAACACTTAAGTAAATATTCTTATATATACATAACAAATATTTACATAACACCCAATTGTAGCCTTTCTAATATAGTTATGTTTGCAGATGAGTTTACTGAATTCGCTGCTCCTGCATTCGGAAACTCGTTGTCTATAGTCTGTGGTGATTTTAATTCATGTGATCACAGCTTTCTTACTTCGCTTGGTCATGAGAATCTAGTCAAGTTTAATACACGTCTGGACAAATCGCTAGACCTGGTTTTCATAAATGACCGTGATGTATATGAAACCCGAAGGAGAGCTCCTTTGTTAAATTCTGACCACTGCATTATTCGTATTTTACCGAAAGTGTACGGCAAGTTACAACGAAAATTGTTTAGTCATTTAACAAAGAAAATACATGAACGTTCATATTCCCATGACAACATTCTAGCATTAAGAAGCATGTTGCATGATACCAACTGGGAACTGTTTACTGACGATAAGTTGGATGCTACTGTCTCTAATATAACCGATTATCTGAAGTTTTGTTTGGATATTTGCTGTCCTTATGAAACACTGTTTTCGAGATTTGACAGAATCTCTTCTTTGCAACTCAAAAAACTTAGAAGACAAAAAGAGAAGTTGTATAAGAATTGTGATAATACTGGTGTCCGTAAAATAAACACCCTTATAAAAATTGAAATAGAAAGGTTGAACAGACTATATAATGAAAAATTTTTATCATGTAAAAATCCTTCAAACATTTGGAAACTTTTCAATAAACTTACAAGTAAAAAACAAATGTCCGTTGATGCTTATTCTGATGTAAATGCTTTAAACAAATCATTTATCAAGAAACAAATTAATATGGTTGTACCTGATGTACCTAGTCAAGAAAATGGTCATTTTCAGGGTTTTGAAGAAAAGGATGTACTATTATGTTTGAAGTCATTAAATCCAACACACAGCCTTGGTCCAGATGGTGTACCAAGCATTCTTCTCCAAAAGTGTGCAGACATCTTGTGTCATCCTCTTACTCAAATCTTTAACGCATCATTTAAGAGGGAAACGGTACCTGCTGACTGGAAAGAAATCAAGGTTGTACCTGTACAGAAATCATCTTCTGGAGCAGGTATAAAGTTTAGACCAGTCGCTATAACATCTCCTTTTTTGAAAACTATGGAGAAACTTCTTTTGAATATTCTTAAACCTTCTTTAAAAGCTTTTAGTGACCCTAAGCAGTTTGCTTATAAGTGTGGAAGAAGTACATTAGATGCAGCCATTGTACTACACCACAATATTGTTTCCTGCCTTGATAAGGGTGCTAAGTTCGTTCGAACAGCTTTTTTAGACTATACTGCAGCTTTCGACTCTGTTCCTAGGACACTTTTATTAGGCAAGATGAATTCAGCACAAACAGAGTCCTGGGCAACTAGATGGCTGTCTTCTTATTTTAAGGATAGGAAACAGCATACTGTTTTGGCTGGAAAGCGCTCCACTTCCCAGCTAACTGAAAGTGGTGTGCCTCAAGGTGCAGTACTTTCTCCATTTCTTTTCTCTTTCTTTCTGCATGACCTTCCGAACTCACCCAAAGTTAACTTCATTAAGTATGCTGATGACCTGACCGTTTCTGTCCCTGTAGTTGCCACATCGGATTGTTCCTATATGAATGGCTTCCTAGCTGAAGTTAAGGATTGGTCTCGCTCAAATGGTCTTAAACTAAATCCAACTAAATGTAACACTGTTGATTTCAGCTTGAGAAGTGAAAAAGATATGCATGGATTGATTCAATCTCATGATTGTTGTAATATTGATGGTACCATGATTGAGAGTAAGTCAAGTGTTTCTTATCTTGGCATTAGTTTCTCGTCAAATCTTTGCTGGTCGTCTCATATTCTTATAGTTTCTAAGAAAGTTTTCCGTCTGACTTATTACATAAAGAAGTTGAGACACTCAGGTATAACTCAATCTCTTATCATACAATTTATTAATTCATGTGTTTTGCCCATCATTCTTTATTGTTCTCCATTATTCTTCCCTGGGCTACTCAAGAAAGATCATATAATACTACGAAGAACATTGAGGGCTGTAAGTAGGGTCAGTGCTATCCCTTTGACTGAACTAAATGACACTGTTGTCAATAGGCATATGAATTCTTGTAAACACTTAGCTAAAGTTATCTTATCTGATAGTGAACATCCTCTTTATTCACAATTGTTTCCTTGTATCTCTTCGGGTAAGACCAGAAGAAATTTTATAAACATTTATGCTCGTACTACAAAATATAAAAATTCGACCGTTCCATATTTGGCACGAGTATTGTGTGAAGAGACAAATATCAGAAAAGAACTTTTACAACTTTTGAATCAATAACTAAACTATAAAATGAAATGATGCATATTAATGCATGTGTTATTTGTTATATTATTTATTTATTATTCACTATGACCTAGAAGTGGTATGATTTTGTTGGGTTTTTTTATTTTTATTTTTTTATTATTTTTTCCTATTAACTATCAATATTTTAACATTTTATATATTTATATAATTATAAACAGAGCTAAACCATTGCAATATGTAAAAGAAACGCTGAAAATTCCATGCTGTAAATTGTTATTGTTGTGGAATAAAGTGATTATTATTATTATTATTCTATCAGCTATATCCTCAAATCTGAACGGTAACACGCTCATGTCATTGTGTCGTAGAATATAGATGACGAACAAACACACGACGTATCTGATCAACCAAGCGTAGGCACATAGCAGTTTACACCAAAGACAATAGCATTCCAATGGTAACTTGAAACTAGAAATGCCTTTATTCATGCAAGTCAATTTAACAATTACTCTTTCGTTTACACTTGGCTTACTCTCACTAAACTGAGCAATATCTTTCGTCTTTTCAAATGCACCAATGCTATCAAAGTCATTGCACAAGATACTTGAGTTGATGGGCGTCTGTTTCATTGTCGATGACAACACCAACGACAACTGATTGATACCAGTTGATGAAGTTAGCGGTGGATCAGAAGCTGTTGTTGTTCGGCTTTTAGAAGGTTGTCTAACTGCAAGATTACTACCACTGCTGCCTTTTGCTATTAGCTCAGGTTTAGCACTAGCATCTGATGATAGGTGGGCTACATGCTGATCAATTACACTAACGGTCTCACATGTATACATGCCTGCTGCAACTGCATTTATTTATACTTCACCTTTGAGCTGTACAGAACCCTTATTTAACTTAGCAATAGTAGGCACTCCCCCATTTCATCATGATCAACCAAAGAAAAATCTGCACTATCATGATCCTTATCACAAATATTCAAATTACCATCATCTATCTGGTCGAATTCATCATTTTCAAACTCTTTAACAACAGCAATAGATGATTTGGGCTCTACCTCACAAATCCCTAAAGATTTTATACCTTCACTCTGACTAGTAATACCTTGTAAACTTGTGGAGTCAGAACTGAACTCTGAAGCAGCAACTCTATTCTGTGACACTCTATTCAACAATGGCCTACCAGTTGCAACTACAGACTTCTTCACCGCACCATAATCGTCACACAATTCGGAGTCAGGCCTGGAGTTTACATTTAGCTTATCACTGAACTTGCCCACTGGTTCACAGTTCACTTCTGTATGCACCTCTTGCAAACGTGTAAAACACAACCGTGTTTCTCTTGCAGCTTGCAACTTATCTGTTGAGGATGTACTACGAAACCTGTTACACTCACTAGATCTATATGCATTACTAGACATCATGGAGCCTTCTCGATATCCACCTCTCTGAGACCCTTTCGTGATCAATGATTACATTTTGCTCTCAGGCTGCTCTATTCTAGGGGTGAGATGGAATAGACTGGCGAACGTGCTCATAGATCGATTGACACTATCTTTTAGTAGTTTCAGGATATCATCAAATTTTGGCTCGATACCCTCATCCTCCATACGGGAGCTTATCTTCACCCACTTCCTTTGCAGTCTAGTATGTATGGGTCTCGATATTACCTGTAGGGCGGAACTTGAGTTCAGTTCACTCATGCAATTCATCGAAATCAATGCATTCTTGTAAGTCATCAGATTATCCAAAAACTCAGTGAGGGCCTTGGAGTCTTCTTGTAGTTGACTAACATTATCCTTAACAGCCTCGAATAATTTCCCTACATGTATCGTAGGTCTTCCGAATTTTTAATGCAGTATACTCGTAGCCTCAGAGAATCCTTCGTTGGGGGGGATTGAACATACAGCACTGTATCACTCTTGAGGCAACACCAGTGAAATACCTCTTCAAATACATCACCTTCATTTTATCTTATAAAAAACTACTCAACATGACTTCGAACCCCTTTACAAACTGTAAATAGCCAGCTGGGTTTCCGTCGAAACACCGAGATTCAAATTTACGCCTATTATCCCTAGACTGCGAACCATGAACCACAGACTCATCATGCTGAGCATCATACATACCATTACAATTAACAAGCAACTTAGCATCATTTACTTTCCTGCTTGCTTCCAGGACGCTTCTTACCTTCTTTGACCCAGACATCATTGAACTTGATCAAATTCCAGAAAAGTTCCAGATAACGTTTGTTCAAAGAAGACTTGGCCGGCACCAGGAAAGACGAACGGAAATTATCCAAACACTATCAGAAACTGTCAGTCAAGTCTCATAAACCGCCAATATCCAGTTCTTGCTACGCTGGGCCTCACGCTGTCTCCCGAAGATTTTCAGAAACGCTTCGTATTAACCGACGCAAAAACCAAGACACTGTTTTGCGACTCAGTAATCCCTTATTCTTACACCAACATATAACCAATAATACTGTTGTTACAGAGTCTAGGAATAAATGTTGTAACAATAAATCACGATATTAGTTCTGGTAGCTTTTTAATCTTCCTTCTGAACAGCGATGAGACGACGACTGTCGGATTGATGACCCACGAAAATTATGGGGAAGTTGGGTTTGAGTAAACAACCGTGAGTTGATCGTTCAATCTTCAAGTACACTAGCACATACAACGGGCCGGTTTCATCAGAATTAGCCAACTAATCCCAACATCAAATCTCCTACCAGCAGACAGCTTCACGTCGACTACCCCACAACACACTGAGGTTGTGAGAATCACTGTCAGCTGCCTATATAGCAATTTGAGGAGGCTGAGAGGAAAAGTAGGCGAACTCAGAGACCTCCAATCTCACCTACAACTTGAAATAATCATTCTCACTGTAATCCGGCTACCCCGCACTATCGCCGACAACGGAATCAGTACGTGTGATATGGCTCTGGTCAGAAGAGACGGAGATAATGAGGAAGGAGGGGGTGTTGCTATATACTTTGACAGGCAACGTAAGTGTGTACGCGCAACGGACCCACCACTTATTGAACTCCCAGACTCCATATGGTGTCATTTCATTGTAAACCAAACCAAGAATTTACTGGGAGGCATCTACCGATCACGCACCTGTGGGGCACAGCACAATTAGCTACTGCTCAGAGCCATCAAAGGGATACGGGACTTGGCTCAAGATTTCAATGCTACATCAGTAGACCCTGGCTCGGGGTATGCTGACGGAAAATTTGGCCAAAATCTACTGCAAACTATTCGAAATACAGGACTGACTGAGAATGTTGGAGACGACAGTAGGTGAGGCTCCAGTGGAAGGTCATCGAAACTAGACTACATTCTAACTAGTGACCAACTATTCGTCGAAAAAGTCCATATCATAACTCCTCTAGGAAGTAGTGACTATGCGGTCATTGGTTTCGATCTCGTTCTCCGTGAGCACTTGCAGTGAGACATTACGCCGTCGTGTCTGTCTTATAACAAAGCGGACTAAGCTAAAATGCAGGGGCCTTTGTCCGACGCCGACTGACCCTTAGCATGGGATGGGCTATCTGTGGATGAACACTAGGAAGTGGTAGAAAAGATTATTCATATAGAAATCTCGAATACCTCTGCTTTAGTCACAGCACAGCCAAAAAGAAATTCATCATGACAGAAGAGAGGCACGCAACGTATTCTGCAAGCTAAGCGGAAGGCTTGGTTTAGGTGGCGTGTATCTAAGAGTCAGACCAACCACGACGCATGCTTGGAACTTAGGAAACGGTACAATGCGAGATTCAAGAGTGACAGGTCATTCCATGCAAACCTTGCCAAAAAGGCTCCTATCAAACCCCAAAAACTTTTACCGATTCATGTCGGAAAGAAAACCGACCAACCAGGGGCGTGCGCCTCAGTAGGCCCAGACGGTCAATATCTCACTAATCTTGAGATGGCAGAAATATCCAGTTTAGCCCTCGCCAAACAGCTAAACAGCAATGTGGGTATTACGGGTACGGACCAAAATGGTCGCACTATTATTTCACAGGAGGAAGACCTAGTGGCTATTCCCCAAATAAACCCGGCAATGTAACGGGGAAGCTTCAGCGACTCACACCTGGGAAGTCCCCAGGCTGTAAAGACATCAGGTCATCTGTTCTGAAACAGTGCGCCGAAGCTCTCTGTAGGTCCTCATGCGACTTGTTCCAACACTCAATGGATTGGGGGTAACTGCCAAGGGAGTGGAAAAGAGCCACCATTTTTCCGATCCTCAAGTGGGAGGGTTAGGAAAAATGCCACTGGTTATAGACCTGTAGCTCTACTGCTGGTGGTATCAAAAGTAATGGAAAGTATTATTGACAATCACATAGCTCAAATATACTCAATGAAGCCCAATACGTTTACAGGAAAGGCAGATCCTGCGTAACGAACCTTGGGACGATTGGACAACATAGTGGGATATAAATGTTCCAGACCATGTTGTCTTACTAGATTTTGAGAAGGCATTCGGAACAGATCACCATAGCCTTCTCCTACACAAAATAAATAAGGAAGGTATAGGTGAGCCACTTCTGTCATGGTTAAGGGACTACCCAGCTATTAGGCAATTTCGCACCAAGGTCAATCGAGTCCAGTCATCTTGGCACAGCTTGTCGTCAGGAGTCTCGTAGGGTTCTAACCTAGGACCACTGATGTTTTTGATGTTCGTCCATGATCTACCATGCCGTCTAAGCTACGCGGCTCTTCGATACGCTGACAACGTAAAGATATGGAGGGCGATAAAGTGTCCGGAGGACTCAGATAGACTGCAGGAAGATCTAAACCTTCTGGAAGACTGGGCGGTGGCCAGTAGCATGACTTTCAACCTGGAAAAGTGCAAAGTAGTGAAGTTACACATCTGCAGACTGCAGAATGCAAGTTAAACCTTGTGCAATGAAAGCTTGTCCTGCACAACGTCGGAACACGACTTAGGTCTAGTTCTAACGGAAAAAATGGACACAAGCGTAGCGAGGGCATATGCGGTCATACACTTTACGCATAGACAGTTAGGTGCACTCACTCCTGAGCTCTTTCTAAGGTTATACAAAACATGCGTAAGACCACACCTGGAAGTGAATAATATATCGCATCTACACTGCTTAGAAGAGACGCCAACCTCTTGGAAAGAGTCCAAAGACGGGCGGAAAGGGGAGCGGTTGGTCTCCAAAAAAAACATGATAAACGGCTGAAGAAATTAGGCCTATTCACGCTTAGCTACCATCGGTTTAGTGGGATCTGATTACTCCTTAAAAGATAATGAATGACCAGAATCACCCAAGCAAAGGTGTTCTGCCATTGAGTAGGTATAGGCTTCCTCGTGGAAATCCCAGAAGGACAGCTCACCAGAGGGCAAGGACCCAGGTGCGCTCCCACTTCTTATCACTGCGGGTTTGCCGTCCCTGGAATTTCTTACCGGCGGATGTAGCTATGGCACCGTGTGTGGACGCATTTAAGCGAAGCCTGGACAATCATGCAGTTATACAAGGACTGCATCCAAATGGCCTATCCCCTTAAATTCCATACACCATTCAGTGGTAGACAATTAAGGTCGTCGTTTTACTTCTTTACATTCTCTCACGTCTTACTCTCCTGGCAACTCTAACCATACTTATTATTATTACTGATATATATGTATATATATATATATCAACTTCAAATTTAATCAGCTAACTGCTGATACGTTTTCTTGATTTCTTTTTCTGTCTGTTAGTCTGAATAACTTCACTAATTATATCTATTATTGTTATTATCTCTTTTATTTTGACGACGATGGTGAAAGGATCAGCTCCACTCACAGTAGTAACAGTCTTAACCACCTCATACTACAAACCACATAATTAGTCCGAGCACTGCTTTTGGAGTCAACCAAAGCTACGACAGTCAAGTGGCGGGACGAGCTATGCCGAAGTTTACCGAAGATCAGGAACCTTTACCTCACAATGAGGAGGCCAGTACAAAGAAATCAAATTGGTTTATACTAGCCCGTAAAAGCGATATTAGAAATTGGAAGTACCGCCATATGTGTTTATTTATTTCATTACTTCAATGTGTTAGATCTATTTAATGAGGTGCATATATTGCACAGTAAATAACCAGTTCGAAACTTAAGGAACAAGAATAATACGAGCACATTTTTGGTGTTAACTAAATTGAATTTCGTTTTGATTGATGCTAGTCTACGAAGGCGCTAATTTACTTTGCTTCTCGTCCGCTGCAGTTTCCGCAGAAAAGTATGTTGATTGCTTGTGACAGTCATACACTTCCTCTTGTCCAAAATTGTTTTTTATGTGAAGTTTTATTTTATGAGAATCATGACAATGTATGGATTGCAGGATGTTGTAAATAGTATGTTTTGAGGATAAATGAATTATAGTACTATAAACTAGATAAACGTTTATCTCTTGTGATACTGTCAGCAAAAACCTAAACATCGTAGAGGTCAATGTAACAGTTTTGTTTGTCTTATTGCGTATGTTATCCAAAGCCCACGTGCTGTCTATGTACCTATGTTAATGTGAGCATTCATTGACATCCCAAAATACATATGCTTTTTATCATCTCACGTAAGTCTTCTGAATAATTCCTTGAAGTGGAGTGTTCCTCAGAAACAGTTATTAATTCCTTCTGTATTTGTAATCTTGATACTGGTGATGACAAGCACACTGTGCACTTGCTACGACACTAGCTTTGGAAACCAGTTGGGTCTCTTGGCAATTCGTCGTTTGAGTTCGATAGAATTATGCGGCCAGGATAATGCGAAATACCCGGGGACCATTTTGGCTTGCAAATTACGTTTCGATGATTATTGATTGTTCAGGTCTGAAGATTTTTATTGGTTCCACATGATGGAGTCAACCACATCTATCCTAGTTTTCTAGTCTAGTGATTTACAGTGCGTACGTATGCATAGTATTCATAATTATTTTTAACAAATAAAGCATTTGAGGTCTGTGTTCCTATCGTCCTTATATTTTTCTTGTAACATTCTGGTTTTGAATATGGATACGCCAACATCATCGCGTGCCTGTCTGTCTGGTTTCGACATAGAACTCTGCACCGGTGTGTAGCATTTCGAGTCGCCACACTGCATGTAGCACACGAAATAAGAGAAGAAAGTAGAAGGTAATGCAAAATAGAGACAGTACACAGAGATATGAACCGAAAAGAATAGGAATTTCGAAGGACAATATAGTTTTGTTGGGTACTATAAGTCACAAGGAGTAGATGCATCTGCACCATTGAGAACGATTTTGAGCCATATCAACAGGTGTCTCCAGCCATTGGTTCTTACCATTCCGAGGACCCAAACCAAGAAGTCTGCACTAACTGTTGTGGATCTCACTGACCGGTGAGGTTATTTTTTCGTTTGACCACCACTAGCTCTTTTCCAACCTGACACTATATTAGCAAACATTGCCCGTCGACGAAGACTGTGGTTAAACAGGCATGCGTAACACATATCCTAACCATCTCAACCAACATAACTTCACTACCCCATTAATTGATTTCCTCTCCTCATCTAGCACTCGACACCTAACCTCATTATTGCCCACCCTATTATACCATTTCACACGGGAGATAGAACGCAAACACCTGTGGTCAAAGGCAGTTAGCCAGGCTTTCAAGTCTTCCACGCTCAATAGCCATGTCTCACTACCTTAAAGAAGGTCAGAGCGGACTGCTGAGAAGTATACACGCCTTTTGGTCGAAAGCCGGGTATCACATCTACGCCAGAGACGGTGTAGACTGGCATATGCGAAACTAGTCTTCTGCATCCGTGCTGAGATTTCATCAACATTCAACCCGTTGGGGCTGATGCAACTTTCCAAATAAGTAAAGAGGTCAATACGCTGTACCACATCACTCTATTTCTAAGCTAGCAGTCAATGTAGTCCAGTCCTGTAGCATCATCCCCCATTTGGCGCGAGCGAATCGTATGCCAAACATTCATAGATTGCATCTCAAGGTGTTCAGAAGACTCTGCATTTTGTCAGCATCTTCACCTAGGAGGATTATATCATCTGCATATTCTAAGTGAGCGAAATTATTCTCTGATAACAAGTCAATCCCTGAGTCGCTGAAGTGAGTTAGGGTTAAGTCCATTACTACTGAGATAGTCCATTAGGGCTGAGATATGATTGATACTCCCTCTCCCTGGTCCAAAGATTGGCTGGTTCTTTCGTCTTTGTTTCTTTCGAGCACCCGTAGTCTACGCGTGATTACTGATTATTGGTCGAGCTAATCCCCCTGTGATTATCACAGGAAGACTTGTTTCCCTTGTCGTATATCGGGATAATCAATCACCAACCTCACGGAACTTCCTCTGATTCCCAGACGCTGCGTAGTACCTTAGTTAACACAGACAGTAAACTGTCTCCACCGTCCTTAAATATCTGTGTAGTCATTCTATCAGGTCCTCGTTTCAGAATAGTGACAGCTTTTGTAGCCTCCGTCATGGACAGAGAATCGGTGTTTATATCCCATTCACGGAGGTGTTGGATGTTCGGTAAGTTGAGCTTGCTGTAGGTCTGTTGAATTGCTCCTCAAAGTGTTATTTCCAACGTTCCAGTCGTCTACGCTAAGAGCTAATTATAGCGGCATTTTTCTCAGAGATGGTTTCACTTATCATTTGCCTTTTCCCACCTGTTTCCCTGATAAGGCTAAATAGTTGTCTGGTGTTGTCGCTGTCTTGCCTTCTAACGGACACATTCAGACGGACCGCATACAAACGACTATCTAGTGGGATCTAATCAAGGTATTTTTCTGCCCTAACACTCAATGCTATCTCTACACCTGTGAGTCCTCGCGAGCCAGCTGAGGGATCTCCTGACACCCTTAAAGTGATCAATACACCCTCTTAGATTTTGCGTGTTATTATTAAAACAAACCGCCTTCACCGTTGAAATCACCACAGCTATCTGAAATATGGTTAGAATTTAGCTAAGGTAAGAATGGTTGACCCCGAGAAGATAAGTAATTTAGAAAAAAGCTCAGCAATTGCAATGCATGCGCTAACACACAACCACACAATAGGGTGGGAGAGGGTTAAAATTCTAAAAAGTAATCTAGATAGGTGGAGAGAGAGGTTGATTACTGAATCCTTGTTCATCGAGTCTACACCCAACACATGCAATAGGAATGACTCGTCACTCATACC
Organism: Trichobilharzia regenti; assembly: GCA_944472135.2. NCBI lineage: Eukaryota > Metazoa > Platyhelminthes > Trematoda > Strigeidida > Schistosomatidae > Trichobilharzia > Trichobilharzia regenti. The sequence continues at coordinate 32,031,935 of OX235266.1, forward strand.
TGAAATATGGAATATACTATTACCAATCAAATCAAGAGAAAAACAATGGAACTATATAAATGAATTTAGGAAGCCGTGTGATTACCTTGATATGATTATGAGCAAAAAATTGTGTTCGGAACGTCATCAGTAAACATTACTGTATAACACTGTGAGACTTTATCAAAACAAAATTTACCCATAATGGAATTACACTCTACCACAGTGCATAAGTTTTATTCTTATATCAATGGTTAGAATTCGTTGGAGACATTTTCACGTAGTGCGGTAGTCTGAGGATAAAACTGGTCTGAATGTTGGCTATACGCTGAAGAATGGTAATGACAGTTCATCGCCTAGGTTAACTGAGATACTAGCCAGTCCGTCGGACCAGTGTAGTTGATTTATAAAACACAAAATAATTGAGCAAAGAATATTCTTTACGAAAATTTCCTTTTGTGGCTCTACAATTATATATGTGTTTATACACAGAATATTCTAGATTACTAGTCAATAACAGTGTTAGTGTTTATTAAATAATATTGATTTGTAAAGTAAAATCGATGAAATTATAGTTCATTAAAGATGCTTAAATTATAAAGATATAGTAGGAAATAGAATATCAAGTAAAATTAGGAAAACTCCACAAAAATTCAGGATCATTCAAACCTGGATGGCCAAGGTTAAGGATAATGTCTGAACTAACTTCTTTTGGACGCACAAATTAGGCTTCTTAATATGGATCCCAACAGCCTCAGCAATATTTGGTAGTCGAACTCTTAAGGCGAAATTGAGATTCGTAGGTATGCGGTTAATGACTTTTGCGAAACTAGAAAATGGGCCTTTGAAAGATGTTATTGATGAACTCGAATTCTATTGTCGGTACATGGATGATACTATTTTGGTTATGAAAAATGAGAAGGATGCAAAGCGCATCCTGGATAAATTTAATGAGGTACATCCTGCAATAAATTTTACTATTGAGAAAGAAAAAGATTCTAGTATATCATTTCTAGACGTCCTTATGACCAGAAAAAAGGATGGCACAATAAGAAGTGTATGTAGAAAACCTATATCAACGGGTCAGTATACTCATTTTCTCACCTTCGTGCCCTTGAAATACAAACGCAATCTGATAAAGTGCTTGGTTCACAGAGCAAGAGCAATTTGCTCGGATAAATGTCTTGGTGAGAAACGGTTGCTAAGTGAAAATAGTTATCCAGAAAAGTTTATTGATAAGGATATGAATCTAAAATCAAAGCAGCCCATATTACCAACAGTTCCAAAAAAGGCCTTATTCTTAAAGATGCAGTTCCTTGGGGACAACACCAGCGAGATACTAACACAGCGCCTTAGAAATGCGGTAAAAAGAGCATTCCCAGCTGCCGAATTACGCTGTCTTCAAAACCACTCCTCTTTTGCATTCGAGAGTAAAAGACAAACTGCCTGATTTCATCTCTTCCATGTGTATCTACCAATTTAACTGCTCCTGTCGAGCCAGTTACATAGGCCGTACTATTAGGCGTGTTTTTCGTCGAGTTTCCGAACATCACCCTGCGTGGTTAACCGAAGGATAAACTAAATCTATTCGGAGCGCTATTCTATCTCATCTTGTGGATACAGGACACAAGATTGATGTTAACCATGCTTTCAGGGTCATTTACCACATACCAACAAAATCTCGATTTCGCCTTAAGAGTTCGACTACCAAATATTGCTGAGGCTGTTGGGATCCATATTAAGAAGCCTAATTTGTGCGTCCAAAAGAAGTTAGTTCAGACATTATCCTTAACCTTGGCCAACTAGGTTTGAATGATCCTGAATTTTTGTGGAATTTTCCTAATTTTACTTGATATTCTATTTCCTACTATATCTTTATTGTTATTATTTAAGGCATCATTATATTATTATTGTCCCCCTTGGTGCCTAGTGGAACATAGGGTTTTAACTGCACGTGCTTCTGTCTTCTGCTGTGCTTTTCACCTGCATCCATGTTAGTCCATACTGTTTCAACTCCTCTTCAAACAATGTCTTCCATGTCACCCTTGGACGTCCCACTCACCACTTCCCTTTCGGGTTCTACTCGAGGGCCTGACTCGCGATGTCACCCAGCGGCCTCCTCAGCGAGTGTCCAATCCATCTTCACTTTCTCCTGCATATTTGTTATGCGATTGGTTCTTGCTTTGTGTGTTCCCATAGTTTCTTGTTGGTGATTCTTTCCGGCCTGGCCATCTGATCTTCAGTATAGAGCGAAGACAGTTGTTGATAAAGGTCTACAACCTTTTGGCAATTGGGTTCCCTTGGCTGTCTTTGATGATAACAGTTACACACTAAGTCACACTAGTTGAGATATTTGTATTTATTCGAGACCTTTCTAACATCTCTGATGGTCACTTTTGTTCAGTGACATACCTAGTTATGAGTTCAATTTCTTAATCTTCAGATGGTTCACTGAATAGTCTTCAGATCGTTCAAATTTTGTGGTTGGATTATTGGATAGGTATCAGTCAAAGCCTGTGTCAACTAAGTTATAAGATATAAAGAAAAATTTTGTTTTTTAATCAGCACAAAATAAGAGTTCGTTACCCTGTTTGCACTCTCGAACAGCGGTGGTATCAAAAATGGGATAGAAAGTATATCATCACTAAGCAGTACCTAACGGTTATGAAACAATAGCCCTCCAAAAACACTGGTAACTATCATTCAAATTTTAATGACTAATTACTTTTGCGAAAAAGATGGGTGGTGTTCAGGAGAAAATCATATAGTAGTCTAACTGGTTTATTGTCGCGTCTGGTCGCCCACTTTCCCTTTATAGGCTAAGTGGCATGTATATGCCGATGATTGGACTTTCATGAGATTGTAACGATCACATCAAATTCAGTATACAGTAGGTTTCATCATCTGACACTTTGTCTACAGCAGTTGTTGGAGGTGGCACTTATTGGCTAAAACGATCAAAGTGCATATTGAAATGAAGAGAATTCAGTTTCGTACTCACGTCCATAATAGTGAATCAAGTAGTTAGCCGTATCTATTATAAAGGTAAAACTGGGATTAACGCTCTCCATTGGCAGGTCGCTTTGCATCTATTGGTTGGACAGCTAGTTATTGTCAGTTGTCACACATGGACATGGTGGGTAATTAGGATTACAATTTTATAATCTAGAGGCTACATTCGATCCCATCAACCGAGGGTTTAAAATGAGATGCTCTGCTTCACTTTTATGCCAAACCGTTTCTAAGCTTATGATGTGGTTGCATAAGATAACTATTGATATGGGCTCAGAATGTTTACTGTCACAATTCATAAATTAGAGTAAATCTGCTCATCTTCAACTTGCGGATTCGTGAATTGCCTGGAAAACACCTGTTTGAATTAAAGTGCGGAAACAAGTGTTAGGTAGTATTTGTAAAGTGTTTTCTGTATGGTTTAGCGGAATTCTAAACATATCTGGTATTTGGCATTTCTCAGTTGTATTACGATGTTTCAGGTTCATATACAGAGAAACAAAGGTTACAAATAAAATTTCATATTGGCGAATTCGCTATATTAGACAGTTGAAATTTGTGACGACGTATTGACACATACTGAAAGCTCATCTAATATCCAACTGTTTGCACTACCTAGGCTCAATGAAATATCCACCAACGTGTACAGTAATGTATGGTGTGTAGGAAAGCTCTTTACTTATATGCGTCTCTAACACATGATAGGGTAGAAGGCATAAATTTATTAGGTTATTGATTATCGGTACCATCGTAACATTACATGAAATTTCGGTGTTTCTGTAATCGATTTCTCTAGATAAAATATTTGCTAACTTCTTTCAAGTCAGATTTTCGTCATATCTTAATAAATGCTAACTAGTAACTTAAATCATGTGTCGGTGGCGTAGAGGTAGAATGCTTGCCAACCACGCATGTGGTCCGGAGTTCGATCCCCGGCCGACACGCTCCTTCACCTCGCTGAGCCAGTACTAAGTCTGGTAAAGAGGGAAGGTTGGGCATGAGGCTAGCTAACCCATGCTGTAAAGATCAACACCACTGCTACCGAAACTTCAAGCCTCTAGCTTGAAGCCCTATGTTCTACTGCTAACGTAAAGGAATAAAAAAAGAACTTAAATCGCTAGCCTCTCCATCCTCCTTTGTACTATCTACTACCGTTTGTAATCGACATAGATATACTTATTTTCCGTTTAGTATCTTCCTTATCATCGTAGTTAAGACTCACCTTGTCCTTTTGCACTAGTTATTTCAGACAAAAATGAGAAGACAGACTTGCTTTAAAAAACTGTTTCTGGAAATTGACTATATTTTAATGTTTTCATAGCGAATTCTGCGAGGATTAAATAAATAATATAATAAATAATTGTTTATTCATATATAACTGACTTCTTTCCGTACACGAGTACATGAATTAGCCGATGATTAAAATTCAAACTGGCCCTCAGAAAAGGGATAATTTTTCACTGATCGTTTCTGACAATGGTCAGTTCCTCGTTTTCCAACTTAGTTATCGAGCATAGATTTTTCCATTTATCGGGCAATGAGCTGCACCTAAATAGATGGACAGCTGGTAATACTCTCCAGTTCCCGAGGCTGAAATAGGTGGAGTAGGGTTCGAACCAGTGACCGAGCAACTAGTGATGTTACTTTTCTCATTTGAATTTAATTTCACTCGAAAAGGGATGATTTTTAGTCATCAGTTGGTTGATTTGGTTTGCCAAGATCTATTCTCACTTCCCTTTTTGACCAAAACCTTTCGAGTTGCAACCTTGAGTTTGTTATTGCGCCTTAAATTCATTAGTCACATTGAAACGATTTAGATTACACCTGTATGCTGTCCACAGTTAGACTATCCAAAGCTGTTTGCTACAGATTACAACACCTATCTACGTTATTTGATGGACATGTTGTTCTCTTGTGTCAGATATGATGCGTTTCAACATGAGCGTGAGGCAAGTCAATTACTGCCAAAATTTCAAGTGGTGTTCTGTATATGTGAACAGACTCTGTGTTTCTGGTTTTCCATTTCTGTTATCTCTTTCATTGTGTTAGTGTAGCAATACACGTTCGTTAGTTCTTACATGCAATGTCACGTTCGATTTATGCTTTTTTGGTCTCAGTGTGTGTTATATCTGACCCTCCTGTGTGGGTTTTTTCCGCCACATCTGTGGCATTTTGAACGTAAATTTACTTTTTGTTTATTTTGAGGAACCAGCTGAAACTTTTCATGCCGTCATTGGAGATTTAATGCATGTCCATTTGCAGTATTTCGATATATTACATTCCTTTCCACCTTCTGACATCTAGATATATCTACCTACGACTCACGGTAGAATGTAGACGCGCGCAGTATTGAAGATGCCAGTATCATCTGATCGACTCTCACCTGTTTCATTTCTGTAGAACATTATAATGCAGTAAACTGTTTGTTTGTGTTTCAGGTCATATTGTGTGAATGCTTTCTTTTTCAACCTAAATTCTGCAAATTATGGTTACTGAAAAAAATTGGGAAACAAATACGCCTGCTTCAGAAAGCACTGAACGGCAGGCAAATTATGGTTCCAATACCACTGTTAATGGTCTAGATGCTTGTTTAGACAGTGTTGCATCGAAGACTGATGGAGCGAGTGATAGTGATTTTGATGAACGTGATGTTTCAGCTGAAGATGATGACAGTATTCCACCAGAAGAAGATGCTGCGGACGAAGAAGAAGTATCAAGTCTTATGAAAGTAAGCGTGTTTGTTGTTCAGTGGTGATGGAATTCTCTTTCTCTTTTGACTTAATACTCGCTTATTGTGTTAATCTGTAATGAATCCATAACAGTCAGTTGTGTAAAGAAATGTAGAAGTATATATATATATATATATATATATATATATATATATATATATATATATATATATATATATATATATATATATATATATAATTAAATATCAGCCGGTCTTGAACTGATGCACAGCCTCTGTGCATCCTTCTTCATTGATCTGAGTGTCTGTGAGCACAAATATCTGTTCATGGCCAACACCAACTTTAAGTATAAGGGGAACACTGCTTAATTTGGAGATCTCCATCATCAAATGAATAATATACTCAAATAAATCGCGTAGTTAAAAGCTGATTATGGGAAGAGTCGATAGAAGACTGGCACTCTTTCTGGAACGCCTGCGTAGATTCCTACCATCCTCTGTTTCATGCGAGTATTTGCCTAAGACTAAACGACCATAAGAGACAGGCACGAGGTCTCTATTTGGGGTAGAAATAACCAAAAAGTACCTAAAGTTGACAGCAAGACATATCCTGAGAAAGGCTGGCAACGTTTAGTAATGACCAGTGGATTTTGGCTGCTCCATCCGAACTGACAGGCGCAAGAAGATTGGTGCTGGCGGGTTCCAAACCTAGTGAGACGCAAAAGTTGCTCAATTGAATGCTGAGTGAAAGTCTTTGCGATGACACTGGGCAGTGGTGGACGCCCAAAAGCCGAACAGACGTAGAAAACATCGGTGGCAGATAATACTAGACAGCTGTAGATTCATTAAGGAAACAACTTTTTAAAAAAAAGGTACGTTTAATGACTTCAGAAAAGTGAGATATTTGAATCACTTTTCAGGATAGAAGACTGGAACGTTGACAGAAACACCTTAACGGTGATTTGGCTCCAAAAAGTCAGTGGCACGTGCGTTCTTTCTTTGTAGTCTTCAAGGGCCATTAATTCCACATGTGTCTCCTTAGAATAATTCTCTCTCCAGTGGATTTCTGTCCATTGTAGTTTTTTGAATCTTCTCTCTATTTCACCAACTTAGTGTTATATATTGAGTGTAGCTACTCAAACTGTTGCATTTTTGTGCAGTCCTACTTTGGAACTCAGGAACTCTGTCTGTATGCAGAAAAAGTTACATCAAACAAATGCTAAGTCATTATTTTGGGGTTGCAGCCCATTGGTTTTTGGACATCTAACTTTCAACCAGTTGTGCTGGATTTCACCTGCGCTTCATCTGTTCCGTCCTGAGTAATTATAAACACACATGCACTTAGTATGTATCGTGAATGTAATTATTTAACCTATTACGTGTATTTTTAATTAACAGGTTAGTTTTAGTTGATGCTGTACTGTTTTCCGGTTGTTAATTCTAGGAAAGTCAAATGTCTCTGGATGAACTGTTAGCTACCTATGGAATTTCTTCAAACACTGATATTCGCAGTATAAATACACCAGCCTCTAAAGGTAGACCGGCACGTTTAAAGGGTGGTCGGCGTACTGCTACTCCTCCTACAATTAATACTTCAACACAAGAGTCACTCGAATCAATACCTCCAACTAAGAAGTCTCGCCGTACTGCTACAACATCTAGTGTAGATACAGAAAACACTGATCCTCAGACTACTCGTTCTGTTCAACGAAACAGACCAACATCAATAAACCATACAATCACCTACTCATCGTCATCAGATGTTGAGGGGTTAATCGAAAAGAAGTCGGATGACTCACCATTATGCTGCGTGAGTTCTTACATTTCTAATCGATGTCTTCAGTATGCAACATGAACGTCTTTTTTGCAAACGTAATATCAATGGAATTTTTTTAACTCTTATTTTTTTGAAACTTTTTAAGCTAAATGTTGTAAAGTTCACTTTGTTTCTCTGTTGAGTTATAAAAACTAGCTAAGGGTATCCAAATCTTATAGCCCCAGAAAAATCGTGTGTATCTTCATAGCTAATTAAAGGCGGTAATCTCTTTGAGAGCATTGTGGAAGTAACGAATTAAAAAATTTCAAGTTAAATCATGATTAACATCAGTGAGAGGACCTTAGAAGGCCTAGGCAGTACTGAACAACTGTTTGGTCCCAGAAGTAAATAACCCCAAAACTTCCAAGTTGGGAGGGGTGTCCGTTTATCATTCAATTCAATGGCCATTTCGGGGTGTAGAGTGCAACCACCAGTCAGTGTCGTGGGCAAGTATTTCTCCTCACACTCAGCTTAGCGAACCCGTAATCTAACTTAAAACTAGTTGTCTCGGAGAATCAGCACTTGCAATAAATATGTTTTGAGGTAAGACAGTATAATCCCTAACATATTCGGTCAAATATAGGTTATTTCTATGTCTACTTGACTGTTACCATTCAGAAGCCCATGCAGGTGTATGCTTATCTTAGTGCACAAGCAGATTTATTTAACAATATATGGTCAGCTTTTGATTTGATCCTCTTAAGTTCAGGCTAAGAAGGGGAACATTTGCAAAAACCACAAGAAAAACTTAATTTGTGGATGGTGACTAGCAGTGGAATCCATGATGCGCATTTCGACCTACTTGGAACTCGTCATCTTGATGTATCTGCATTTCCCAGTTAGTCAGTGATGATGTTGCCACCAAGGCTCGAACCAAGTGCCCATAGTCACCATCCACAGATAAAATTCTAATTAAATGCCTAAACATCTTCGAAGCATCTGCACAAGAAGCCGACATGTCAACCTGAGATGGAGCACTTCGGTCCAATCAATCGACGGGAAAATCTGAACTTCAGTTAAATACAAGAAAAACTGTCTAGGTCACTTCTAGCTTTGATTTCGAGATCATAGATAAATTGCCAATATACTGGTTTACTGAATGTGTGAGAATTCGCATAGAAAGGTTTGAAGTTAGTTAAGCAGTTTCCCAAAATCCCAACGTATTCTCTCAGAAAATGTCTTTTGTAAGGTGTATTCCGTTTTTGTTGGTGTTAATACATGCTACATAGTCTAATCTTCTCCGTAGTTCAGACGTTTATTAAAAATAACCCTGTTTTATTTTTAAACACTGACTACACTGTTCGTGAATGGTAATCGTGGTACAAAGACACTGTTGGTTGGATGCTCATTTATCCTTAAGTATTATTTGCTGTATTTACATAGCAGGTGGGAACACAAATGCGATTGTTTGGCACTTATCACCGAACCAGTGGACACGCACGTCTGTCTGTCTGTCTGGATTCAACATAGAACTTGGCACCGAAGTGCACCAGTTCGAGTTGCCACGTTCCAAATAGCACACAGAAGTAGACAAGAAGATGAGTGAAGAGAATCAATACAGTCTGACAAGTATAAGAGTGAAACAGAGTGGGTAGTGGTAGAAAGGAATATGAAAGATTACAGAGACTGAATACATCTGCGCCATTGACAAAGATTTTGAGCCATGTCACCTATTGTCTCCAGCCATGGATTCCTAGAGTCCCGAGGGCCCCAACTCGGAAGTCTGCATCTCCCTACCTGACTCAGTTTAACTGTCAAGGATTTCATGGATTGATGCCATGTTTTTGTTTGGCCACCACTGGCTCTTTTCCAACCTGCACCTATATCAGCTAGTAATGCCCGTCGGGGGAGGCGATGGTTAGGCATGCGCAGCACGTGACCTAGCCATCTTAGTCTATGTAACTTTATAGCCTCGTCGATTGATTTTCCCTCTTTATCCAACACTCTACGCCTAACGTCAGCATTACTTACCTTATTAAACCACCTAACGTGAGACAGAGATCGCAGACATCTATGATCGAAAGCAGTCAACCTTTTCATGTCTTCAACTCGTATTGGCCATGTTTCAGAGCCATAGAGAAGGACGGAGCGAACTGCTGAGCAGTACACACGTCCCTTGGTTGATGGCCGGATGTCACGCCTACGTCAGAGATAGTGTAAGTCAGCGAAAGCAGCTCGAGCTTTTTGGATCCGTGCTGAGATTTCATCGCCAATCAGTCCGTTGGCGCTAATACAACTTCCCAAATAGGTGAAGTGGTCAACATGTTCTATCACTTCACTCCCTATCACTAAGTTAGGAGTTGACGTGGTCCAGTCCTGTAGCAGCATCTTACATTTTGTAGGGGCGAATCGCATGCCAAACATACGAAGATTGCTGCTCAAGGTGTTCAGAAGACTCTGCGGATTTTGTCAGCATCCTCCCCTAACAGGACTATGTCATCTGCATATTCTAAGTCCATAAGACTATTCCCTGGTAACAAGTCGATTCCTAAGTCGTTACGTTCAGTTAAGGATACTTCCATCAGCATATCTATGATGAAGTTAAACAGGAATGGGGAAAGTGGACATCCCTGTCGGACACCACTGGTTGTTGCCAATTCAGATGACGATTCCCCATAAGCCCTTACACGACTATATGAGTTTGAATAGAGTGCCTTAATTAGTGCAATGTACTTTCTTGGCACTCCCTTCACAGTCAGACATTGCCATAGTACCTTTCGATCCACGGAGTCGAAGGCCGCCGTCAAGTCAAGAAATATGACAATTGTTGGACGCCGAAAAGTGTGTCTATGTTCTAGGAGAGTCGAGGAACTCGTGTTTTGAACCTATGACCTACATGGGCTCCAGAATCTGGACGGGCGTATGAACTTGTAGTAGTCATCATTAACCATGGACACGCTGCTCCATTGCTTTGTGGATCAAACTTCAAGTCAAAGGTTGACGGGGTTGTCCCCGAAGACTACCATCTGCGTCTGTCTAGGTGTTTGAGTAGTATATCAGCCGTTGCTTAAACTATTAGATTTTGTGCGGCGCATCTCTTGATGCCCATAATGTGCCAAGTTTGTGTTTTGAGTAAATAAATAAATCCTTTCCCTCAGTGCCTTCATCTTCACACAGCCACGAAATTATCAGAAGGCAACATAACCAATGCTGGTACATTAAAATTCTTGATAACGTCTACGATTATTAGCTTAAAGTGTATCAATTAAAAAATATTATTTACTATATTAACGATCCATTCTGGTTTTTTTGTTGCGTCATCAGAGACCGTCGCCAAAAAATTCAATACGTTCTGTTAGATACTTAGTGTTGTTGTTCATTCACCCTGAGGAAATGGGTAAAGGTTAAGGGTAAAGGGTAAAGGTAAGCACTTAAAAACTAAACATTGTTCAATGAATATTTAGAAGAGTTGAAATCCATATTATCACTTTATCCTACTTGTTATCATCATAAAAGAGAGTTATAAACATTCTTCTGTGTTACGATACCCCTTAATTTATGCGAGTCATCCAGGAGTAACAAAAGCGGTAAGCAGTGATGCTTAATGAAACAACTCTTAGGTTATCATTGTTGTTTTAGTTTGCACATGCTGCATAACTGGAACTTCTGAGGTATCAAGAATAGCTGCTAGGAAACTCTGACATGACTAGAAATCTGTGATAGTGTCGCAAATATATTCAGTTTGCACAAATGATGTTTACACAGCCGTTTAACTAATCTGCTGCTTACCAAGAGGATTTTCCTTCATTGTGATATCATTCCATTCCTTTTACTTTCCTCTATTCTGTAGTGTTGAGAGACGAACTGTGCTCCCATGTTAGGAGGAGATGAGAACTTATAGGCAACCATGAAGCCAGCTAAAAGGGAAGGGAACAGACAAGATGAAATAGTTATGTGTTTTTGAAGTCCTATGTCCCACTCGAAACCCAAGTGAATAATAACAGTATTATAATATTGTTATAGTTTCGCGAATTCTGACAGCTTTGAGTTGATTCACTTGTGTAAAAGCCTCCATACTTACCAATCTGCCAGCTGATCCATAATATGCAGTATCATTTAACAGCAAATGATAAATCCTACTGTAAAATTAAAAATACAGCTTTGCCATATCTTAGTCATTTCATTGGCAATATTTATATTTACACTTTACGTATTAAACTGATTTATCATTTATTAATAAATGAATAACGCAGTTATTATTCTTTATATATATCTTACTAAATAAACTTGATCAACATCTCATCTTCGTTTACCTTTCACTTCATTATAGCTTACTTCATTTACACATCCACATTCAGTCCCTTGTTCGCACAGCGCGAGTCCAGTGTCTATAGACGTTTCATTCTCTGACCCATCGTCGACTGCTCCAACTCCTAAACACTCAAGACGCCCCCCAGTGGACAACTCATCACGTATGTCACTTGGTCATTCACTGAGATCTCGTGCGAAATCAAACTCAGCTAATCAAAATTCCATTGGACTGCTGGACAATACAATTCCTTCGAATACACCATTAGATAAACAATCAGAGAAAGAGGAGATGGAGACTGTACTGTCTGATTCAGATAGTGGGGATGTTGCAGAAAGAGAATGCCAGGAAAGTAGTGATGGAAAAGCTGTAAAAGTAAAAGACGGAGATGATGAAGGCGAAGAAGAAGAGGCAGTGGCAGTAACAACAGAGGTGGAAGAGGGCGAGGAGGAAGATAATACTAAATGTGAGAATAATGAAGATTATTCTTCGCGTTTTTGGAAGAATGCAATTACTGGTGAGTAAAGTGTTTATACATCACATAAATCCGTCATTACTACAATGCATTGGTAATGTTACTCAACAGACAGTAGCAGTTCCATGCAGTCGAGTCTCACCTATTGTGTGGACTAGCGATACTACTTGAAGGTCCAAAATCTCAGTAGATGGAGTGGTATTCAAACCCGTGACCACCTACAGGTTGCAAGTTGAGTGCTTAAACCAATGAGCTATAGCTTCACTATACATACATGCACACACATCGATAGTAAACTTAGTTTGAAAAAGTAAATACTAATAAAAAAGCTAAGAACATTGGGGGTACTTTGATCAGTCAGTTGCGCCTCCACAAAAGGTATGTAGATCATACTTTACTAACTTGTAATGAAATATTTGATTTCGACAATCTCCTGAACGTTTTCAACGCAAGACACCCGTCAATAAAATTCACCCTAGAACATAAATAAAATATGCAGTTTCTATTCCCAGATGTGCTACTTACCAGAAGACAAGACAACTCTGTCCGAAGATCAATTTACAGAAAACCAACATGAACTGGACAGTTTATTAATATCCAGAGCCTTATCCCATTGGTGCGAAAGCAAAACGTAGTGCATACCTTATTCTCAAGAATTAAAAATTTCTGTTCAAAAGATACGATAGAGACTGAATTAAAATATCTACGTGGCACTACGGATATCCACCCAGATTCACAAACAGAAACATGAGAGGAAAGCCTTCGTCACCGAAAGTTGCAATTGTTCCTAAGAAAACTCTTCATGAACCCAGATTTCAAGGGTAGTATTGAAGCAGGAATTATTAGAAATCGCCTTTCCAAAGGTCATCAGGAGACATTTAAAGAAGCCGTCTTACGAACCATATTCTCCAGCAGACAGTTTATGCAGTCAGGCGTTAAGGATAAGATATCGCTTCTGGCCACCTCAATGTGTATTTATCAGTTTACTTGTTCCTGTGGAGCGAAGTGTTGTTATTGACCGTGCACGACGTCAAGTTCGCAAACGTATCCTGGGACACTACCCAGCTTGGCTAGTTAGTTAGAATACCTAGCCAACCTTGGACATCCCCACATGACTGCTTCACAATGATGCGTAGAGTTCCCCAGTATCTCGGGAAAGACCTACGAACACGTCGTTTTTACATAGCCGAATCACTGTCTTTTTGGGACCTGAGACCCGAACCATTTTTCAGAAGTATTACATATATATTCACTTGCCTTACCGTGGTCAAACTAACGTTCTTACCATAATTTTGTTTCATTTTATTGTTGAAGTTTACTTCTATTATCATTCCTTTTTTACAATCACTATTGTTATGTAATAATAATATTGCATTTTCATATAAATTTTACTCAGACACTTTATCATCTTTCCATTAGTTCTTGTCCTCTTTGTGCATTTGTATTGATGAGTCATTTTTCACACTAATTACGTCATTTCAGTCTGTACCTCTTTTTCTAATCTCCGCTTAGTCACCATCCTCTAGATTACACCTCGCACTATGTAACACATTTTCCAGAACAAAGTTATCAGTATCTGATTGGTTCTATGAATTCCTTGTTGAATATAAATATGATTGCACAGCACTTGGAAATGATTCATTGGAAAGAAAATTCTCGCTGCTTACGTCTGCTTTTTCTTTAGACTCAGTGTGGGAATATCCTATTCATCAAAAAAAGAATAAACTCGCTAAATTGCTAATACCGTTCTTCAAGTTATTACTGACACATAAGTGCCTAGGTAGGTGTAAGGCTCAAAACAATACTTTCCTATGTGACTTTATCACTTCCTTTTTCAAATACAACAGAAGGTTCTGGGATCCACCCAAGCTGTAAGCTGGATGTCTAGGTTTATTAATTACTCACATTCTTCGTCTTTAACAGTTCGACAGAATCAGGTCCATAGGTAAGATGCGATGCGATGTATCACCTTGAAAGGTTCCCTTTTCTTCCCACTGAATGATCACTATCAACAAATGCGGCTTAAAAGCAGTGTTTAAGGTGGTTTCTATCTGTCCTTCACCAAACCACGATGGGAGAGGATGTTGAGTGACACGTTGGCCCAGCTGTCTAGTTGTGTGTACTCTTAATTGTTTTCCGTCTATTTATTATCTATTGATTTTCCCATAAGTGAATGATTCCACCTTATAACATTTTGGTGTTAACTGATTATTGCTGGTAAATTGTTGTGATCACGTAAATACTGTATCAGAAATGGTTTTTTTCAAGAAGTGAAAGCTTACTCTTCTGTGATCCCGGCAGAAGCATTGAAAAATGGACCCAGAGACATCAGTGGACTTGATGACACCACTACTGGAGAAGGTGTGGAAAGAGGGCAAGGTACCTGCGGACTGGAAGAAAAACTACTGATTGAAACAACCAAAGAAAGGAGACTTCAGTCAATGCAAGAACTGGAGCATAACTATGCTCCTGTCCATCCCAAGCAAAATACTAAGCCGCATCATCCTGGAGAGAATCAAACACGCTCTGGATAAAAACATTCGACCAGAACAAGCTGGATTCAGGAGGAACAAATCATGCATTGGTCAAATCGCAACACTACGGATCATCATTGAACGGAGCTTGAAATGACAGTAAGCTGTCTATCTAAACTTCATCGACTTTGAAAAGGCCTTTGACAGCGTCGATCGAGAGGTGATTTGGCAACTACTTCGCTACTACGTGGTACCACCAACAATTATACATCTCATCCAACAGTTGTACGACAATGCTGCTTGCCAAGTAATTCACAGTGGGAAACTCACAGAATCCTTCGAAGTGAAGACCGGAGTAAGACAAGCTGGCTGCCTACTATCTCCAATGATTTTCCTGACTACGGGTGGTAGACTGTAAAAGGCGGCTGACAGCGGGCAGCGAGGAAACAGGCGTTAAATGGAATCACACAAAAAACTTGGAGTTTCTGGTTTTCGCCGACGATATATGTCTGATTTCCCACAAACTGGAAGTTATGCAAGTGAAAAGCAACAAGTTGGCAGAAGAAGCATCAAAGATAGGGCTTCAGGTGTACATAGACAAAACAGAGGTAGGCGATGAAGATTCCTGGACAACAGCAACAACAATAACAACAGACAACAATCAGCTTGAATGGGAGAAATCTGAAAAAAGCAACCTCCTTCACCACTTACCTGTGAAGCATCGTCTCAACTACTGGCGGACGGAACTGATAAGGATATCAAAGTGAGGATCAGGAAAGCAAGGAAAGCTTTCATTTCTCTCAAATCTGTGTGGAAGTCAACAGCACTCAGCATCAAAAATAAGATCCGGATTTTCAACTCCAATGTGAAGTCAGTGCTACTTTATGGATCAAAGACTTGGCGCGTCACGAAGAGCACTTCGAACAAACTACAGACCTTCATCAACAGCTGTCTTCACTTGATACTCAAGATCAGATGGCCGGCCAGAAAAGATCAGCAACAGTGATCTCTGGCAGCAAACCAGCAACAAATCTGCGGGAAAAAATGGAGGTGGATTGGCCACACTCCGAGTAAACAAACCACCAAGTGACATCATGCGACAGGCTCTCAATTGGAGTCCAAATGGGAAGCGGCGAGTTGGTCGTCCAAGGGTGGTATGGAGGTCATGTGAAGAGGAGATGAAAGCATGTGGGGCAGACGTGGAGCCAGGTAAAAAAGTTGGCAGAGAACCGGATGCAATGGAGACGTGCGGCTGAAGCCCTATGTTCCTCTAGGAACTAAAGGAAACAATAATAGTAATTACTCTTCTGCATACCTGAATTCTGTCTTTAGTGTGGTTCTTTCATCATTATCACTAATTTAAAACACACCTAGCACATCATGGGCAACAAGAGATGCGCGCCACACAACAATACGTAAAAATTGGGGTGAGGATGGATTATTTTTATTATTATTATTTTTTACATAGTTTGACTTCACACCGTATTTTTGTTGCAAGTATGGAATTTTCAGCATGTGATATCGGTAGCCCAAATTTTACAGGCTGAGCATTGATATCGGGTGTGCGTCGGCAGGGGATCGAATCCCGGACCATGTGCATGGTCGGCGAGAGTCTTGACCGTCGTGGTACCGACGTCAAGATCATTTAACAATCATTACTTCATGTTGCTTTCAGAAAAGGTATAAATGAAATTGTAGCCCTTTTGTCATTGATTGCGTTCGATAGCGTTTCGAGCCACCATTACAACCCGTCTCTCGGACCCCAACCAGGGAGTCTTGATGTATCAATTTGTGCTGACCTAACACTACAAATATCCTGTCTGACTGCCTACCACCACGTTTTTCCATCCAGTCTCAGGGCTAGCGGACAAAGACCATTATGTAAGCCCCTGGGATGACATTCTTAGCACATGTCCAGACACCCAAGGCGGTATTTCCAGACTACGATTCCTCAGGCACACGAACTCGTTGACGGCTTCAGGTGCTACACCCGCAAGAGTGAGTGCAGTTACACGCTCCGACCGATCTTGTAACAGTACTCTGTACTTAAGCGGCATAAAGCACATACCATGATTAGAGGCACTGGTTACCAACTGATTAAATGTGATTTGGGCAGCCTGCATGCTATCATTGTATGTCAGACATCATTAGGAGGCATGAAACCCTGTTTTAATATGTTCTCTTTATTAATAAATAGTACGTAATCATTCGCTTTAAATTAATATTTTTTGATTTTCTTGCAACCCTCCGGAAGGTCAAGCAACACCATTGTCGTATAATTCAGACGAAGATGAAGACTACTGTCCAAGTGAAGACAGTGGTCAAGATTGGAAGGGTGTAAGTTTGCTAAAGGATATTTTTATGCTACACAACAATTTCACGAATTATAAGGTGTAATTGTCATGTGTGTAAGTGCTTGGAATATTTTGTCATAGTATCGATTCTTGTCAGTTGATTATATCCAACATTTTATCAACCAATGAGGTGTGTATGGAAACACCTTAAGCAGAGCACAAACCAGACGTGGAGTTCTATAGATTGGCCATCCTACAAGTCTTCCTACTGTGAGTATTTTGTGTCACTCATGTCAATTTCCCTGCCTGCTTTACCAGGTTCTGGGACTTAGTTGTTGAGAAAAACAGAAAGTAGTTAAACCGAAACATGTCATCAGTCGATTAAATCACACTGAGTGCTGATTTAATTCACACAAGCAGGCTAGTATACGATGAATATATAATTGATTGAATGGTTCTTTTAGAGATGACTCCAAATTATTCACAATGCTGTGAAGACTTTGACTAGCCTTCATACAAAACCTGCAGTCATTATTATATCATTGCATGTTTGCATTCTAGCCTTCTTTATTTGCTTTTCCAAAGTGCCACAAGTTGAAGTGATGTATATGTATGCAAAGTTTCACGTTGATATATTGGTCACGCAGTATTGTCATAATTTTCCGCATCGTTTTAAACAATGTATTTTGAAAAGAATGGTTAATATATGTGTAAAACTTGGGCACTGTGGTAGTAAGTAATTCCATATTAGTTTGTTTATTAGATGTATCACACAGTGAAACAGTATTGTATACTGGATGACGTTTCGAACACAACTTATTGTTCATAATCATATCTTCTGCCTGATGATGAAGTTATCGAAAAGAGTATTCTTTGTTCAGTAATCATTCTTTTGAAAATTTTAGTGGGCATTTCTCATTAGTTACAATGTATTTTGATTAGTGTGAGAAAAGATCGTATATACGCTGCTTATGGAAAACACTGACGCTGATGCATAGATATCACAATATGTGCAGGTTTTTGCACCAGACTAGAATGGTACTAAGTATGTATACATGGAATGACAAAAACACAATCACAAACTTTTATTACTTACCACTTTTCAACTGCGATTCTATCATTGTTTTCTGTGGTTGTCTGTTTAGTTCATTTGGACGACTATTATTTTGTAGATAATAATAATAATAATTTTTGCTTTATTCCAAAAACAGTACTAATGATACAGCAAGGAATTTTGTTCGCAAGGTGTAATACATCTGTCTACTTAATTTAATCAAGGAATATATCCTAGTTATCTCTGTACTGTACTTGCATGATTGATAGTTACGATGAAAATCTGAATTCCGACAGAATTCTAACCAGCAGCCGCCTATTTACTAGTTAGAAGCACAACTTACTGTCTTCTGTATTACTTGTCTATCACTGTTAGCTGATGTCAGTCATGAAATCTTTGATCATTTGTTTTCAGCCACATAGGGAAGTGTAGACTGTATAGTTGGGGTCCCCAAGATGTTAAGAACCAGTGGCTGGAGACTATTCGTAATATGGTTCAGAATCGTTCTCAATGATGCAGATGCATTCACTCATTGTAATCTCTCGTACACTAATTTTTGAATCTCTTTTCTCTACCGCTGTGTGCTAAATGAAGCATGAAAACTCGAATTACTGTCCATCTGTACAGAGTTCTATACTGAAATTTAGTCTATTATCAGCTGAGCTGCAACACCCCATTATCTCACTGGTTACCCAGCTAGGTCTTTTATCAATTCTAATCATTCTAAAAGTAGAAAGAAGGGGAGCGGGTATGTTAAGTGACGGTGATATTATTTGGAATAGACGCACTCACAGAGAAACAAATAAACTGATTAGTTTGTTGATGACGTTAAAAGTTATAAATTGCTGCATGTCTAAAACAAAGCAGAGATGTATTATGCCTACATCTGTGTGCCACACTGACTGATTGACTGATTAGTTCATAATAATTTCACTTATATTCATTCAACTGCGGGTGTTTGCTGTCTCAGAGCATTCATATGGACTACTCACATACGCAAATTAGGCATAATAGTCTATGACGTCATGTTGAAGCCTTTTAATTACCTTTAGCCTACTTCTATTTGTTGTTGAGTAATTTCAGAGAATTAATTTCTAACCTGTTAACGCACTAGACATCTATATCATCTTGGTTTAGAAAAAATAATGATATTTTGTGACTTCCTCCAAATAAAAGTTGAGTGGTGGTATAATGCACACACTCCATACCCCAAATACTCTAGTTTGAATCAGCGACACTAGGACATATAAGTAAAAAATGATACATTTCTGATGTAATAGGCCACACGTATACGAGCATTAAACCATGATGATGCAGTTTTATATTTCATACAACCAGTTCCTCTAATAAATTTGAACAAAGGAAGAACGAACAACATAACACGAGATCGTTTTATTTCGCGGATTTTGTATACAATACTTGCTTCTATGAAAAATTTGAACTCTTTCTACATCCCCATATCCTCTAGTCTAATTATACTATGAATAGTTAGCCTTTTTAACACTGGCTACTTTTTCTACTTCTTTCATTTTGGAATAATGCCGATTATTATTATTATTCCTATCGATGATTCGACAACACTTGGATAAAAATATGTTCAGTGTGACCTTTGTAACTTATACAAGACAGAATCCACGAAATAAAATTGCCACATACTATCCTCCAGTTTAACAACTCTAAGCCCTGATGCTGCCTAGATATGACTATCAAACTGTTACAAACTAGTAAGACGTATTCATTCATTGAAACAGGTGAATCTGAGGGTATGCCTTAACATCAAGGAATTTTTTGATATGTAACTTTAACTACTTTGAAGTAATAAATTTTGTCAATAGGAAATTTGTGGATTAATTAACACCCTACTATAGATTATATTTTTGTTATTTTCTTTTTTGTGAACAGATTTTATCACCCCTTTTTGCAGTTAGTTTTATGAAAGCTAATCTGTATCATTAACCTTAAGTTGTAGGAGATAAAACTTCGGCACTGTGTTAGAGTATAACTCCATTATGGGTAGAATTTTATTTTGATAAAATCACAGTGTTATACAGTAATATTTACCGATGGCAACTATTCGAGCACAAATTATTGCTGCTCATAATCATATCAAATCTTCTTTCCTTTTACAATAGTTATCAACTAAGCTGCTGTGATCAACTCATAAGTTTATGAACAGAACTATGAGTGGTGCTAAATGCATTTTACTTTTTAAAATAAGTGAATTTTTTTCGCGTTGAAGTAGTCTGTACAAAGTTTTGCCTTACAGGCCGAAAAGTGTCTACTTATATCACTATTTTGAATTGAGGTTTTTCTGTTTTCCGTATCAGGAGAAATACATAAAGCATTATGCCCTAGTTAATTCTGTATTGCAGTTGCATGAACATCAGTAAAGAGAAAGAATGTTTAGACTCGAATCAAACTTCTAGCAGGAAAGCATCATCAGTAACCACAAGAAAATTTTTCCCACCATTTGCAAAGTATGTTTCTGAAATAATGGCTAGAATAATAAAACCTTTCGGAATAGATGTATATTGGACAAAACCCAACACAGTCACTTCATTCGAAATAGTACTGATCAAAACATCCAACACCGAAAGTAGACAAAATCAACACCATCTATAAAATAACTTGTGCGACCAGAGATAAGCACTATACTGGTCAAAGTGGACGTCTTCGAATCCTGATCCAAATACATGAGCTGGCTGTCAAGAGTCCCCACATACGTGTATTCATTCATATCAACTGTGAACGTCAATTTGATTTGTGAAATGCAGAAATTTTGAATAGTGGAACCCCCCAAAATGCCAAGGAATTCCTGGAAACCTGGCACTTCGATGAATCAGCAACTGACATACACATTATTATATGTCAAATTTCTCAACTAACAAAAAATAAGCCACATGTATTACAAAAGTTAAATTCCAAACCAATATAAAACGATCAGCGCTGATGCAAATTAACAATCAATCGAACCAAAGTTTATCAGAAGATACAATTATATCATTTAACAGCAGAAATCCGAATAAATTCATTTCCTATTGAAAATTTCTCTGAAGGGGAGTTTTCCAGAATAGCAATGAAAGCCGCCCAATCGAATCACCTAATACAGAGAACGCAACAAAACAGAAACACTCCTTATTAGTTTTATTATTAAATGTATCACACAGTGAAACAGTATTGTATACTGGATGACGTTTCGAACACAATTTATTGTTCATAATCATATCAATTTTTGTCACACGACTTCGAGATATGGAATTACTTAATACCACAGTGCCCAAGTTTTACACATATATTAACATAGAAACGCTGCTGTTTGAAATTACGGATCAACATACGATGCCTAGAAAATATATTGAGTCTTCTAGAGCCTTTCAAATCGCATGATACTATTATTCCCCTAGATTCCTGGTGCAACATGAGAATTCAACAACACATCTCCACTTTGTTCTGTTTTCTGCCACACTCTTCAACTGGCTCCAAGATTGACCATAATCTCTCTTCTCCACGCATGATCTCCATGTCACCCTCAGATGTCCTACTAGTCTCTCCCCATTGCGGTTCCACTTTCCGGCCTGGCATGCCACAGCATCCACATATGCCCGATACATCTCCATTTTATACTACATATGTCTTCCCAGAGTTTCTTGTTGCTAATTCTTTCTGGCCAGCTGGCTATTTGATCGTCAGTATAGAGCCATAGAAGGAAGCTGTTGATAAAAAGTTTGTAACTCATTGGAAGTCCTTACAGTGACAAACAATACAACCATTTCATCCTCATAGGAGAAATGACTAACTTAGTGTTGATGTTGAGAATCCAAATCTAGTTGTTTTTTCTGATTCCAGAAGATTTCCAAACTGAATTCAGGGTGATGAAGGTCTACCTTGCCTTTCCCACTCTGCTTTTGACAACCTCATCCGTTCCCCCTGTAGTTTAAATAATGCTGCCTGGACAAATGAATGGAGTGACCTCTGCCAAATCTCTCCCTTTTATGGTGATTGTTGCTAATCGTTGTTGTTACTGTTGGTTGGTTAGGCATCTTCATCACCTGCGTCTTCTCCATGTTCACCTGAAGTCCTGTCATCTCTGTCTGCTTCTTCTCCCAGCTTGTTGGTTTTCGCCTGTAAGTCTTCGAGTTTTTATGACACTAGACATAAATCATCCGTGAAATCCAGATCTTCGAGAGTCTTCTTGTCGGTCCAACGTACTCCTATCTCCACGATTCCCGTAGTCTTACACATAAACCAGTCCACCACAATTAGGAATGTAATCGATGATAATAGGCAGACAGTCTTGTCTTACTCCTATCTTCACTTCAAAGCCTTCGCTGAGTTTTCCACTGTGCACAACCTGACACGTGGTTGAATGAGGTTGATAAAGATTTAAGTGCCGCACGCCATAGTGTTGAAGTAGTTTCCAAATTGCTTCACGACCAACACTGTCGAAAGCTTTTCCAAAGTCAGTGAAGTTGAGGTAGAGATTTGACTGTCATTCTATCCCCTGTTCAATGTTGATGTGTAGAACTACAATTTGATCAGCACATGATTTCCGTTTTCTGATGCCAGCTTGTTCGGGTTGGCGGAGTTCTGTATCCAGTGCATATATTATTCTCTCCAGGATAACACGACTTAGTATTTTACTTGGCGTGGAGAAGAGCATTATTCCACGCCAGTACTCGCACAGGCCTAAGTCTCCCTTCTTTGGTAGCTTGACGAGGTAGCCTTTCTTCCAATCGGTAGGTACCTTTCCTTCTTTCCAAAGCTTTTTCAATAGTGGCGTGAGCGCATATGCCACAGTCTCTAGGTCCGTTTTCAGTGCTTCTGGGGTAATTCATTCTGGTCCTGCTGCCTTCCCAGACTTCAGTAGCTTGATCGCATTCAAGATTTCTGCTTTCATTGGACGATTGCTGTCTACTGATAGACAGCTCTTTGCGTGCTTTTGCTTTCTTTCTGTAGGGGATGGTCGATTCAAGAATTCTTTGAAATGATCAGCCCATTGTTTTATCTGTTTCTCCTCTTTGGCAATTAGGTTCCCTTAACATCTTTTATAGGTTTTGACGGTGTTAATTTCTTCTTCGATAGAGAACTGGTTATCTGGTATAATGTTCTGAGGTCTCTTTTATCCACAGCCTGTTCTGCTTCAGTTTCCAGTGTGTCTTCTGTCTCTCCGAGCACTCTTCTTCACTTCTTTATTCGGTGCGATGTACATTGAACTCAGCTTCTCCTTCTGTTGTCCATCTTTGCATTGAGTCATCTTCTCTTCCACCATTCTCCTCTCTTCTATTAGCTGTCAGGTATCCATAGGGAGCCATTCCTTTTCTTTCTTCCTAGGACAGTTGTACACGTTTCCTTGAGCATTACCTTCAGAGAGTTCCGATGTTTTTCCACGCAGGTTTCCTCACCTAATGTCTCCGACTTTGTTCTTATGGCTGCAATGAAGGTGTCCTTTATAGTTTTGTCTTTCAGTTTCTGAGTGTTGAACTTGAATTGAGGTCTATCTCTCGTTGTTCTGAAGGATTTCAGCTTCACCTTGAAGGTTTCTTGAACTAGATAATGATCTGGGCCCACATCTGCTCCCCTTCTTGACTTTGTATCCAGCAGGCTAGCTGCGTCTCCACTTCCTTGAGATTGAGATGAAATCTGAGAAGAGTTCTGCGTTGTTATTCATTTCACCTCAGAGCCTCTCGACCCTCTATGAATTCTCTTCCTGTACTGTCTGCTTCCAGTTTGGCCTTTATATCCCATAAGGATTTTGATGTCACCATTTGCGGTGTTGTCCAATACTCTTTGTAGTTGTCTATAAACATCTCCCCTTTCTTGTTCTTATTTGTTTGTAGGCGAGTAGCATTTGACAGTTGTAACCTTCCTTCCTTTCGAATTGAATCCTGCAGGAGGAGATTGGTTCTCACTGCATTAGGGCTTTGGCTGCCACTGGTGATATCATGTCAGCCACTCCTTCAGTGTGTTCGTCTTTTGTCGTCTGAGTGATGGGAGTAGATTATTGACTCCAGTTGACAATATTGTCAATCCACATCCATTCTATCTGCTTTCGCAGATACCCAGTACTTCTAAGTCATATCTTCGCTTCTCTTTGGCTACCTGGGCAACCTTCCCAGTCTCGTACATTGTACGGACATTCCACGTACTCATTCTTACTATTGCTTTAGTCGAGAGAAGACACATCGGCTGACCGGCTTCGCGAAGGCTTTCACCAGCCCGCTGTGTCACTTCGACTCTCCACTTCCGGCGAATAATAAGATTTCTATGTTTTTGGACGTTGTAACTTCTCCAGCTTTAATGTTGTCGGGTTTCTAGCTCCGTACCTGTCCGTTCCTTTTTTAACTGAGCTGGGTACTGGCTGGAAACCTGCGAAGCCTGTAAACTAGGCAGCGTTGTAGGGTTATTTGGGGAATTGTGAGTGTTTTTTTTTGGGTATAGAATGTAGGGTATGCGTATGTTGTCGTTATGCTGATGTACTATGACTAAATAGGTATTCATTATTTGTTCTTTTAGATAAATTGTTAGCACTTTGTTATTTATCGTCTCCTTTTTTCAAGTTATGTTCACAACTGACTTGAAATCTTTTCCTTATTGTGGTCATGTTTTAATTGCTGCTTTTGGAATTCTAATAGGAAATCAAAATTGGTGATGATTATCAAGTGAATGTTCCCATTCTTCTATTATCGGCATCGACATCATCAAATTTGCGTAACGGGAGTACATGTGTGAGTAGTTACTCTGGCAATGATTTTAGCGGTTGTGCCGCTAATGCAAGAGCTGAAAGAGTTTTTGAACAGTCAAGTCTCGTATGGCGACCTGTTGATAAACTCTCCGAAGCAGATGTAATCCGTTATGAAAGATTATACGCAGAAACAATTATG
Organism: Trichobilharzia regenti; assembly: GCA_944472135.2. Lineage (NCBI taxonomy): Eukaryota > Metazoa > Platyhelminthes > Trematoda > Strigeidida > Schistosomatidae > Trichobilharzia > Trichobilharzia regenti. The sequence continues at coordinate 32,056,858 of OX235266.1, forward strand.
TCATCACTGCCTAGTGACCGGACGATAGATGATGAGGAGGTAGGTAACTGAATTTTGTTTTGCCATTGATAATTTTGCTACTTATTACTAGCCTAGTAGCATCTAGAGCAAAAGCGAAATATTATATTGTTATTATATCCTTGGCTCACCAGTGGAACACTAGTTTTTTGTAGTACATCTCCATTTCACCCTGTTTTTTGCAGCCCTCTTTAGCTGTCGCCTATAAGCTCTCATCTCCACGTCATACTTAGGTCCACGGCCATCTCGTCGTTTCTCATTCGGTCTCCTCTCGGAAGCTTTGCGCGTTGTATCACTCAGCTGTTTACTTTGTAGTCTTCCAACTGATCCATCTTCATTCTGTTCGGCATATTTTTTTGGTAAAATGTTCTTGTTTATTTCATTGCCAGAGTGTCTGGTTGCTAATCTTTTCTACCTCTCCATCTGATCTTCGGTGAGGAGCGGAGGCAGTTGTTGATATATGTCTAGAATAACCTGTTCAAAATGCTTTTTGAGACGCAGGCCAAGCTTCTGAATCACATAGATACGCTGACTTACTTGGAAAATAGATTGGTAACATTTCTGATGATCATCATGGTTGGTTCAAAGTAAAGTTAGCTGACATTGATCACCAGTTCTGCAGTGATCGTATAATTCAGAAAAGTATCCTAACATCTGAGCACTTTAGAGCTCCAAAAGAACTAAAACATAACACTGACGTCGTTATCCTCAGACCAGATAAAGGTTCTGGTGCAGTTCTAATGGAAAAAATTGAATACAAAAGTAAAGTATTATGTATTCTTGGAAACAATGACAAATTTACCAGAGACTGCACTTCATACGATGTGAAGACTACAAAATAAGGTGGTGAATAATCTAGTAAACTCTTAAACATGTTTGCAACTAATAGAGAGAAATTCAACTTAGCCCATGGGATCCCAGTCACCACACATATGTGGCCTGCCAAAAACATAAACCTAACATCCCCCTCTGTCCCATAATGTCAATGTGCAGATCTCCAACCCATAAACTGGCTCCGTTGTGAATATTTTTGAGTTAACAAAATTACACATGACACTTGTTCCTTCAGTAGTGAAAGTGACCTGGAGGTTATTTCTCCTTGTGTGGAGTTTTTTATTATTAGTGCAAAAATTCATATTGAACCAAAGAGGTATTGATGTTTCCCTCTGTCTGTGTTTGTTTGATCCTAAGATGAAATGAATAGGAAATAAAGCTAGATTAATGTAAATTGTTATATAGTTACCGGGAAAAATTTTTAAGGTGGACTACGTATGAATAGCGGTGTGGCGAATCAGTACTTCTCTGACAAACAGGTAGATTCATGTGCACACTTGACACAGTACTGCTAGTGTTTAATTTTTGCTACTATTTGGAGCAGCACATCGAAAAGAGATTAAAAATAAATATACCTTCGTCATTATGAAATGTATTTTTCGACTATATCATCAAGTCTTCAAACATTGAATCTCAATGACCTTAGACAGCCTATACTGGCATTGTACACACTTCAGATTAGTGGATTTTCGTTCCATCTGAAAGCTACTTTCTTTATCATGGTTTACTTGAGATTTTACTCTTCAACTACAAACATCATGTCTTCCTAGTCATCGAGTTATCTTGTTGGATGTCGTATTTGTATACATATTTAGCGCAACCACCAACCAATGTCATAGGCGGCGGGAAACTGATTTCTTACCTGATTTAGCAGACCCCATTGCTTGCAAACTTACAGTTTTCGCGGTGATTCTTTAACTGATGCCAGCTGGTAATCAAACTTGTAACCAATCAAATCCGTGCAAACCAACACTTGGTAATTATGTGTTTGTATATTAGATTGAAATGTTCGATCTCTTGATATGTCGGCTTTGACGATATCTGAGGATTAATATGATAATGCTTGGTGGATAGTGAATTGCAGTGGCATTTAGAATTTACATTTCGTTCTGTATGGCACTCGTCAATTGGGAGTACCTGCAGTCCCCAGGGAGTAAAAGTGTTCGTGAACTAACTGGCTTAATGAATGAACTCGTTGGCGTTTGAAATGATGAGTATCGGGTTCGAGTGTCAGTGGGAACATGATCATTCATTGGAATGTGTGTAGGTACATTCACTAGTTGACAAGTCACAAATAGGGCAAAAAGCACGCTGTGCATTCCACTTCTAGTCAGCACTCACCGAGAATAAATATTTTTTGTGAAGGAAGAAATATGATCTCATCTCCTCATAACCTTTAGTTTTCAGTCTTCGGTCATCAGTATTATTGTTGTTATTATTTTATGATATTCTAGGCTTTATTCTTGCTAATGCTCTGTGATTATGATGTGGAAGAAGCGCTTCAACGTCTACAACTAAAAGCTGTACAACCTACAGGTGTGTGTGATTTTATTTCGTTTCTCCATGACTTGTTTCCCTTACGTTAACTGGTGATAAGGATATTTTGTTTATCATAATAAATAATTTATTGTGATGAAGTTTTGTCGACTGAGGATAGATCAGAAAAAGTAAGTGCATTACGGCAGGTTCCAAGACAACAGTGCCCAAGTTTTATACTCATATCCAAGACCACAATCCTGTGCATTTTAAGCACTTTGAAGTAACCACGTCTTTTCTATCTCAGGTAACAATGTTTTCCATTCATTTCTTGTGTTCCTATTGAGATATTGGGCTTAAAGCTTTGAAGTTTCAGTGGCATGATGGTGTTGTATGTTTTCACAGGGTGGGCATGCTAACCTCACACCAAAACTCCCATTCTTCTCAAGACCCACTACTGGCTAGTAAGCTAGGTGGGATTTCGCAGCGCATCAGCCAGCCGTGTGTGACTAGTGGTGACATTGTGATGGCTGACAAATCTTGATCAGTGCTACCGAATAAGATGCTGGCTTATTTATGTCCAGTTCCTTGGATAAGTGACTCGTTCATTGATTGTTAAAAAATTATAGATGTTTTCAAGCTTGAGGAAAACTGCTATGCGAAATAGTTGTGTTAAATAAGGCAACTATATCTCGTTGCTTAACAGTTGAGTTGTGTTTACTGTTTCCGTTTACTCTCCCTTTTTTGCATTTCTTTTTACTTTCTTCTCTTGCTTTGTGTGCTACATGGGGTGTGGCAAATCAAACTGCTGCAAATCGGTGCAAAGTTCTATTATGAAACATAATAATAATAGTGGTTTACTTTATTCCAAAAACAGTACTTGTGATACAGAATGGAATTTTCAGCACCTATCAGGCAGTTGAGTTGTGTGCGATTTGAATTCACCTTTTAGACCCACTTATTTTCCCCTAAAGTATGCGTATTGGACGAGGGTACTGGAAGATGTCACTTTTTCGGTTCACAAAAGGTAGTTTAATAGGATGTAAAACAATCATTTATTTCATCTCTTTTTGTTAAAATGAAATTACCCTGAACAGATTTTTCATGTATCAACCCAAGCAGAAGTAGGTGGAACGCGATTCAAACACATGACCCATTGAGTGCTAACCGGGTTGTCAAGCCAATGATATGTAGTAGAGTTTCTCATTAAAATATGCTACTCCAGAAGTTGATAGATAATCTCTGTTTTGTAAAGTTGTGCAATCTTATTGTTCAAGATGTATTCACTCAGCTTTTAATTTCGATTGGTTATTTTTTGAGTTGAGTTTAAAGTAAGGAGGAAAAGTCAACAGAAGGCGTGAAATTACATCGATTGAGATGGTTAAGACATGTAATACTTATGCCTAGCTATCACCTCCCTCGACGGCTAATGTTAAATGACATAGAATCATGTTGGAAAAGAGTTAGTGGTGATCAAACCGAAACTTGGAATCAGTCCATGAATTATTTGACAGTTAGTCTGAACCACGCAAGGAGGTGCAAACTTCTTGATTGAGGTCGTCGGGATATTAAGAATCAATAGCTGGAGACTACTGATGATATGACTCGAAATCATTCTGAATGGTGCAGATGCACCCACTCTTTGTGATCTAGCATATCCATTAAACCCTATGGTTGTTCCATGTTACTACTGATTCTCCGTCACATTTCTGTTTATTATCATTCTTTTGAATATCTTTTCTCTCACTCTCTCTCTCTCTTGCCTTCCTTTGTGTGGTACAAAGAGCGTGGCAACTCGAACTGCTATACATCTCTGCAAAGTTATCTGTTGTAATCATTCAGTCAGTAACATTTTGAAAGGTAATTAATCGACCTAATTATAAGTGGGAGGTAGTTAAAAACTGCCTATTCATTCAATCTTTTACCTTTACAGGGCGTGATTATACAGTTTCTATCAATTTTTAATTCCATCTTTCCATACTCGCACACATGCATGCGTAGGTGATTAAAACAATCTTCCTTTATATATACCTAGCGTATTGGGGGGGGGGATTGATTTGAATTAATTTTTCCAATTCATTCACCATCCATTATTATTAGTATTATTGGGTGTGGTTATGAAAGATGAATCTGTGATAAATGACTTGAATAAAAATGCCTTTTGCATAAATACCGTGTAGGATGTGTATATTAACCGGTTTATATGACTGAGAAATTATACTGCAGTTTCTCATGACTTTTTGAAAAGTTATTTTTATCTTTCATTGATTTATTTATGTACTCATAAATTAGTCTGTTTTCATAAAATATTTTAAGTAAATGCTATGAATGAAATCTGTCTCATTTTGGTTGGTACTGACTAGCAGTGGAATACAGGGTGCTCATTTTGTCCTGTTTGGAACTCGTTGACTGGGCATACCTGCATTCCCGAACCCACTGTTACAAATGACGAAGGTTTATGGCAATAAAAGCCAAATAGGACGAAGTGCTCATCCTGGATTCCACCACTAGTCATCATCAACCAAAACAACACCAGGTTAATTCTCAAATATCGTCTAAAAACATCAGTACTAGGAGCCGACATGTCAACACAGAGGGAGCATTTCGGTCCAATTTAATCAATCAAGGGGAAGTACAAAATTGACCTAAAATCAAAATGACAACCCTTCTCAGGGAACATGGGTTCGAGTCACACTGCTGACATCATTGTTAGTGGAAATATAATTCATTCACTGTAATTCCCAGCCTTCAACTATTAGTTTCTGACTTTGAATCTGGCTTCACTTACTTCATACTAGGTAACTGGATGACAGTGTTGTCAGGAATCACGCAATTAGTGTGTGGCTCTTCCACCCAGCTTACTTAAAGATTGCGTTTCGATTTCAACCAAAAGTGAATAGGAGTGTATTACTTGGTGTAAATTTTGGTAAAGACCCGTCTACCGATTATAAGAGGCATTTAAGATATTTTTGTCACTTGGTTACATTAAAAATTAGAATGTCTAATGACGAGATGTATATAAATGTTGTAGTTTCTCTAAGCAGTATCAGGTGAGAAGGTCACCGTTCTCAAATGCATGATGCGTTGTCGTTTACCAGTGGTGTTGTTCATTTTGAGATAATCTCTGGAAAAAAGTGAGCTTCAGCGCTGTTGATACATTTCAGCACTTGTCTTCTTTACTATCAGCTAGAAGTAGAGATATGGTAAGTTTTACATACAGGTCAGTAAACTGTTGGGATATGGCAATGTATTGCTCACGGGATACAACTCGGAAGATCTCTTGTTATGCGTATGCGCAGTAAACTATGTGACATATATGATTGAACAATACTACCTCTTCTTGACTGCATGACTACTCAACGGTTACGTAAATTGTATTCTAAATCAATGACTGTCTTCTTGAAAATGGAATGGGTAGGATCATTGATCACCAATAGACTTGAAAAACGTCCTAATTTTTAATTGATTTGAGTATATATCGCTAGTCTGCTCCACGTTATCGTATTAATTTGAATTACAGACTGACATATCTTCTTACTTTCGTGGATTCAGCAGATTGTAGTTTTGTCTGAGCAATGAGTAATATATGCCTCGGTGTCTCAGTAGTAAAGTGCTCGCTAACCACACACTTGACCCGGATTCGATTCTCCGCCGACCCATTCCTTAACTTCCTCTAGTTGGCAAAAATCACGGAAAAGAGCGAAGGTTGAGTGTGAAGCCAGTAATTCCACTTAGTAAACCATTAGTAAAACTACAAAATTCAAGCTTGAAACCCTGTGTTCCACTGAGCAGAAATTAGAATAAGTAATATTAAGACTTGTTGTCGCTTTTTCATGGAGTATCCTTAGATTGGAAGATTGAAACGCTTTTGGATTTTTCAGATGAGTTGTCTTGACAACTGTTTTGATCCCTACTGAAATTTGTATATCAAATCCTGACAGGACTTCTTTCCGTTATCTTCATAATGACTTCAACATAACAAACTCAACCTACCACTGCGCGCCGTTTGTGGGACTTATCTCTTCGAATTCATTTCAATTCTCTAAATTTTATTTTTATTTTTTGATTACAGCTTGATTCCACACCGTATTTTTGGTACAAGTGTGGAATTTTCAGCGTGGATATCGGTAGCCCAAAATTCGCAGGCCGACCATAGATATCAAGTGTGCGTCGGCGTGGGCTCGAACCCCGGACCATGTGCATGATCGGCGAGAGTCCTAACCACTGTGCCACCGACGTACACTAATCTTTTTCATCCTAATTTAATATCCCATTTCTCTCTTTGCCTAATGACATTCTACAATTTTTGACTGTATACTCCCTATTTCGTTTACAGAAGTACCTGGTTATTTAGAATCATGGTCAGAAGCTGATTGTACTGCGTTTGAGAAAAGTTTCGCTTTGTATGGAAAAGATTTTAGACAAATACGTGACACTCGTGTAAGCATTGTGTTTTGTGTGCTCAACTTTTATTGTATATATGCATGTAAAAAGTTTGGACGAGTAATTTAAGATCGGCTTACTCTTTGTACATGTTATCATAGATCTGGTTCAAACTGTTAATATTCTTTCAAGGTTTGCCTAAATGAACTGATTGAATATTTGAGTCACACTATTCTTTTGGGTACCTTTTGATGAAGTTACGGGCAAAAGATATAGCTCGTTTCGCGTGATCTTGGTCACATGTGACATATTGGATTACAGCTTTTGGAAGGATGGGGTTTGGAGATAGCATACTGCAAAACTGTGCTTGATTTCTACTTCAAGAGGTTTGGGATATTAATGTTAAGAAAGCATGTGGCGGTTATCCGGACTTTCGTCCTAATGAATGACTTAATAATGTTATAAAAAAAACAAAGCAAACAGGATTAAGTATTGAGTTGTTCAAATACTGTTGAATCTAACAATTTTTTTACATCAAGTACAGTTCTCTCAAAGTTTTCTCTGTATTGTTCGGAAAATAAACGTAAATACAGTAAACGCTTAGATAGAAAAATTCATATTATAACATCTAATAAAAAGTCAAATGATCCAACTTCCGTTGTGCGCCACTTGTTCACTTCCTTATGTTCCATTTAAGGCTAGCAACTCCACCTTCTGAATCAATGTATGTTCTGGGGACGAATTAGAAAATCGGTCACGCCTGTGTGTTCAAATAATTTCCAATTAAATATGAATAGGCGAATTGATACTTCATTGGTGGTGGTTAACCCCAAACAGCTTACAATTTCGATAGTTTAATAGCGGGCACCAAGTCCGAGGAAAGCGGGGATGGGGTATAGGACTAGCGACCCTACCCCGATAGATCATCAAAACTGTTACAGGAACTTCATTGAACAAAAGTATTTTAAAAATACCGAAAATTCAGACAGTAATCTTACTCTTTTCCGAAATTGGAGAGTCGAAGTGACACAGTGGGCTGGTGAAAGCCTTCGCAAAGCCGGTCAGCCGATGTGTCTTCTCTCGACTAAAGCAATAGTAAGAATGAGTACGTGGAATGTCCGTACAATGTACGAGACTGGGAAGGTTGCCCAGGTAGCCAAAGAGAAGCGAAGATATGACTTAGAAGTACTGGGTATCTGCGAAAGCAGATAGAATGGATGTGGATTGACAATATTGTCAACTGGAGTCAATAATCTACGCCCATCACTCAGACGACAAAAGACGAACACAGTGAAGGAGTGGCTGACATGATATCACCAGTGGCAGCCAAAGCCCTAATGCAGTGAGAACCAATCTCCTCCTGCAGGATTCAATTCGAAAGGAAGGAAGGTTACAACTGTCAAATGCTACTCGCCTACAAACAAATAAGAACAAGAAAGGGGAGATGTTTATAGACAACTACAAAGAGTATTGGACAACACCGCAAATGGTGACATCAAAATCCTTATGGGATATAAAGGCCAAACTGGAAGCAGACAGTACAGGAAGAGAATTCATAGAGGGTCGAGAGGCTCTGAGGTGAAATGAATAACAACGCAGAACTCTTCTCAGATTTCATCTCAATCTCAAGGAAGTGGAGACGCAGCTAGCCTGCTGGATACAAAGTCAAGAAGGGGAGCAGATGTGGGCCCAGATCATTATCTAGTTCAAGAAACCTTCAAGGTGAAGCTGAAATCCTTCAGAACAACGAGAGATAGACCTCAATTCAAGTTCAACACTCAGAAACTGAAAGACAAAACTATAAAGGACACCTTCATTGCAGCCATAAGAACAAAGTCGGAGACATTAGGTGAGGAAACCTGCGTGGAAAAACATCGGAACTCTCTGAAGGTAATGCTCAAGGAAACGTGTACAACTGTCCTAGGAAGAAAGAAAAGGAATGGCTCCCTATGGATACCTGACAGCTAATAGAAGAGAGGAGAATGGTGGAAGAGAAGATGACTCAATGCAAAGATGGACAACAGAAGGAGAAGCTGAGTTCAATGTACATCGCACCGAATAAAGAAGTGAAGAAGAGTGCTCGGAGAGACAGAAGACACACTGGAAACTGAAGCAGAACAGGCTGTGGATAAAAGAGACCTCAGAACATTATACCAGATAACCAGTTCTCTATCGAAGAAGAAATTAACACCGTCAAAACCTATAAAAGATGTTAAGGGAACCTAATTGCCAAAGAGGAGAAACAGATAAAACAATGGGCTGATCATTTCAAAGAATTCTTGAATCGACCATCCCCTACAGAAAGAAAGCAAAAGCACGCAAAGAGCTGTCTATCAGTAGACAGCAATCGTCCAATGAAAGCAGAAATCTTGAATGCGATCAAGCTACTGAAGTCTGGGAAGGCAGCAGGACCAGAATGAATTACCCCAGAAGCACTGAAAACGGACCCAGAGACTGTGGCATATGCGCTCACGCCACTATTGAAAAAGCTTTGGAAAGAAGGAAAGGTACCTACCGATTGGAAGAAAGGCTACCTCGTCAAGCTACCAAAGAAGGGAGACTTAGGCCTGTGCGAGTACTGGCGTGGAATAATGCTCTTCTCCACGCCAAGTAAAATACTAAGTCGTGTTATCCTGGAGAGAATAATATATGCACTGGATACAGAACTCCGCCAACCCGAACAAGCTGGCATCAGAAAACGGAAATCATGTGCTGATCAAATTGTAGTTCTACACATCAACATTGAACAGGGGATAGAATGACAGTCAAATCTCTACCTCAACTTCACTGACTTTGGAAAAGCTTTCGACAGTGTTGGTCGTGAAGCAATTTGGAAACTACTTCAACACTATGGCGTGCGGCACTTAAATCTTTATCAACCTCATTCAACCACGTGTCAGGTTGTGCACAGTGGAAAACTCAGCGAAGGCTTTGAAGTGAAGATAGGAGTAAGACAAGACTGTCTGCCTATTATCATCGATTACATTCCTAATTGTGGTGGACTGGTTTATGTGTAAGACTACGGGAATCGTGGAGATAGGAGTACGTTGGACCGACAAGAAGACTCTCGAAGATCTGGATTTCACGGATGATTTATGTCTAGTGTCATAAAAACTCGAAGACTTACAGGCGAAAACCAACAAGCTGGGAGAAGAAGCAGACAGAGATGACAGGACTTCAGGTGAACATGGAGAAGACGCAGGTGATGAAGATGCCTAACCAACTAACAGTAACAACAACGATTAGCAACAATCACCATAAAAGGGAGAGATTTGGCAGAGGTCACTCCATTCATTTGTCCAGGCAGCATTATTTAAACTACAGGGGGAACGGATGAGGTTGTCAAAAGCAGAGTGGGAAAGGCAAGGTAGACCTTCATCACCCTGAATTCAGTTTGGAAATCTTCTGGAATCAGAAAAAACAACTAGATTTGGATTCTCAACATCAACACTAAGTTAGTCATTTCTCCTATGAGGATGAAATGGTTGTATTGTTTGTCGCTGTAAGGACCTCCAATAAGTTTCTGACTTTTATGAACAACTGGTTTTACACTATGTTTATGTATTGTTGACCTGATTGCCAGAAAGGGATATCAGGAAGACCAATGAAGGAAGGTTGGCTTGGCAAATTTCCCGGTGGAAATGTAGGGGGGAGGGACTCGCTAACGAAACTGTCGATTGACAACAGTCGCTTGGTCTTCCCTTGAGTGGACGAGGAGATGGGAGACAGTGGGTGGACATCAGTAAAGCCATATAGGAAGCATAAAAGTATGATAACAGCAACAAAATATGGAGAACTTTTACAAACGGAAATTTCAATACACTTTTTTCAACACTTTTCTTCATGATTATAGTATTGTTCATATGGTTTCACTGGCTTTCTCTGTCACCGCGTTTTAAAGTCAGTGATGCATTGGTCCCTGCCATTTGTCTAGAGTTTAACTTCTGTCCAGTCTTTGGTTAGGATTTAATTTTGGCATCATAACAGTGGCCTGTTAAAATCACTGGGCTACCAGAATTGCTCAAACTCTTATGCATTTCTCATTTTTTTAATCGTGGAATAATATCATGATTAATGCTACATGAACTCGCGCTCCTATTTATTTGGTTTCCAACTAGACGCTTTGCAATTCCTGAAAGAAATGAAAAAATAACTTGCAGAATTGGTCCTCTTTTTATTATAATTATTATTACTTCATGAGTAAATCCTATATTTATAGCGAATATTTTGGAACTAAATACTCTAAAAATTTCTGTAATATATGTTAACATATTGTTTAAAGTACAGCTTTATTATTGTTTTATTTTATGATAATTATTAATAGCTACGGCATAAAACTGTATCTGAAGTGATACATTTTTATTATCTTTGGAAGAAGACAGCTCGTCATGATGGATTTGCACGAATATATCGAAGGGATAAAAAGAAATCATCACATCCTAATATCACGTGAGTTAGCTTGTATATCAATCAGTTATTGAAGTCATTATCTCCTTTATATTCATATGCTTGTAACATTCGTGCCCCCATTGATGATGATGACTGATGAAGTAGTAGAAACTTTTGTGGCTGTTAAGTTGGGAAATGTAACACAAGCTTGGAATTTCTGATTTGGCAGTCGACTAACTGAACTTTTCACCCAGCTTGTGATTAGGTTCAGTCGATCGAATACGTCGACTGTTCAATATATCAGCATATTAACTGTCTAGCCACAAGAGTGTAGTCATCTCAAATTGACACGAGAATACCAGTCTATTATTTATCCCCTTTCATTTCCTCTCATAATCTCTTCTATGTCACTGTGAGACCCACACCTAATACGTCGCTTTCCACTCGGCTTCCACTCCAAGGCTTAGCGTGTGATGTCACTCTCCAATCTATCTCCATTTCCCTCTGCATATTTGGTGGGCGATATGTTCAAAATTGCCTTGATGTCTGAGTTTCTTGTTACTCATCCTTCTGTATGTCGTCTCTTCACTGCATCAGCATACTAACTGTCTAATATCAGGAGTGTAGTCAATTCAAACTGAACCATCACTCCTGTATATATAGACATTAACTATACCTATCCTAGGCGATCATTGATATAAAAATAAAACTTGTACACTGTGGTAGAGTGTAATTCCATTATGGGTAAATTTTGTTTTGATAAAGTCTCAGTGTTATACAGTAATGCTTATTGATGACGTTTCGAGCACAATTTATTGCTCATAATTATATCAAGGTATGATATGATCGCATTCAAGATTTCTCCTTTCATTGGACGATTGCTGTCCACTGATAGGCACCTCTCTGCCTACTTTCGCTTTGTTTCTGTAGGGGATGGTCGATTCAAGTCACTCCCTGTGACTTAGGATTTCCAATGAAACTATATTGTTCTTCATTATTACTATTCCTTTGTCTTAATTATGCATTTCTTCTACTTTCTTCTCTTGGTTTGTGTGCTATATGGAGTGTGGCGACTTGAACTGCTTCACATCCGTGCAAAGTTTTATGCTGAAAATAGATAGAGAGAAATGGTCAGCCCATTGTTTTATCTGTTTCTCCTCCTTGGCAATTAGGTTCCCTTAACATCTTTTATAGGTTTTGACGGTGTTAATTTCTTCTTCGATAGAGAACTGGTTATCTGGTATAATGTTCTGAGGTCTCTTTTATCCACAGCCTGTTCTGCTTCAGTTTCCAGTGTGTCTTCTGTCTCTCCGAGCACTCTTCTTCACTTCTTTATTCGGTGCGATGTACATTGAACTCAGCTTCTCCTTCTGTTGTCCATCTTTGCATTGAGTCATCTTCTCTTCCACCATTCTCCTCTCTTCTATTAGCTGTCAGGTATCCATAGGGAGCCATTCCTTTTCTTTCTTCCTAGGACAGTTGTACACGTTTCCTTGAGCATTACCTTCAGAGAGTTCCGATGTTTTTCCACGCAGGTTTCCTCACCTAATGTCTCCGACTTTGTTCTTATGGCTGCAATGAAGGTGTCCTTTATAGTTTTGTCTTTCAGTTTCTGAGTGTTGAACTTGAATTGAGGTCTATCTCTCGTTGTTCTGAAGGATTTCAGCTTCACCTTGAAGGTTTCTTGAACTAGATAATGATCTGGGCCCACATCTGCTCCCCTTCTTGACTTTGTATCCAGCAGGCTAGCTGCGTCTCCACTTCCTTGAGATTGAGATGAAATCTGAGAAGAGTTCTGCGTTGTTATTCATTTCACCTCAGAGCCTCTCGACCCTCTATGAATTCTCTTCCTGTACTGTCTGCTTCCAGTTTGGCCTTTATATCCCATAAGGATTTTGATGTCACCATTTGCGGTGTTGTCCAATACTCTTTGTAGTTGTCTATAAACATCTCCCCTTTCTTGTTCTTATTTGTTTGTAGGCGAGTAGCATTTGACAGTTGTAACCTTCCTTCCGTTCGAATTGAATCCTGCAGGAGGAGATTGGTTCTCACTGCATTAGGGCTTTGGCTGCCACTGGTGATATCATGTCAGCCACTCCTTCACTGTGTTCGTCTTTTGTCGTCTGAGTGATGGGCGTAGATTATTGACTCCAGTTGACAATATTGTCAATCCACATCCATTCTATCTGCTTTCGCAGATACCCAGTACTTCTAAGTCATATCTTCGCTTCTCTTTGGCTACCTGGGCAACCTTCCCAGTCTCGTACATTGTACGGACATTCCACGTACTCATTCTTACTATTGCTTTAGTCGAGAGAAGACACATCGGCTGACCGGCTTCGCGAAGGCTTTCACCAGCCCGCTGTGTCACTTCGACTCTCCAATTCCGGCTAATAATAAGGTTTCTATGTGAATTGTTTTGTGGTATCAAGAAAGTTTTTGGACGTTATGGCTTCTCGAGCCGCTTGTTGGCTTTAGTGGTGTCGCGTTTCTGGCTGCACGCCTATCTGTCCTTTCGTTTTGTTGACTTTGGACCACTTTGAAAGCGAGTTAAGTAGTTGACGTTAATGAAATTAGGTGGAGTGAATACACATGGTGTAATGGTAAGCTTTGAGATAATGTGGGGGCGGAGAATACTGTTAAAACTCATTGGTGTACTTTTATGGATAGTACCACAGAAACAGTAAAATATATAATATATATAATAATAACCATCACTTGAATATAATATGTAGTTTTCGCTCTATCTTGTTTCTTGTCTCACTATCGTTCAATACCCTATTCGATGTTAATGAAATTTTATAACCTTCAACCGTATATTTCTCTTCATTTTCTCCGTGCGAAGCTCAACTTCCAAGTACTGAAGAAAGAGGATCAGCCTGATGGTGTCATAGCTCTCACGCAGGAAAAATGGATGCAGGTCATTGTCAACTGCATAGAAATGCCAATCGGTTGTTGTATGACAGTGCATTTCACGCGTTTTGTCAGTCTGCAGTGGATAGATTTAAATTTGTATTTTTTGCTTCTAAATACAGTCTTGTGACCTTTGATGTGGTCTTCTGTTTAAAGGAATAAAAATTCGCTGTAGATTTTTTTCGCTCTTTCTATCTCAGTGTCATTTTCATCTGTTCGCATAGTGTTGTGTCTTCAAGATTGCACTTACATCGTCGATTCATGGAGTCTTGTCTAGTGAGCAGTGTTAAAGCTCGGTGACCGTTCATCGAGTGAATTAGAATCAAATAGCTCATGAATTCTAACTTCTACGCATTCATGACATATATCGCCCGTCATCGTCAGCCAAAGTTTTCGGCGAATGTCTGCCTTCCTTCGCATCTAACCTTAGTGTGTGAATCCCAGTGGTCACAACTTCTCATCAAAACTTCAGATAAATGAAAAGAAACCGAATGACACCTTTGAACTAATTTTTCTATACAAATGTCATCTCAACTATGCATCTCTAATACACTTGACGTTTTCTCTCTCTTGAATTTTGCCTAGTGATTTTATGGATTGTTTAGCTACGGAACAAGAAATTCTCGCTGAATCGTATATGCAAAATGTTAGTGATATGCCTGTTATGCCCTCGTCGTCAACAGTAACACCGACACCAACAATGACAACATCTAATAGTGATGCTAATCCTATTACAAATAAATTTCATCCTATTGCACCAGATAATGATGCTGTACTTTTGACATCTAACTGTCAGTTAGATATATCCAGTGGAGGACAAAAGGTGAAAGCAGTTTCAACAAATTGTGATGATACCGATTCACCTCTTGGTCGTCTCAAAGGATCATTAGTAGACAGTGATGGTAGGTTACCCGTAGTTAATTTGAAAAAAAATCACTTTAATGACCTTATCGCTTTTAAACAATCCGATATTGTATAATCTTAACTAAACGTTGATGGCTAGCAGTGTATGGAATTGTACAGTGTTCCACAAATAATATATACTCATACAACCCCAATAAGATAAAATGTAAGTCCAATACAGACAGATATCATTGAAGTAGAGTTTAGGATTACTCTTTTCGTATGTTATTTTGCAACGTCCATCTGCACATGATGCAAAAGAAGTAGACAAGCAAAGAAGTTAAGTAATTTAGTCAGCCTTCATGAAATAATAGTCTTCATCTGACCATCCTTCAACTTTGCTCAACCTACTTTATACTGTTGAGGTAGGTAAGTAGTGTGGTCAGGTCAAATAAACATGTTTTAACCACCTGTGTTAACAGAGGACTACAAATTTCATTGCCTTAACATTGTTGTCTGTAACCATATCACTTGTCTGGGTAGTTTGATAAAATCTGAGAAACAAAGATTGTAAAGTACCCCGGGAGCATTCTCAGATCATCTCTACCTTCAGTATCCATGTTAGCTAGCATATACCAAAATAGAGAATACTGCTGTCTGGTAAACAAACAATGACAAGTAGACTAATTAGCAACCATCGCTAATCAATGAGGCCTTTTTTAATAACGTGAGTGCTTCGTTAGTAATACGTTCGATATACAGGTACACTACGAATTATTTATCTCTGCCAATTATCAAACATAACTGAATAGACTGATGTGATGAATAGTCTTCATTGAAGAATGGATATACCTTAGTTGAGATTATATTTATACTTCAGTAGTATGTAAACTATTGAAATATAAATATAATTATTTTAATCTATTCCACAATGTACAAACTTTTCACAGACACGAATATCTCAATTCCTTATGACTACGAAAACTGTAATAAGGTTTTTAACTAATCGAGTGGACATGTCACTTTCTAAATTTTCAAGCCATCGGACGAAATTCAGATAATTGGTGAAGAAGGTGTCTCTTTTAATTTTAGTCGATGATAATTAGCCATGGAATCCAGGATGCGTATTCCGTCCTACTTTAGACCCATTGAGTGACGTTCTTCTCACTGAAACCCGAACTGTATATCCACGCCAAATCATTACCTACTAGGCCAAAAGAACCATCCCTTGTGAAACGACTATCAGTCATCATGGCAACAGCGACTGAGCATTTCTGTCCAATAATATTAATCAACAGGAAATTCAGATTAGCCTAAAAATGAATCCCAAGATAGACTTTAGTGTCCTTAATTTGTTTGACCAGTATCTTGCGGGATTCATTAGTCGTTAATGTCATTTATTGTTCACCTTTTATGCAGATCAAACCGCTTTTTTATTTCACACCTAACTCAAGCTTTCTATCATCAAAGATTTTTTTGATCATTATCCTTTATCTGAAAGATTTAATTATGTCTTTAAAATATATTTTCAAAATTTGGTTGGTCTAAATATGCTGTATTTATTTTAATTTGTTAAATTTTCCAGCCAGTTCATTGAACAAAATCCCATCGTCTCCGTCAACTGAACATGAGGTAGCACCAACATCGTCCAGTAGTAGCTTGAATACTACTCCAGTTAGTCGATCCAAAATGAAATCAGCTATTGGTGGGCCTACATCCACGCCGCCTGTTGTACCTACTACTACCACTACTACTAATAATAATGATAATTGTTCTGTCAATGAAGTTTGTGGTTATACTATGATGAAACAATCAGATCATCAGTTAACTATTAATTCTGCTGCGTCTACCCGATCTACACGTACGTCATCAAGTTCGTCAACAGCAATTGTTTAGATTGAAATGTTTTACATACACCCAGCTGCACACACGCATATACATCTATATACGAGTTAATAATTCCTTTTCATCTTGTTTTCATCATCACAGTCACACGCGGGTGTGTATTCTCTCGCATATACTTATAGAAGATATGCATTTAAAATTGATTTGATTTCATATTACGATTATATCTACATTTTTCTTTCTCATTAATCTAAAATTTCATATTTGCGGTGTTTATTCTCATCTGGTTACCGATTCCCCCCATCTCCTCCCATGTGTGCGTCTGTTTTTCTTGTATGTAGGTGAAATGGATAAGTACACGTTTGTGAGACCATTGTCAGTGTTGATATACATAATATTCTTTCGTCTTACT
The DNA here is from genome assembly GCA_944472135.2 of Trichobilharzia regenti. NCBI lineage: Eukaryota > Metazoa > Platyhelminthes > Trematoda > Strigeidida > Schistosomatidae > Trichobilharzia > Trichobilharzia regenti. Next base: position 32,073,971 of record OX235266.1, read on the forward strand.
GTAATAACTAAGTCGGTTTTCTGACAATTTTCAATGTATAAATTTAAATATTCCTTTCTCCTCATTCCTTTATATTATTCTTATCGTTATAACTATTCTTAACAGTTTTGTCTCATCGTATCCACATGTATCTACACATTATGATTATGATGGATTTCCTGTTTAGTGAATCTGTTCACGCATACATTTTCTTTTTTCAAATGTTCAGTTTTATTACCATTATTATTATTATAGTTTTAAACCAAAATTGTATGTTTCTTTCTTTTCTATACTTGTTTCCAATGTATTTTCCTTCTTTCATTTCATCCGTCGACCTCCTCTCAGTTTTTCATTTTGTGGTTTTTATCACCTGTGATGTGGGTGTCTGTATGTTTGTTTACAAGGGTTTGGTGGACTGACTTCTTTGTTGTCATATTTTCATCTTTTAATATACATATTTCCTCTAAAAACAACCTACACATTTTATTTGTACTCAGGTGTGTGTAACGGGTAAATTACGTGTTGCACTATGATTTAATTAGTTCGGCTTCTCACTTTTTCTTGAAAGATATTTGATGTCGGAGCTTTGACACTTTTGTTGCTGCTACCCGAATGAAGAACAGTTGGTCTCTTCCTGAATTATGTACAATAGAAAAACAGAATCCAGAAACTAATTATAGCTATCAAGGCACATAATGAATAGTAAACTACCTACTTGTGGCGACGGACTGATATAGATATTTAGTCAGAGACATATTCTTTTTACACCGGTCTTCCGAGGGAGATGCCCTGTTACCGTCTTGTATTATAACCTCACTGTATGTTGTGTAGTAATTTGATTATAACTGTTTCATCTAACTGCTACCCGGCCGGCTTATTAATAGTAGTGCCTCCAGAAACAACCCGTTTATAGCTCTTTGTGTTCTAAGAGGCTTATCCTCAGGTCATAATAGCAGTTATCAATTCTTTCTTAATGTATGCCTTCTCGAAATGTGATGACTTGACTTTGATACCATTTGTGCAACGTCTAACGTTGATTCTCGTCGTATACTTATATCAAGAATATAATGGTTTTGCTTTTGTACCTTTGGTCCTTCTGCGTCTATGTGGAAATAGTGAACACACCTTACCGTCGCAAGCATTCGACTCCCAGTCAATATGTTCCGGGTTCGACTGTCCGTACCACCTACTTCAGCCTGAGTTACTGATGTCTTATCCTTAGCTGTCACATAAATGTGCCATATAGCCTGTTACATGGGAAAAATGTACTTCGAGTTAGTGGGTTTGACTTTTTTTACTAGCGGAATCACTTCGAGCAACAAAAGTATTCTGTGTCGTACACAATAAAGCAAGCGAGAAAAAGATGTAAACAGCGAAGAAAGTCTTCTTTCCGATGACTAATTTTCATAGGCTGTACAGTCGTAATTTTAGTCATTAGCCCAATTAGATGCTAGCAAAATTCGTCCTCGAAAAACGTATTAGGTAACGTAATTAATCACCCCATCTAAGTTACACCTTACATTGCGTAATACGTACATTTTTCGAGGACAAATTTCACCAGCATCTAATTGGTCTTATGCAAATGAATCGAAGAAAAGAAAATTTTCCTCACTGTTTTCGTCTTTTTCTTATGACTCATTATGGGAATATGTCGTTCATTGAATAAACCAAATGACTACACTTTTTTATTCGTAACATGAGGAGTTCAATCCTAGCTATTGTGTAATTCAAGTAGCAAAACGTTGTCATTCATAAATGGTGACAATGGAATTTAGAGGACCCCATGTTGCATGAACAAAATCATTTAGTTAGAATAGCAGTTGTTCACCAGGGTCTATGAGACACGGTCACTCGCTACAACATAAGTAGTTGAGACCGGATTCGAACTCGGGGCCTACCTGTAAAAAGGTGAAATCAGTGAATTTAACTGATTGATCAATCATCCCTTCTGACCATATGCCTAAGTGTTCATTGCTCATGTGAAGTACGAAAATATGCACAGAATCCCCTGTGGAATTGAAAGCAGAAAACCAAGTGATTCCTCACCTGGCGTTGTCATCTCTAGTGACAAAAAATTATGACTAACGTAACAACCTGTTTTGTTCGTTCTGAGTGGACTATAGGTCTCCAAGTCTGAGCATCGAAATTCAAGGAATAGGTGGTAATTTCTGCTGGGCCGGATTACAAGTCCAACCTTCACTCTTTTCGGGGCTTACTACCGGCTATTAAACTAAGCAAGACTTGGATATGCGTCGGCTGGGAATCAAGCCTGGACATCCCGCGTAGCTGCCGAGTATTCCGCCATTGAAGGAACGACTGACCCCATTTTGTACAATAGAATAATTTTAATACAGTATTCATTTATAGCAAATAATCCATCAAAGACTACAATAAAATAGTATGCAGAGGAAGAATTTGTACAATTCACTGTATATTTATACTTGTTTGTTGTAGAAATTTCAAAACTTGTTGCATTCTTTTGTTAATGAGAATGATTGCTCACTATTGCATATGACTTTCAAGTATTGGTTTGTAGGGATTTGACTGATTGGTTACAGGATTTCATCATAAGCTGACATCGGTTAGAGAACCATTGGAAAACCCCGGTGGGTGGGGACTGCTTGAGAGTCCCAAACTAGGACCAAACAGCTGTCCAGTACTCCCAGGTTCTCCAATGGTACTCTAACCGAAGTCAGCTCATGATGAAATTCTGTATATGACTTTATCGATAATTGCCCGATAAGAATGATACCAAATTTAAAGCCATCATATGCTGAATGACTGGCATTCTAACATGGAACTTGGTACAGAAGTGCAGCAGTTCAATTTGTTACACTCCATGTAGCTCACAGTGTTACAGAAAAAGAGATTCAAAAGAACTATAATGCGCAGAAACTATGCAACAGAATGAATATTAACATGGAAAAACATAAGGTTTCAATAGGTATGGCGGATGACAAAGTGCGAATGTATATGCACCATTGACAACAACTTTGAGTCATGGATCGTGGCAACTCAAAGGCTCCACAGTCAGGCACTCTACACGGCTCAAACCACTGTGAATATTGTATTGTTTCCAAAAGTAGCTGACAGATCAAACATTTCATTCCTGCAAGCATTGATAATATGATACTTTGATAAGCTTCTGTTTGAATTCCTATCTGCTACAACTTCGAATTGAACTGTTCAATAGTAGCGTTTTCTGATTGTTCTATTGAGTGACAAAAGAATTTTGAAGCGAAACTGTAGATCAGACTATTGTTCATCTTTTATAACCTGCAGTCAGTTACTTCCTATCAGTAAAGAAATAAAATAAAAAGAAATGCAGTTGTCTGAGAAAATACCGCTTTCTCATTACAAAGTGCTAAGTGTCACAAGTTTTCACTTAGCAGGTGTGTAGTATGCAACTGATTGGTATCTAAAGTAGTTGTCTTAACAAGTAGACCGTGGAGCTCTTCAGTAATGTTCAAGAGAAGAACGCTGTCCAGCCATACTGGATAACCAGCAATATTTAAGGAGACATTTGCCTTCCCGAAGTAATAAGCTATATCAAAGAGGGCTGCTTTTAGTTAGTCAATGATAGCTTGCTTATGGTCAGATTGATTGAGCGAAAAGAAATAAACGTCCTATTAAAAATGTTACTCGACAACAACTACCCAAAAAAATTTATCAAAAACAATATAACGAAGAGAAAAAAGAGGGTTAAACCAGAGAATGACAAGAGGGAGAATGGCAGACAAACAATTTTTTTTATTTTTTATTTTTTTTTTTTTGATTTACAGCTTGATTCCACACTGTATTTTTGGTACAAGTATGGAATTTTCAGCATGGATATCGGTAGCTCAAATTTTGCAGGCCGACCATAGATATCAGATGTGCGTCGGTGCGGGCTCGAACCCCGGACCATGTGCATGGTCGGCGAGAGTCCTAACCACTGTGCCACCGACGCACAATACCATACAAAAATGGTACATCAGAAGCAATTCGAAGAAACCTCAAAAATATTGGGATTCGCACCACATCTAGTTAAAAATAAAATAAATCAACCGAAAGATCCAATAAAAATAATGCATAAAACTAATGTAATTTACAAAATACCTTGTACAGAGTGTCCGATTAGATATGTGGGCCAAACATCCAGATCAATAAAAATGAGAGTCAATGAACATAAACGGCCTAACTAAAGGTCATCCCACAGGAACACATGCTTACAACAATTTAAAAAATATATATGTCCAAACCAAGTTCACTTTTAACGGTTTGAAAAAATTTGGGCATTGGGTATATGATATTCATTATAATAAAGATTTTTGTATTTCCCAATGAATGAAAAACAAAGCAATATTGTTTTTACTGACGTTTCGCTATTTTTCTCACCCCTTAACTCTTTGTTATATATATATATATATGCTAAGATTTTGTATATTGCGGTTTAATAATACTTTGATAAAGCTATTAGCATTAAATAGCGAAACGTCAGTAAAACCAATGTCGTTTTGTTTTTCATTCATTGGAAAATAAAAAAACCTTTATTATAATGAATTTAAAAAATAATTCGTCTATAGCTGCTCATGCATGGGACAAAAACCACAATATTGATTAAAACAACGTTTGTATTCTGGAATCTAATATGAACAAATGGAAAGAGAGACCAATAACAGTGTCTATATTCATTAAGGTCACGCTGGATAAGTCTAACGAGAGTGACTCAGTATATATATATATATATATATATATATATATATATATATATATGTGTTACGTATGCCAAGCCATCGCCTCCCTCGACGAGCTATGTTAGCGATATAGGGTCAGGCTGGAAAAAAGCTAACGGCGGTCAAACAAAAACTTGGCCTCACCAGTCAATGAAATCCACAACAGTTGGTCTAAGCCACATAGGAAGGTGTAGACTTCCAGGCTGGGGTCCTCGGGACGGTAAAAATCTATGGTTGGAAACAATTCGTGACATGGCTCAAAATCGTTCTCAGTGGCGCAGATGCATCCACTCCTTGTGACTTATGATCTCCAATGAAACTGTTTTGTTCTTCGTTATTACTCCTTTGTCTCACACCTCTGCTCACTGTTTCTATTATGCTTTTCTTGTACTTTCTTCTCTTGCTTCGCGTGCTACACGGAGTGTGGCGACTTGAACTTCCGCACATTTGTGTATAGTTCTATGTCGAAAACAGACAGACAGATATATATATGATTTTTTTTATCTAATCTACAATGCTCAAACCTTTTGTGATTTCTAGGTTCTGTCAGTTCACGCTGTATACCACCACCACTAACCACTTCCATGGATGACCATCTAAACGGAGATGTGGCACGTGAGCTTAAGCAGTCTGTTTCTAGCCAATGAATCACAGTTCCTGTCTCCCTTCACCTTCTCCAACCTCAATAACTGGGTAGTACTACCAGCCCTCATGCACAATAAGTGTAGCAATTAGCCCAGCACATGAAATATCTGTTCCGCGTAATTGACCTTTACCAAAATGGTGGGTAGAACGGAGTTCGAATTTGTGACTCAGCGACAGGGAGCCTAGTGCTTAGATCAATGAGCCGCATCTCCATAGAACAATAAAATCACTTGGTCAGGCACTCAAACAGTGAAACAAATTTTTGGAAAAAAATGATTTGTAATGGTCTCCTATTCACGACTGATTACAGAGATATGTACCACTAATATTCGCAATATATTGGTTTAGGCAGATCCCAACTAAGGTGACTGACTGATAGCCCTACCTCTTCCTTATCAACTTGACTCTACGTACAATTGCGGCCGGATATCAAAATGCTTCACATCTCAAGTTAACAACTGTTCAAAGCTCATCAGTTTACAGTGATCAATTACCATATGTCACTTTCAAGTGTTGGTTTATAGGGATTTGATTGGTTGCAGGATTTTCATCATGAGCTGACATCAGTTAGAGAACCATTGGGGTTCTAGTGAGAAGTCGTGACCAGTAGGGTGCAGGAGGTCGGGTGTGAGGACAAATACTCGCCGAAGACATTGGCTGCGGACGCGCTATGTCGTGAATTGGCAGAAGTTAGAATTCGTGGGCCACTAGATTGGGTCCCAGTGGCTCAATGGTATACGAGCTGGCCTTGTAACCAGAAGGTCCTGGGTTCGAATCCCGGTGGGCGCGTACTGCTGAAGAGTCCCAAACTAGGACGAAACAGCTGTCCAGTACTCCCAGGTTTTCCAATGGTTCTCTAACTAATGTCAGCTCATATGTCACTTTGTTGGTGACAGTTATGGCAGAGTAGACAGTTTTGTCGGAAACTGCACAAACAAACATTTGCTTTTGTCTGGGTGTAGGGTACAAGCAAATTCATACATCCCTCAATACATACTCCCTTATTTTCCTACTTCACGCATCTAACCAACTTCATTTTCATTTGGAAACCAATGCTACTTCACATATAGTATGGAAATTTATTTATTTACTGAAAAAGTTGTGAATTTAGACTTAAAATATGTGAGAAATGTCCAGATTATTCATCAGGGTAATTTGCTTTGAATAGTTTCCCATCGGTGAAGAGCCAACCAACCAGACTAAAAAATTTTCTTTTCTAACTTTCTTCTTTTTATAATGGTATAAATCTAACAATTAAGGTACATTAGACTTGAGCACTTCAGTTAGCTATATTGATATGCTGTATGACAACTGGCGAGGTAGGACTGCAAGATATAATGTAAACAAGTACTTCACAATAATTTCATCAGTAGTGAAGTTGTGGTTCAGTTCGCGAGTTTAAGCAGTTGACATTCAACCACTGGGTTGTTGATCGAAATCCTTTCCCAACCACATATATTCGTATAGTACCATCACTAGACACTCAAATATGTGACTTAATTTCATTTTTCTCACTTTACCACGCAGAAATACTCTTTGAAATAATAGAGAAGATTTGTAGCTCAGGTGGATGATTTGCAATTAATAGTGTTCTCTGAGCTGGTTGGTTTAGTTGCGCAGCTCTTGTTTAGAAGAGTTCCAAAACATTGTAGCACTCCAGAGATGAAAAGAATGGAAGAAAACTACCTACAAACGGTCTTCAAAAAGAATGGTTATCCACAAAATTCATTAAAAAGTGTTTAAAATCGAATCACAACACCAGCAAGGAACCATCATCAAAGACCACAAGAAAAATTCATCCTACCATATATGAGAAATATCTCTGAAATAATAGCTAGAATACTGAAACCGTTTGATATAAATATAGCACACAAGCCAGTCAAATCGCTTAATTCGATATTATGCAAACCGATAGATCCAACAGAAAAAGGAGATAAAATAAATACCATTTACAAAATAAATTGTATGAACTGTAACAGGCATTACATCGGCCAAAGTGGGCGTCTCGACTGATAGCTGCTACCTTGGCGTGGTGGTCGGGCTTGCACATCGCGATGACCCAACAAGCTACACTGGCTGGAACCAATGTTCCTGCAGGTCCTACCATGCCAGGAATGTTGTTAGGATAGCGATTAGACTAAAAGCAGTTACCGGCATCGTCTAAGAATCTTTCTTACACTATGTTGGGGGTCTGAGGGCGAAGTCGTACTGCTGGGGAACAGGGGTGTAACAGCATTGATGTGTTTCCCTCAGATGACCAGCATGCCAGCTATGCTGTCTCTCCACTCCGTAGGGAAGGGGTTAGAAAAGGTCGACCTCAAAAATTGTACATCCCGACTTACCCTACGGTGGTCCGTAACCGGCGGTAAGTTTACTAATACGGAACAAATCCCAGAAACCAGTTCACACAGGCCGTGTATGACCGGCCTCAAGCAGTTGTCCCCTGGGCTTTGCCGTCACGCAACACTAACCCTCTCACTGTTTCAGGTACCCGAAGAATCAATCAACTTCCAAGGTGTGGGCAGCCGGGAAGTAGCAATCACCCACACACTTCCGAAAGCACACGAAACCTTCCTAAGCTTCATTTCCCTTTACTCACATCACCTTCCTCATCTTGCTTCTCTACTACAGTTAAGACTATTCTCCAGGCTAGTGAGTCATCTTCACTTCACTCTGTGACCACAAACAACGGTGACAGCCATAGAAACACCCCAGATAGCCTTTCAAATCCATGTCACCAACTTCATATAGGAGCATTTAACGTCAGGAACCTCTGCCAAATCGGACAACAGGCATCACTAGCAAGAACTCTGGCATCTCGAGCCATGGATGTATGTTGTGTTTCGGAGACACGTATACAAGACCCGAGTGTGGTCATTCACTTCACCTGGCCAACAAAGTGGTCTGCAAAAAAAAAAAAAAAAAAAAAAAAAAAAAAAAAAAAAAAAAAAAAAAAAAAAAAAAAAAAAAAAAAAAAAAAAAATTCACTGTAAGGGTGTCAGGAGACCCCTCAACTAGCTCGCGGGGACTCGCAGGTATAGGGATAGCAATGAGTGTTAGGGCGGAAAAATCCCTTCTTGATTAGATCCCAGTAGATAGTCGTATGTGTGTAATTCGTCTGAATGGGTCCGTTAGAAGAAAGAAAGACGGCGCTATCCGTCGTTGCATTTTCGTAGTCTCAAAAAAAAACCCAACAGAGTGCGGTTCGGATGAACTAAAGGATGACTTCTACCTGAAACTGCCTAATTTGCTGCAAAAAGCAAAGCGTTCAGATATAGTTGTTTTAGGAGGCGATTTCAATGCCCAAGTAGGGAAGCTGTGATAAACTGAGAAGTATGTAGGTGGTACGTATGGAGTTCCCTGTCGACGAACCGACAACGGTGATCGTCTTCTACAGTTTTGTTCAGATAATCATCTGTTCCTAGTCAGCACTAACTTTAGGCACAAAGAGAGACATTGTGTAACCTGGCGACCTCCACCACTAAATCAACGCTGGATTCAGATAGACCACATAGCCATAGGGCATCGTTGGCGAGGGTCATTAGAAGACTGTCGCTCCTTCTGTAACACGTGCGTAGACTCTGATCACGCTCTGGTTTGCGTACGTTTACGCTTACCACTAAATGGTCATAAGAAATTGACGGCAGCGAAACAGTAACGTCCCCAACTAGATCGAGACACTGAGTCCCTATCTAAGGAAGAAATAGCGAGACGAGTAAAAAAAGTCGACAGCAGGACTTCCCTTGAGGTAGCCTGGCACAACACACAGTTAGCTGTAGATACAGCTGTGAAAGCTGTTAATAAGCTAAAACCGAAAGTTATTAAGAGCCACTGGATCTCTACCACCTCATCCAAATTGATTGTCGCAAGAAGACTGATTCCGGCAAGCCCCGATTATGATGAGGACCGAAAGCTACTCAAACAAAAACTAACAAGAAGTCTTCGCAACGACCGTGAACAGTGGTGGGTAACAAAAGCGAAAGAAATGGAAAAGGCATCGGCGATTGGCAACACCAGACAACTAATTAGGCTTATCAGGTAAACAGGTGGTAAAAGGCAAATGACAAGTGAAACAATCTCTGAGGAAAATGGCACTATATTCAGCGCCCAAGATAGACGACTGGAACGCTGGAAAGAACACTATGAGGAGCAATTTAATTGGCCTACAGCCACACTCAACCTAGCTGAAAAAAAAAATCTCCCTGAATGGGATATAGACACAGGTCATCTGTCCCTAACCGAGGTTACTAAAGCTGTCACTAATCTGAAACAGGGCAAAGCAGCCGGGCCTGGTGGTATGACTCCAGAGATATTTAAGTACGGTGGAGACAGTTTACTGTCTGCGTTAACTGAGGTACTAGGCAGCGTCTGGTAATCAGAGGAAGTCCCGTCGGATTTGTGTAAGTCACTGATTATCCCCATATATAAAAAGAGAGACAAGTCTTCCTGTGATAATCAAAAAAAAAAAAAATAGACTAATATAGTATCTAAAGTCCTAGGCTAAATAATATTGCGTAGACTAAGTGGTGCTCGGGAGGCACAAACACGAGAAAACCAGGCAGGCTTTAGACCAGGAAGAGGGTGTATTGATCACATCTTCACCCTTCGACAGATTCTAGAACAAAGGCATTCCTACCGGCATCCAACAATCAAAAAATTTCTTGACCTAAAGGCGGCATTCGATTCTGTCGACCGAGAAGTACTCTGGCGATGCTTGACTATTAAGGGAATGCCGAGAAAATACATCGCACTGATCAAGGCACTCTACTCGAACTCATGCAGCCAGGTGAGGACTTACGGCGAGTTGTCATCTGAAGTGGTGACGACTAGCGGTGCCCTCCAGGGATGCCCATTATCCCCATTCAATTTCATCATAGACGTACAAATGGACTTAACCATAACTCACTTCAGAGACACAGGGATTTACTTGCTACCAGGTAATAATCTCATTGACTTGGAATATGCAGACGACATAGTCCTTCTAGGCGAGGATGCTGACAAAATGCAGTCTTCTGAACACCTTGAGATGCAATCTATGAATGTTTGGCATGCGATTCGCCCCCGCCAAATGCAAGATGATGTTACAGGACTGGACTACACTGACTCCTAGTTTAGAAATAGGGAGTGAAGTGGTAGAGCACATTGACCGCTCCACCTATTTGGGAAGTTGCATCAGCCTCAACGGGTTGATCTCTGACGAAATCTCAGCACGGATACAGAGGGCTAATTTCGCATATGCCAGTTTACGCCGTCTCTGGCGTAGAAGTGATATCCGGCTATCGACCAAGGGGCGAGTGTACTGCTCATCAGTCCGCTCCGTCCTCCTTTATGGCTGTGAGACCTGGCCATTGAGAGTGGAAGACATGAAAAGATTAGCTGTCTTTGATCATAGGTGCTTGCATCCTATCTCCCGTGCAAAGTGGTATAATAAGGTGGGCAATATTGAGGTTAGGTGTCGAGTGCTAGGTAAGCAGGGGAAATCAATCGATGAGGTTGTGAATTTACATCGACTGAGATGGTTAGGATATGTGTTACGTATGCCTAGTGATCGCCTTCCTCGACAGGCAATGTTAGCTGATATAGGGTCAGGCTGGAAAAGAGCTAGCGGAGGTCAAACCGAAACATGGCACCACTCAATGAAATCCACAACAGTTGGTCTAAGCCATGTAGGAAGGTGTAGACTTCCTGACTGGTTGGGGTCCTGGGGATGGTAAAAACCAATGGTTGGAAACAATTGGTGATATGGCTCGAAAATCGTTTTCAACGGCGCAGATGCATTCACTCCTTGTGACTCATCATTTCCGATGAATCTATATTGTTCTTCGTGATTACTGTTCCTTTGTCTCACACCTCTGTTTACTGTCTCTATTATGCATTTCTTCTTCTGATTTGTGTGCTACATGGAGTGAGGTGACTTGAACTGCCGCACATATGTGCAAAGTTCTACGTCGAAAACAGACAGAAAGTGGGCGTCCCCTTCGAATCAGAATCCAAGAACACAAATCAGCCGTGAAAAGACGCGATATATATTCTTTCATATCAATGCGCATAGACAACTATGGACATCAGTTTGAGCGGGATAATGTCTAAATATTGGACAGAGGCAACACCAAATGTGCCAGGGAATTCCTAGAAGCCTGGTACTCCAACGAATATGCTATTAAAAAACACGTTAATATAGACCAAATATACCAACGAAAGTTTAAAATCCAAGTCAACAGAAAATGGTCAATACATATGTAAAGATGGTTACCGGGAGACGCAATTATATCACTCGTGAAGAAATTTAAATCATTTCACTTTATGCTAAATATTGCGCTGAAGAAGTTGTCCAGTAGGACGACGAAAGCCCCGCAAGTAAACCAACCAGCTCAGAGAACACTATTAACTGCAGAAATACTCTTTCCTACTCATCCTTTCATTCAAATTAATGGTGGTGATTATAGAAGTCCGGAAAACTCCACTTACAACTTGATGAATTTGGAGAACATTCAATCCTTCATCGTAGTTGAAGATTACAAAATTAGAAATAAACTCACTCGTCTAAATAGAAGTGGAACCTGGGTCCTAAATGAATAGTGTTTCAAACCACAACCTAATTATATATCACCCCCAATCAAATGCCTTACATATTTATGACCAGCTTCAACAAATTCAGCAACACATTAGCACCAATTTCTCCACGGTGAGAAACCATTGCACATCCTTGGTAGCTATCAACACATAAATCAGTTTACAAATAAAACTGACGACAACGTTTCCTACAGTAAACGTGCAGAAGTCCAAAATGAGCATATGCCACAGGAAATTAACAGATAAAATGGAATGATCCTTGTGAAGCCTACCATACGAACCAGGATAAAGCCTCCAGCAAAAACTGTGGGAAAGACTCATAAAGGTCACCGATCACATGAGGGGAAACGTGTGCAACACAAATCACTGATAACGAAACCATACCTTCACCTAACTGAAAACTATCGCTACTACAACAGACGGCACAAACCCACAATAAATATGACACTGAGGCATAAGGCTTTCAGAACAATTACCGACAGTGTATATCTGTCTACCTGACAATCTGTATACCCAGTTAAATAAAATATTCCAACTAAATATTCAGAGTGCAAATATTGCCAGACCATACCACCCCTGTTTTCGTACAATCGCCCTCGAACTAGTAAGCCGATGATCACAAACTGAATACCTGTTATTTATTTTAACCATTAACAAATCAGTGACACCGGCAATCTGGAGATTGCCTGCTGGTTTTGTGAGAATGGACTACAATCACTATTAATGAATATCAGAGCACCTCAAAACAACCAACAAGTCCCACATTCATACCGATCTTCCTCAGATCTGCGCGAGTTGGGAGGATATGTACACTATGGATGAGGCTTAAAATATATAAAAACTACAATCGTAGGCTGCAATGTGTGCAGATGTCCGAAATCAAGTAATTTACAACCTCCCAAGACTAGACCACGCTGTCCTTTTGGTTTCTAACATGCATATCGAGTATCAAATCCTTACAACTAAACACTACCTTCAGCTCTCAGTTGTTTCTTTAGCGCCTATCCTTGAGTTAGAAACCACAATGGCATTTTGAAATCCCAATTCGATTTATTGCCTTCACCACTAACACAGTGTGCATTAGAGCTTCAAGGCATTTAAAAACTTCGTTCACTGAAACTCATCTTGTTTCACCTCAGGTGGAAGGGCACGATACTATTTCTACTTGTGCACAAGAGATTCACCACCCCTAGGCACACTGAGTCCTCTCGTTGTATTAGCTTCAAGACTGAGTTAATAGGAACGAACTTGAATCAAGAAGTGGTAAGGCAGCCTAACAAAGGACACGATTACAGCAACTAGGTGTGGAAATCCAAATGCGAAGTCAGTCAAATATTTTACGTCACGTGACAAGAGAAACACTATCAGATAGTCAAAGGTGAATTGCGATTCTGAAACACAATTGAACAGTCGTATTAAACAAAATCCCTGCTCTGTACCCAAGTTGGAATTGAGCAAGCCAACTCATAACATATAGTTAACGCAAATTATTCATGATGTTCAAGAGCTAACAGTGGAAACAAAACAAAAGCATGACGAAAAAAGTCGAACGAATTTATGAACAGCTAACAGTTCACCCACCAGCACTCCTATATCCCACGTCATTGACAAAATGATAAAAGCTGCGCACGTTCTCGACTCGATCTAAGAACTTTTATTTAACTGTGTAGTTTATTTTAAAAATTATTCATGGATCCAAGGGTCCATGTTTTGCTTGTATTGGCACAGCTCTTGGGGAGCAAACCACAAGCTTATTTCCCTGTTAGCACTCTCAGTAGAATCAGATCCGTGGACAACGTTTCTCCCAACATCTTGACAGAAATCTCCTCTAATAGATCCAGGACAACTCGCTTCTGGTTGGGTAGCACCCAACATGGTACGTCCATTTTCGACAGCCTAGAACAGAATCAAAATAAATTGTCAAATTAACTTCTTATAAGGTCTAACAATAATCATTAGAGTAAAATTACATTTCTGGGGGTACACCTGGGAATTAAAAAAGCTCTTCAAGATACCCAACTCATCGTCACCTTGATCTTCGCGCCGCTGACAGCGAAAATCGTAGCGAAAACGCTTTACAGACTGAGAAGTAGGAGAACAGTACTCTTACACAATACTTGAATGCGTCAACAGATTGCTTCGGATAGTCGAGATTTCAAAAAAAAAGAGAATACACCGTCAACAGATCTAAGCACACATCTTACAACTTGTTGAACCAAGCTTGTGCCTGAAAAAAATAAACGAATTTATCCTAATGGAAGTATGATACTCTTAGCCCTAGTCGGATGAGTATTCAACTTCGTTAACTGCTCCTGGTCACCATGTCTCACATACCTGAGATACCACTTAAAGTACTCTACAAACACAGCCAGCTCTTGCTTCGAAAAGACATCAAACCAAAACATTCAAAAAATCGGGAACGTATGATATCCGTGGGGCCAAATTCCTGCGGCGAATCGTTTCTCAGTGGTAGTGAGAGCGCAATATGCCCGTCCCAGTACCCTTTGAATATTGATGTTTTATGTCCAATTTTCAAATGTGATAGTATTCATTACAAGCCAACTTGCATCAGGCTCCGCAAAAACGTCAGTGTCTTAAACTCTTCGATAGACACGAGATGTCTGCGATTCTCACACACTTTGTAGAGATGAGATTCTCAAATGTACGTCCAGTGAACGGCTGACAGATCAATTGGCTTAACATCCACACTAGTGAAGCGTTTGTGTATTGGTCAGAACAACAGTTTGGTGAGCGACCGTTAGATTCCAGATGCGAAGACGTAGACAGTATAACGCCAGTATATAAACACTTAGGACAGGATTTCAGGACGCCCATCTAGTGTGTAAGCCAGGCTCGTCTGCTGCCGGTAGGCACAGCTGACTACCTAACTGGTGGTGTTTCATTTAAATAACTCACCTTATGCCCTTCAAAGACCATTGGCACCACTGGACCAGACGACATGTAAGCAATCAGCTTTGGAAAGAACGGTTTAGATTTAAGTGCCTCGTAATGAGTATGTAGTAGCTGTTCAGATGCCTGTGTCATTTTTAGAGCAACTAGTTTATAGCCGCGTCTTTCAAAACGGTGAACAATTTCTCCTACAAGACCTCGCTGAACGCCATCAGGCTTGACCATTATGAACGTACGCTCCATGCTAGATTGGATCTCTATTGAAAATGGCGCTCTATGATGCTCACCCACAAGATAGTCAATACTAACAATATGCTGCAGGCCAGAAACTCAAAGGTCAAAAAATGTCAGTAATGAATTAATAGTTAGTACCTACATCACTCAAGTGGACGTCGAGTAAAAGAATCGTCCAAAAGTGCCAATACGTTCTGAATAAATACAGAGGGAGATCCAGGAGATCATGAGACTTGGAATAGATATTGGGCAATGGAAAAGCAGTCTAGAAACACAGTACTTTTAAATAAATATGACTAATGCTATTTCCAGCCAAAAGATCAATGAGGTGGGAAAGTATTTGCAATGGGACAAAGCATTATCTAAAACAAATTTGGTCTTCTAAAGAAAACAAAATCAAGAAGATAATCAAAATCAGGATTAGTGATGCGGACAAACTATGATAAGTTAAGGAAGAAATACAAGATGAATAAAAGGACCCTTTGCAGTATTCCGGTCTCTATAACACAGTATGCCCTGGTCACTTAGATGAAGTAAGTAATTGAAGAATTCAGAAGTATAGGACGAGAGACCAATTAGGAAACATAGATTATTTATGATTCGTAATGTTTGCTTCTCCTGTTGAATAATGAGTGGCCTTCTCTGAGTCCGGATTGGTTTTTGCCCGTTTCACTTGCCCTCTTGAGCACTTTCGAAAACAAATAAAACAATAAACACTACTAGTCTTGTACAATATCACGAGATGTCGGTTGGTAATTTGAGTGGTTATTTTGATAGAAAAGTGTTTCTAATTTGGTGAGCCCGTTTCATTGATACTTTGCCTTGAATTTTGAATAGCTGACTAGAGTCCTTGTATCTATCTTGTTTTTAAATGTATATCAGATGCATTTACTTTTTTCGCTAATAATCAACATTTTGTTCAATAACTCCTGCTGACTATACTGTACCATTTGCAAAATGGATCTGACTTGAAAACGTTCACTTCTGCAGAGGTGGTTTATTCGGTAAATATCCAAGTCAGATTACCTGAATTTGATAGATATGACTCTGAACATTGGTCTGCTCAACTAAAGCGCCTAGGTAGCGACTGCTACGAGAAGAGATGTCGGCACACAAAAAATCCCGTATAGATATATTTGTTTATAAAGAAACTGCAATGAACGTCACAAAAGCAAATACCAGGCTCGTACGCGGAAAAACTACCGTCAAGATGATGCCCAACACTAAATCCCTATTTGTGACGTTCCGGCAGAAAGCACTGATGCCCGACTTTGTGTTTTCCCAGTTGCTGATTTAGACCTAGCAATCCTCGACAAAGACTTACTAAATAGGTTTGGCTTATTAGAGGATGCTTGGGAGAGACATTTCACAATGAAAGAAATCTCCTGATACATAAATGATGAAGCTAGAGAGCGCTGTTTTTGTCGAATCTGGTCTAGTATCCATCAGTGTCTACCGGAAGGTTCTGGAAAATGCTGGCAGGATTCCCAAATCTAAGGGCGACCAAACCTCAAACTTCTGAGGTTGGCCAGAAAATTATTCATAATACTAGGACAGACGCCGCTTCTCAGTGTTCACTCGTCCAAGAATTTCACTGTACGATTCACTTGTTCGGTGAATCTCACATGGTGCCCAAGAAAAATCAGACTGTTTGTAGCCATTGTGGTCACACTGAATGCACTGCACGGCACGCTACCCCTAAGCTAATTGTGTGAGGGCTGCCCGGGCGTCCCACCCTAACAAAAATCACTGGGCAGAGTTCCTACAAGTGGTAATGCTTGGTATCCTGAATTCAGTAAAACTCATGCCCGGTGTTCCACTGGGGAAATGGTACACGGTGGCACACTGAGACCATCTGGAGAGTTTTATTAGTCATGGTACACATAGAAACACCCTTGGCCAGGCTACATACATTGACAGACTCCGACCAAAAATGGCCAAATGTTGGCCAACTTTCTGACGAGAAAACCAAGAGCAGTCTTTAAACCAAAAGACTTGGGTTCCCGATCCCACGCAAGGGCGAGACATGATAAAACACAATCAGCTCTCAGTCCACCATAATAAGGACCCCTCAGCGTTACAAAAAGGTAAGTGAAACACGAATTATTACCACGGACATTGTTAGTGTTGACTGACCAGAAGTGGCCGATCTACACGATTCTCCCTACGTAGTTACAATAAGGCGTCCAAAAATGCCAGTGTCACCGTCAAGGTCTAACTACACTGGACTTAACGCTGTCCTTAGAAGACTTTCAACAACAATGTTGACCAACCAACGCGAAAAACCAGAACACTGATTGGCGACTCGAGAACCGTTTATTCTTGCGCCAATATGGAGCCAACAATAAGGTTATTATGCACAAGGTCTAAGAATAAATGTCATAACAATAAATCAAAATAATACTTCTGATAGGATTTCTCCGTCTTCTAACGAACAATGAACGATGGAACGGTGACAGCAGTTTCGGTGACCCTTGTCAAAATATAGAGTTGGTTTTTAGCAAACAATCATGAATTGATCGTTCAATCTTCAACTACACTGACAGGTAGTCTGCAAGGCAGAACTAACACGAAAATTTTTAAGACTGGTGGGCGAGTTAAATAGGCCGAACATTTAACCTGTGAGAATCTTATAAAAAGAGTACGGAGAGAATAATTATTCGACTAGATATACAAATTCACTTGACCCTTATAGAAGCACACTTACTCTTTCCGAGAAAATGACAAATGAAGACAGAAACTTTTCAGAAAATGTGTAAAATGTTTCTGATTTTAAAGAGCAAGAAATACAATTTCTCTTCTATTGAAACTGTGCCTAAACGGTGCACATTTCGGCGAAGTGTTAGGTGAAAATATGAAAGTTGCGCTTCTTCATGAACAAAACGACTCTGAACCTAACTAACAGATATAGTGGAAAAGTAGAATTCCCACTGCATGGCTAGATGAGTAGGCGTTTTCCCTCAGCAAGCCAAATCCTAGTAAATACAGGCCAGATTCACCCTTCTCTCTACATTCAAGTATCTTTCGCAGTATGCTTCAAATGAAGAAACAAAGCAACAGAAAATAACATGACATCACCGATGAGGCGGTGTAAAATTGACCCATCAAATTCAAGGTGAGTTTCACCCATGAAGTAATAGTAGTAATATTATGTACATACTACGTATATCCTGCTGCTTTATATTTCAAGCAGTCCTGTTACAGATAGTTACTCGATCCTTATTATATTCCATTAAACCTAACATTTTACAGCTCTTTGTGAATTTGATTCGACTTATTCCATCCATATTCCCTGCAGGGTGCGGTTGTGCACTAAATGCACAAACATTATTAAATAAAAAATAACCGGCATGCGGATAAATGTATTATAACCAAAAGTGGACACCATGATATTACGAGATATACGTGCAGCATTATACATTGCAAATGAACGCTGTCAGCGTACGAAGTTTCCTTTATTAATGCATTTATTAATGATACTTGCACTTACCTATTTCATTACAATTTAATGATTCACCTCAGCACTTTTACTTTTCTAAAACAGCTTTCAATCCCTTGTAAACGTTGTACTTACTTCAATATTGGTTGGTTATCGAATGCCGACAACCACGGGATGAAGACGAAACGAAGTCGATTTTCCCGCTCAACCTGGAGGACACTTGTATAATTCAATAACTATACAGCCTAGTTCAGACAATGAGTGTATTATATAATAATAATAATGTATATTCTCATATAAACATATAAATTTACATGAAAATGCATGCCATTTTTACAGGCACCATCAAGTAAGATATAGTCTCAAATCTCAGATTGTCTACAAGTTAATAATGTTGCAACAGCTAAATATTTGATACATATAATACACTCATTGTCTGAACTAGGCTGTATAGTTATTGAATTGTACAAGTGTCCTCCAGGTTGAGCGGGAAAATCGACTTCGTTTCGTTTTCATCCCGTGGTTGTCGGCATTCGATAACCAACCAATATTGAGGTAAGTACAACGTTTACAAGGGATTGAAAGCTGTTTTAGAAAAGTAAAAGTGCTGAGGTGAATCATTAAATTGTAATGAAATGGGTAAGTGCAAGTATCATTAATAAATGCATTAATAAAGGAAACTCCCTAGGCTGACAACGTTCATTTGCAATGTATAATGCTTCCTGTAAAGTTTGCACTATCATGATGTCCACTTTTGGTTTTAATACATTTTCCCTTATGTCGGTTTTTTTATTTTATGCCTTTTTGTGCATTTGGTGCACAACCGTACCCTTCAGAGAATAGGAATAGAATAAGTCGAATCGAATTCATAAAAAGCTATAAAATGTTAGGTTTAATGGAATATAATGAGGATCAAGTAAAGACGTTATTGGAAAATGAATGAGATAAGACATTGTGAAGTGGTATTTAAAGATCCGACAATGGACAGCAAGTTAGTTTATAAGATGCCCCATAAATCTGTGCAGATCCCACATGGTCGCATCTCAACAATAGGCTGAGCGAATGGTATATATTTAAAGGTAGAAGCATGATCTGTCAAGGCGTTCATTATTATCTTTTTCAAGATAAAGATCTAAGCCCTCATAAAAATCAGAAATATCTCGAGCCTTTAATTTGTATATTGCTGTTCCTGCAGAATGGGGCGATTCACCTTAGTGACCCCCACCATATCTACTGATCAGCTAACGCCACCCTCCCTCCTTTTTTGATGTTAAGCTCTGAGACTATGATTATTATGGCTACCGCAAATATATTGCTTGGTACCAGACATGTTCGTACCTCATATTCCATCTCCCTAGCTTTCTTAATGAGTGCTTCCAATAGGTCTCCGCGTACATCTTTATGAACATTATATATGTATGCATGCGTCCTAATGAACAGATTACTTTACAAGAAGTTAGAACCTTAAAGAATAAAAAGAATAGGTTTTGTGAATAGTGAAGCAAGATTCAGCAGAACAATATAGTTAGGGATCAATGTAGGTAGTATGAACTGAAGGTAAGGTCGGTTGGCAGGACTTAGTGTACTAAATTATCATGACAGTCTTATATATAGTAAACATTTGACATTGCAAAGTAACCTGTCTACATATATTATAAAAAGATATTAACAGAACCAACAAAATTTCAGCATTTGGTTAACAATACTACAGAAGGGTAGTTAGTACTACAGGTAGTCGTAAAGTAAATCAATCTATGTATAATAAGAGCATAGTCAGTGTCATAATTCGTATTATCAAAGAATACATTAGGCTCAATAACTGAGTGTTATAAGGGAAATAAGAGCGGTAAACCAAGAGAACATTTGCCGCATAAGTATTTTAATCATTTTAGGTATTTTAATGACAATCTAATTTCAAGTATTGAACCTACATAATTACTAAGTATTATTATGTTAGTCTGGGAACTAGTGTACTTTCTGTAGTTAAATATTGAAATGCCATTGTCTCTCCACTCTACCAGCAGTTGAGATCTTTGAGGCGGGCTAGGGTGGACATGTTTATATGTTTTTCTAGGCTCCTTTTGAAACTGTCAGGCCTTTCACAGGATCTTATCTCAGAGGGTAGTTGGTTCCAAAGTTTGCAATATTTAATGGTGAAGAAGTTAGCTCTAGTGGTGAGTTTATGGGTGTTAACCTTGAGAAGGTAGTTGTGGTTGCGTAGTCCATACGATTTAGGATTAGCCCAGGTTATGGACGAGTTACTGTTACAGTGCTTTCTTATAACTTTGAATAAGAGAAATAAATTGCACTTCACTCTCCTTAACCATAAGGGCTCTAAGTCCAGTCGAATACATCTGTCAAGGTATTCTATTTGCTGACCATAGCCTAATATGCGTTTCGTGAGGAATCTTTGGACACTTTCAACTTTTTTTCTGTCTGCTGATTTAAAGCTACTGTATAAGTGGGCACAGTATTCAAGTTTGGGGCGAATGCATATCTTATATATGGCTAATCTGGCTTCTGGAGTGTAAAAGTTGCGTAGCACAAAGCCGGTTAGACGTTTACAATCAGATACCACCTTATTTGCATGTTCAGTAAAGGTAAGATCTGAGTATGTTATCCCGAGATCTGTGACTGTGTTCGTGTTTGAGACAAGGTCACCGTACATGTATAGACACATGCTAGGTTTCCAACGTCCGAAGTATGTTATCCCAGATTTAGCTGGATTGAACGTTAACTGCCACTTTTCACTCCAATTACATAGACTATTTAGGTATCAAATATTTAGCTGTTGCAACATTATTAACTTGTAGACAATCTGCGATTTGATATTATATCATACCTAATCGTTCCTGTAAAAACGACATGCATTCTCATGTAAATTTATATGTTTATATGAGAATACACATTATTATTATAGTGACATGCCAAGTGTCATTAACGCACAAAAAAGTTCTATATTTACAACTTTTATATACATATAAGTGCAGCTTGCCACGTAATTTCTCAGGCATTTAGCTTCATTAGTTGTTCCAGTTTAGTACAAAGCTAATTTCAGACTGACAAGGTCAGCCCTGGATTGCTAAATCAGTGCTGATTTCTCATTTCTGCCTCGATACATATTTGTAAAATATAACTCAACTTCTATATTTTTATTTTCTCCTTATTAAACATTTCAATGCACACAATGTTAGTTGGTAAAGACACCCTGTAGACCGTAAGATTTCTACTCGCGCAGTACTACTGGCATAAGATGTGTTCATTACAACTGCATGCACTCCCACTATCGCACAACAGTTATAGCGAGACAACCTTTGTTGCTGAATTATAACAGTCTTGCTTTGGCGTATGACCTTTCTTTGACCAGTTATTATATTAATGTTGAAATTTATA
Organism: Trichobilharzia regenti; assembly: GCA_944472135.2. NCBI lineage: Eukaryota > Metazoa > Platyhelminthes > Trematoda > Strigeidida > Schistosomatidae > Trichobilharzia > Trichobilharzia regenti. The sequence continues at coordinate 32,095,859 of OX235266.1, forward strand.
ATTTTTCAAATTTTTAATTATAAGTTCATTCCACGCAGTATTTGGGTACAAGTATAGGATTTTCAGCATGTGACATCAGTAGCCGAAATTTAGCAGGACGGTAAGTGACATTAGGTGTGCGTCGTCTGGAGACTTAACCCCGGACCATGTGTATGGTCGGCGAACGTCATAACCGCTGTGCCACCAACGCACCAAATGGAGGAGAATATTCATTTTTCTATTAATTTTATAAACCGTTGCATTTGAGCTTGTGTTACTTAATGGGTAGCGGGTGAAAAGCACATAAACGATTCCTAACCTTGTGCTCAAACCATTGTCAAAGACAACAACTTTTCTAAATAACCAACTGCTCTAAATTTATTACTACACTAAAAGTGTCTAGTGATGGCGAATTTATTAGAAAATGCTTTTAAGATAAGCATGAATCACAGTTTTACAAATATACTTGTTACAGGAGCTACGCAAATAACCCTTGAGGATACAGACTCGCAGTCCTCTCCCAAACCTAAGTAAGATCAAATTGTAGCAAATAAACTCTATCAAATTCAAAATAACCATGAGCTTTGAAATATAATTAGACCGATAACAGAGTGTTGGTGAATTCCAAGATTGTTTTTCTATTAGACGAAATGTATTAGATAAATATGGCATCGAAACGAAAGGAGAAAAATCGCTGAACCCAATATTAGTTCGCACCTTAAAAAGTGTCAATTCAAGCATGAAATGTACAACAGCCCAATGAAGCAAAAACAGCTTAATTGACACAAAATGCAGAATGGTGTTTAAAGATGGAATATTAGACCTAGCAATACGCGTCTGAGCGTTAGGAAGAATAACTGGAATATTTTACTCCCTTCTCTTAAATCTTTATGCATTTAGTAGTCTTTCTGAGTTTACATTTATCCCTAAATGTGTGCCAGGGCTTGTCGCGTGAGAGGGACGTGTTTTCATAGAATCCGGCATAACTTGCCAGGTTTCACCTGAGTACTGGAAAGTTAGCAGAGGCCATATTATGACGTTTTGATGTTTGCAATCATAGGTATTCTTGATTAAGGTCAAAGTAACCTAATTGCAACTGCTTTAACTAGGTTATTTTGAGTTTTATATCCCACAAAAGACCGATTTGTGATCTTCTTGATGCCACCCTACCAGCCTCCAGGTACAGAATCAAATTTATGATGTCCACGATCCAGGATTTCAGTATCGGTATTCGTTTGCCATAATTGTTATGAAATCTGGAGAAGCAGTAAACTTGTTTTTGCCAGTCTTATTTCGTATACAACGCTCCTGTGCTTGGTTTCATTTTTCCTTTTTCAGATTACAGAATATCTTTGTCCAAATTTGTGAGAACCTCACCGACGATCATTTCTTGAAATATTATTATTACACCCACCAACTGTTTGTTTCTCTATTTTTCTATGAGCGGCGAGGCATTCTTCAGAGCATAGTGAAATTGCTTACTTCCTCAACTAACGTCTTCTACCTATCTTTGCGTTATAGGGGTCTCCGGAGGCAGGCGGGTAAACACGCGTTCGCCTCTCAGAGCCGGGTAAAATCCTACCTCACCATCTCCGTGTTGAATAACTCGCTCACGCCGGTCCCTGAAATAATTCCTTTCTCAACTTAAGTCTTGCGTTTTCTCCACTTCTCGTCCCCATATACCAAGGTAGACGTCCAAGTTGGCATGCGCATATCAACCACTACTCTATATGGAACTCATAGACAGTCCAGTGGAATAAATCAAGTAGCCAACCACAGTGGTAAGCATTATCATGGAGCCAGCACAGTGAACGAGAGATCGATGAAACATAACGTCAAGACGTTCGTGATGTAAAGTACCGATTCCGGTGGCTGGAAGCTAGTATTGCCCAGTTTATCACTTACTAATCTCCTGAGTATGTCTCTCCACTATGGGTATGAACTACCATCTGACTAAACCGTAAAGAAAATGCATACATGGGGGTCTCACGATGCGTCAGACTGAAGCTGGCGGGATAGAATAGAGAAAAACTTCCTGGCTGGACTTTGAAGGACGTACTATTGAAATACAAATTAGTTTTTAGGTGCTGACCCCTGAATATCAGTAGAGGTCGCACAAATAATGAGAAAAATTATGCGGTCTAGCATAGCAACTTTGTTGGGAAAACCACCAATAAACAAAGTTATTGAATTGCAGTATTATAAACGAACTGATTAGATTACGAATTAGTAACGATAGAATAAGTATCCCCGACTTATTACTAGATGGAGAAAAACTACGCGAGGACCGGCAGGAGATATGCAAGTTATTCAGCTTCCACCTTGCTGGCAACTTTACTAACGAAGAAACCGTAGGTAGTCGTGATGTTCCGGCGCCACCAAATCACTATTTGGGTAACATAACATTTACCAAACAAAAAATGTCATCCACTATAGCATCTCTTCGGACATTATGTAATGTCGGCTGTCAGTCAAGCCTCATAAACTGTCAATGTACAGCTCTTGCTACGCTGGACCTCACGCTGTCCCTCGAAGACTTTCAGAAACGCTTAATATTAACCAGCGCCAGAACCAAAACACTGATTGGCGACTCAAGAATCCTTTATTCTTACGCCAACATATAACGAACAATAATGTTATTACACAAGGTCTAAAAACAAACGTTGTAAAGATAAATCACGATATAACTTCTGATGGTTTTTAAACTTCCTTCTGAACAGCGAACGATGAGACGATGACTGTCGGATTGATGACCTGCGAAAATTATGGGGAAGTTGGGTTTGAGCAAACAACCATTCATTGATCGTTCAATCTTCAACTACATTGACGCCGGCCCTGATAGAACTCCACCTCTTCTGTTGAAAAGTTTTCGTGAGGACATAGCCATTATCGTCCTAAAGTTTTTTGATCTCCCATCAAATAATGGCAGGTACCCAGGGCGCTGGGAAGTGTCGTTTATAAACCACAGGCAGACACTACGACCAACGTCTAATATCGAAAATTACAGACCCATTAATACCACGCCAGTAGTTTCCAAGGTTATGGAAAAGTTCATAGGGCAAGGTATTGCTTCATACCTCCACCTTCACAAAGTGTTTACTCCAGCACAACACGGATTCCCAAAAGGTCAGTCATGCTCCACTTGCCTACCTAACCACTTTGATGATGTTACTGCTGAACATGATTATGGTTTGCTTGTCACAACTCTCTCCTTCCACTTCAAAAAGTCCTTTATTAAAACACACAACAGACTAACTCTTAATCTAAAGAACTGTTGGTTCCGGGACCACGTGATTTCCAGACTTAATTCTTTCTTGAAAGAACCATACGAAGTGAAGTGATTCAAGGCAGTGTACTAGGGCCGCTGCTTTCCGTAATTTACATTGACGATAAATGCGGCGCAATCGAGCATGACGACTCGTATATCTTTGCTGACTACATAAAGACTGTATACAGCTTCCCCCATTCTACACTAAACGAAGGATTCACACATATTCAAGATGATCTGGATAGGTTACATAACTGGAGCAATGACTGGCGACTGCCATTCAATTCCGATAAATGTGGTGTCCTATATTTCAATAACTCCCATCCGAATTTCAGGTTACACCTAGGTTACTCTTTTCTCCAAACCCTCAGTTCCATAAAAGACCTGGGAGTTACCTACTCACAAAACTTTACATTCAGTCAGTATGCAAAAGCACTTGTTTCTAAATGCCGAAGACTCACAGGCTTGTTACATCGAAAAATGTACACAAATGAGGCTAAAGTCCTTTTATACAAAGTCATGGTTCGTCCAGCACTTGAATACTGCACAATTGTCTTCGGTTTCATGCATGGTTATGACAGGGTTCGTATTGAAAATATTCAGCGAAGTTTTACTCGACGCCTATTATACAAACATGAAGGACTGACTTACGCTGATAGGTGCAAAATGTATGGACTTCAGCCACTTTGGTTAAGGCGCCTGAAACTCAACCCTACATTCCTCTTTCGCCTTTTACACGGCTACATCAAAAGCAGTAATCCAATAGCTTTCAACAATTTACGCATGTATACTCTTAGAAATCATGAAAATACTCTATCCATAAGCCGGTTCCGGAAAAAACCGCGATCACGTTTCTTTAAAATACAGTACAGTGCATTATGGAACGAACTTCCACTTACTGTACGTAGTTTCCGATCTCCTACTGAATTCCAGCGTCTCCTTGACGAGTTCCTGTCAACAAAAGAGCTTCGGTCTACTTATACATACTTTACCCATATGGGCTGCTCAACTAGCTTTAGTACTACAGACCCCAGTGCAATACCCTCAATTTGAGGAAACTGATTTGCCCCGGCAACCGTACCGCATATATAACGTGGTAAAACCAACCCAACCTTTCCCACATCCATTTAAAGAGTAATGTAATGTATTTCATACAAATTTAAAATTTTCATGAAAATGCATGCCTTTTTTTACAGGCACCATCAAGTAAGATATAGTCTCAAATCTCAGATTGTCTACAAGTTAATAATGTTGCAACAGCTAAATATTTGATACATATAATACACTCATTGTCTGAACTAGGCTGTATAGTTATTGAATTATACAAGTGTCCTCCAGGTTGAGCGGGAAAATCGACTTCGTTTCGTCTTCATCCCGTGGTTGTCGGCATTCGATAACCAACCAATATTGAAGTAAGTACAACGTTTACAAGGGATTGAAAGCTGTTTTAGAAAAGTAAAAGTGCTGAGGTGAATCATTAAATTGTAATGAAATAGGTAAGTGCAAGTATCATTAATAAATGCATTAATAAAGGAAACTTCGTACGCTGACAGCGTTCATTTGCAATGTATAATGCTGCACGTATATCTCGTAATATCATGGTGTCCACTTTTGGTTTTAATACATTTATCCTCAGTTGTGCCAGTTGTTTTCATTTTATACCTTTTTGTGCATTTAGTGCACAACCGTACCCTTCAGAGAATAGGAATATAATAAGTCATAAAGACCTATAAAATGTTGGGTTTAATGGAATATAATTAGGATCGAGTAAAGACCTTATTAGAATTTGAATGAAATAAGACATTGTGAAGTGGTATTCAAAGATCTGACAATGGATAGCAAGTTAATTTATACGATGCCCCATAAATCTTTGCAGAGCCCACGTAGTCGTATCTCAACAATAGGCTGAGCGAATGGTATATATTTAAAGGTAGAAGCATGATCTGTCAAGGCGTACATTATTATCTTTTTCAAGATAAAGATCTATGCCCTCATAAAAATCAGAAATATCTCGAGCCGTCAAACTGTGTATTGCTGTTCCTGCGGAATGGGGCGATTCACCTTAGTGACCCCCACCATATCTACTGATTAGCTAGCGCCACTTTCCCTCCTTTCGTGTCATTTCGTCAAGCAGGTGTAGGGCTCAATTCCTCGAAATGTGATAGCTGCTCGTGCACCTACGTCTCCTCGACGAAACATTAAGTCCTCTACAAACGATTTAGTATCCTCACGCTCATTAGAATGCGCCGCATTATTATACTAGTATAATTTATTTTAATAAAATTTAAATATAATACGTTAATTTCGATGTATTTAGTCGTCCTACATTTGCTAATAAATAGTTGTCGAATATTAAACACATGCTCAACTTATAATTTTTAAATAGCACTGAAGAAAGGTAAACTTTACGCAGTCGGATTAAGTAAAACTGAAGAAACGGTACTATTCCACTTAGGATATATCACTGCTGCTGTCAATCCATGAGTCTCTTGAATCTATCAAGCGCCTGCGCTCTCAAAAGGGCCTCGACGAAGAGTTAACGGCACTTGAAAGTACCTCCAAAGTTTATAACTTAACGGAACTTCTTAGAAAACGAATGCAGTCGATGAGGAAAATCCACCACTCACTTCACGACGACGTAATTTACAATGAGCCTGCCACCATCTGTGAACTTTTCAGTGATTGGTTTGCAAACTTTAGTTTAGAAGCACATATGCCTGGTGAAACCGCCCCCTCACTAGCTCTTCCCTTGAAAGCATTGTGTTCACTAATCAATTAATAGTACAAGCAATTAAAAGCCTTAAACCTTCCACTAGTACGGGACCGGATGGCCTCGCTTCGATAATTTTCAAAAACAGTGGGTGTGATATACCCCTGTTACTTCTTAAATTCTTCTCAATATCTATGGACACTGGCACTTACCCTAGTGAGTGGAAAACTAGCTTCATAATTCCACATTACAAATCTGGTGATAGGGCAAACGTCCGCAATTACAGACCCATAAATATAACCCCAGTTATCTCACGAATCATGGAGAAAGTTGTAAAAGATCAATTGTCAGACTACCTAATTAGGGAAGATCTTGTTACAAGGTCTCAACACGGATTTCTCAAAAATAGATCCTGCGTTACTTGCCACTTCGACTTTTTCAACTGCATCACTAGTAGTCGCGAAGCACGTAAGCTAGTCGTTGTTCTCTACTTCGATATATCTAGGGCATTTGACATGGTATCTCACAGTATTCTCTTTGAGAAGCTGTACTCTTGTGGAATTCGCAACCCATTACTGAACTGGTTAAAATCATTTCTAAGCAACAGGGTACAAATAACCAAAGTTGGATCTGTATTGTCTCATCCTAGGCAGATCTCAAGTGGGGTTGTGCAAGGTAGTGTCCTAGGTCCACTTTTATTCACAGTCTACATTAACAGCATTTGCAAGTGCTTCACCTCAGGTAAACCATTCCTATATGCTGACGACCTCAAAGTCGTCTACTCCTGCTACACTCATGAATTAAGCGATATGGTTACTAAAATACATCTTGAACTAAGTAGTCTCGCAACATGGTGTGCTGAATCCTGTCTAAACTTTAACATTGACAAATGCGGCTGGATTTGTATCGGCAACAGTAACCTTGATCTAACTCTTGAAATAAATGGGCGAAAACTAGCTAAGCTCAACTCAGTCGTAGATCTCGGTATTAGATACTCTAGTAACCTAACGTTCGCTGAACAGACTGATTATGCCAGACGTAAAACGCGAAGGCTGATAGGATGCATAACACGCAATTTCTTTTGTTGTGAAACTAGGGTTTTATTATACAAAGTATGTGTCCGACCTATCTTAGAATACTGCCCGTTTATTCTTAGCGGACTCAGACAAAATGACAAGCTTAAATTAGAGGGAGTGCAACGGCAGTTTACCTCAAGAACTCTTGGTTTAGAAAGTGGTCTGGAATACCATGAGCGATGCGAAGACTAAGATTAGAACCCCTCTGGAAAAGACGCCTTAAGCTAAACCTTATCTTTTACTACAAGCTAACTAATCTTCTCTTGCATTCCTCCGAGCCAATAACTAAACCTACCGCTGTCATCAGTTACAATCTTAGAAATCATCACAACCTAGCTGCTATGGAGCACTGTCAGACTTACGTGCGGTACAACTTCTTCTTAAATAAGTTTTCAGTCATTTGGAATAGACTACCAGCTAATGTGCGCGATGCAAACACACTTCCAGTGTTCATCTCCTCAGTCACCAGACTGCTCAAAGATGACAATGCACTTTTGCGCCTGACTCTTACACCTTCTTTTTCACCCTACATAGATATTTTAAGTTCTTTAAACGTGTAGTTACAACAAACTACAATTATAAATTTTAATATTATTGGAACTAGATGATAAACATTTCTACACAGGACAGTAATATTAGTTCACACATAATATAAAAGTTAGCATAACGGGACTAGTTAGTTTGTGTACAAAATAACCACAGTTACTAAACAGAATATATATGTATATATTTATTAATCACTCCTTAAGGACTCCCGTTGCTTTCTTTTGCGTTGCTGTTGTTTGTCTTCTTTTTTCTCTCACCATTTCAGCTTCCATTTGACTTTTTGAATGAGAATGAATAATGTGGATATTTGACCATTTACAATGACAAATGATCTGCAAACATTATTGGTCCCGTATCTTTCAGTTGCCTGGTTAATAACGAATTAACTTTCTCCACGACGCAACCTGGATTACATTTGTGGAATATACTCTTATACCAATGGAAAAGTATCTATTTGTAATACAACGTCACGATTGTAGCTTATAACATAACTGATCGTATCTGTAAAAATAGCTTCCTTATTACCCAATTTGGATATAAATCAAATCAAAAATAAGATTCGGATTTGTACACACCCAAGTTATATTGAGGAATTACTTCAAGCTTTATTTTTTCCCAAGTATTTTTAATCCATCCAAAACATACTTGGGTTTTTTTGTTAATGCGAAGATAATATTCCTATACTTCTTGATGTGCTCCATTGAATGACTGGTTATCATAATGTTCCCACGAACCAAAGACAAACACGTCAGCAACCATGTAATTTAACCATAAACCGAATTTATGAAATTCAAATAATGCTTATTCATGCCTGTACATTTGGCGTGTCCTACACAGGTAGGAAAAAAATATGTTTTTTATTAAAAAATTATTATTAAGCGTGATTGCTAATCTTATATGTAATTTATTATATTCATGATGCCTGTAAACTGGCGCCCCTCATGTACAAATTGAGAATATATTATTATTATGGCTCTTTCTTCGCCTCCTGCTGTTAGTCGCCTTATGCAGTCTACCAACCGTAATCTGTAAAATCATTGGAGATAGTAGGCAGCCAGCTTGTCTTACTCCGGTCTTCGCTTCGAAGGATTCCGTGAGTTTCCCGTAGTGGATTACTTGGTATACAGCATTGCCTTACAACTGTTGTATAGTTGTTGGCGGCACGCCTTAGTAGCGAAGTGGTTGCCAAATCACCTCTCGATCGACGGTGTCAAAGGCCTTTGCAAAGTCGATGAAGTTTGGATAGACAGCTTACTGTCATTTCAAGCTCGGTTCAATGATGATCCGTAGTGTTGCGATTTGACCAATGCATGATTTGTTCCTCCTGAATCCAGCTTGTTCTGGTCGAATGTTTTTATCCAGAGCGTGTTTGATTCTCTCCAGGATGATGCGGCTTAGTATTTTGCTTGGGATGGACAGGAGCATAATTATGCTCCAGTTCTTGCATTGACTGAAGTCTCCTCTCTTTGGCAGCTTGAATCAGTAGCTTTCCTTCCAACGCGCAGGTACCTTGCCCTCTTTCCGCGTCTTCTGCAGTAATGGTGTCATTATGTCCGCTGTTGTCTCTGGGTCCATTGTCAATGCTTCTCCTTGGATTCCATCTGGTCCTGCTGCTTTTCCAGGTTTGAGCAACTTTATTGACTTAAGGATTCCGGTTTTCGTCGGGAGGTTGATGTTCACTGGTAGTTCTGCTTCCGTTGTTGGAATTGTTGGACGCGTTTTAGATGTCGAACGGTTTGGAAGTCGTTTTTGATTACAGTTTGATTCCACACTGTGTTTTTGGTACAAGTATGGAATTTTCACTATGCATGTCGGTAGCCCAAGTTTTGCAGGCCGATCAAAGATATCAGGTGTGCGTCGGCAGGGCATAGAACCTCGAACCATGGGCATGGTCGGCGAGAGCCATAAACACCGTACCACCTTTACAAGCCTGCAGCCCAGTGTTTTCCTTGCTCCACTTCCTTGGTGATTGTCATGCTTGTCCATTGTCATGCTTCACTAAATAAATTTTTGTCGAACTCTGGCCCGATAGGTACCTAATTTTTTGGTAGGGTGTTGCAAGGTTTCCTTTACCCACAGCTTGTTCCACTCCACTTGCCATGGCTTCATAATATTTTCTTTTGTCTTCCCTGGCACTCTTTACTCTTTTGTTCAGTGTATGGCAGCTTGCATTCAATGCCCGTGTTTTCCTGCTCGTCGGTGCACTGGATAATCTTTTGTTTCACCACCCTTCTCTCTTCTATTAGTCTCCAAATGTCCATAGTGAGCCACTGTTTGTCTTGCCTCTTTTTTCCGCCCAGAACTCTCATGCAGGTTTGACTCCACACCGTTTTCAAGTTGTCCCAGTGCTTTTCGACGCCGACCTCTTCGTTAGTGTTGATTTTTGTCTCGGGTTTGTCCCTTATGTTTGCAATGAAGATGTCCTTTGTAGCCTGGTCCTTCAGTCTTCGAGTGTTGAACTTGTCTTGTGATCTATCTGCAGCTCCTCTTTCTCTGAAAGCTTTTAATTTGATTTGGATTGTCCATTGTACGAGATAGTGGTCTGAGCCAACGTCTGCTCCTCTTCTTACTTTTGTGTCCGGTAGGCTGTACCTCCACTTCCTTGAGATTGAGGTGAAGTCAATTTGGCTGTTGGTCTGCCCATCTGGTGGCACCCATGTAGCCTTGTGGGTATCTTTGTGCTTGTATGCACTGCCACCAACCACTAGTTCATTGAAAGTGCGGAAGTTGGCGAAGAGTTCTCCATTTTCATTCATTTCTCCGAGAGCTTTTCTACCCATGATGAGTTCCCTTCTCGTGTTGTCTGGTCCCATTTTGGCATTCATCTCTTCCATAAGTATTTTAATGTCACCAGCTGGAGTATTTTCCATTGTTGCCTGTAGTTGTCTGTAGAATCCTTCTTTCTTTTCGAGGTCTTAGTTGTTTGTGGGCGCATAGCATTGTATAACTGACACTTTCCTTCCTTTGGAGTTGAATCTGGCGGTCATTATCCTGGGCGGGATCGCCTCCCATTGCATCAAGGCCTTCGTCGCCGCTGGTGACACAGCCACGTCCTCGGTGTTCGTGTGGTTATCTTCTGAGGGACCAGAGTAGATCACTGATTCATCCGTTAAAAACTTGGTGAGTCCATTCCCGTTCCATCTACTTTCACATATTCCCAGTACTTGGATTCCATATCTTTCCATCTCGTTTGGAACCTGGGCAGCTTTGACAATCTCGTACATGGTGCAGACGTTCCATGTCCCCACACAGACTTTTTATTTTGGCGCAAGGAGATTCATCGTGCTGAAGTTTCTGTAGCAACTTTGTTTACAGAGTGGGGTTGCTAGCCTAACGCCTGAGAAAGGGATTGTTACATTAAGATAAAGTTTAGAGAGAAGCGACCTTGTGGGTTGCTCCCCTTAAAACCAGGAAAACAAGGAATAAAACAATCAGAGCAACACCAGCAAGAGGAAAATAATTCCCAACACGAAGGGTAACAAGCGACAACAACAATAAAAAAACCTTAGCAGAAGCGTCACAGTCAAATACAGTTAAGAAAAATGATACCAAAGTCATAGACTCACTGACTTGAGCCAACTTGGATATGTAAAACTACCAATATATACAATCATAGATATTATTTTGTTTCTTTATTTTTGATTACAGCTTGATTTCACACTGTATTTTTGGTACAAGTATGGAATTTTCACCACGCATATCGGTAGCCCAAATTTTGCAGGCCGATCAAAGATATTAGGTGTGTGTCGGCAGGGCATAGAACCTCGGACCATGTGTGTGGTCGGCGAGAGTCTTAAACACTGCGGCACAGACGCATAGTCACAAAATGGCAAGCAGATAGTTATAGGCATTATCGATAAGCAAGATTATGTCAACAGACTCAGTGTTTGAAATGGAGTATTGTCCATTGTTGCCTGTAGTTGTCTGTAAAACTGTTCTTTCTGTCCGAGGTCTGCACTGTTTGTGGCACAGTGTTTATTACTCTCGCCGACCATGCCCATGGTTCGAGGTTCGATACCTTGCCGACGAACACCTGATATCTATGGTCGGCCTGCAAAATTTGGGCTACCGATATGCATAGTGAAAATTCCATACTTGTACCAAAAATACAGTGTATGTGAAAAATAATAATAATTACACCGATTTCTTAAACTTTTTGGCAAGAAATTCCACAGAAACAAAAGTTTTATGTAACTGAGTAACCGTAACGTAGTAATCGAAAATCGCGCCAAGGTAGTCTTGAACTGAAATATTGTGCGCATATAGGGACTAATAACGGTCCACGACTTTGACAGTATTTTTGAAAAGGGTTACCATATTTCGTTATTGCAATATAAACAAATGTTTGACTCCACTTTCCACCTAACAATAATGCATACTTATACTATGCGCAACCGGATTAAATGTTACTGAAACATTTCATGCGAAGGTTTAGTAACGCAGTGACGAAATAATAACCGCTCACAACTAAGACGCATTTAGCACTATTTAGCCCATCAGTTTCGTTAACAATACAATGTCTTCGAAATGATAAATAAGAGAGATAAAGTTAGTCGAAATAAATGCATATATTTACAAAAGAACAACAGTCAAACAAATTAAAAATAGTGAGCATGAAACAGTACATATTCACATCAAAAAGAGTCTGTAACAGTTCAGTGAGAAAAATCACAGTCGTAGATTTTTTATGGCTACATCATGGTCAAATTAAAGTCCACTAGTCGTTTATCCATAATATTTGGATCAGTTTCCCTCAAATGATAGTGACAGTGGACGCGTCTTTGCAGCTTTCAGCACCACCCGATCCTTCAGAAGAAACTGGTTATGATCTTTCCGTGCAACGATCGGTACTGTATTCATTTGACCACCTTCGGCCGTATTGAGAAACATCTAAAAATGTATACGTATAACGGGAATTAATCTTACCTTAGATGAACGATTAATTATCTTATCCGCAATGAATATGTGAACAGGGGTGGGAACAGTAGTAGAATTGTTGAGGTTCTGTATATTGGTCGTCCATATATGCCATGATAGATTTGAAGAATCGTAGAACTCATGATTTACCTTTCACAGTTTCACTTCTGAAAAATGCAAGTATTACACAACTGCCTCTCCTAAACGTCCGTTACAACCAACTGACAAAGACTAAATACTCAGACTTTATACCTCTTTGTTTAAGTTACCCAGTAACATTCTTTTTGTCAACGGATCCAATGCATACCACATCTGTAAAATCTATACATATATTAGCTTGTTCCCCTAAGCTCAAAGATGTAAAGTATGTGCGATTTTTATTATTATCATTTCACAGCCCGCCTCAGTAACGTCTGCTATATATTAGCCGCAACGTGTACGCAGAGGAAAATCTACCAATTACAATGTACTTGAGTGACCTTGAGGTGCTCAGCCTCTCCATAAGCCGTGTGTGCTGCTATCCATCGCCTCCGTACGAGTGGGTAGAGTAACATGCAGAAAGCTATATGTAAGCCATTTTAGATCATTGAAAGTGCTTGATAGGATGCTGTAAAGCGTCTTGTTATGGTGGCAGCGGATTTTATCAAGGATACTGAGTCATTACTAGCCAAACCTTGAAGGACGATATATGAGTAAGTGGCTTCAACTGTTGCTCAGCTTCAGTTTAACCTTAGGTCTGTGCAACTGCCTCAAAAAGGCAAATAGAAGAGAAGAGGCGAGCAGCAAAGCAACAGCGAGCAAAGAAAGAGTATGTTGAGCCGGACATATAATAATAATAATAATGGTAAAGCTTCATTTAAGACAGTATGCGAGTATACGGTACAAAAGTTTTCAGCGTATTCAGTTCCAAAGTACTTTTTTCTTCACACAAGATTCACTTGTAAAGTAATAATCTGAAGTATATCCTCATTTCGTTGAAGAATTGTACAGCGTTTACCTGGGAGCAAGTTAAATCAGCGCGCAAGTTTATGTATAGGTTATTTGATATAACTGGAAGATTAAAAAAAACGATAAATCCAGATGAAATTAGGCATTTTGGAGAAAAGTAATTTCGGTAGCCCAATGATTTAAGCAGGCCGCCATATATGTTTATATTCGTTGTACATTGTAATCTAGTAAACATACATATTTGTTTCTACTTGGTCTATTTATGCATCAATGCGACTAATTTATTTATCGTTCATAAGGTAATTAGAGCATTTTTCTAGGTACTGTAGTAAACTAATAGTTGATTCGTTCTAGGAATAAAAATTTATTAATATAATCAGTACAGTGAAATAGTCTGTACAGAGAGCGTTTGAACTTTATAACTGAAGTGCAAGTTCTGACATCTAGGGGCAGGCTGTTCCGTATTTTAGAATACATGACTGTGAAGAAGTTTTCACGGAGCGTTGACTTAAAGGCCTGAATTGTCACTGTTCAAGTTTGGTCACGCAGATCGCAAGAGCCTTCCTGTGCGAACAGTATTTCCTTACTGTCTGAGATTGATATTTTGTGAAGAACCTTAGAGAAGAATACTAGGCTAATGATAAGTCGTCTCGTCCGAAGAGAGTCAAGTTTTGGGATCATGCATCGTGAGATTTAGTCTTTCTTACAATAGTAGCCAAGTGGTTTGGAGATAAAATTTCATTGGATACTTTCCATCCTTTACTCGTCACGTGTGCAAGTGCTGCTTATAATAAATGGACAGTATTCTAGTAGTGGTCTGACACATATTTTGTACAGAATTAGCTTGGCTTCATCGTCGTGAAAGCTCCTGAGTATGTATCCTAAGAGCGTCCTCGATTTTCTAGTCTGTGGTGCTACTTGCTCAGAGAATCGTAAGTCGCTAGAGAACCTCAGGCCTAAGTCAACGATATTTTGGAGTCTGGTTAGGTTAGCAGATTGAAGCGTTAATTTCAAGTCAATTAAGGGTGTGCCAACAGTAGGAAATATAAACCAGTAGTGCTTCCATACATAGAAGGAAACTCGGAAACTTCAATGAGAATCAATGGAATCTCAACAAAGAATGAACAAAAGTGGCATTCAAACCCACAAACTAAATTGAAAACAAGTTGTATCGGTTGAAGAATAATATATATTTATTGCTGTTTACGCAGGAACATACAAATTGTACAGGCAGGGATAAATTATTGTATATATTGCACATATTTTGATGTATGGTGAATTTACAGATTGCTTGTACTTTCTGACATTAGAGTCACTCGGAATAGTGTGATATAAAGTTTGTTCATATAACACATACAGACAACCTCTCTTCATAACGCGGATGAAATTTTGCCGATTTCTGGAATATTGTAGGGGTTATTATACCGCTTGTCAATGTCCAGATCCAACTACACCAGACCTCACGTTGTCCTAGGAAGACTTTCAGAGATTAGGCGTAATAACTAACAATAAAAACCAGAACGTCGATTGGTGACTCAAGAAACGTCTATTATTGCACCAACACAGAGCCAAACATTAAGTTCATGTAAACCAATTCTAAGAATAAATGTCATAACAAAAATACACAATAATAATTCTGATACGTTTTCTCTGTATTCCAGTGAACACAGAAGCATGCGAGGACGACTGCTGAAATGATGACTCCCGCGAAAATTCAAGAAGTTAATTTTGAGCAAACAACCATGAATTCATCGTTCAATCTTCAACTACATTGACACTTTATCAATCACGTCTCATAAACCGTTAATGCCCATCTCTTGCTACGCTCGGGCCCACGCTGCTCCTTGAAGTTTTCAGAAACGCTTAGTTATAACGGACGAAAAAACCAAAACACCGATTGGCCGTTTGATATTTCTTTATTGTTACACCAACATATAGAAATAATAACTGAACTAAGGTCTGTGAACAAATATTACAATAATAAATCATTGTATTACTTCTGACGATGTTTCACTCTTCTTTCTGAACAGCGACCGATGAGACGATGACTGTCGTATTGATGCCTCCGCGAAAATTGGGGAAGTTGATTTTAAGCAAACAACCAAGAATTGATCGTTCAATCTTCAACTCCATTGACACTCCCCGGCAAAAAAGGGATCCAACCCTTTCTTTCATTCACGACCAATGCACGTTGACTTGGATGCCATTGCGAGAACCTGGGTCACACGGACAGAGCTGAAATGGAAAACAAACAGAAAAGCCAACACACCACAAGCATACCCACAGCACAATCTCACACATCGCTGACGACCTGCACCTCCAGACAGAGACCTCCTCTTGACATCATGCAACACAATCGCCACTTGCTAGAATGACTCTTGCAGAATGCAACGTGACCATACCACCAACTCATGATACTCTACGCACATCGTCTTATCTACTCACTACCAATTACCACTGCAATCGCTTGTCACTCATTCTGCCTCAGTCCTAGGGATGGTGACGCATGCAAGCCTCAGTCGTTTACACTCTCGCTCCCCAGCGTATGGGACCACAGATAACATTTACCTCCATGAGCAAGTCACTCTCAGCAATAGCCTCCCAGGTGTACACGACCCATCTGCTGTCTTTAACATCTGTCAATTAATTCACGAATGTGGAAGACTTGAAACGACTTCAGACGTAATCACGTCGAAAAATTTAACAAAATTATGCAATACAACAAAGGACGAAAACAACAAGTGAACACAATGAATCCAAAAACACCAATTGATATAACACACCACACATAACCTCGCAGACCATGTCTTGATTGAATTCCTTTGAAGAATTGCAGGACTTACACCATTACACCTGCAACCTTGGAACTCACACAATTATTTAACACAAACATATGTACAATCAATACATCAAATATTGTGGGACTTACAGCAGTACGCCTACATTCCTTCTCAGGTTGATGATTCAAGTGGAAGTCGTCCAAACACAAACAAAGTTACCAACAGCTAGAAAAAATATGATACCAATTCAGTAAATGCAACATGAAGTTATGTACAAAATCACACACTGAGCACATTGGACTGCTCATTGATGCGCTACCCTTTGAAGAATCGTAAGACTTACAGCAGTACGCCTACAACCCCTCTCAGGTTGACGCTCTAGGTTGGAAAATCGTTGCAGAGTTCATTTGCTGACTTCCTTCTATCAGCTATATCTTCAAATCTGAACGGCAACACGCTCATGTCATTGTATCGTAGAATATAGATGACGAACAAACACACGACATATCTGGTCAACCAAGCGTAGAAACAGAGTAATTTACACCAAAGATAATAACATTCAAATAGTAACTTGAAACTAGAAATGCCTTTATTCGTGCAAGTCAATTTAACAATTACTCTCTCGTTTACACTTGGCTTATCCTCACTAAACTGAGCAATATCTTTTGTCTTTTCGAACGGACTGATACTGGCACAGTCATTGCACAAGATACTCGAGTTGATGGGCGTCTGTTTCATTGTCGATGACAACACCAACGACAACTGATTGATACCAGTTGATGAAGTTAGCGGTGGATCAGAAGCTGTTGTTGTTCGGCTTTTAGAAGGTTGTCTAACTGCAAGATTACTACCACTGCTGCCTTTTGCTATTAGCTCAGGTTTAGCACTAGCATCTGATGATAGGTGGGCTACATGCTGATCAATCACACTGACGGTCTCACAAGTACGCATGCCTTCTGCAACTGCACCTGCATTTATTCCTACTTCACGTTCAAGTTCTACAGAACCTTTATTCAACTTAGCGGTAGTAGGCATTCCCTCCATTTCATCATGATCAACCAAAGACAAATCTGCACTATCATGATCATTACCACAAATATTCAATTTACCATCATCTATCTGGTCGACTTCATCATTTTAAAACTGTTTAATAACAGAAGTAGACAATTTTGGCTTCTCCTCACAAGTCCTTAAAGGTTTTATATCTTCACTCCGACTAGTAATACCTTGTAAACGTATGGGGTCAGAACTGGACTCTGAAACTGTACCTCTCTTCTGTGGCATATTATTCAAGAATGGCTTACTAATTGCAACTAGAGGCTTCTTGACCACACCGTTACTGTCACACAATTTGGAGTCAGACCTTGATTTCACATTTAGATTATCACTGAACTTGCTCACTCGTTCATAGTTCACCTTTGTATGCACTTCTTGCAAACGTGTAAAACACAACCGTGTTTGTCTTGCATCTTGCAACTTATCTGTTGAGGATGTACTACGAAACCTGTTACACTCACTAGGTCTATATGCATTACTAGACATCATGGTGCCTTCTCGATATCCACCTCTCTGAGGCCTATTCGTGATCAATGATTGCATTTTGCTCTCAGACTGCTCTATTCTATGGGTGAGATGGAATAGACTGGCAAACTTGCTCATAGATTGATTGGCACTATCTTTTACCAGTTTCAGCATATCATCAATCTTTGGCTCGATACCCTCATCCTCCATACGGGAGCTCATCTTCACCCACTTCCTTTGCAGTCGAGCAGGTATGCGTCTCGCAATTACCTCTAGGAGTGAGCTCGAGTTGAGGTCACTCATGCAATTCATCGAAATCAATGCATTCTTGTAAGTCATCAGATTATCCAACAACTCGGTGAGTGGCTTGGAGTCATCTTGTAGTTGACTGCCATTACCCTTAACAGCCTCGAATAATTTCCCTACAATCATCGAAGGTCTTCCAAAGCTTTGACGTAATATGCTCATAGCCTCATCGTAGCCCTCTTTTGGCTTCATAAACTTACAACACTGTATAGCTCTTGAAACAACTCCAGTGCATTACCTCATCAAATACATTAACTTCATTTCATCATTTAATAAAAAACTACTCAACATAATCTGAAGCTCTTTTACAAACTGTAAATAATCAACTGGGTTTCCATCAAAACACCGTGGTTCTAATTTAGGGAGTTTGATGTTCCTATTATCCCTGAACGGCGAAACAGTAACATCAACCATGTCATGCTTAACATCAGACACATCGTTACAAGTAACAGACAAGTCAACATGACTCACTTTTTCTGTTTGCTTCGAAGACCCTTAAGGTTACCAAAATTCCAGGAAGTTCCAGATAACGCTTGTTCAAAGAAGACTTGGCTGGCACCAGGAAAGGCGGAAGGAGACTATCCAAATACCATCAGTAACTGTCTCTAACGGTCAGAAACTGTCAATCACGTCTGAAAAGCCGTTAATGCCTAGCTCTTTCTACGCCGAGGCTCTCGCTGTCCCTCGAAGCCTTTCAGAAACGCTTAGTACTAACGGATGCAAAAACCAAAACACCGATTGGCTACTCGAGAATCCTTTCTTCTAACGGCAACATATGAGCAACATAATGACCAAGGTTTCTGAGAGCCTTTTACGTGCGTTTTGAACAGTGGCCGATGAGACGATGACTAGTGTATTGATGCCTCCGCTAAAATATAGGGAAGTTGGGTTTGAGCAAATAACCATGAATTGATCGTTCAATCTTGAACTACATTTACAACGTGGCACAAAATGGATGGACTGTCATGCTATATTCTGACACCTTACCACAAGGACCATCATCAAACCTCAAGAACTTTAAGTGATCTCTGCCACTCTCTGGCACCTTTACTTGTAGGAACATTTCCTTCATATCCGCAGCGACAGCAACTGTAAACTTGACGAACCTTAACAGCAGGCCAACTAATGAGCTCACGCAATCTGGGCCACTATACAGACTATCATTCAAACAGAGGTCCGCCTCCGTCAGGAGCTTCTCCTTTACACCCATTAGTCTCTTGAGGGCAACTTTTCTATAACAAACTGTCTATCTTTAAATCTCCATGGTAGGCCAACACTGAAATGCCCATTTTCGTATCTACAGGACTCCCCGACTATTTTAACTGCCTTTACGTCTTCTACAGAACGACCATTCTCTGGGACGTGGCAGTCACAAAACTCCTTGCCATACATAATTCTAATCATGGTCTCTAGTTTGTCCCCATTGTTTGCAACCAACGATGATATGTGGACCACGGGTATAGGTCCTTTCACTGTCCATCCAAGCGGTGTTTTCGTCGTGAACAGATCATCTCTCCCTCCGAATCCCTCTTCTAATACCTTGTGAGCTTCTGGCACACTACATCCAATGAGTACTTTCACTCTACCACCTCGCAGTGCTGGAAGAGGTATGCCACACAGGTATGGCTTACCGACAACCGTTTCACGACTAGGTACTATAGCTTCGCCAAGTTTCATACTGGAGGTAGTGTAAGCAATATCTACTTCAACCATTTCCCCAGTAGTCGAGGATTCTAACTGGAATGACACTCGTTCACATACTACCGTTTTTGAAGAATTGAAAGTATTTAGAACCAAGGATTGCTTTGGGCCCCTGATGCCCAAGCAACCAGCCAACTTAGCATCTATCAACGTAACGTCTGAACCATTATCCAACAATGCATAAGTCTCTACTGAAGATTTCGGTCCTTTCACCTTGACTGGTAATACCCCTAAATAAACTTGTGGGTTGTCAAGGGGTCTAGAGATACTATTACAATTAACCGAATTCCCCAGTTCGTTTGCTGTCCTCAGAAGTGGATGCACATTGATTGAACCACTACTTCCCTTGTTTGTCGCCTTACAATTCCACTTTGTATGCCCAATCTTTAAACAACTGAAACACAACCGCTTCTCTTTGGCGATTTTTAACCTTTCTATGGGAGACATAGCAGCGAAGCGATTGCAATCACTCAACTGATGCGTGCTATGGCAAACGATACACTCATCCTTTCTCGTTGTGCCTTTAGCCTTTACTACAAATGTTTTCTTTATATTCACTGGTTCCTTAGGTTCTACCTTAGAATGCAAAATGCTGGAGAATTTGCCCGTCGCCCGGTTGACACTGTCTTTCACCAGCCACACAATATCATCGAAACCAGGCTCCAAACCATCTTCCTCTGGCCGGGAACTAACCTTTGTGAACTTCCTTTGTAGACGAACCGGTAATATCTTGATAACTGTCTCAAACACGGAACTTGAATTGAATTCATCTACGTTATTAAGAGACGCAAGAGTATTTCTATATACTATTAAATTATTCAAGTTCCTCAGGGTTGTCCCTGAACTGCGCCCAATTACCCTTAATGGTCTCAAAAATGCTACGGGATATCATAAGTGGTCTTGCAAATCTTTGACGCGGTATACTCATAGCTTCAGAATATTCGCCGGGCATGAACTGTATAGCTCCTGCAGGAACTCCAGTGCAGTACCTCAGCAAATACATTAATTTCATTTCATTAGTTATTGCACACCCACTCAACATGACTTCAAACTCCCTTACAAACTGTGGATAGCCAGCTGGATTTCCGTCGAATCACCGAGGCTCATATTTAGGAGTGTTCAAATTTCT
Organism: Trichobilharzia regenti; assembly: GCA_944472135.2. Lineage (NCBI taxonomy): Eukaryota > Metazoa > Platyhelminthes > Trematoda > Strigeidida > Schistosomatidae > Trichobilharzia > Trichobilharzia regenti. The sequence continues at coordinate 32,116,740 of OX235266.1, forward strand.
AGTATTCCTAGACCGCGAAACACTGACATCAATATTATCATGCTTTACATCACACACATCATTACATATAACGGGCAACTCATCATTAGTTACTTTCCTGTCTGCTTCCAAAACGCTTTGTCCTTTCTTTGACCCAGGCATTACTGAACTTGACCAAACAATCCAGAAAAGTTCTAGATAACACTTGTCCAAAGAAGACGGGCAGGTACGAGGAAAGACGAACAGAAACTATCAGAAACTGTCGATGTCCAGGTCTTACTACACTGGAATTCACGTTGTCCTTGGAAGACTTTCAGAAATTATGCATGTTAAATAACACGAGAAAGCAGAACGCAAATTGGTTACTCAAGAAACGTTTATTCTTGCACCAATACGGAGCCGACCATTAGGTTTTTGTACACAAATTCTAAGGATAAATGTCATAACAAAAAACCACAATAATAATTCTGTCAATCACGTCTCATAAACCGTTAATGCCCAGCTCTCGCTACGCTCGGGCCCACGCTGTTCTTCGAAGATTTCAGAAACGCTTAGTTATAACGGACGAAAAAACCAAAACACCGATTGGCCGTTTGATATTTCTTTATTGTTACACCAACATATAAAAAGAATAAGCGAACTAAGGTCTGAAAACAAATATTACAATAATAAATCATTGTATTACTTCTGACGATGTTTCACTCTTCTTTCTGAACAGCGACCGATGAGACGATGACTGTCGTATTGATGCCTCCGCGAAAATTGGGGAAGTTGATTTTAAGCAAACAACCAAGAATTGATCGTTCAATCTTCAACTCCATTGACAACTTCTGATACGTTTTCTCTGTTTTCCAATGAACAGTGAAGGATGAGACGACGACTGCTGGATCGATGACTCCCGCGAAAAATATGGAGGAGTTGGCTTTGAGCAAACAACCATGAATTGATCGTTCAATCTTCAACTATATTGACACTACTCGTCAACTATAACTTGTATTGGCCACTACCCTAGCTTCCAATTACGCAGGTATATCACCGCCAGTTATCAAGTTTTTATCCACTCTTTTGCAGGGTTCATCCTCCTTATTGTAACTTTAGAACAACGTCACACAAATGGGAACCATAGAGAAGTTCATGGTTTTGTGGTTTATATACCATGATCAATTTTCAAGATAATTGGTTTCTATATAGTCTATATTTTACGCTTTAATACTTTTGTCGATTTATTGTTTATCTATTAGCAATAAAATTCCATACAGCGCCCATAGTAGTACTTGGTATAATAATAATGTATTTCATAAATTTACAAATTTACAAAATCCACTCGATATACTATTTTTCCATATACCATTTTTCGATTTAACTTAGCTCCAACTTTAAACCATACTGATCAGTGTTCAGGAATGGCACAACGTAATAAACGAGTACCTTCTATACGTAAGAATAGTTTAGGTCGCTCAACTAAGAAGATACGTACATCACCATACGTTTCATGTAGTCTCAACAATGTCCCCGAAGTCATTGTGCCCGATTTGTTATCAGAGGTATATGCAGCTGCTGAACAAAATAAGTTCGACCTTATTTCTCTAGGAAACTCTGTGAAGGAACTAAATGAGAATATAAACACCATTAAGCAGCTACTGCTTCTTTGTGACCCAACTCACGATACTAATCCGGAAAATGTGCTGAATTCTGAGCGCATGTTAGACTTTATAGCCAATGAAGTGACTAAACGAATCATGTCCTCGTACAACGTTCTGGCTTACAATCTGCCTGATCGGACTCCTCTGGACAAAATCAAAGTGACATGTCTACAGACGTGCGGCATGCCGTCAGCGAAATGCCACCTAATCAGACTCAGGAAAAAAATCAGGAAAGTATACTTGTCCTGTGTTGTTTAAATTCAGTAGTCCTAATGATGCTAGGAAATTCCAGTCGTCTAACAATTTGATTAGTTCATCTACACCTTATGGTAACATCAAACCTCTCATGACCCAACGTCATGTCAAAGACGTAGCCGCGCAAGTGTATCAAGTGTCGTAAACACTTACATAACTGCAGAATGTCCTACAAAAGGCTCTCTAACTTTATATTTAAGTAAACCTAATGCTACAGACACGCACGAACATGAAATACCCTTAAATAATAAAGCTTCAAGTCTTACAGAATTGATTTTGATTTTTGATTACAGCTTGATTCCACACTGTATTTTTGGTACAAGTATGGAATTTTCACCATGGATATCGGTAGCCCAAATTTTGCAGACTGACCATAGATGTCGGGTGTGCGTTGGCAGGGGATCAAACCTCGAGCCATGTGCATGGTCGGCGCCAGTCTTAACCACTGTGCCACCAACGCACTATTAGAATGAAAGTCTTGAGCTAGACTTCTAGTAGGGTTATGAATGCACACTACTGAATAAAATCAGCATCTGCCCTGCACTTTGACGGTCGATATGTTTAAAAACCTGCTTTATATGGCGGACAGCAGGAGGCAATTGTGAACAATAAAGTAAGTACTGACACTACTAAAGCTGATGCATTTGTCGGCAACAAAGCATCGAAATCTCAAGACAGCGAAACAAATGAAGGTCCTTGTGTAAATCACGTCTCATAAACCGTTAATGCCCATCTCTTGCTACGCTCGGGCCCACGCTGCTCCTTGAAGTTTTCAGAAACGCTTAGTTATAACGGACGAAAAAACCAAAACACCGATTGGCCGTTTGATATTTCTTTATTGTTACACCAACATATAGAAATAATAACTGAACTAAGGTCTGTGAACAAATATTACAATAATAAATCATTGTATTACTTCTGACGATGTTTCACTCTTCTTTCTGAACAGCGACCGATGAGACGATGACTGTCGTATTGATGCCTCCGCGAAAATTGGGGAAGTTGATTTTAAGCAAACAACCAAGAATTGATCGTTCAATCTTCAACTCCATTGACACTCCCCGGCAAAAAAGGGATCCAACCCTTTTTTCCTTCACGACCAATGCACGTTGACTTGGATGCCATTGCGAGAACCTGGGTCACACGGACAGAGCTGAAATGGAAAACAAACAGAAAAGCCAACACACCACAAGCATACCCACAGCACAATCTCACACATCGCTGACGACCTGCGCCTCCAGACAGAGACCTCCTCTTGACATCTTGCAACACAATCGCCACTTGCTAGAATGACTCTTGCAGAATGCAACGTGACCATGGCAGTACCTCACGATACTCTACGCACATCCCCTTATCTACTCACTACCAATTACCACTGCAATCGCTTGTCACTCATTCTGCCTCAGTTCTAGGGATGGTGACGCATGCGAGCCTCAGTCGTTTACACTCTTTCTCCCCGGCGTGTCGGACCGCAGCTAACAATTATCTCCGTGTGCATTTCATTCTCAGCAATAGCCTAGCCTCCCCGGCGTATACGCCCTTAACATCAATCAATTCATTCATGGATGTAGAAGACTAGAAACAACTTCAGAAGTAATCACGACGAAAATTTTAACAAAATTACGCAATAACAACAAGATACGAAAACAACGAGTAAACACAATGAATCCAAAAACACCAATTGATATGACACACCACAATATATACAAATAGTACAAACAACCTCGCCGATCATGTCTTGATGGAATTCCTTTGAAGAATTGCAGGACTTACACCAGTACGCCTACAACCCTTCTCAGGTTGACGATTGTAATTTGTGGAATGTCCGGACACAAACAAGATTAACCAACAATTACATCAATTGGAACTCACACAATTATTTAACACAAACATATGTACAATCAACACATCAAATGTTGTGGATTCTGGCACGACAAACTACCCTTGAAGAACTGTAGGACTTACAGCAGTACGCCTACATTCCTTCTCAGGTTGATGATCCAAGTGGAAGTCGTCCGGACACAAACAGAATTACCAACAGCTAGATGACAGATGATATCAATTCAGTATATACAATATGAACATATGTACAAAATCACACACCGAGCACATTGGACTGCTCATTGATGCGCTACCCTTTGAAGAATTGTAGGACTTACAGCAGTACGCCTACAACCCTTCTCAGGTTGACGCTCTAGGTTGGAAAATCGTCGCAGAGTTCATTTGCTGACTTCCTTCTATCAGCTATATCCTCAAATCTGAACGGCAACACGCTCATGTCATTGTATCGTAGAATATAGATGACGAACAAACACACGACATATCTGGTCAACCAAGCGTAGAAACAGAGTAATTTACACCAAAGATAATAACATTCAAATAGTAACTTGAAACTAGAAATGCCTTTATTCGTGCAAGTCAATTTAACAATTACTCTCTCGTTTACACTTGGCTTATCCTCACTAAACTGACCAATATCTTTCGTCCTTTCAAACGAACTGATACTGCATAGTCATTGCACAAGATACTTGAGTTGATGGGCGTCTGTTTCATTGTGGATGACAACACCAACGACGACTGATTGATACAGTTGATGAAGTTAGCGGTGGATCAGAAGCTGTTGTTGTTCGGCTTTCAGAAGTTGTCTAACTGCAAGATTACCACCACTGCTGTCTTTTACTATTAGCTCAGGTTTAGCACTAGCATCTGATGATAGGTGGGCTACATGCTGATCAATCACACTGACGGTCTCACAAGTACGCATGCCTTCTGCAACTGCACCTGCATTTATTTCTACTTCACGTTCAAGTTGTACAGAACCTTTATTTAACTTAGCGGTAGTAGGCATTCCCTCCATTTCATCATGATCAACCAAAGACAAATCTGCACTATCATGATCATTACCACAAATATTCAATTTACCGTCAAGTTCATCATTTTCAAACTCTTTAATAACAGAAGTAGACAATTTTGGTTCCTCCTCACAAATCATTAAAGGTTTTATATCTTCACTCTGACTAGTTATACTTTGTAAACTTTTGGAGTCAGAACTGCACTCTGAAGCAGTAACTCTATTCTGTGACACTCTATTCAACAATGGCTTACCAGTTGCAACTACAGACTTCTTCACCGCACCGTTATCGTCACACAATTCGGAGTCAGGCCTGGAGTTTACATTTAGCTTATCACTGAACTTGCTCACTGGTTCACAGTTCACTTCTGTATGCACCTCTTGCAAACGTGTAAAACACAACCGTGTTTGTCTTGCATCTTGCAACTTATCTGTTGAGGATGTACTACGAAACCTGTTACACTCACTAGGTCTATATGCATTACTAGACATCATGGAGCCTTCTCGATATCCACCTCTCTGAGGCCTATTCGTCATCAATGATTGCGTTTTACCCTCAGACTGCTCTATTCTAGGGGTGAGATGAATAGACTGGCAAACTTGCTCATAGATTGATTGACACTATCTTTTACCAGTTTCAGGATATCATCAAACTTTGGCTCGATACCCTCATCCTCCATACGGGAGCTCATCTTCACCCACTTCCTTTGCAGTCGAGTAGGTAGACGTCTTGCTATTACTTCTAGTATAAAACTCGAGTTGAGGTCACTCATGCGATTCATCGAAATCATTCCATTCTTGTAAATTAGCAAATTATCTAAAAACTCAGTGAGTGCCTGGGAGTCATCCTGTAATTGACCACCATTACCCTTAACAGCCTCGAATAATTTCCCTGCAATCATCGAAGGTCTTCCAAACCTTTGACGTAATATGCTCATAGCCTCATCGTAGCCCTCTTTTGGCTTCATAAACTTACAACACTGTATAGCTCTTGCAGCATCTCCAGTGCAATATCTCATCAAATACATCAACTTCAATTCATCACTTAATAAAAACCACTCAACATGATCTCAAACTCCTTTACAAATTGTAAATAATCAACTGGGTTTCCATCAAAACACCGTGGTTCTAATTTAGGGAGTTTGATGTTCCTATTATCCCTGAACGGCGAAACAGTAACATCAACCATGTCATGCTTAACATCAGACACATCGTTACAATTAACAGACAAGTCACCATGACTTACTTTCCTGTTTGCATCCAAGACACTCTGTCCCTTCTTTGACCCAGGCATTGTTGAACTTGACCCAATTCCAAAAACGTTCCAGATATTGCTTGTTCAAAGAGGACTTGACCGGCACCAGGAAAGATGAACGGTGACTATCCAAACTTTCACCAACTGTTTGAATCCGCCAGATCTGTTTCTATCGTCAGAAACTGTCAATCACGTCTCATAAACCGTTAATGCCCAGCTCTTGCTACGCTCGGGCCCACGCTGTTCCTTGAAGTTTTCAGAAACGCTTAGTTATAACGGACGAAAAAACCAAAACACCGATTGGCCGTTTGATATTTCTTTATTGTTACACCAACATATAGAAATAATAACTGAACTAAGGTCTGTGAACAAATATTACAATAATAAATCGTTATATTACTTCTGATGATATTTTACTCTTCTTTCTGAACAGCGACCGATGAGACGATGACTGTCGTATTGATGCCTCCGCGAAAATTGGGGAAGTTGATTTTGAGCAAACAACCATGAATTGATCGTTCAATCTTGAATTACATAGACACAGGGCGATTGCGTGAAATCTCTTGATGTGATGCAGCAGATCACATAACCATTAGTGCTTGGATCTGTGTACTTCTACCGGTGTTCTTCTCCCTTATAATGACGTTTGATTTTGAGGGGATATGTATACTTATTCCCAGTAGCAAGCCTCAGTGTCAATAACACCTTGGCAGAACACCCCAACAGCACTTTCCATGTCCGCGTTAACTATAGTTTTCAGTTGGCAGCAGAGTTCGAAACAATGTTTCCGCAATAATCTTACACTACACCTCAAGGTCACACATATGATATCCAAAAGCAAACATCACTTTCAAAGTTCAGATAGACCCTAACTGGAATGTGGCTTCCTTTTTGGAAAAGACGTTATTTGAATTTCTTTCCACCTTGTGTGCAACGGGGAATCAAGCAAGGCCAAATGCTCTTTCGGTATAGGACTTATGGTCGGCGGGGAATTTTACTGCAAGATATTGTGGAATAGTCGCCGTTTATCTGCTTTCGGAAAGTTTTGTCATAACGCGCCTATCAACGAAATTTTGTTGGTTATACTATAGAACGTAAAGATCATTTTGTTGCATTCAGACCATAACCGATTTAATTCTGTCGATGCAGCTCTACGATAAATAATAATGACCTGAAACTTTAACTCTCCATGCATCAACTTAAGACCATGGTTTGTTCAGTTCAATACCGGTCGGAGTCTACCATGTACCATCAGGAGAACCGGGACTACTGGGGACGTAGGAGAAAGCATTATCTGCCCCATGGTGGAATTAAGGTGCAAATTAAAGCACCCTCATGTAGTAGTAGCCGTGCCATCATAGCTCTCTCTGTAGTGCCTCTCTGACTTCAGGAGAGCGTTAAGCTCCTCTCAACTTGACATTCTTCCCCACAAAATTAGCCATGCGGGAACTGGTGTCCAGTTTCAATCAAAGCTAGCGGACATTCTAGACGGAAGGGAATTCTGCGCCAAAGTCAGCCGTGCTTAATTATTTCAGCACAGCTCGGAGCTATAGGTCTCACAGGGTTTTATTCTAGGATCTCCAGTGTTTCTAATGTCTGAGAATCATCTGTGATTACATCTGAACTGCTTGAATCCTCCTAATGCAAATATTCGGACAGCAGTACCATTTTCAGAGGACTCAGAGAGTTCGGAGACAGTGAAAAATTGTTTGGAAAACTGTACACAGGCTAGTAAAATAGTATTCAGCATAAAGAAAGGGAAAGTTTTTCGATTATGATCTTCAAGAACATGCATATACGCTTACTCACTATGAGGTGATAACATGTCCTGTGAAGTGTCAGAATGCTACTTATGAATCATTCTTGCAAAAAAATCTGAGGATTTTCGAGCAAAGGCTGGATAACCATGCAGTGAGGCACGAGTTGCGTCCAAATGACCCAAGACAGGTAAAAATACTCTTAACTCTTACATACGGCAACGTATCACCACGTTTTCAACCAAATTTCACCATCAACATCACTGACTATGCCCACTTCCTTGTCTTACTCTTCTACTTACTCTGTTTATTCATTCAGTTATTTTTCTTCATTATATTTTGCCATTTTCTGCCACGTCGTGTGAAGATTTGAGATGGAGATGAACAGTTTATTCCCAGGAAGATATCAATTCGATTTATGTCCGCTAGCAAAACCATTGTGTCTTAAGACAGTGTAAAAAATGCTATGACAAGAATTTTATGGTCTTTTCAAGGATTATTACTAGATTTCTTTGTACAGACACTCCTGACGGTAAGTTATTTGTTTTACCCTGTAGCATTGTACATACATTAGTGTTTTCAGAAAAGCGCGTTGTACGTGTCTTGTCATAATTCCGAGGATAGTTATTATAGTGACGAATAAGCGCAAACATGAGTCAAGCTAGAGATGCAGCTGACCAAAACTTTGATTACATGTTCAAGCTTCTTATTATCGGAAACTCTTCAGTCGGGAAAACATCTTTCCTTTTCCGATATGCAGATGATAGTTTCACATCAGCTTTTGTCTCAACTGTGGGCATCGACTTCAAAGTTAAGACAATCTTTAGACAAGATAAAAGAGTCAAATTGCAAATATGGGTAAGTCATAGTAACTTTAAATCTTTCATTTTCTACTCAATATATTCGTAGATTATACCCAGCTAGCTTTTTTTTTCGGGCGCATTGCAGACATTTTGGGACAGACTTAGGCAAATTGCAGACTTTTAGGGACAGACTTAGGGCGCACTGCAGACTTTTTGGGGCAGAATTCGGACACATTGCAAATTCCGAGGAAGACTTGGGGCGCATTGCTGACTTTTTGGGTCAGACTTCGGAACACTGTCCCACGTAAGTAGATCTACCCGGTGTTTTTGCCCCAAAAAGTCTGCAATGCGTCCGAAAAAATGCTAGCTGGGTAACCTACAAATATAGAGCTATAGCACTATGTAGTAAAGATTTGAACTTAATATTTAAGTAATTCACTTGATTTAACACAGTGAAACAATGTTATTTACTGGTGTATTTACTGGCAACGACTGAGTGTTTACACTCGCTTCACTTAAGTGAAAATCTAGTAGTTCCGGTGCAGATTTTAGGCAAATACATCAAAATATCGGCATTTTCCCTAAAGCCCTAAGATTACTCCCAGATAGCTCATAGTTACTCCAGGTACCCCGGAATTCACGCTGGATTTCCCCGCAATTGCCATGAATGCAAAGAAATTTCTCAAAGCCCATATTCCCGGAAAATTGCTTAGTAAATCCGAAATCGGACCTAACTCTCTACTTTACTCATTAAATCAGTGAAATACGAGTTTGCACTGAGATTAAAAATAATTGACAGGGTGAGATCTAGCCCTGATCGTTTCCTGTCGGATTACTGCAGAAAACTAGTCATCTATTAACTCATGAAATAATCGGATATCATTATCTTTATTATTGGATTCAAAGTAGTCGATTGCTATTAGTTTGTAGAACATAAATCTCTTACGCAGTCATCTAAACAATAAAAGAATACGATCATGCTTAAGTTTATATATTTTAGATTGTAAAGTGGTGGGAATTTCTAGCAGCTGAGTCCAACGTGATGACCGCACAGCATGTAAAACTTCACTGCGAATTTACTCAAAATTATCCCTTTTTGCCACAATACTTTTCGATACCGTCAACGGTTCTTTGGAGCGCAGTATGTGCTAACTTACGTATAATATAAACAGTATGGCAATTTTGGCAATGACAGTTTTGCGACTTTTGAAATATGAATATTTTGTCAGCAGATAATGAATTCTGTATGTGGCTAATAATACTGATCTGTTTGTCTTATTAAAGGGACATCTTCACTTCACTATTACCATAGGGCACTTACCTTTTGCGGCCATTATCGATATATCAAACATCTGCCGAACATTCAGTCCTGGACATACATAGATTCCAGCCAATAAAACTTTTGAAATCTGTATTTGGATAATTATCATACCTTGGTAATATACGCTTCGGTTTCGCCAACTGGACATATCAGCATAAGACTACACTTTGCGCTCAGCATGTTGCTGAGAAACTAGTCAAATATAACGGCCTAGGTTATGAAAAATATCAGAGCAAAATGATAACACTGTTACTTGAATGTGCCCACTACTGTGTGCTTAAAATTATTGTGTCTCTAAAGTTAACTCCCTTGAACTAAAAATTTAGTTTCCTCATGTTTTGTGATTGGGTTGGTTTCGAGTTAGATAACGAACTGGCATCAGCTGGAGAGTCACTGAAAAACCAGGGAGCACTGAGCAGTTCTGCATCTTAGTTCGGGGCTCTTTAGCAGTATTCACCCATAACCCCACCAAGTCTCACACTAAGACGGAACAAACATCTGATGCTCCTGTCACTTCTTGGTAAATAGGTTCGCTCAACATCTTTTATAGATTTTAGCTGTGTTAATTTCTTCCCGGATAGAGACCTGGTTATCTGATATAGCGTACTGGGGTCCCTTTCGCCTACGGCCTGTTTTACTTCAGTTTCCAGTGTGTCTTCTGTCTCTCCGAGCACTCTTCTTCACTTCTTTATTCAGTGCGATGTACATTGAACTCAGCTTCTCCTTCTGTTGTCCATCTTTGCATTGAGTCATCTTCTCTTCCACCTTTCTTCTCTCTTCTATTAGCTGTCAGGTATCCATAGGGAGTCATTCCTTTTCTTTCTTCCTAGGACAGTTGTACACGTTTCCTTGAGCATTACCTTCAGAGAGTTCCGATGTTTTTCCACGCAGGTTTCCTCACCTAATGTCTCCGACTTTGTTCTTATGGCTGCAATGAAGGTGTCCTTTATAGTTTCGTCTTTCAGTTTCTGAGTGTTGAACTTGAATTGAGGTCTATCTCTCGTTGTTCTGAAGGATTTCAGCTTCACCTTGAAGGTTTCTTGAACTAGATGATGATCTGGGCCCACATCTGCTCCCCTTCTTGACTTTGTATCCAGCAGGCTAGCTGCGTCTCCACTTCCTTGAGATTGAGATGAAATCTGAGAAGAGTTCTGCGTTGTTATTCATTTCGCCTCAGAGCCTCTCGACCCTCTATGAATTCTCTTCCTGTACTGTCTGCTTCCAGTTTGGCCTTTATATCCCATAAGGATTTTGATGTCACCATTTGCGGTGTTGTCCAATACTCTTTGTAGTTGTCTATAAACATCTCCCCTTTCTTGTTCTTATTTGTTTGTAGGCGAGTAGCATTTGACAGTTGTAACCTTCCTTCCTTTCGAATTGAATCCTGTAGGAGGAGATTGGTTCTCACTGCATTAGGGCTTTGGCTGCCACTGGTGATATCATGTCAGCCACTCCTTCACTGTGTTCGTCTTTTGTCGTCTTAGTGATGGGAGTAGATTATTGACTCCAGTTGACAATGTTGTCAATCCACATCCATTCTATCTGCTTTCGCAGATACCCAGTACTTCTAAGTCATATCTTCGCTTCTCTTTGGCTACCTGGGCAACCTTCCCAGTCTCGTACATTGTACGGACATTCCACGTACTCATTCTTACTATTGCTTTAGTCGAGAGAAGACACATCGGCTGACCGGCTTCGCGAAGGCTTTTACCAGCCTACTGTGTCATGTCTCTGACTGCAGAGCAAAATAAGTTTTTCTAATCATTTTTGTACTTCGAAGTTTTTGTGGCGATTGAATTCATTTCGCGTCGTAAGTTTGCAATCCCCACACCCACCGGCTAAAAAACTTGCGAATTAGTAAACTAGGATGTTGTGTATATGTATATTCTATACTGATTTGTTCTAAAATTTTACTGTGTATTTTGGGATTGTGCACTTTTATAGATCGGTCGATATGAATGCAATCCGTTTTTTAAGACTTTTTTAGACTGCAGCAATCCGTATTTTAAATCCATAAATTTTTATGAATAACAGAAAAAATCGATTACATTTTATCTTGTTGTAGTTCAAATAAATAGATATAATTACTTTTAATAATTGTCTTACTAAATTGCTTATTACATAAGTTTGCCTGATATAACACATGTGATACAGTATTAATAACCGGATAGCGTTTCAAGCCCAATTCATTGTATTATTTATAATAAAACCAGCGAATTGAAATGGCTTTTATAACAATGAATATCATATACCAAAGTCCGAATTTCTTCAAACTTGAAAATGAACACATATAGTTTATATAGCCTTATATTCAGCGTTGCGTCATTTGTATTGTAGGTGTTCATTGTTGATTGAAAGAATAAAGTTGCAGTGATTAACCACAGTGTGTCTTCAGCTAACTCTATTACTTTTTAATACTTTTGCCTTATCTCATCATATTGTGTGATTACATCCAAGTGAATGCATTACAATGACCGAGTTTTTTTCTCCAACCATTCTAGGCCTAGCTAAATTCTTATTGACCCCAATCTACTAGTTTCACCTATGTAATCGACCTCACAGTGATTACATGATATTTGGTAAATTACTTTCTTAATTGGATCTGTCGGCTCCTTAATCTGACAGAGTTTGTCTTTGAGTGATAAACTGAAACGAGTTCGGCCATTTCAATGCACCCTTTCGCACATAATCACACAATAGGGTGGGTTAGGGTAAAGGTGTTTTAAAGAGTAATATTGTTAGGTGAACAGATAAGTTAACCACTGTGCCTTTGTTCACGTAGCCAACACCAGATACATGCAACTTCTATTCTAGATATATCAAAACCTGCATTTAGAAACAAAAGGGATTGGAAAACGACTATATAAAGCAGGTCGGGAAGTCGTGTAAATACATCGATACGATTATAAGCGATGAAATTGTGCTTGAAATTTCATCCATCTATAAATAATACTGTGTATTACATATCAAGTAAACTTATCTAATACGGAATTATATTCTACTACATTGGTCCAATTCCACCATTACATTTAATTATACATATCAGAGTTGTTTGTCATTATTTATTCTCTAAATACCGTTATCTTTAATAAATAAAAATGAATAAGTACGTTCCTCTGTTAATGTTTATTTTTTGTTGGTTAGTGCAGTTTATTTCATATTTGTTCCCCTTTCTCTCTCACCTTTTGTCTTTTCCATTTTGAAAATGTTAAATCCAGTCATACTTGTTAAAGTAACAAATATCTGGCATCATCATCATCGTTTGCCTTCACTCTCCTTTTTTCCCAACAGACTGGAAAGACAAAACCAGCAAGTGATGAAAACAGATTATCATTTTTTAAATTTAAAAAGTCAGTTAAAATCTTGGTTGGCAGTAGTACTTGTCTCCATGATCATACTTCCTTTTGACCAACACAGTCTCATCTGTATGCACTATTGCTGCCACTCCGCAATAATGTCGTGACGTTATTGTTCATTTAACATGAAGTGATGTCGGGACAATGCTGATACTTCTGGGCAGTCGAAATCAAGTAATTTCCGTTTTGTACGGTGGTCTCTCAGAATCCACTCTAAATTGGCCAATACTGGCAGATAAATACTCTCATCAATATGGAAATAGTTTGAAATCGTAAAATGAGTGAATTAATGAACAAAGCGTCTGTAACACTCATTCTTCTTTGACAACTTGTACACCTGATATACATCCATTATAGATAAGATTTTATTTTAATAAGTCACACAGTTATATTAACTGATGACGCTTCGAGCATAAATTATTGCTCATAATCATATCAAGTTACTCACACAACTTTCTTGTTTCATTTATATACATGTGTGGAATTGACTAGATATGTGAATAAAAATCAATATGCGATAATGTACATTCAGAAATAATAATATGAGTGTTATTTATCAATTACAATCAGATGGGAAATAAGACGAGTCTTTTTATAGTTATAATAAGTTGTGTGTTAATGCATGCAGTGCAGTTGCTGAGCTTTATTTCTAAATTACTTATCTTCTCGGGGTCAACCATTCTTACCTTAGCCAAATTCTTATGTTGCGCCAATTTGGCTAAGGTAAGAATGGTTGACCCCGAGAAGATAAGTAATTTAGAAATAAAGCTCAGCAACTGCACTGCATGCATTAACACACAACTTATTATAACTATAAAAAGACTCGTCTTATTTCCCATCTGATTGTAATTGATAAATAACACTCATATTATTATTTCTGAATGTACATTATCGCATATTGATTTTTATTCACATATCTAGTCAATTCCACACATGTATATAAATGAAACAAGAAAGTTGTGTGAGTAACTTGATATGATTATGAGCAATAATTTATGCTCGAAGCGTCATCAGTTAATATAACTGTGTGACTTATTAAAATAAAATCTTATCTATAATGGAGTCATACTCTACCACAGTGCCCAAGTTTTATACTTATATCAATGATATACATCCACCATCTAAATCAGATGACACATATTGCACGTCCAGATTACACTTTCGCGTGAACATAAACAGACGGGCGGGTGAAATCTGATTGGTTGACCTCACGGTCATTTTGGTGGTCATTCTCTTAGATCATTATTGTTCAAGTGCATATATGCTTTTAAGGTGTAAGTTACTATAATGTGGAAACACTTTAACTGATTATTACGACATGTTTTCAGACAATCAAAATTCTACGGTGTGTCTAGTATTCCGTCTACCGTACGGTTAGAGTTTTTCTAACATTCCTATTTCATCTTATAGCCCAATGAGGAAGACTGCTTCTTTTAGCTTAACACATTTCCCAGTTATGATTAAGTAGCATCTGTGATACAGTTTACATTTACTTCTGTCTTATATTGCCAAGTGAAAATATTAAGTTGTGGATTGCTTTCTGCAAGCTTTCCGAATTTCCCATTCTATATATATATATGTTCACAGTTTTGCAAAGATCTGACGCTATAGTATTGTCTTCATTTATTGTAGGATACAGCTGGTCAGGAACGCTATCGCACTATAACAACAGCTTATTACCGTGGCGCAATGGGTTTCATATTGATGTATGACATTACCAATGAGGAATCCTTTAATGCCGTCCAGGATTGGTGAGTACTTGGCTTTTACAAAAATGTTTTGTCTGCATATTTCTAAACTTTTTAAACTACATGGAAGTGTTTTCACTGAATTGTTGTCTTCTTATTGGTTAGAAATACTTCATTGTGCGTCGGTGGCACAGGGGTTAGGACTCTCTCCGACCATGCACATGGTCCGGTGTTCGATCCCCTGCCGACGCACACCCGATATCTGTGGTCAGCCTGCAAAATTTGGGCTACCCATATCCATGCTGAAAATTCCATACTTTGTGGCATCAAGCTGTAATCAATATATCTACATAGTAGTGTGGAGCGGTTGATGAGGAGTTACTTAAAAAAAATAAGTATATTCGGTGTTTGTTTTTTCCGTAACTGTCTAAATGACAATTTTGAATTCACTAACTATAATTGCGTATAAATGGCTTTTTTATTAATTGTTTTCACTTTCAATGGTTCAGTTAAGCAGAATGGCAAACCAAAAAGATAAAACAATAGGTTGTAGGGTACGCCTTACTGATGAGTGTACTAATGTAACAACAGAATACAAGGGCCAGGCAACAGATCGTTTATTAAGGAAATCAACACATATTTATGGATTTTCATGTACATTATTATAGATTATTGTTAGCAGAAAAACACAGTCTTCTGATTGGTTGTTTCTCACTGAAAATTAATCTTTCATCTCTTTGTGGCTGTTTCTTGAATCTCAGATCTTCTATATGTTAACTGCATCCGCCTACGCAAAGTCTGCTGTGGTTGGTTGTTGAACCAGTCTGTATTCTTATTTTCCTGATGACCAATCATTGGGGACGTAAGCATTGACGTAAATTACCGTCTACCAATTTGGCTAGCAGTCGGGTCTCACCACATTAATACCTCGTACAACTTATCTGTTAAGCCATATTACACATTGTATCGATCAATTTTAGTCAGACATTGCTGTTCGATGATCAATTCATGTGTGAATAACTAATAAATCAAACAGGCACGTGATCTGCAGTTCGATCTCCGGGGGATGCATTGCTATAAACTTCGATTAGCTGGTTGTAAGCCCCAGTAAAAAAGGAAGGTAAGGTGTGAGGCTATAGCAACTCTACCCACTGCTATTGAAACTTCAAAGCTCAAAGCAAATGGGATATAAAACAAAATCTACTATCATACTTCTAATCAATCATTGGTTGCTCCTTTTTGCACAGGGTAACACAAATCAAAACCTATTCATGGGATAATGCACAAGTTGTTCTCGTCGGGAATAAATGTGATCTAGTAGACGACAGAGCTGTATCTGTAGATCGAGGAAGGCATTTAGCTCATCAACTGGGTGAGTCCATTTTTCTTTTCTTTATTTTATTTTCCGCCTAACATGATTCAATATATTGATTTCTTTACTATAAACAATCAAAAGTAATTTTTCAATTTGAACTGATTTCATATTTAAACTTTTTTCCATTTTTGCTATTTATGATTATCTGTTATTTTAGCCATTTTATATTTGTTATTATTATCGATTAAAAATTATTAGGATAGGAAAAGAATTGATTCAGTCAGCTGGCCAATCGTGATCAGTTGTAGAATAGGATAAAATGTGAGAAGGATCTAAGTAATTTCTTTTTTCTCAAGCGAAGTTCTTTGTTACTGTGTTTATCTCTGTTGATTTTACCCTCACCCGATGAGATTTACGAGTCGAAGTGAAATAATACCACTCCTACTGCGTAAGAATGGATAGACATAAAGAAACATAACACAAGCGAGAACAACCTACCAGATAACTCTGAACAGCCATTCATCATGGCCATACAAAAATGCAACATTAAGTTATATAGAAAAATGTTATTGCTGGTGGAAGAATAACATTATGGAAAGGAAGAACATAGGACATCCGTCTTCGATGCCTTGTTGGATAAATATCCCCCAGTTTCTCACTAAAACTATTGCAGAGAATTCTAATCAGTCCCTTCCTATACGCGAATCCGTTTAAATCATTATAAATGACGTTATTCTGCATCCCACATATCAGTCTTATCCTCTTCTCCGGCTGACTTCAAAACCCTTCAGAAGAACCTGTGTGAGTTCCGTCAAATGGATCCACAAAATCTGACGAACTGTTTTACTGTACGATATATATATATATATATATATATATATATATAGCTGTAGCGAATATTACTGGTTGTTTCGGTTCAGACGAAAGCATGATACATGTATACATAGCTGGTAATTTAGATTTGTTGGAAACAGACCCAACAAAACCAAAATATTAAGCATCATTAGGTGGCGTTTGTAGTTTTTCTGTCACGTCAACCTTTACGTTGAAAAATACACTCACCATCGTTACATGTGTACATCCTTCAGTAGTGCCATTCTACCTCCAAATGCACCAACTTTACTCTCTGCTATGAGGCATCAATCTATTCACTACTGTAATATTTGATCTGTATGAGAATGACAGCGTAATTCATGCCTTGCATACTTCAAGGTAAGCAAGAAGATGATTGGTTAACAAACCTTGCATAGCTTGCGGGTGCTAGAAAATCTATACTGGATGGTATGTCGCTTAATATGTTCACTTATTGGAAAAGACTGTTTTTAGTAAGTCTAAGTGACCAGCTCAGGATGACATGACTTATAGCCATCTAGACGAATTCATGTATAGGTAGCGACTGACTGGTTTGAATTCTCCGCAGCTGTTCCATTGTGAAACTGAGGGATATTTGTGCTATGCTTTAACAACTGATATTCTGTGTAATTCTATTTTTTGTATGTGTAATAACAATTTTCTGGATTATTAATGTCTTTTTTCATGTGATGATTACGATTAGTTGATCAAGGTAATTCAGTAGGTCGTTGTTGTTCACCCAAATAGTGATATTTTGTGTTTACTGTTACTCTTCTTTATAAATAATCACAACTAAACAAAAAACTACGTCATATATATGCCTTTATTTTTACTAGGCTGTCTGCTACACTCTAGTTGATAAGATTCTGTAAGGCATACCCAAATGATTGCCGTGGTCGAAGTAAGTGAATTGGGATTCAGAACCCTGATCCACTTGTATATAGTTGAAATCGCTTTACTCATGTGAACTATGCATTCACTTGTTACATGATAATTGATGCTACAGTTTTGGTTACCGATGTACATATATGTATATATATATGTCATGTACTGTTTTGGGATGAAAGTAACCCTTGCTTTTTCATTATCATAGAGTCCGTAGGATGTTATCGCAGGCGTTATCTGATTCCTATGCGCAATTACATTTAAATAGTGTAGAAATCTACCGTAATTATTCACTGACTGACTACTAGCTGTTACTCTGACATTTTGAGACTTGAAGTAATAGAGATTTTATAGATCAGGTGGATGATTTTTGCACAGTTGCCTTCTCTAAGTTGGGTGGTTTAATTGTTAAGCTCCCATTATCCTGCTTCTAGACATCATCTTCAGCACAAACTTTAGTATAAGGTCAACTTATTTGAATTCTCCGTGAATGGTATAATTGTCTCTCCGGACAACCTTGGCTTGCTTTGGTCAGCTGTTAAATTGCATTAGCATTGATTGTTTTTACTGATTTAGAATTTGACTATTTTGTCGTGTGACATATTCTTTATTAGCTGATAAATATAATTTTTAATCATGTTTGTTGATCGCTGATTCTTCTGAATACACGAAGCTTCTATGAACTGCCCTAGTATTTTTTGTTGGTGTCTTCACTGTTTACACTTTTGGAATAATCACATCAGAATATTCCAAGATTGTCTATGGGAAAACATTTGTCGGTATTCACTAATTTGTAGGTAATAGATGGTAGTAAACTACACCCCTACTATTACTTTTGATGACTTTTTTTGAATGCAGTTATGTGCATCACGAAGTTTGGAACTTGATACCTTTGTTATTTGCAAAGCAGTTATCTGTTGGTCTTACTGTATCAATATAAAGCACAATGTTTGAAGGTGATTCACACGAAAAGCTATAGTTATTCAGCCACTGATAAAACCGTGTGATTGTTTTCGTGTGATCAAACTATGAATAAACACCTTGAGGTTATAGATTGTCACTGCTTAAAATGGAATCCTACTCGAAAAGGATAAGATTGCGAAGGTGCTAACAGTCTTCTGACGAAGTTTTGATATCAATCCATGGGGTGAAACTTTTGGTTTAAACCATTCAACAAAATAACACAAGCCACCTCTTTTAAACTATCAAGTCACCAAGAATAAACATTTGGAAAACATCGTTGCGATAAAGTTTCCAAGTTATCCACATTGCCTGTTGTGACATTCAACGAGCAGCCTATCTCTTCCATTTAATTATTCTGAACTTCAGAAAAAACTATCAAGTTTCACAATTCTACAGTCTGATTTATTTGTCATTGCATGCATATCGCAATAACTGAGCTTTTTCTTGATTTAGCGATTTTATCTTATTTTGTTTGCGCCTAGCTGAGTTTTATCCTAATCTGTTTCCACTGAAGACTTTTTCGGTCGATGTGCAATAATTCGCTCTGAACTTATTACACAGTGTTCAGTAGATTAAATCATTTTGCATAGATGAGTGTATAAAGAGTTTCGAAAGTCTCTTTCAGGTCAACAGGCAAACACACAAAAGTAAAATTAACACAAAAAATCTTAGAAAGCTTAAGGACAAAATTCTTCCCAAGGTAATTGAGAGTTTTAAAATAATCACATCAGTGCAAGCGTTTTTCAATGTGACAACGGTAAAACATACCAAAGAATCATTGAAAATAATTATCCGTCAGCGATACCCACTGTTTCCCTTTTGTATAATTTCGTCATAGATGTATTAATGGAACTGACCATAACTTAGAGATTTAAGGATTAATTTGTCACCTGGAAACAAGCAGCCTTATTGAATTAGATTATTATTATTTATTTAAACGCAGAAAAAAACTTGGTACAATATGGCACCAAGCAAGATGCGCCACACAATAATAATGAAACAACATAGATCAAAAGTAAGAAATATGAGTAGAGAACGGATAAAGAACTTCATCTGGAAGGAAAATAGTCCTACTTAACTAGCTCAAACAGTATTCGTTAACTATCATCAGGAAGGCGAGAAAGAAGAAAATTGCAACACGTTCGCCATTGATTACTATTCTTGACCATATTCAATAGCGTTTCGAGCCATCGATTCGAGTTATCTCGCGGACCCCAACCAGGGAGTCGTGACGCACCAACCGATGCTAATCTAGCACAAATCCTTCATCCCACGACCCCACGTCATGGACTGACCACCCCTCCGCCTTTTCCATCCCGTCCCAGGGCTAGCGAACAGAGACCTGTACGGAAGCCTCTGGGGTGACATTCGGAGCACATGTCCAAGCCACCGGAGCCGGTGTTTCCAGATGACGACATTCAATGAATGGTGATCTCCACTGTGTTCAAACACACGCCGCCGAACCTCAGAATTACTCACGCGATGATGCCATCGAACGCAAGCAATCCTGCGGAGACAGCGGTGATCGAACACGCAGAGTCGCCGCACATCCTCAGCTCGGAGAGGCCAGGTTTCACAGGCGTAGAGCAAGACAGCCCGCACCGAAGCATTGTATACCCGACCTTTGACAGCCAGGCTAACGTCGCGACGGCGCCAGAGGTGGCTCAAGTTGATGTATGCCACCCTAGCCTTCATTATACGGTTGGAAATCTCATCCGTCACCCCTCCGCCAGCACTCACACAACTACCCAGGTACACAAACTTATCAACAACTTCAAGCGGTTCACCCGCAAGAGTGAGTGCAGGTACAGGCTCCTGCCAATCTTGTAACAGTACTTTGCACTTAGACGGCGCAAAGCACATACCATACTTACAGACACTGATCGCCAACTGATTAAGTGCGATTTGGGCAGCCTGCATGCTATCGCACAGTAAGACGATATCGTCTGCATACTCGAGGTCGAAAAGTCTATCTCCAGGTAGCAGATCTACACCACCTTCACGCACATCCTTCAGAGCTGACTCCAGAATGTCATCGATGGCAAAGTTAAAGAGAAATGGAGAGATTGGGCAACCCTGTCTAACCCCACTGTTGGTTGGGAACAGTGGTGATAGTTGGTTGTATGCCCTCACTCTACCTGAGGTGTTTCTGTATAGGGCTTTCAAGATGTTAACAAATTTCTCAGGTACACCTCTCTCTAACAGACAGTTCCAGAGCACAGTTCTGTCCAACGAATCGAAGGCAGCCCTAATATCAAGAAACACAACGATCGTTGGCCTGCAATACGTGTGGCGGTGTTCCAACAACTGACGAAGGGTGAACACATGATCAATGCATCCACGACCTGAACGAAACCCAGCCTGCTCTTCGCGAATCAATCCTTCACGTATTTTGCACAGTCTGCGAAGCAAGACAGCAGCCAATATTTTAGACGCGACTGGTAACAGACTGATACCCCTATGATTGTCACACGAATTACGTCGACCCTTTTTAAAGATGGGGACGATAATGGCTTCGTTCCACATTGATGGTACACTCTCTGTCTCCCACACCTTCCTGAACAACCCAGTTAGAGCCATTGTGAGAGTCTCGCCACCATCTTTAAAAAGAGCCGGGGGTAATTTGTCTGGGCCGGGCGCCTTATGGCGTTTCAGAACTTGGAGTTCCTTACGGACCTCCGCTTCGGTGGGTGGGTCGGTACTAACCGACCAAGGAGCACTCGGGCTAATGATAGACACTGAAGCTGGTGGCCAGCTAAACTGCTTCCCGAAGTGCTCTGCCCAGCGTTCCAGGCGTCTTTTCAGGCTGGTAATTGGCGTGCCTCACAGACCGTCTCGCTGACACCTTGTTTCTTGCTGCCGGTGGCTCGTATGAGTTGGAACAGCTTCCGACTGTTGCCAGATGCAGCAGCTGACTCCATCTCACACGCACGTTCTGACCACCAGGCTTCGCGGTCCTTACGTAAACACTGTCTAATGTTCGTTTATTGTTGTATTCGCTGCCAGCCGGAATGGACCGGCGTTCATCCAGGAGTTGCAAGGAACTCGCAGAAACCCAGTGGTTGTTAGCGGAGCATTCTTTCAAGCCGCAAGCGGCTACACTCGCCTTTTGCATGGCACCTTGCACATGAAGCCAATGTTCATCTATACTACTTGGGGGGTTGCTGGCAAGCATTGTTTTTAACTCATTCTGATATTTCAAAGAAGTAGCAGGTGCTACTAGTTTGCTCACATCAACGCTTAGACGACGGCTTTTTTGAACCCCACCAAATCGCAAGACGAACTTGGCACACACTAACGCATGATCGGAGTCCAGGCATGTGCTCCAGAAGGAGCGACAGTCTTGTATGCATCCTCGCCACCGGAAACTGACCGCAATATGATCAATCTGAGTCCAAGCTTGCTTCGCAGAGGGAGGACGCCAGGTAGCGCTACGGCGATGGCTGTGCCGGAAGTTGGTGCTGGCTAGAAATAGGTTGTGATCCGCGCAAAGCTGCAGAAGACGGTCCCCATTATCTGACCTGCGACCATGTAGTCCCCACTGACCACCTAGACGATTCTCCTCTGAGCTTAGACGCCCGACCTGTGCATTCAAGTCCCCAGCCAGCACTACGATATCCCTCCGACCCGCCTGTTTCAAGAGATCGCTCAGTTGGTAGTAAAACTCATCCTTCATTGCATCCGGGCTGCAATCCGTCGGTGCATAGGCAGAGACAACAAATAGACACCGCCTATCTGGCCTACTACTCCTTACTTTCGTATAACCTTCCAGCCTCACAGCACATAAACGACTGTTAATGGGAATCCAGTCGAGCAGTGCAGCTTCGGCTCTAGCGCTCAGTGCGACACCGACACCAGCTACGCCGGATGCCGACGCCACAGGGTCCCCGGATAAGCGCAGGTGGTACATACTACTAGAACTTCCAGATGGAGAGGATAGTCGAAGCACTTCACTGGGATCTTGAATGCGGGTCTCCGAAATGCAGCAGACATCGATAGCGAGGCTTTCCAAAGTTCTTACCAACCCTGCCTGTTGTCCGATTTGCATCAGCGTCCGAACATTGTAGGTGGCCAGCTTGAACGCGGCACGCGGTTTCAGGATATCTGTGTTAGATGTCACATTGGGGACAACCATTTGGAGGGTTACTCACTAACATCTCGAAACGACACAGATAGGCTGGGAATCCAGACAAAGGCGAAAGGCTGTCGAAGGTTAAGAAGTCAAGGTTAGTATAGGTAAAATACAGGAATCTTAGTATAAAAATAAAAGTAAGGTTGTCGGTCAAAAGTTGCTTGAGGTATCGTTATTACTTGAAATCATTTTTTTTCGAGCGCGAGAAGATTTTCAATAATAGTTTGTTGTTTTACTTCCTTTCTTGTGTGAGGGCTGCGATACTGCCCGGACTCCCGGACCGAAGCAGGTGGTTTTCTTAAGGGACCACCCCTCGAGCCTTTGACTTGGAGTCTAATCCGCAGGGCAGCGGAGCAGCGTCAGGAGCTGCATTCCCATGGTTACCGGTGACCCATATGGGTTCATACGCCATTTGATCCGATAGGATTCTGGAGCCCATGTACCCCATAGTAACTGCTTTTAGTCTAACCGCTATCCAAACAACCTTCCTGACATGGTAGGACCCGCAGGGACATGAGTCTCAGCCAGTTTAGCTTGTTGGGTCACTGCGGTATTCAAGCTCGACCACCACGGCAAGGTAGCAGTTGTCGGCCAGGTGTTGAATTAGAGCATATAGATAATGTTTTCATTAAGTGAAGAAGCTGATAAGATGCATAATCTTCTGAACACCTGGGGCCAGAAATCTTCGAACATTTGTCATTTAATGTAAGATGATGGTGCAGGAATGGACTACATCAGATCATAGCTTAACGGTAGGGATTGAAGTGGTATAGAGTATTGACCACTTCACATATTTTGGAAGTTCCATCGGACCTAGTGGACTACTTTTTCCTGAAGAAATCTCGGCATGGATACAAAAGACTGATGTGGCATTTGCCAAGTCACGTTATCTCTCGAGTAGATGTGATGTCCAGCTGTCAGGGGAAGGATGTGTTTGCTTCGCAGCAGCTGACTGTGTCCTTCTCTCTGTCCATGAGACACTGTCATTAAAAGTGGAAAGTATGACAAGACCGGTTGTCTTCGACCACAGATCTTTGCGTCCTATCTCCCGTGTTAAGTGGTATAATATAATGAATAATATTGAGGTTGGGGCAGAATGCTATATGAGGAGGGCAAGTTAACCAATAAGACTGAAGCTACATTGATTCAGATGGACAGAAATGTTATAAGCATACTGAGCCGCTGAATTCCTCGTGGAGGAACTTTAGCTGATGTAGGGTTATCTCGAAAAAGGGTTACGATGTGGTGAGTTCTTTGATCATTGGTTTCAGCTACGAAGGGAGGAATAAACTACCTGGTTGAGGTCCTAATCATGCTAAGAACCAAAGGCTGGAGACTATTGGTGATATGGCTGAAAATCGTTCTTAGTGCCATTCAGTCTTTGTAATCTTTTATATCCATTAAACTGTAGTTTTTTTCCCATATGATATTTTGAATATCTTTTTTCTCTGTTTTTCTTTACCTTTTTGTGGTTCATGGATTGAGGCAAGTTGAGCTACAGCACTCCTGTGCTAAGTTCACTGTTGAAATTCTTTTAATCAGTCAGTGAGAATAATTGTAACTATTTTTGAAATTGCGATGGAACAAATTCATCAAGAAAAAGAAAGAATAAGTCATTTTAATAATAATAATAATAATAGCTTCATTCCAAACAGTATTTGTGGTACAGGTGTGGAATTTCCAGCGTGCATTACAATATTGCATCTAATTACCTCGTAAATTTTATAAGATTTTAAAATCAAAAAGCAACACCCCCCCCCAAAAAAAAGAAAAAAAGGATAAATAAAAAAAATAAAAAGAACAGCGTTGTGTTTACATTTTAAACAATGCACCACAGTATATGAAATATAAAATTAGTGTGTATTAGAAGGTGTGAACAACAGTATAATAGTAACGAAGAAAGGAAAACAAAAACTAATGGGACTATTTGTTAGATTGCCGCAGTAAGTTGATCGTGTCATACCTAACGGATTTCTCATCACATAACAGCTGTGTCAGATATGGTATTGTGGAGTAGTATTCAGAAACTTTATAGTTGGACAGAAGTGAATTTTAAATCATGTGAATTCACCCCCATGACGTAGTACATGTATGAACCGAACTTAACAGTTCCATACACCTGGTACTTTGCACAAAAGTGATTCAGTTCAGTGTGACACATCAGAAAGGTAAAGAAAAGAAATGTGATGAATCTATAGTAGATGACAATTAGTTAATTTTTTCATAATCTGAACAACTGAGATGAGTTTTGGGCAATTTCAAACACAATCCCTAACCATTAGGTCTTAGCATACTCAAGACTCCAGCGAGGCAGTCTACACCTCCCTACATAGCTCAAATCAATAGTAAAAGACCACATGAATTGGTGCGGTTTTGTTGTGTGACTACCTCATATATCTGCATGCTACTCCCTGAATGTTAATCAGCAGGTGTAGTCTTCACAGCCTGCTTCTACTACTTCCAGCCCGGTTACACACAGTTTATCTTAGAGAGCTTTAAATATAAGTATTAAAAAGTGGCCTGATTGCTTTTTAAAGTGTAAAGATAGGTTAATTTTGGTTGGGAGAATCAGAGTTGCTCATTTCATTCTATCCGGAATTGACTTGTCAGCTGGTGGATATCCCAGTGTAAGTGGTGGTGCTTCCATTGTGACCTGAACCAAGCCAGCATCCATAGTTTCAAACTCTAAAGCGTCATCCACAAAGGCTACAAGGATGCCGCCTCTTGTGCAACGGGTATCAGCATTTGCCAAGCATTTCAGTTCAACATAATCAATCAAATGAGAAATGTAAATTAATCTAAAAATGAAATATAAAGAGATGGGTTGTTTTCTTTGTCTAACAGATAGAAAATAAGATATTTTTCCTTCAAAAGAAGAAACTAAAAAGTAAAGTGTAAGCAACATGTAGCATTCGTATTATTTTACCTCTTGTTTTCTTTTTCACGTTATATCTACTTTGTATTGTGCATATCTGCCTTGGTAGTCACACTGTATATACATAACCTGCTGCTTATCTATATATAGTCACGAAAAACGTCTATAAATTATGCCTTATCTATTCATCTACTCAGTAATTTACAGAAAAATTTTAGGAGTGGAAAAAAAGAAAGCAACAAAGAAGTTATCCACTTTCTCTCTCCCTCCGCCTCTTTCTTTTGATTCGATAGTGTTAGTCTTGTATATTGTGTCTACCAACCAGTGAATTATGATGAGATGGAAGATATAAAAATTCAATTCTGTGTGTGAGTGTGTGTGTGTGTGTGACTGATTGATTTTCTTGATTAAATCTTCCTGGCAAAGTATCAACTCTGGGCGAAATGGAAAGAAAAGGGTAAGTGGTTGAAACTACAACAAAAACTACTATTCGAGAAGATAAAATACTACATACCTTAAATCTCTACTAGTGCAAAATTACCTTTATGTATATATATAAATATATCTTTGACCACAGACGTTTGAATCCTGTCTCCTGTGTTAAATGGTACAACATAGTGAGCAATATAGAAGTTATGCGTAGGGTGTTAGATAACGAGAGTAAGTCCACCGATGAGGTTGCGAAGCGACATCGATTGAGGTAGCCAGGACAAATTTTGCGTAAGCCGAGTCACCGCCTTCCTCGACAAGCAATGTTAGCTGACATAGGATTAGGCTGGAAAAGAATTGTGAGTGGACATATCAAAACCTGGTATCAATGGATGAAGTCTTTGAAAGTTGGTTAGAGCCATCAACATACAGAGGTATAGGCTGCCTGTTTTGGGTCGTAGGAACCAGTGGATTGAGACCATTGGTGATATGTATTTGTGCGTCGGTGGCACAGTGGTTAGGACTCTCGCTGACCATGCACATGGTTCGAGGTTCGATCCCCTGCCGACGCACACCTGATATCTATGGTTGGCCTGCGAAATTTGGGCTACCGATATCCATGGTGAAAATTCCATACTTGTACCAAAAATACAGTGTGGAATCAAGCTGTAAATAAAAAATATAAAAAAAATAAAATAAAAAAAAATTATTCTCAGTGTCACAGATGCCATTCACTCTTTCTAATCTTCCAGGTGAAATAAATCTTCATGTTTTCCCACGTTACTACTGTTTCTTCTGTAAATTTCTACCCATTATAGTGATTTTGCATCTTTTTTCTTTCTCTCTACCTTTGTGTGGTACATGTAGTGTGGCGAGTTAAACTGCTGTACTTCTGTGAAAAATTCTGTTGGAAAGGTGTATATATATATAATCTAGCTGTGATACATTTATGTAGTGATTGCATTATTTATATCGCTTAGATTAATAATGATCCATGTCTGGTTGTTTAAATTTTTCAACTATTAAAAACGAGCGTCACTGCTGTCAAGTCATTGAACAACAGGGCTATAATAGTTTTCCTTCATCTACACATTTACATCTATTAAATAAGTGTTTTAGAATTTTCAATTATGGATTACAAAACATGCTACAAAAAATATTTTCATATTATGTGTAAGTGATTATAAAATGGTAGTGCAGATGCACAGTACAAAAGGATGATTTTGGTGTTGTTGTATTCTCTCTCTGAGGTGAATGATTTTATGGCCGAGTTTTCACTGTCCTAACAGTTAAACAATCCAGGTCAGCGAACACAACAACACCAAAGTTAAGTGACTATGTAGTATGCAGTAGACAGTAATAGGATGGGTTTATATCTGTGTATTTTGTACTTGAGCGTCTGATGGTGTGGTGGGGAGTGCGGGGGGGGGAGGTTAATTCCCTCATAGAGTCATAGTCTCTCCCACATAAAGACTTCCTAATTACATTGAAGTAACTGTTCAGTTCTCTTCTGTTTAGCTAGTGTTAAGTCTGTTTTGGTGAAAATAATGAGTTAATAAAATATAATTATATTTCAATAGTTTACACACAATGATAAGTTTTTGTTTTTTGGTAATATTTCGAGCAAAATTACTGCCAGCTTGTGTTTCAACTACTTCGCTTATGTACATAGAATTATTGAATCTTATGAAAACCAATAAAACAAAAAGTGTCAGGCGGTAACCCGTTCTTTCTAAATTAGTTGTGTAAATGCGTATACAATGAGAAGTATTTCACTAACTTTTTAAAAATTCCTTTACGTTCCCAGTGGGACATTGGACTTCAGTTTCTGAAGTTTCATTAGTGTTGGTTGTATTTTTACGAGGTGAAGTTGCTAGCCCCACGCCCAATCTTATCTCTTTTCCGCGCTTGCTACGGGCTAAGCGAGGTTTAGGAGTGCGTTGGTCAGCAGTCAAATCCCAGACGACATGTATAGTTAACGAACATTCTATCATTGAACCACCAACACAAAATGCTGACAATACGAAGCATTCGGAGTCGGTCATCCATGCAAGTACTAACTGGACCTAAGGCTCTTAAACTTTGCTGATCGAACGATAGCTGATGTTTTCAACGTGGTATGGTCTCTTGGTTTTACTACTATTCATTTGAAGGCTATAGAATGAAAATCACATTGTATCTCATCATCGCCTATTTTGCATAATGTTGAACCTCTGAGTAAATAATGCCCACAATTTATACGCCCGTAATCTGTTATAGTATATGAAGCATTAAACGTTCAGATGTTGATATCTTTGGGATTTGATTAACAGTGAAATTCTGTAAGTTGTCATACTGTTGTTTTTATTTAGGGCGACTAAATTTATGAGAAAAATGAGAGCTTTTAGCTGTGTACCTTACATGAAAGTTGAGCATTACACCTTCCTCGATGGACAACGTTAGCCGATGTAGAATTAGCTTGGAAATGAGTTAGGAGTGCTCAAGCTAAAACCTCTCATCAATCCATGAAGTCTTTGACAGTTTAGACTACCCTAGGTG
Source organism: Trichobilharzia regenti (assembly GCA_944472135.2). NCBI lineage: Eukaryota > Metazoa > Platyhelminthes > Trematoda > Strigeidida > Schistosomatidae > Trichobilharzia > Trichobilharzia regenti. Next base: position 32,145,637 of record OX235266.1, read on the forward strand.
TGTTCCTCGTGGTGGTGAGAACCAATAGCTAGAGATTGTTGGTGAGCTGGCTCAAAATCGTTCTCATAGACGCAGATGCGTTCACTCTTTGTAATCACCCAGATTAATCCACTCATTAATCTTTCTCCCGTACATTTCCGCTCATTATCTTTATTTCAGATTTCCTTTATCTCTACCTTTGCGAGATGTATGGACTGTAACAAGTTGAAATTCTGCACTTCTGTGCGAAGTTCCATGTTGAAATTCAGTGAGATATGACTTGGCTCATATTAGAGACTAGTGAAACATGTTTATTATTGGTTTTAAGTAACACACTATCTCCCTATTTTTTTATAGCCCTTATTCCCTTATTCTTATACTTTGTGGTTAGTTTTGTAATGATGTGTTTTTTTAAAAAAAAATCTGTTTTACTGCTGTGTATGTTTCAATTTCACTGTAGGCATACATTCATTTGGAGGTGTTGTGGGAAATTGAAGGATTTCAAAGAAGTCTTCTTTTTTCATTTCTTTGTATTGAGAGAGAAACCTAGGACTTTAAACTTGTGCTTTAAAGTTTCAGTAGCGGTGGTTTTGTTTTTACGGGCTGGGTTTGTTAGCCTCATGCCCAACATTTCCCCCCCTTAATGGAATTGCTACCGACTAAACGGGACTCATACCCAGATCACGTTCGTGGTTGGCGAACATTCTACCGTTGAATAACCGATGCACAAGAAAGTCGTCAGGTCTGTAATACTTGATTTCCCTGACCTCATCTCTCAAATGGAATCGTGTTGGAAAAGTTACGAATCAGTATTTGAATTAAAAATGGCCACTTTTCACCTATCCCTTTAGGTGATTTCAGATCATAATGAAAGTAGAAATTAGTGAATTAGTATCAGATGTTTGTGTTGGCGAGAAACGAGCAACATACACTAGACGAAAGACATTCACACGATTACATTATTAAACGGCCCCCATCCCTCCCTCTCCACCATGTTAAATCACAACAACGATTAACTTTTATGAAGTTAATAGTTGATATGTGCATTTGTGACTTTCGATCAGTATGTGTCATGGGTTGTTTAAAATCCACTAAAATCTTCACATGGTGCAGATAATCTCTACAATTATATTACAAAGTTGAATTTTAGCAGGAATTCATAGGTGGTGAATAAATTTTACCCATAAATAAATAAATAGTTGGTGCAGGAAGTAGATTATGGTATCAAAGGGAAGTTTTTTCCTCTCTCCCGTACTCTCTCTCTCTGCCTTGCCGATTCTATTCCTGTTTTTTAAACTTGGTTGACATCAGGCAATCGTGAAGGCTGTTCAGTTACTTTACATAGTCTACACTGCGTTGGCTTTTTCTTTTCAACAGATCTACTTTGTTCTGCTATTTCTATTGTTTAGGTAAGAGGAGTATACCAGAAATATCAATTAGGCTTCATATATTAACCAATCTTTACATTAAGGAGGATGGTTGTTGATGGATGATACATTTGCTGATTTTCTCATTATGTTATGAGACAATGGCCATTTATGACTGCTATTGTCTATCCTAACTATATACCATCTCATCACAATGTTTTAGCAACGCCGTTTATTCCTTTCAAAGTATGAATTTTAGTTTGAGATCAAAATACGTTTATGGATTTTTTACATTCATCTAGTAATAATCAATGCAAGGAAAGTAGCTACACTAATTTTTTCTCAACAGACAGGTCTGACTTCTTCAGGTGGATTCCATTGGCGGCAGTTATATGTGCATAAGATGAACTCTTAAGAGGAAATTAAGATTAATCGGAATATGATAGATTACTTTGAATGCTTTGTTAACTTCGACTTCATGTTCACTATTTAGAAGGTGTACTGAAATAGATCTACGAGTTGATCTTATTTGTCTCTCACTTAACTATGGAGGATGACGACGTTTAGAAATCCGATGATGAACATAACTAATTGCATGCCCATGGGACCAGTCAAACTGGTAAATACATCTAAAGGCAGGAGAATTAAGTAGTTTATGCTGTTGCTACACTGATTTGCTTTGGTGGTAACTCATAGTAAATTCAAATATTTGTCAATGAACTTATCTGGATAACTTTTTACTGAGTAATATTCTAATCGCCTTACTTTCTTCACTAAGGTAGCAGTTTGAGCAGATTATGATCTCAGCGCTATATATATATATATATATATATACATCAGTAAGGTGTACTACCGTTTTCTCATTAATTTCAGAACTGTTCTGTTGTTATGGTAATTGTAGTTCTTTTTGTCCAGAATACTCTTACCTCAAATGATTAAAAAAGTGTATGTGTATATATGTATGCATATAATCAATAACGTTATTGACGTAGACCATTGCAATGTGTGTGTGTGCTTATGTTTGTTTGCGTATATGTACTCAAACTTACTCTGAGAATTATTATAATGAAAATATATGATAAAGATGACGAGAAAACTGGACGCCTCTAAGACTAATTAATCGACATGTTGCTGCGCAACTCATCAAGTACATTAGAATAAATGCCTCCAAATACGTGTTTGTTCATAATCAGACCTATGTCTTTTGAATAACTTAGCAACATGCCGTTTAAAGTAAGTCCACCAGATTGGTTGATAACCTAGTGAGTCAACAGAGTTATATTTGAACTCTATATCTAAGAGAAACCAATAGCACTTGGTTTTTATGCTTTTGGAAAGAGAAGATAGGCTGAGGATATTTTGTGGCATTAGTAATTTGAGATGAGAGAGTTCTATACATAAGTGTCATTTCGTAAAATATAGAGTAACTGTGTTTGTCATTGTAAGGCCATACCTTTGACTAGTTGCACGAGTCGAATGATAAGACTGCGATAAAAGTGCGATATATATACTATATGACAGGATTCAATGTCTACTCTTAATTCATGATATTCCACGAAAGAGTGAATTGTTGCTTCAAGAGGTTAACTTACAACTTATAACAACCTAATAAGTTGTTGAATTAACCACTTTCCATCGCTACAGACAATACTGTGGATCTTTGAGGTAATCGGTGTTTAGTGGATATATTTCTATATGTATATTGTATTCTGGATAAAATAAGTGGAGAAGGATTTAAACCCAACCCTAACTGAATTAAGTTACTTTCTGCACCTGTACACAGAATCGCATCACACGTCATCAACGTTCAGGGTGAGAATATAATGAGTGACGATATAAATTAGTGTAGCGAAAGAAAATGCCCGCACTTTCATCGCAGTATACTTAAATAGGTGGTAGGTGGAAGGAAGACGGCCAATTACGATTGGAATTCCCTCATATAGTTGGTTTTATGTGATTTTGTATTACATACTGTTTTGTAGATGTTTTGTCGATTTTACTTTTAAGCGACTGGAACATGTGTTGTGAGGTTTGCTGTACTGTTCTCTACAATATCTCGGGATTACTGTGATTCTAACTCAAAATTCCACTATTATTTAATTATTATTATTATTTTTATTAAACCTTGATTCCAAAGTACTTTGGTACAAGTATGGGATTTTCAGCATGTGATATCGGTAGCTGAAATTTAACAGGCCGACCACTGACATCAGGTGTGCATCGGCCGGCAATCAAACCCCGGACCATGTGCATCGTCGTCGAGTGTCCTAACCGCTGCGCCACTGAAGCACAACAACTAATAGAATGCTCATATTACAACAATAAAGATTTTTATCAGTGTTATGATTCACTCAATAGGATTTAATTGTTGAAGAACTCAAAATAATGCGAATGCCTCTCTTTTTGCCTTATGAATAAACTTGATTAGTTAGACTTCAAGAAGAGTATCATTGTATTTTTGTACAATGTGTAAACATGTCCAAACCTTTCGGTGAGGTTAGTTTTATTGATGACATCTAAGCCTAATGGTGTAAAGTTTACAATTTTGAATTAAACCTACCAATTTTATTTGGTGGACTGCAGTAAACCAGTATTTCATCCTGTTCAGGACTCATCATCAGATGCACCTTCACTTCTAGTCAGTAATAATGTTCCCATTGGTGACTGCAAATACATTCAGACGTTGAGTCCTAAACAGGACGAAATGTGCATTCCGGATGTTATTCCTCAGAAATCGTCGAAGTGTACGTCAATTATGAATGCTTCAGAATTAGTTCTCATGGCTCATATGAATTCTCACTAACTTCACTTGTCTTGTAGTTTACGATTTCTTCGTCTTCTTCTTCTTATTATTATTATTATTACCTTAAATCTAAATTAGATTGTGTGTGCAATTTGACATTTTGTATGTTGGTTGATCCAGTAATCTTATACTAAAGGAATGTTTTAAGTCTAATGATGCAAGTCTTCATAAATGAAATGTCTCTAACCTTAGTGTTTGTTTTTCTACTCTTTATGCAATCCTTAACAAGGGTTGGAATTTTTCGAGGCATCAGCTAAAGAGAATATCAATGTGAGAAATGTTTTCGAGCGTTTAGTGGATATTATATGCGATAAAATGTCTGATAACATGGACAATAATCCAGCTGTTGCAGGTGGAGCATCGAAAGGTAAGCAAAACACTGTTTCTGTTTGTTTGTGTGTGTGTGTGTGTACATACTCACATTGAGTAATCTTACTGAACTCAGTGGTTGATTGCACGTTTTTTAGGTAAGAAAAGGAGCCTATGAAATGAGATAATTTCAGTCAATTGGATTTTAATTCCTGTTGTTTTGAAAGTATTGAAAGAGAAACTCAGTCATTCAGTGGATTTTATTGGGTTTTTGAAACTGTCACTCCAATCTTGAATGCTTTTGATTATAATTTGATCAGATTTCCAAATTATCAGAATCGGTTGCTAGTTCTTTTCTTCCAAAACATTTTTCAACGATATTCACTGTATGAAAAGATACGGAAAACGTGACAATGGAAGCGAACCCTGTTCTATACCAGCTGAGCTTTCATACTCAGGTGCTACTTATTAGGTCAATGTAGTAATATTAGTTTTATTCTGAACAACATTTCAATATACAGCACAGACTTTTCTTCTTGTTTCCGTATACTCCCCTATACAATATCTTTAAGCATAACAGTAATCTACAGTATATCATTTGACGAAATTTTCTTCTATCTGCAACAGGCTACGATGATCCCACGTGTTTCCTCCCTTCAAAACAGACTAAGAGAAAAGCATTCAAAAGCGCACATATTTACAGGTTGTTCTTGAAGAAGGATGTAAACAGATGACTGTCAAAATAAAGAAAAACTGAGTAAATTTGACGCATTGACTGTACTCTGTGACAATTCAGGTAGCACAATGATATAAACACAGGTGGCTGTTACGAATTTGTATACTACTGCAATCTAGCTTTAAATTCTACCTTCAGTTATCACGTCTGTTACATCTCCATATCAGTTTGCCAGTTCAAAACCATCTTACATATCGTCTTAATAATGATGTAAACTGCTGTTATATTCAAAAAACTTCATGTATCGGGTTGTACATGATCCGTACATATTCTATGAGGAAAGGTTGATGACATATGGTTAGGGAGTTACTCGAGTTGAATTAATTGAAGCGCCACTCGAACCCGGGACCACTCACTAGCTAATATAGTGCTAAAGCCAGTGTATCTGTATTTATTTGTGTCGTTCTGCCTATAGGAGATGTTGGAGTTTATTTTCCTTGTGATATTATATTATTTCATGAAACCTAGGAATTGCACCCTTTTAAACAATTATAAAACTTCAGTGTATTAGTGCATCATCACTTCTTTTCGTTCCTATCGGACAGGTGATCATTTTTCTCTCATGTCCATGTTGTTATTTAATTCCTATAATGTGGATAATAGTTGAATTATACATGATTGCTTTGTTTCACACACTATCATATTTTACGGATTTTTTGTTTAATGAAACTAGGCAATCGACTCACGGATAAACCTCAACAACAGCAGCAACAACAACAAGGTCAGTGTCAGTGCTAATCCGCCCCCCCCCCACCGGCGTACTAAAGTGAGGAAGTACGTGTACTGAAAAAAGAACAATGGAAAAGGTTCTTCAAATATTACCCCGGATTAATGTTGTCTCACTCACTCTCTCTCCTTCATCGCCCTCCACCAACCCATTCCTCTCTGCCTCTCCTCTAACGGACTGTCATTTTCAACATGTGTGTGTATGCGTATTTCTTCACTCTTGCTTCTTTATTAATTATCGATCATGTTAGCTTGGTACAACTAGGCAAGAAAGTAGGACTTCACCTAGATCATGTAGTGAATAGGCGAATTCAACCACATTGAACTGTTTGTTTGCTTGTTCAAACTTTTTACACATGTGTTAACACACACACACGCCTACACAGACGGACATGTGCACTATTGGTGTGGTTTTTTGTCATATAACTACAAAACACTATGAAATGCATTTTATTTATACCATTCAGCACTAATATTACTTATCCATTCCTTTATTGATTTCTACACTTCAAAGTATTTCACACCTCTGAGAGGCTTCCTCCACTTATTTACATTCCATAACAGTCTGTCCTTCATTATTATTATTATTATTATTATTATTATTATTATTATTATTATTATTATTATTATTATGGTTATTATTATTATTATCACCACGATGTCCTATTTATTGATTAAATTTTGTTATTGTTATTGTTATTATTATTGTGCTTTGAAATATTCCTCTTTTCAATAATATTGATTCGCCTTCACATTCCACTCCTCTCTGTGTGTCTCTCTACTCATCAAAAAATAATGGTTGTGGCACATAAAAAGACAAAGCAATTCTTCCTTTGCCTCTACCCCACCCCCCACCATCTCACTTCACCGCATTCTTACTATCTTCTCCGTAGTTTCCGCTTCATTATTTAGTCCCCACTCCATTAATATACACACGCATATAGCCGATTCTAGCTTCAAGGAACTACTGTTTCAAAGCATTTCGTAATCTCTCCAAGATCGATATATATATATATATATATATATATATATATATATATATATATACAAGCAATCAAAAACAATTCTGATCGTCATTTTGTGTCCTTGTGTGCGTGTCTGTGTGTGTCTGCCTGTGCACACACAAACTCTGCTCCTTTTTTTGAATTTTTGTAGTGCACACATTTACTTATTTACCAATTTTCATTGATCTCTTGTTAGTCCCCTTTCTTGTATTTTTTCCTCTTCCCAACCAGTCACTTGCTTACGAATAGTGTATACACTATGTAATATCTCAGATACTTTTTTCTCTTCCCCTCTCTCTGTGTGATACTATATTCGACACATTCTATGAGTGAGTTGTCAAGGTGGTGTTCTCATTCTATTGTGACGGCTGGGTGGGGATGGGGATACTGGTTCTCGTTATACCAACAGAGTTCCACTCTTTTCAATATTCATATACGTTTTGAATGAAACAGGTAGAGGCGTGCTTAGTATCCTCAGTGGCGGGTTAGATCAGTGGCAAAAATCTCACAGTTCAGTGCAATATTACATGTCATCTCTGTCTTCTCCTCTTCCTCCTCCTCCTCCTCTAAGTCCCCTCCCCCCCATCTAACCATGACGTCAATGCCTCGTGTTTATTCTTCTCTTATATTCTCGGTACACTTTCACTGTTATCGTTATTACTATTCGATGATGTTCACTGTCCCCCCCCCCTTTTGTCTTATCTTTTTGTCCGTATTTCTGACTCTCTTCCCTTATTAATTTTATTTAAATAATACTGATAACAAATGTTACACATATAATCTTTTGTTATCCTCTTTACTAATGTCATATTATACATATAAACTGTTCCTATTGTGGCATATATGCTCATTCGTTGAATTGAATATCGATACACTTACACACACACACACATTCCTCATTCAATACTGGAACAACTTTGTTTAATTTATTTATCCTTATTTATTTGAACTTTTTCTGTTTAAAAATTCCGTATCGCTCCCCGTAATGAATACTCCTTGAACATTCCAATTAAGTTGAGTGTTAGAGGTAGGTAAGATGACGAGTGTGTTGTATGATCAATCATGAGCCTAATAAATTTGTGAATTGAGTGAGAGAGACAGAGAGAGGGGGGTACAGTAGTTTCTCCCCACTCTTTAGAATATTATTCTTTTGTGCAAAGAAATAAGATGGAGGGAAAGTGGGTAGATAAATATTTCCTCCAGACAGGATTATCTGTATACTCCCCCACCCAAATCCGCATCACTCGTTTTCTTATCTCCTTCTTCTGACTACTACGATTATCATCTTTTTCTCTGTGTACGTTGTTTAGCTTCTCTATCAAAGGAACATACTTGTGAATATTGTCTACTTTGTCTGTCTTATTATATACTATATACAAGTATTTCCTAATATATACACACATATATCTGCATATCTCATACATACATACATGCATATACAATACACACACTACTGCATCCACAAACACACGTGATACATACGCATATATACTGCCACTACTTATAGATGCTGTGAAAGTAAAGCATGATTACTGTTATTATTATTATTACGTATCTAGATAATCTTTATTTCATGAATTTATGTTTTAAAATATGGAAAAATATATATACGTACATAATTTATTAACTTCAACATTCTCGACTTTTTATATTTGAATATGTCTAGTCGCATTGTAGTACAATTGTGTTAACCAATGAATGCCAGGTCTGAAATCAAACTTCACCTATTTCAATTTGGGCGGCTGGATAGTACCATCAGAATCCCCTATCCACTCACACAAACAATATGTGTTGTTCAGGACCACCCGGGTAGCCGAGTCCCATAAAAAGGACGAAATAAGTTGTTGTTGTTGTCGTCGTCGTCTACAGCATGCAGACGTGAGTAACTCGCAGTCTGTGCATATATGAGGGATGCGTTTTGGTTCCGAACCTGGTATGTGCCTGCTGTGAAGAGTCCCAAGGTAGGACGAAACGCCTGTCCGTACTCCTTTGTTTTCAATAGTTTTCTGTCATTAATTCATGATCAAACTTGAAATATGAATTATTAAAAAAGAAAGTATAGTCAGGTGGTTACACATCATTTGCCTACTAAACATCATTAATTTCGAGCTTACAGCTGATGAGTATGTATTGTCGACTTTCATTAGATTCCTAACACATAAACACACAACTCTTGTCGTATTTAACACTGTTCAACCATACTTTTTTTAATTGGTTAGTTGGAGAAATCTAGTGGATAAGTCCTCGCCGTTTGAAACATAATCTTTAGGCTCTAATTCCAGTGAGAGACATCTCCAATAGGATGGAGACCGTCCTCTAAATTCCATTGCAAATTATCACATATTTCTTCAGAAGTAAGTTTATGTTTAGTTACCATGACACCGTGAAAATGAGAAAACTTGCGAATAACAGAGCGATTGTTAGCCAATCCGTAGTCAAATAGATCTGTTCCCATATCAGCTCAATATTATTATGTAGTTTATTTATCACGTAACTTATTGTTAGTTGAGAACATTCTGTCACATCAGTAAATGTTACTGAGATACTGGGTTTCTAATTTGATAATTCAGTGACTCATCAATTTCTACAAAACGACATCGTACAGAACTGGAATAAGGCATTCTATAATATTTCCTAAAATGTGTGGCTCAGTATATCACAACTAATATGTCTTAGTTCTATATTTTGCGAAGTAATGCGATTGACCAGAAAGTGTTGTTCCCAATAAACAAAATTTTTCGTAATCCATGGATTCGGCCTTCAATGCCTAAAAGTACTTCAGTGGATTATGAAATATACAATAAACAGAATAAGAATGATGAATAAAAGTATAAATTTCACGAGAGTGATGCAGCTGTATATTCCCATCTTAAATTGTGATAAAACCTCGCCTAGATTACTAGCTTCCTAGACGGTCCCAAGCCCGGATAAAGAGAGATGGTTAAGGCGCGGTGCTAGCAACTCCACCCCCAAAACTTAACCAAATCGCTACAGAAACTTCAACGCATAGATATATTCAAAATACTAAAAATATAAACAATAACCTTATTTTTCGCTGAAATCGGGAAAGTGAAATAACGCAGGTTGGCTAAAGCCTTCGGGAAGCCAGTCAGCCGATGTGCCTTCTTCCGATGAAAGCAAAAATAAGGATGGGGACGTGGAAAGTTCGTACAATGTACGAAACTGGAAAGGCTACCCAGATAGCCGCTGAAATGAGAAGACATAGAATAGAAGTGTTGGGAATCTGCGAGAGCAGATGGAACGGAACTGGAAGGTGCCAACTACCTACTGGAGAGACAGTAATCTATTCCGGCCACCTAGAGGACAACCATGAGCACACCGAGGGAGTGGCCATCATGATGTCACCAACAGCAACCAAAGCTCTCATGCAGTGGGAACCAATCTCCTCCAGGATAATGACAGCCAGGTTCAACTCAAAAGGAAGGAAGTAAAGTTACAGTCATTCAATGCTATGCGCCTACAAACGTCTCAGAACAAGAGAAGAAGGAGGTGTTCAACAGACAACTACAAACAGTAATGGACAACGTCCCAAATGGCGATATCAAAATCCTGATGGGCGACATGAATGCGAAGCTGGGACGAGACAACACAGGAAGAGAACTCACCATGGGTCGCGAGGATCTCGATGAAATGAACGACAATGGTGAACTCTTCTCAGACTTCCGCGCCTTCAATGATTTGGTGATTGGTGTCAGTGTGTTCATACACAAGGCGACATGGATTTCACCAGATGGAAACACCAAAAACCAGACAGAATTCATTTCAATCTCAAGGAAGAGGAGACGGAGCCTACTGGACACAAGGTCGAGAAGAGGAACAGATGTGGGTTCAGACCACTATCTAGTAGAAGTGACTTTCAAGGTGAAGCTAAAAGCCTCGAGGATAGCTGGGGATAGGCCACAATGCAAGTTCAACACTCAATTACTGAAGGACACAACCACAAAGGACACCTTCACTGCAACTGTCAGAGCAAAGCAGGAAACACTACGCGACATCACTGAAGAATCATGCGTGGAAGAACATTGGAAGTCTCTGAAGGCGATTCTCAACGAAACGTGTTCAACGGTTCTAGGAAGAAAGAAGACACAAGACAAGGAATGGCTCTCAACGGACACTTGGAAACTAATAGAAGAGAGGAGAATGGTGAAAGAGAAAATGATTCAATGCAAGGACGGACAGGAAAAGGAGACGCTGAGCTCAACTTACAAGCACTGGACAAAGAAGTGAAGAAGGGTGCTAGGAAGGACAAAAGACGATTCTACGACAATCTACCCAGTGAAGCTGAGAAGGCAGCAGGCAAAAGAGACCTGAGGACATTATATCAGATAACCAAATCTCTATCCAGTAGGAGATCAACACAAGCGAAACCTATAAAAGACAGCCAAGGGAACCCAATTACCAAGGAAGAAAGACAGATTAAACAATGGGCGGATCACTTCAAAGGACTCTTGAACCGACCATTACCTGCAACCCGTCCAGAAATACCAACAACGGCACGTACACAACTGCAAGTTGACACCAATCCTCCAACGAGCTTCTGAAAGCTGGAAAATCAGCTGGACCAGATGGAATACCCCCTGAAGCACTGAAAGCGGACCCAGAGACTACAGCAGACATGCTGACTCCATTATTGCAAAAGGTCTGGAAGGAGGGAAAGGTGCCTACTGACTGGAGGAAAGGTTACCTCGTGAAACTACCAAAGAAGAGTGACTTACGCCTCACTCTGCAAGAACTGGCGAGGAATCATGCTCCTATCGACGCCAAGTAAAATCCTGAGTCGCATCATCCTGGAGAGAATAAAGAACGCACTGGATACAGAACTCCGACCAGAAAAAGCTGGATTCAGGAAAGGCAAATCATGTACTGACCAAATTGCAACTCTACGCATCATCATCACAGAACAAAGCATGGAATGGCAATCAAACCTCCACCTCAACTTTATAGACTTTCAGAAGGCCTTCGACAGCGTTGATCGTGAAGTAATTTGGAAATTACTCGAGTACTACGGTGTACCCCAAATATTCATCAACCTTATTCAACAGCTGTACGACAACGGCACCTGCCAAGTGATCCACAACGGAAGACTCAGCGAGGCGTTTGGAGTAAACACAGGAGTCAGACAAGGGTGCTTACTATCACCAATGATATTCCTAATTGTGGTGGACTGGATTATGCGTCAGACAGTGGGAAACGAGAAGACAGGGATATCCCGGACCGACGTGAAGAACCTAGAGGACCTGGATTTCGCGGATGACTTATGTTTGATGTCACACACAATCGAAGACTTACAGGCGAAAACCGACAAACTGGTCGAAGAAGCAGCCGGCGAAGACAGGACGCCAGGTGAACATAGACAAGACGGAGGTTATGAAAATAACCAACCAACCAACAACAACAACAACAGCAGCAACATCCAGCGTCAATCATCATCAACGGGAGGGATTTGAAAGAGGTTACTTCATTCGCTTATCTAGGGAGCATTGTCTCAACTACTGGCAGTAGGTATGGACGAGGATGTCAAATCGAGCGAGAATCGGGAAGGCGAGAAACACATTCATCAACCTGACTGAAACCAATCTGGAAGTCTTCATCACTCAGCCAGCATCAACAACAAAATTCGGTCGGATTTTCAATACAAACGTCAAGTCAGTCAGTTCTTCTATACGGATCAGAAACTTGGTGGGCGGGTCATAAAGAATATTTCCAACAGCCTGTTGCAGACCTTTATCAACAACTGTCTTCGCTGGCTCTATACTGAAGATCAGATGGCCGGGCCGGAAAGTATCACCAACAAGAAACTATGGCTGGGAACAAACAAAACAAGAACCAATCGCCAACCAACAAATATGCAGGAGATTGTGGATGGTGATGGATTGGACACTACTCGTTGAGGAGACCGCTGGGTGACATCGCGCGCGCGTATGGCCATTGCTCGAGTGGAACCCGAAAGGGAACCGGTGAGTGGGACGTCCAAGAGTGACATGGAGGAGATCGTGTGAAGAGGAGTTGAAAGAGTATGGACTAACATGGATGCAGGTGAAAAGTAGAGCAGAAGACAGAAGCAAGTGGAGACGTGCAGTTGAAGCCCTATGTTCCTCTAGGACCCCAAGGGAACACTAATATATTAATAATAATAAATTGTGATCAGGACTTCTCAGCGGTTGGAAAAATCAGCTGACAAATTGAAAATACCCAAGGATATCTCACATTGCATATTTTTATGGCGACAGATTCTTGTTTGGCTCGTTATCAGAGTTCCTTGTTGCTCATCCTGTTTGGCCATCTTGTCTAAATTGTAGAGCGAAGGAAACTGTGGATAAAAGCCCACATTTGCCTGTTGGGAATGCTTTTCCTGACGTGCCAAGTCTTGGAAATACTGATTTGAGATTAGTGCTGAAAATCCATATCTTCTCCTTTGTGCTTATTGCAGTAGATTTACGTATTGATATCAGAGTAATGATATCTCATACGTTTACGATCCTGGCCTTGACAGCTTCATCCATGTCTAGGCAACCAGTAAACTAGGCAGTGTTTAATGTTTCTAAACACCAGTTTACTTCTCAGGTTTGATTCACGTTAGCACAATCGAACATTAATCGTCATTTGATTGTAGTGGTTGGTGAAATTCTTTGCCACTGGCAAACCACTATATTCTGCAACAACGAGTCTAATGTATTTATGGTGACCATATTCATGTCTAACTAGTATTCCATGATTTCTAATTTCTAGTAATTACCAAAACAGTCATTTATCACTTTGGATGCAATAATTAAGGAATAATGAGAAGATCAGACAGTCCTAGACATTATCCCCAAAAAAGTGTGCACGAATTGGAACTGGTTTCAAGCTAGAGTGATACAGCTCCTCAGTAGGTACAATTTGAATTCCAGTAATTCTCTAGTTAATATCATTTTATGACAGAAAGAATTTTGAAATCAGTTAATATCAAGTGTTGTCTTGCACGGATTTAATTGATTTTAGATTAGGTCATGAGGTGACAGCATTTGGAGAGCCACTGTTAACCACCAGGGAGTAGTGGACAATTTTCACAATTTTCGGCTCCGGAAGCGCACACCGACATTCTCACTGGAGACGGAACGCAGAATCTTCCGGTTACGAGATGAACTTTTTGACCAGTCAGCCATTAGGAAGGAATCCAAAAACGCATGTATTCTTATCCCACTGGTCACGACCACCAAGTCAGATGTGAAGGCCAATACTCGTCGATGATGTAGCCTAGGGGTAACATTATGACGTGAATTATTTTTTATTACTCTCCTGGTTTCCGAGTGTAGCTAGGGCCTAAACATCACATCTCTATGGCATGCTGTTCTATAGAGTACTTTTTACCCCGCCCACGAATTCTCATCTCCTCCCACGGTTCCCCTCATGTCACACTCGGACTCAGAGCGAATTCTTCGTTTCCTATCCTAGTTCCACTCGAGAGACTGCTTGGTGTGTGATGTCACTCAACGGTCTCAGTGTATGTCCAACACATCTCCATTTCCTTCGGCATATTTATTGGACAACAGGTTTTTGATTGGTTTGTTCCCGGAGTTTCTTGTTGCTAATTCTTTCTGGCCATCTGACCTTCAGTATGGAGCGAAGTCAGCTGTTGATAAACAACTACATTGGGCTTTCAGAAGCACCTTTGTTGACATGCGAAGTTTCTGGACAATATATAGCCACCGAGTGACCTGACATGAGTGTTGAAAATCGGAATCTAGATCCTTCATCAGATTTTCACACTGATTTCACGTTAACGAAAAAGTTTGCCCTACTTTCCTGATCCAGGCTTTGACATCCATATCCGTGCCACCTGTAGCTGAAACAATAGAGCCTGGATAAGTGAAGAAAGCGGCCTCCTTGAAATTGCTACCGTTGAAAGTGATTGAGATACTTCTTGTTGTTGGTTATGTATTTTCATCAGTGTGAAAATCAAGATTAAACTATCCAGTTGAAGACAGTTTATAAAGATGATAAGTAGCTCACTTCACTCATAGGCTGAAACTTTTTGATTTGTTATTTCTGCTAAACCTCAAGTCGTAACTATTTATATTTATCAATAGATATATCTGCTTATTGGCAGTCAATATTGGCAATATCGTCTCACAATTACCGTCATCAGTTGACTTGTTTTGACAAGTTATTGTTGGCTTGTTTTAAACTTAATCTTGAATAAATCAATATAAAATATTGTCAGACATTGATATTAAACAAAAAAAGGTAATAGAATATGATTATAGCAGTTCAACTGTCTGATCTCATACATACATAAAAGTAAGGGTCACGTGAGTGTATAATAATAATAAAGCCTATAAGTTTGTGTGTCACAGAGTGTGCGTCTGTGTGTGTACACGTGCCTAATGCCCGTGCACACACGTGATATGTGTTTGCTACAAAAACATGAATAGGTAATAACATTAAAACTATTGGAAAGAGATCAAAAGGCAGTCACCGTATAAAAATGGTTAAAACCAATAAGAGGGTCAGGATAAAGGATATCGCTATGTATTCTCGCGCACAGTATAGGTTACAGCGTTCATGCCTATAGAGGCGTTATAAGCGTTTATTTTTGTGAAAAGTGGACTATATATTCAATTAGTTTTAGGCTTCTGCAGTCGAAAAGAGCGATATTTTCTCATATTATGTTCGTATCAATGCATTTAGGTGTCTTGATATCCGAGAGGAATTTTTACAAAGAAACTCAACGTACATAGAAATGACTTCTATTTTTGTTTGGGAGGCTTAAAAGTCTGATATTTGATACTGGTTATTAGATTTTAGGTTGTAAATTGACCACAGGCAATGGTTTATGTCATAGCAATTATATAACTGCACATTAAGAACGTAACACTGCTTAAAGTTAGTATTACACTTCTGTCGAGAAGTAGCTTGCTGCTGCACCTGGTACATAAGCCATATCAGTCCTAATAATCATTCATTTTCAGATCACTAAGGTATTCTGAGCTACTTCACGAATTACCTGTGGATATAAAGGATATGGAAGCTGCACTTATGACTCATATTTTTAACCATTTATTATAAAACGACTTATCTAGAGGGACTTTGTGATATTACCGCATGCTATTATCCGTGAAGGGATAGTTGATGAAAATGAACACGAAATCAAGGTTTTTATATAAAATCATCAGGAATACTGCAAATTGTTGATAAGAAACTTCGACAAAGGAAATACTCTAAACAGATAGAAACAAGTGTTACTCCAGTTTCCATATTTACTATCTTTTAGATAGATGTGTGAACCGCTTTCAATGTTCAGAATGAACCTAAAACATTAATTCGTGACTTGCTCAGGACTATGCTTGACAAGAGGAACAATACATGTGGTACTAAAACTACAGGAGAATGCTGTGATGACCACAGAATGAGAAAGGAGAATGAACCGTCGTCAGAAAAGCGAGGGGATTATAGTGTTTAACTTTTATATTCCTTTCTAACTGCAAAGAATTCAAAAACATACTTTATTCACTTATTTTCAGAAGTCCGATAACATCAGTCATCCTGGTCACTGCAATTCAACACCGCCGAAATAATTACGACAAACAATTTTGTACAGATATTTGGTGGTTATTATTTTCATTAAATATATGTAACATCCCGCTCACCATACTTTTCTTATTGTATGAGTGAAAATAAATTTGTCATCGTGACGAGACGGAGGCTTCGCTTATCAATGAGGCCGGGAAAAGTAGTTGGTGGAATAATTCAATGTAAGTGACATATTGCTACGATTGATACACCTCAATCTACTCAATTATTCGTCTCATGTACACTGCATTTTGCACTATACGATAACACCCGTAATCATATGGATTGACATCAAGGGTTAAGGGGAAAAATAGTCATGCACAAATTTTGAATAAAATTGATCTTATGTGAAATCGAACTCCACAGCACTGCCTAAGTTCTATTCTCATTTTTCAAATACAGAGGTTAGGTATTTTTGTCATTGGTCCCTACAGATTTACCTGTGACTAGGAGACGTAATTGCGTAACTTTAGGCAAATATTTAGGCTTGACTAAAGAACTTATAATTCACCACTTATACTGATGGATAGTGTTCGTACAGAATCACACCTACGTATAGTAGCAAGTTCATATCCTAGGGAGCACCGGTCAAGCAAGCCATACTCCTACCGCAAGAATATTGAATAGAATATTATATAAAAAGTTTTATTTCTATGCTACGCAAACAAGTTTATTTACATATACAGGCTAAACACAGTCCAAGATGAAAGTCTTCATTTGGGAAGTATCACCCATTATTCGACGGAAACTGTCCAGTAGCCAAATTGCTTCACGTTTAAATTCCTTTTCAATTCAAGCAAACGAAACAGGATGCCCGCATCCAAAGTTATCCGGTATCGCAAACTGGGACAGAGAATATTTTTTTTAAATAATAATAATGTACTTTATTACAAAAAAATTATTTTTAATACAGAACGTAATTCTCAGCATTTGTCACAATTGTGCATCTGATTTACTCAAAATATAAATAAAATTAACCAGAGGAATTTGTCCACACTTACGATATAAAGTCAGAAATACTCGAAGTACAGAATGGGAATAATAAATATTATAATAATAACAGTGGGTTTGTTTCAAACAGTATTATCGATACAGTTTGGAAATTTTAGCATGTTATAGATTATCAAATCTAATGTTATGTTGATATAACATGCTGAGGGGAAAGACAAATAATAACAGTTATTACACAGCTTAAATGATGTTTACACTTATGAGAAAATAAACAAAACATTGAGAGGATTATAGATATAAGAAGAACAATTACAATATCTACATGGTTATAGGTGAATGAGTGAACTTGCCTTCCCTTGTTGTTATATGTAGAATCAATTCCTACAACTGATTTTGCAAATCTGGTGATAAGTCATCGGACACTCG
The DNA here is from genome assembly GCA_944472135.2 of Trichobilharzia regenti. Lineage (NCBI taxonomy): Eukaryota > Metazoa > Platyhelminthes > Trematoda > Strigeidida > Schistosomatidae > Trichobilharzia > Trichobilharzia regenti. Next base: position 32,163,511 of record OX235266.1, read on the forward strand.
TCAGTAGATTTCGGATGTCTTCGTCCGAATACGAATACATCAGCTTTCCAATGGATTTAACTATCTGATAGACCTCAGTACGATTCGACATTCTAAGAGTGATACAGATTAAATTCATACTCATGACCATATATGACTTAAATATTCAATAAATCCAGTTATCATAGTTTACACTTTTTTGGAAGTCTGGAACACATTTTAATGTTGCAAAATATATCATGAAAATTACGCTTAAGCAGTATGATTAACTGCCAGTGATTGTTCCATCGAATCAAACTACAAGAATACACTTAAAAAACACTTTGCTAATGGTGTGAGGAACAATAATATTAAAATTAAACATACACACTAGATAACAGCTCCATAAAGTTGTTTCACCACAATTCAATATGTCTCATCCGCCGATTTTTCAACTGGCTATGAACGTAGTATTGGAAAAAGGTCGACACTGTTAGCAATTTGTAAGTATCTCACCTTTTGAAAGTCTTCCAATGCGTCCTCAGCTTCTTGCATCTGTGCTGCTTCCACTCTCACTAAATACCTGCGATGAACTTCAAAAAAGGGCTTCGTTAACGAAGCACATTATTGCTACAACTTGCCACAATCAATTCGCAAGGAACACAGAATATTAGACTAAGTGGCTGGAAAATATTGACAGAGAAAATATTGTACATATAATCACACTTCAAGAAATACATTGCGACCCACAGAATCGTAGTCACTGACAACCACTATAACGACTAACCAGTCTCAAGAGAGTGTACAACGAAAAAAGCATTATGTGTGTATAAAAAACGGTGAAACAACGTTAGAATAGTCAAGTGTTACATCTATATTCATCACAGTTACTTGCATAACGCGACCACACAAAACCGCACACGACAGCACCTACCTATAACAAATCAAAATTCCAATTGACTGATGAGTAAAGACTGTTATCATTCTAATAATAATACCAGTTTTTAAATTAGTAATAAAACAAGTTTCATTTAAAACAATCATCATTTAGGGAACTAATGAAAGTTAGAGAGAACTGAACAGTTATCTCCTCCAGTAGTATTCGCCTAATTATACTAAAAGGGACCTTGCAGTTACGAGGCAAGCACGTTTACCATCCTGTCACGGGGTCGAGGTTTACTAACTCTTGAAATGTAATTCCTATCAGTTGCAGACATAGAGTACCACTGAAGTACAATGTCATCGCCGATAATACAACCTCACATCCAACTCGGTGGACCTCACTGGTGCACGACTCCTTTTTCCATCTGTAGCACGCAGATTTATGAGTGGAACTAACTGTAGGAAATGAATGAAGAATAATGATGCGAAATCCTTCAGATGCCTGAATATCTGTCATTCGAATCATCGTAAACATAGATGCGATTAAAACAGTTTAATACAACTCAATAAATTAGAAATAAGATCTCCAGAAGGGGATTTACTTACTCAGTAATCTAATGAATACACCTGTATTACTGAAGCTACGAAGACTTGGTTATATTCTCAATGGAAATATCTCCACTCACTGAGAAATAGATAGACTCATCACTTGATGGGATTTTAGAAATATTAAGGTGTTGATGAACAGGGATGACACGATGATGCAATAATATGCACCATTTTACTTATTCAACGTGAACTAGACAGTCTGTTATCCAAAAACAGAATAACAGCTGAATCATCAAAAACAGAAACTATATTCCTCAGTTGTTACGGTTGGCTAGTGATGCCTGTTCAACTAATTGGAGCTGGTCATACACGAACAACCGAACGAAACATGACAGAGTGATGAATGCAGAGCATGTCTGACCGTGCATCTTCAGTTTAGCCAATTGACTTAAACACTGTAAGTTAGCAATCAGTGTTATAGAATGTTGATGATAATTATGATAGGTGCAGGATAACTGTGAAATTAAGTCAACATGCAGTTTAGTTTCTCAAATTCATGTCTGCTAATATGTGTCATGAACGCATATATCAAACACTAGATATCAACCATGAGAGTGCAGTAAAAAAATCTACCAAAAAAAGTTGCTCTCCTGTCAAAATAAAGCAACATTACCTCTGACTCTAGTGATAGAACATGAAATGCCTGCCTCTGAATAATTTCATTGTTAAGGATAAAATAGAACAAGAAAACCAGCAGAATTGCGTATACCAGATCAATTGTGGGGATTGTAACGTAGTATATGTAGGAGAAACTTCCAGACGGGTAAATATAAGAGTGAAAGAACATAAACAATGTCTAAAGGTGGTTCCAAAAAGCTCTGCAAACTTGAAGAAGCTACAAAACAACTCAGCGATTGCACTACATTCAATAGAAACGGGACACAAAATCGACTTTGGTAAGACTAAGGTTTTACAGAAAGGTTTTGGTTCATATCAAGAAAGACTGACTGCAGAAGCCCTACATATATGGGTGAATCCAAACAGTTTAAACAGACGTGAAAGTGTGATGTTAGCCGATGCATGGCGAATCCTGACTAATAAATAAAATTTGATATGTATGAGCAAGTAGTCACACTTGGTCAAATTCCCGATTGTCTACGTCTTATTATGGAGAGAATAACAAATTTATAAAAATTAAATTATATTTGTAAAAATCTCAATTATTTTGCAACTATCCGGTCAAATCTTGATCACAGCTCATATGAGAATAGCAAATGTTTTATGACTGTTCCAACCACACACACACATACACACCATTGTATCCTGCATATACTGCATATACACATATATTTTAACAAAAGTAGACAATTTTTGTTTTGTTTTGTTTAGTATACCCATTGATGGCTGTTTCTTGATTCGTATTTAAAAACAAGAGATGTATTTTTATGTATAAACATACAATTCTATTTATTTATTTATAATACATATTGATACCTGTTGCATGACATATGATTGGACAAAATTTTAAAAAACAAGAGGACACCTCTTGTCTAGATCAATCAAAATAAGAGTCTAACTAAAGGTCATCGCAAAGGAACACAAGCTTACAACAATTTAGAAAATAGACATTCATAATATTATACTTGTAAAATCTCAGCGAAATTGAAATGATTAATTCCAACGTTTCGTTCGGCAATCTGGTCCGAACTTCTTTAAGGAAATTTATATATAAACATCTGTTATGTTAATTTCGAATAATTTCCCTGAAGAAGTTCGGACCAGATTTCCGAACGAAACGTTGGAATTAATCATTTCAATTTCGCTGGGATTTTACAAACATAACTTTATAAATTATTGAATTGAATTTTTGATTTTCCCGTCGATTGATTGGACCGAAGTGCTCGGTCTCAGGTTGACATGTCGGCTTCTTGTGCAGATGCTTCGACGATGTCTGGGCATTTAGTTAGTATTTAATTGGTGGATGATGGTGACTAGCAGTGGAATCCAGGATAAAGCGCATTTCGTCCTATTTGGGACTCGTCTACTGGATGTACCTGCATTTCTCAGTGAGTGATGATGTTCCCACTGAGGCTCGAACCCAGTGCCCATAGTTTCAAACGCCAAAGCGTTATCCACTAGACCACCTGGGCCACGAGAGCCACCTCTTGTGCAACGGGTCATATTAATTATTGAATTGAATTTTTGATTTTCCCGTCGATAGATTGTATAATAATTGTATAAATTGTATTATAAATGTCTACTTCTCACTCAGCGCTCAATTATTTTGCAACTATACGGTCAAATCTTGATCACCAGAAGGAACTGAGGCCCACAACGAATTAGCAGAGCAATTAATTAATTCTGCTGTTGCGTAACACAGAAAAAGAACCAGGTATATTATCTTTTGATGAAATACATTGTTTAACAGGTGAATAGATTACACAAAAGGTCAATTAAAAAACTGTGCTAATAACTCTCAAGCCAAAACTGCAACTGTACAAATCATGCGGAAACATACCGTTTTCGGGAGGCTTCTTTTGACGGTATAAATGACTGAATGAATTTACCCTAGATATTGTGTATCATTGTTATATTGTTTTTATTCCCTTGAGTTCCGAGTGGAACATGGGATTTCAAAAACACATCTCCACCTTCTCCTATTTTTTGCTGTCCTCTTCATCTGGGTCAACGATTCCCCATAATTTTCTTATCTCCACCTCACATGGCCTCTTCCACGTCTCTCTTGGATGACCCACTTGTCGTTTCCCATTGAAATTCCACTCTAGAGATGGCCTGGCACAATATACCACTCGACGGTCTCTTCACCATATGCCCAAGACATCTCCATTTTCTTCTACGTATTCGTTGAGCAATCGGTTACTGGTTGGTTTTTTGCCAGGGTTTCTTGTCGCTAATTCTTCCTGGCCGGCTGGCTATTTGATCTTTAATATAGAACAAAGACATAACGACCAACCTAGAGCCGATCGCTTAACAACTATGCAGAATAAAATGGAGATAGACTAAGCATACGCTGAGAAGGCCATTGAACGACATCGCGCACCCTGACCTCGAGTTAAACTTCAATGGGAAACGACGACTGACTAAATCTAAATGTGTTTTCAATCATAGCACTCCATATAGATTTTATGCATTGGTGAGGCGTTGACTATTCAGAGGTAACTTCTCTACCCCGTCATTTAATTTTTCTGAATTTTATTCCTTTGCATTCCCGAGTGGAACATAGGCCTTCAAACTTGAGCTTTGAAGTTTCAGTAGCAGTGGTGTTTTTCTGGGACTAATACCGCCCAAACAAGGTCGAGAAGTACGCAAGTCGGTGATCAAATCCGGACCATCTGCATGGTTGGAGGGTATTCTACCATTGGACCGTCTACGCGAAAATCATTATCTACTAGATCGCGAGGGCCACCCCTCGTTTTCATCCTGTAGGCATTCACTAGACAGCATCAGATTAATTATGAAGAGATTTGGTTTGTCTCAGGTTCGTCTTGTAACCTTAAAATCCTGGCTTGGAACCTCAATGAGTGCGTATTGCAGATGAGCATTGAACTAGGGCAGATGAAATAGCTGTCCAGTAATCTCTCCTGGTTTTCAGGGGTTCCCCAAATGACATAAATCCATGGTCAAATTTGAAATAAATCAAACCTCTACAAACTAAATCTTGAAAACTTGTTTGTATGCTGTTTCCACTATCATCCAGTTTTCCCTGACCGTTTTGTTGTATTACGCAATCTATAGTCTAAACTTACTAATCTTCACCATATCAGTTGAAATCTGATGGTTGGTCTTCAGCGTTTTGAAATATTTTCATGATAAGAATAATATTCGAAATTAACTACTTTTTATGCCATTTTCGACAGACTGAATTTACACGCATAGACACAGACACACAAAACTATACATTCAAAATGGTGGCTCAGACACAAGGCTTCTAAGAGAATGGTAGGCTGAATAATAAACTACACAAACTAATCAACAAGGGCTAGGGAGTGTCTGAAATAACAAATAATAGCAGATAACTTCATTAACCTACAAGATAATTTAAAATGACAGCCCACATACACTAACACATAAGTCAATCAAACTATTAAAGATCATCAATGAGAATAAGTGTAATGAAAACAGAAACAGCATCAGAAGATAGAAATTAAGGATGACTCACAAATATCAAAGACAATGTCAGCATGGTAAATGCTTGGTAGTAGGATAACAGGCTTAGGTTAGACACTGACACAGACGAATCGACTAATGTGTCCTATAAAACAGTGACAATCGATTTCAATCAGATGGGTACAATGGAGGCAATGTCACTGAGGAAAACGGGAAATAACTTGTTCTACAGGGATTTAAAGGGATATTTACGTTGTTTCGTATACATTAAAAGGAATTTAATTTATAAGATAAAATTTCTTGTGCGTCGATGGCACAGTGGTTAGGACTCTCGCCGACCATGCACATGGTCCGGGGTTCGAGGCCACGCCGACGCAAACCCGATACCTATGATTAGCCTGTGAATTTCGGGCTACCGATATCCACGCGGAAAATTCCACACTTGTACCAAAAATACGGTGTGCAATCAAGCTGTAACCAAAAAATAAAAATAAATAAAATTAATGATTCTCATAATCTGCTACTTCTTATCCTAATACTAGTACTAATATAAAAGAGACTTGAGTTCCTTCAAGGTTTCAGATACGCCTTGCTGACGAGTGCCAACTAGCACGAAACCTAGGTCCAAGGCTTCCTGCCGATTGCCTCCAACCATCTAATATCATCAAATTAGTGTGCACCGTGTTGACGAGCTAACTAGAATTGTGGCCTTGTTTCAAACCTGACTGAAAGAATTCAGTGTGAACCAAAGAAAAGACTAGACGCATCACACTAGTTACTAGTGTCCAATCAAAGAACACAAGATTATGTACTCGAAGAACTGTTCACGCAATGAAAATTACAGAGTGATAGTAAAATAGGAAAACTTTATTTTGAAATATCCATCTCCACACTGATTTGTATTCTACTTCTACTACGGGAAATAACTTGTTCTACAGGAATTTAAAGGGATACTTACATTGTTTCTTATACATTAGAAGGTATTTAATGATTCCCATAATCTACATAACACCTATAATGATAATAATTCCTTGATCGAAAGAAGAAGAACCTAGACTAGCCCCTTCCAATGGTATGTGCCAATTCAACTGGGCTTATGGAGCAAGTTAAATCGACCGTTGCTCTAGGAACTTGAGTCTTCGTGCTCGAGAACATCTCCCAGTATAGATAAGTAAAGGCGTAGTAAAAACCATCAACAGTTCGACATTAGACTACCCGGTGCAAATCGGCCACAAAAGCAGCATTGATGAATCCTAAATCGAACTGATAACCAAGGATTTCAAAAATTGCCATCATGCCATCCAGTTCACGTCAGAATCAGGGATGAACTCGGAATTTCATTTCTGGATGTTTTCTCTAAAAAGGAGATCTGATGGTTCCCTTCAAAGATCGATCTACAGGAAGCCTACATGGAATGGTCAATACACGAATTTTCGCAGTTGAGTCCCTTTGAGAAGAATGAGAAACCTGATCCACTCCTTATCTTCAAGAATAAGAAGGATATACTCCAGTGATACAATCAATGCGGAACTGAGGCGACTCAGACAAGTCCTCATAGAGAATTGATATCCTCCCAGATTTATCGAGAAAAACATGAAGTTAAGGGTAAAGCCTGAAAGAACTCAGAGGGTGCCGAAGAAACTGCTATTTATGAGCGTTGAATTTAAAGATGATACCGCAGCTGAGATCCTGAAGAATCGCTTATACAGGTCGCTGAGAAAAGCCTCCTTTGCAGCTAAGCTACGTATCAATTTCTACAGCCGACAAATGATCAATGGATGTGTGAAGGATAAACTACCACTTTGGGCCATCTCGATGTGTGTTTGTGAATTCATCTGCTCGTGTGGAGCTGGTTATATAGGCCGCACAAAGCACACACTTTCCAACCGCAACTCTGAACATTATCCGGTATGGTTAGCAAAAAGACACTGCAAGACAGTTACTAGCTCGATTCTCGAACATTGAGTGAACGCAAGCCATGTAGCCCCACCATAGTCGTCCTTCAAGATAACTACCAGGTGAGGCCGAATGATACAAAGGGAGTCAGGCTCCGGGCATTTGTATGTGGTGGAGACGTTGGCAATTCATCAATGCAAATCCGAACTATGTATACGGAAAACGTTTGTCCAGTCTCGTTCTACCTTAATCTTAACCTCTTCACTAGTCATTCCCCGTAAAAGAGATTTTGAATTTTCCTTTCCTTTTTTCTTTTACTTTTAGTTTGCTTTTACTTTAATATGTAATTCACTATTATCACTCTCATATATTCTTTTTGTACATTTTCATACTTGTTACATTGACACTCAACTATCACCTTTTTTCTCACTCAATAACAATTTTAATCTTATCAAATTTCTGTATTCGTGCCATTGAGTACCACGTAATTTACAACTTTTAATTTTCACTTCTAATGCCACTTCCGAGTAATTATACCAATTTTGTCACCCCCTATTACTCAATAATAGACCTTTTATATAATTTTGTTAAGTATAAATACGACTTTCCAGCCTCTGAAGATGATTTAGTCCATAAAGGAAATTTTCTTCGGTGAATTCGTCTTTTATTTTCTTCACGAATCCTTCTCTATCATCTACCGGCTACCGAATTAATTACCGAAAACATCGAGGTGCCACATGCTCTGAACAGAAGAGGCTATCGCTATTCACGTGAAACAACCAGTGATTTGTTTGCAGAAGAAGCAAGTCCAGGCAATACTACTGCCCTGGTATTCAGTAGAGACTATAATTTCATGAATTTGTATTACTATCTTTCCTAATTTTTTCTGACATTCAGTTTATTGTTATGTTGACGCTATTGAACTGTAATCTATTGATATTATTGATTCGATGTTATTTAAAGAGCATTAATGTTGTTAACACTAATTGATTCACTGTAGGACCTAGTGATGAAGTAATCAAAAAGAGTATTCTTTGTTCAGTAACCATCTTTCTGATAATTATAATTATAATTTTCAGGTGTTTGCCTGCAGGAATTTGATTAATTTCAAGACTCATCACAAACTGAGTGCGGTTACAAAACTTCTGAAAACCATGGAGTACTGGAAAGCTATTTCGTCTTTGTTTCCAGCTCTTTAACAGCACGTATCCAAAAGATGAAACCTGAACTTGGCCTTGATGGTTGTGACTTCCCACAAGACTTCCAGTTAACTTTATCCTGTAGTCAACTCATAGATTAGTTTCCAGGTGTTAGTTGGCAGGGATTTGATTGATTTGAAGATATGTGGGACATTGGACTAGATTGCAGCAGCTTAATGGTCAGTTGGCTTGCTTTGTAACCTGAAGATTCTGACTTCGATGCTTAGAGGTGGGATGATGGGTGCGTGCTGCTAGAAAGCCCCTAAGTGGAACGAAATAACCGCCCAGTACTTTCTGGTTTACACTAGTTCTCTGACTGAAAAATTGAAATGATAAGATCAGCTTTATTCTAGAAAATGTGTTTACATACAATACAAAGTTCTTACAGTAATTCCACGCAAGATATTCACTTCACCGCAAAGAAATTTCAAGTAAATTATTAATCGATAGTTTATTGTTTGGTGCAACACAGTCATATCTGAAACAAGATAGTAATAATAATAATAACATTCTTACCGTAAAGTTTATAGCTTATGCGGTGCATCACATTTGTTTTAATACTGCATACTAAGAAGAGCACAATTCAAACGTGTAATCACCAGACGGGAATCACAGCACTCAGACTAATTTCCTCTAAGTTTGCTTCAGATGCATAAATTATTAGTACTTTGATAATGCCTTTTTTCTCTTTTCTTTTAATGAAATAAAAATCAGGTAATTAATTCTTCAGAATAAAATGAATTCATTCTAAAAATAGTGTAAGCTTCTTGTCAACCATGTTATCGATTTAGTAATACAATAAATTTTTTTATTAATTCACTAATTTACTAGCCAGCCAACTGTGATTTAATGTGGAAACTGCTTCAACCCTACTCACTGCAATTCCAATAAAACCTTTGTACACCTAATTCAACAGCCATTTGATGATATCGCATATATCAGGTGATTAACAACGGAAAGCTGAACAATGCCTTTGAGGTGAAAACAGGAGTAAGACAAGACTATCTACTATCACTGATGTTTACCCTGATTGTGGTGGACTGTATAATACAGTAGACCGTGGCAGAAACCTGTAGGTTGAAAGAAGAGACAGGCAGCAAACACGGGATTTCAGGTGATAAAGATACCTACCCAACAACACCAAGAAGCACCAGTATTCATCAACAGAAGAAACTTAAAGGAAGTTATCTCTCACACTTATCTAGACGGCATCTTTTCAGTTACAAACAACACAGATGAGGATATTATAGGCACCAAGGATCTCAAAGACAAGGAAGACTTCCGTTAGTATATGAACGAAACTTGGGCACTGCGAAAGAGTATAATTTCACCATAGAGTAGATTTATTTGATAAAACCACAGTGATACTATATTATTTATTTATTATTACTATTTATATTTCAAGAACAATTCGTTGCTCATAATCTTACCAAGACCCTCATCAATGTGACGTCAGTACGCAAAAATCTCCTGTACTCAACATTAGAAACAAAATCCGAATTCTCAGCATCACTGTCGAGTCGGCGTTTCCATATAGGTTGTCATGAAAAGAATTTCTAACAACCACTGCAGACGGCAGTGGTCAATATTGAAGATCAGATTTCCCGTCAGCAAGAATCAGCAATAAGGAGTTCTGGCAACGAATCAACCAGGAATCTGTCGTCCAACATATATTATGCAAATGGAATCGGAAATTGGTTGAACATATGCTGAGGAGACCGTTGAGTAAAATTCCATTGAAGTCCCTCAAGTGGAACCCGAATCGGAAATTACGAGTTGGGAGTGGGTATGAGGATGATCTGGAGGTGGTCATGTGGGAAGAAAATGAAGCTTATTGGTGATCGTAGAGCTAACTAAAAAGGGCTGGAGAGCTGAATGAATTGGAGATGTACTGTATAGACTAATCCCTTATGATATTTTCCCTTCACCTACTAAAAATGCTGACCAGTAGTTTGGATACCAATTAAAAATGTATGTGTGTGTCTATACGTATTTTGCTACTCAGAGATATAACTGAACGGTTAAAACAATAACAAACAACAATTAAAGGAAATCTGATGACGCATTGTGTTGGATGCAAATTCACATAGTCGAACAATTCGAACGAGTTGCCGTCAATTATGACAAAAAAGAAGACCACTGATATATTAGAATAATAATTTATTATTTACACCTTTTAAAGATTATCTATAAAATAGAGAAAATAAAACAGTGAGAAAAGAGGAATTTACCCATGAATGGACAGTCTATCTATTACTCTATGCATTTATATTTTTATCAGTATTGATTGATAATGTGAGCAAGGAAAAAAGGTTGGAAATCGTTTATCTCATTTACATAAGTGATTGTTTATCATTGAATTCTCACTTAAATCTGTAATCATTCACCTTTATTGTCGACTTAAGATGAGTTGGAATAGTTAGTCATATAAACACACATTCGTAATATTCAGACACCTAGTAGTATATGTCCATATACATAGACAGGGATAATAATAATAATACAGTCATTGTTTGTTTATCATTTGATGCGTCATACAGATACCTCTGTACACACACACACACACACACAACATAGGAACGAACCAGTTAAGTTTTAAGTATAAAATTTGTCAATAATTGTATTAATCAGTACTGAAAGACTGAGTGATAATTTCTCATTTACTTTAAACTCAAAATCTCCGCTAACATCTCCAGCTTGTTTGCATTTCTGTTGTTGTTGTTGTTGCTGCTGCTGCTGTTCCTGTAATAGCAACAAATCAACAAGATTCACGCATTCTTGATAGATTAGTGAACCACATGAGTACATTGTCAGTTTGAAGAGACCCGGAATCACATTGTACACTGGACGATTTAATGATGAATAGTTGGCTTTATTGTTTTGAGAATGATGACAGTGACGACTGTAGTGATTTAAACGTTGAACACTACTATGGTGTTGCTTTCGTTTCTGTCGATATCTTCTTGTGGGTAAAGACGAAGATCTGGATGATAAAGACACGGATTTTGAACTAGGAGTTATTGATGCAGAGTCTGAGAATAATTTTCTCGTAGATCTGTACAATTTACTACTTCCCCAACTTTTCAGCCGACCATAACAACTGTCATTGTCAGTATCAGAATCGAATTGATCTATATCACTATTAATGAATTCAGTATCATGACTACCTGGGGTTTCACAGAATCTGTCACTCTGAACATTGGTATTATCGTCAATGTCATCACCACCGTCATCATCACAATCAGTGGTATCACCAGCGAAAGTCAACTGACACAATGGTTCAATGATTAACTGTAGTCGTTTCAACAATTTGTTGTCAGTCGCATCTTGATGTTTAAGGAAATTCAACTTATTCAACTGATTGAGAGTAAATTTGTACCGCTTAACTGATACTACTGATGTCGACAGTGGTGCAGACATGGAAAAATTGGTAGTATTCTTTGATTTCCTCGAAAAACTAGGGAATAAAATTAACGAAATATATGAACATTGGTAAAAAGGTAAGAAAACAGTACATCAGTAAATGGAGAGTTGCGAAAATATGTCTGTTAAAATAGCTAATCCAACCCCCAAAGATATGGTTGAAATATATGTGAATGACACTTTCAAAACTTTAAAAGCAGAACATATCTCTAGTGTCTTCACAGATATAAACTCACTGGTAGGGAGGATAAAATTTTCATTTGATTGTGAAATAAAATGAACAGGAGAAAGTAAACTATGTGTGCACTAGCGTTTAATAAAAAGCCAACGCATTCTAATATTGTATATTTAAACTTTAATTCATCTCATCCGTTGTCTGTAAAGGCTAACAAACGTCAAACAAACCGAAGAATAACACTAAGCATCAGAAAACTTAAATAATGCAGTGAAACAGATAGAAGAAGCGCTGGTATTCAATAACTATTCTATAAAATTCATTAGGAAGATCAGAAAAGGTCAACAGGAGAATGAAAGATAATGGTGAAACTAATAATGATATTATAAATAAGAAAGAATATGAGGCATCTACAGTTTCATCATATAAGGAAGAAATATCTGAAACCCTATGAAGGATTCGTAATAAAGCAGGAATTAGAGTGCCATTTACACCTACAAACTCACTCAGGGACAAACTCTGTGGACTAAAGAACCTTATCGACCCAGTTGAACAAAATAATTTAATCTACGAAATACTTTGCAATGACTGTGAGATGAGGTACATAGCTGAGACCAGTAGATCGGTGGCAGTCAGACTATGGGAACATTCGATTTTAGCTAAGTGTGGAATGACTGAATTTACAAAGACGAATAGTTTAGAGATAAACTCAACATTCGCCATGCACTAACATATAATCACAACATAGGGTGGAATAGACCAACATTTCTAAAAAGCAATATAGGTAGGGATGATGAAAGAGGTTGATCACTGAATCTATTTCTTCATTAGGTCTACAAGCAACAGGTGCAATAGGAACGACGAGACACTAGTGGCAGATATACTGAGAGCATTACTACCAATAAAATCAAAGGAAAAGGAATATTGGAAGTTTGAAAGTTATATGGATGCTCTGATATGATTATTTGCAGTAACAAATTGTGTTCAAAACTTCACTTGTGTATAAAATCTTCTGTATCACTGTATATCAATAAATAACTTCGATATGTAACTGGATAGGTAATGAGAATTTTGCAAAAAATTATAAACTCTAAGGTTTATCTTATAAAGGACCGATATTATTTGAGGAACCACTGAGAACTAAGGTGAACTGGAAAAGAGCTTCCTGATAACTCAGGGCTAATTAACAGTGTTCACCTATGACCCAGAATGTTAGGATTAAATGATGAGCTGGTTAACCCTTCGGTCACCGGGATCTGTGATTCAAGTCAGTCGGAACCCTGGGAACTAACACTTGTAAGCTGCAAATTGGTTATTTTCCTTTATCACATAACATTTGTTCATTAACATCGTTTCGTAAGTGCAACAGTCTGCCAGCAGTGATAAGCAACTAGCATCTATCACTCAATCCAAATGACACATCTTGGTTTATAATATGATAAAAAAATATCATTTAAATGAATAAGCAAATGAAAATATTCTCACAGTGATTTACAGATTTTTCTTAGTTTAATACTAAAGTTATATAAAGACAAAGCAGACATTTTGGTGATAATAATAATAATTATTATCGTTATTATTACAAACTAGAGGAAAATAGCTGTCCAGATTGTGGTCTAAATTGAAATCAGTCAAATCGCTGCAGACCAACACTTGAATGTTCCATACAAGTCAGCTTCTTCTATCATGCGTAGGAAAACCACTTTGAAAGCAATCGATTGTAGATAGATTGGTAAGATTAAAGAGAGAAAAAGGAGTAGAAGACGGACAATTGTATACTTTGTCATTTCACACACACACACAAGCATATTCATACATGCATGGATTAAGAAATAAGACTCGCTTGTAAGCATTCAAATCACGATGAAATTATACAAACCGTTGCTACTACTGAAGTCAACAAAAATAATATACAGTTTCCTTGCATTCAACTGTTTCCAGTCATATTTCACAACAGATTTGAAATAAAATGATAATAAACATTATGAGTTTCTGTAGCGATCTATGCTAATTTTAATATAGATAGTGTCACGAACCGACATCACTTAAAAAGTCATTTGAAATCAAGGATTATTGGACAGGTTTTCCACCCTAGTTCGGGACTCTTCGCTTACTACATCACTAGGAATCAAACCCAGGACCTTCAGGTTACTAGGACAAGCTCATCGATGACATTAGTTGGTTCCAGGAGCTATATATCACACGAACTAACAGAAGTTCGAATACAAAAGTCTCAGAATTCCAGCCCAAAAAGACTGCATGGCTAACGAGCTTGGTCTCATAACGCGAAGATCCTGCGTCCGATTCCTGGTGGGGCTGTGCATGCAAACCACCGAAAAGTCCCAATCTAAGAGGAAACAGTTATTCGGTGCTCCTTAATTTCCAATGATTCTCTTGCTGATGTTAGTACGTGACGAGATCCATATAATAATAATAATGATAATAATAATAATTGTAAGCGCAATATCGCTTGAAATTAAGTCACGCGTAGATAAAGGCTATCCCGGTCCAGAACAAACAAGAAGCCGGTCACTGTTTCTACGGTACTATTAATAAACAAATCAATAATTATATATACAACAAACCTTAACGGTTTCAAGAGTACAAAGCACAATGCTTAACAGAAAGCAAGGTACCGCTATCAGAGCGGAATAACGTTAAAACCAAAATTGCGAACTAGCCGGAACCAGACACGACCGTTCAGGTAAGCAGTCAGTAGAAGAATGAACCCAAGTAAGGTATGGCATAAAACAGAGAGCGTTTAAGAGAGATAGACCGAGCATAGGCACAAAGATAGAATTTAATTGGCTACTTAACCAGGTAGGAAAATACAGATGAAAATCAATAAATAAGATAAACTCGACAGAATAGTACAAAGTTAGACATGGGTCAGCAAAATTAACAGTTCACAAAATACTCTGATTGGGCCATGAGTTCAACTGTCTGACTAAACGGATCGAGGTAAAAACACATATACACAGTTCATTAAACAAGAGGGGATAGACACGTTAGGCATGGATAATTGGGTTGCAACAACGCTAGGCTGATCCGGGACAGGTTGCCTTGATTCAAGGATGGGAATAGAATTGATCTTACACCGGCCCCCAAAATCCGACTAGGATTTTATGAATCATGTTATACAGAATAACCCTCGTGCCCGGCTCTCTTACTAATGACATCCCTCTAGTAGACATATCTTACGTATATCGCGCTTCACCTCGCCGTTTCTCGTTCTTATTTTAACCGTTCTGACAAGTTCGTCCGCGGATTGCTCGCATTCCGCAATAACTCCTCGCGGCCAACGCCTAGCCAACCATCTTGCCACCACAGAAATCGTAATGCTCCTCGATCGTCTACTGGCACCTTCACTTGCATAAACATATCAGCTATGTCCGCGACTACACCAATAGGCTTTTCTCGAAAGCGCAACAGAGCACCAACAAGCTCGGCAATCGTATCAGGTCCTTGATATAGCTTATCGTTCAAAGAATAACCTCTAAAGTTTGCGGCGCAATCTATAACTAATCTCAGTTTATCTGGCTTTTTCGGCTTCATAACGGGATGATGTGGAAGATACCACCTCGAACGATAGTTCGCTGCTAGCTGCTCTGGGGGTACCGGAAGGGCATAACCATTTTTTGACATCGTATTTATCCCATCCACATATCGTGCTAAAAGGTTCTTGTCACACGATAACCTCTGTTTCAGATTGAGTAACGGCTTTATGACGACTACATAATTATTGTCTGTTACCTTTGTTGGATCTTCCCATGGCAAGGGAATAATGTAATGCGCCTTTTCTAAGACGGTGCTTTGAGTAACAAACTCGATTGCCTTACGATCTTCAATAGAAAATGAGTCTTCGTTTTCTTCAGTATCCTTAAGCTCAGCTTCATGTAGACTTCTGATGTCGTCTTTGATACTGTCTTCGCTGATTCGAGCGTAATTGACAGTGCCTCTTTTCGTATTTCCATGAGTGTTCCGTTCGTCGTCCTCGGCTAACTTCACATGCAGCTCGGCCATTTCGACATCATGTCTAGCCTTTAGCAACTTTATCTTCTCTAACTCTAACTCCTGTCGAAGCTGTTTCTCTTTTAGCTGCGCCTTTAGTAGCGACGACTTAGCACTAGTTACTCGCGATAATGATAATTTCGAACTACTGACATGAGAGCCGGGGCACGAAAGATTACCAACATGATCATTTATACGAACGGGGGCTTGCCGACTCTCCGACTGCTGCTCCGAAATTTGCTTCCCTGATCTGGTTTGCATTGTTCCAAAGAAAATGTATTTTCAACAACGTTGCGTGCTGCCAATTCACCACAGTTTCTTCTGGACGAACGTTCAGTACTGACCAGTTCAGTACGGTCTTTCCTGTTTGACGTTGAGTACTGACCAATTCAGTACGGTCTCGATCCGTTTAGCGTTAAGTACTGACCAGTTCAGTACGATCTCCTCTTTAACGTTAAGTACTCCGTTAAGTACTGACCAGTTCAGTACGGGATTTTCTTCAATGACAATTCCTCTTTCGTTAAGTACTGATCAGTTCAGTACGGTATCCTCTGTAACGTTAAGTACTGACCAGTTCAGTACGTTCTTTTCTGTTTGATGTGAAGTACTGACCAATTCAGTAAAGTCTCGATCCGTTTAGCGTCAAGTACTACGTTACGTACTCCGTTAAGTACTGTAAGCGCAATATCGCTTGAAATTAAGTCACGTGTAGATAAAGGCTATCCCGGTCCAGAACAAACAAGAAGCCGGTCACTGTTTCTACGGTACTATTAATAAACAAATCAATAATTATATATACAACAAACCTTAACGGTTTCAAGAGTACAAAGCACAATGCTTAACAGAAAGCAAGGTACCGCTATCAGAGCGGAATAACGTTAAAACCAAAATTGCGAACTAGCCGGAACCAGACACGACCGTTCAGGTAAGCAGTCAGTAGAAGAATGAACCCAAGTAAGGTATGGCATAAAACAGAGAGCGTTTAAGAGAGATAGACCGAGCATAGGCACAAAGATAGAATTTAATTGGCTACTTAACCAGGTAGGAAAATACAGATGAAAATCAATAAATAAGATAAACTCGACAGAATAGTACAAAGTTAGACATGGGTCAGCAAAATTAACAGTTCACAAAATACTCTGATTGGGCCATGAGTTCAACTGTCTGACTAAACGGATCGAGGTAAAAACACATATACACAGTTCATTAAACAAGAGGGGATAGACACGTTAGGCATAGATAATTGGGTTGCAACAACGCTAGGCTGATCCGGGACAGGTTGCCTTGATTCAAGGATGGGAATAGAATTGATCTTACAATAATAATAACGGTTTTAACTTGTTTCAGTACAGCTCATCATTTTCTACTTTTTGAAACCACATTTCATAACCAGTAAGAAAATATTTTCCCGGTGGGAACTTGCAGATAAACCTACGTGAACATTTATTTATTTTATTTTGATTACAGCTTGATTCCACACCGTATTTTGGTACAAGTATGGAATTTTCAGCATGTGATATCAGTAGCCCAAATTTAGCAGGTTGACTATTGCTATCAGGTGTGCATCGGCCGGAGATCGAACCCCGGAACATGTGCATGGTCGGCGAAAACAATGTCTGTCAAGATTTATTTAATTAATTGATTAATTGATTTTAGAATTTTCAATTTAGATAAACAATATATATTATGCATTCCTATCTACTGTCGTAGTTAAACACAATGTCCTCATATCTAGATAGCTTGGTAAACCTTCATTTCTTATGCACTTGTACTATTACAATAAATTTTCCGTAGTCTATTGAACAATGTTCTCATTTCATGTTGCTGATTTTATGGTTAGCAGGAACAGAGTTCTTAAAGCGTATTATATTTTCCTATCTATGAAGGCTTTCTACTTTAATATCAGTCTATTTCACTAGAAAAACGTCTAGGAATCTAATAGTATCATTTTCTTAATGTTCTATTGTGAAGTTAAGCTTAACGGAATTTCGTCAATATATTTCCAGCTTTTGATTTAATTTCACAGATAACGATAATCATGTTATCAACAATATTTAGAAGTACAATTCTGTCTCTTGCATTAACTGTGTCAGTGTAACAATTTCTAGGCTTTCCAATATTCACTTAACAAAATATATCTATATTGAGATACCATCAACTTGATCGATGGAGTAAGGGATCATCTAACTGAAAGTGAACACCACTGAATACATTAACGTAACAGTTCCCTCATATCATATCGTTAGAATAGTTATATTATTTTAATTATATATATATATATATATATATATATATATGAAGTCAGTAGTCTCAATGGCTGATACTTTTATAAATCGAGTTGTGATATAATCGGCATATAGAGTAACATCTGTAGAAAAATATGATAATAGGAAGGCCACTGAAGAAGAAACTTGATAAAAGCGTCACCATGCTGGGAGAAATCTATTAAGCAATATGTAACGAAAGGCAAACACATTCCTAATGGAGAATACAGATAAGGAATTCAGCACAAGCCTTAGCACTTTGGTAATGTTCTCTGTATTCTGTGTTCCTTAACATTGGATGGATTGGACATACGCTGGTGAGATTTACAGGTCACATCAAGCACCAGGGATTCTGGCCAGCTGGCCATTTGATCTTCAGTATGGAGCAGTAGAAGGCAGATATTGGTAAAAGTCTCTACCTTATCGGAAATCCTTTTCGTAACAAGCAGGTCAAGTTTCTGATCAGTATACAAGAACCGACTGACTTCACATTTGTGTTAAAAATATCCGAATCTTATTATTGATGCCGGCTGAGTTTAAAAGATTTCGAAACTGGTTTCACGTTGATGAAGGCTAATCTCGCCTTTCTGATTCTAGCTGGTGTTGATATTTTCATCCCTGCTGTCTGATTGTATGTGGTTGAAACGATGCTTCCTACATAAGTGAAGGAAGTAAACTCTGTCAAATCTCTCCCTTCGATGTTGATCGGTGCTGGTTGTTACAGCATTTGTTTGGTTATCTTCATCACCTCCGTCTTCTCCATGTTCACATGGAGTTTCGCCTTCTCCGTGTACTTCTTCTCTCAGCTTGTTGGTTTTCGCCTGTAAGTCTTCGAGTTTGTATGACAGTAGACATAAATCATCTGTAAAATCCAGATCTTCTAGAGTCTTCTTGTCGGTCCAACGTATTCCTGTCTCTTCGCTTCCCACAGTCTGACGCACAATCTAGTTCACCACAATTGAGATTACCATCGGGGATAATAGGCAGGTAGTCTTGTCTCACTTCCATCTTCAATTCAAACGCCTCTCTGAGTTTTCCACTAAGCAACACCTGGCTCATGGCATGGTCATGCAGCCAGCTGTTGAATGGTGTTAATAAAGATTTGGGCACTTCACACCTTCGTGTTAAAGTAGTTTCTAAATTGTTTCAGGGTCAACACTGTAGAAGGCCTTTCCAAAGTTGTTAAAGTTGAGGTAGAAGTTTGACTGCCATTCTATGCTTTGTTCGATGTTCAGAGTTGCAATTTGATCAGCAAATGATTTCCGTTTTCCGATGTCAGCTTGTTCCGGAAGGCAGAGTCCAGCATTTAGTACAAATTTTGTTCTCTCCAGGATGATGCGACGGTCGATTCAAGCGTCCTTCGAAGTGATCAGCCATTGTTTTATGTATACAGAAAACGTTTGTCCAGTGTCATTCTACCTTAATCTTAACCTCTTCACTAGTCATTCCCCGTAAAAGAGATTTTGAATTTTCCTTTCCTTTTTTCTTTTACTTTTAGTTTGCTTTTACTTTAATATGTAATTCACTATTATCACTCTCATATATTCTTTTTGTACATTTTCATACTTGTTACATTGACACTCAACTATCACCTTTTTTCTCACTCAATAACAATTTTAATCTTATCAAATTTCTGTATTCGTGCCATTGAGTACCACGTAATTTACAACTTTTAATTTTCACTTCTAATGCCACTTCCGAGTAATTATACCAATTTTGTCACCCCCTATTACTCAATAATAGACCTTTTATATAATTTTGTTAAGTATAAATACGACTTTCCAGCCTCTGAAGATGATTTAGTCCATAAAGGAAATTTTCTTCGGTGAATTCGTCTTTTATTTTCTTCACGAATCCTTCTCTATCATCTACCGGCTACCGAATTAATTACCGAAAACATCGAGGTGCCACATGCTCTGAACAGAAGAGGCTATCGCTATTCACGTGAAACAACCAGTGATTTGTTTGCAGAAGAAGCAAGTCCAGGCAATACTACTGCCCTGGTATTCAGTAGAGACTATAATTTCATGAATTTGTATTACTATCTTTCCTAATTTTTTCTGACATTCAGTTTATTGTTATGTTGACGCTATTGAACTGTAATCTATTGATATTATTGATTCGATGTTATTTAAAGAGCATTAATGTTGTTAACACTAATTGATTCACTGTAGGACCTAGTGATGAAGTAATCAAAAAGAGTATTCTTTGTTCAGTAACCATCTTTCTGATAATTATAATTATAATTTTCAGGTGTTTGCCTGCAGGAATTTGATTAATTTCAAGACTCATCACAAACTGAGTGCGGTTACAAAACTTCTGAAAACCATGGAGTACTGGAAAGCTATTTCGTCTTTGTTTCCAGCTCTTTAACAGCACGTATCCAAAAGATGAAACCTGAACTTGGCCTTGATGGTTGTGACTTCCCACAAGACTTCCAGTTAACTTTATCCTGTAGTCAACTCATAGATTAGTTTCCAGGTGTTAGTTGGCAGGGATTTGATTGATTTGAAGATATGTGGGACATTGGACTAGATTGCAGCAGCTGAATGGTCAGTTGGCTTGCTTTGTAACCTGAAGATTCTGACTTCGATGCTTAGAGGTGGGATGATGGGTGCGTGCTGCTAGAAAGCCCCTAAGTGGAACGAAATAACCGCCCAGTACTTTCTGGTTTACACTAGTTCTCTGACTGAAAAATTGAAATGATAAGATCAGCTTTATTCTAGAAAATGTGTTTACATACAATACAAAGTTCTTACAGTAATTCCACGCAAGATATTCACTTCACCGCAAAGAGACTTCAAGTAAACGGTCGATTCAAGCGTCCTTCTAAGTGATCAGCCATTGTTTTATCTGTCTCTTCTCGTTAGTAATCAGGTTCCCTTAACATCTTTCATGGGTTTTGACGGTGTTAATTTCTTTTCGGATAGAGATCTGGTTATCTGGCATAATGTTCTGAGGTCTCTTTTATCCACGGCCTGTTCTGTTTCAGTTTCCAGTGTGTCTTCTCTATCTTCAAGCGCTCTTCTTCACTTCTTTATTCAGTGCAATGTACATTGAACTCAGCTTCTCCTTCTGTTGTCCATCTTTGCATTGAGTCATCTTCTCTTCCACCTTTCTTCTCTCTTCTATTAGCTGTCAGGTATCCATAGGGAGCCATTCCTTTTCTTCCTAGGACAGTTGTACACGTTCCCTTGAGCATTACCTTCAGAGAGTTCTTATGTTCTTTCACGCAGGTTTCCTCAGTGATTTCACCTAATGTCTCCAACTTTGTTCTTATGGCTGCAATGAAGGTGTCCTTTATAGTTTAGTCTTTCAGTTTCTGAGTGTTGAACTTGAATTGAGGTCTGCCTCTCGTTGTTCTGAATGATTTCAGCTTCATCTTGAAGGTTTCTCGAACTAGATGATGATCTGGGCCCACATCTGCTCCCCTTCTTGACTTTGTATCCAGCAGGCTAGCTGCGTCTCCACTTCTTTGAAATTGAGATGAAAGCTATCTGGCTCGTGGTGTGTTTATCAGGCGAAATCCATGTTGCCTTGTGTATATGTTTGTGCTTGTATACGCTGCTTCCGATTACGAAATCATTAAAAGTGCAGAAGTCTGAGAATAATTCTCCGTTCTTATTTCTTTTTACCGAGAGCCTATTGACCCGTGATGAGATCTCTTCCTCTATTATCTGCTTCCAGTTTGGCATTCATATCGTTCATAAGGATTTTTATATCTCTTTTCGGGATGTTGTCCATTACTGTTTGTAGCCGTCTATAAAAATCCTCCTTCTCCTGTCCTGGAAATATAATAATAACAAACATTTTGTCTGTTTTAATCAGTCTTGTTTGTTTCGAGAGTAACAGTGTGCACTGTAGCATAGAAGTAATCATATTGATGCTAATATTAAACACAAATGCAATCTTACATTTCGTCGCTCACATACCACCTAGAAAAATGTAATTATTCACCAAACTTACATTTTATTATTCTCTATATTCTTCATATTATTCGGTGTAAGACAGAGGAGGGCATGTGCAGCATATATTGTAGCCTGTTGATCTACACTGTGTAACTCTGAATTCAATTGTTTCAATACTTGATTTAGTCTTTCTTTTAAGTGTAACCATTCCTCCATCTGACATGGCCTATTCAAGTGACATATATCACGAGCCAATGATATAATAAGTGTCTGGAAAAGGAAAAGAGACAAAGTATTCAAAAGACAAACTATAGGTTGAATGATGAAGGTAAAAGTCACAGTGGTTGAACGGTCAACAGACTCCTATAGTGACCTGAAGGTCCTGAGTAATACTGAGTACTGCAATTTAGGGAGGTGTACTAGTCACCTCTGCATCAATAATTCAATGATTGAATGCTAATCAACCACCCACGTCGTCTGGAGTTCGATTCCCGGCTGACGTGATCTGAAACTCCAAGTAGTAGTAGTAGTAATAGTTCGTAACCCCTAGAAGAAGGAGGTCTGGGAGTAAGATTAGCACTACCACTGATACCGAAACTTCAAAGCTTGAAGACAGAAGCTTAATTTCTCCCTCAGAAAGCGAAGAATGAGAAAAAGAGATGATGAAAATGACATAATAGAAGGATTTTATCAACTTTTTTTTATCTGTTTTTCTGATCTGTCTCTTTCTCTCTCCCCCCCCCCTTTAATCCTTTTAAGGTCAGACAAATTTTCCTGTTTACTTGACAAAAATTTTTTTAATTCATGAATAATTCCCATTCGAACATTAATAGACAGAAGACCAGTAGTTCAGAGATTTTAACTTTCATTCTTCAGACTCAGTATTTACAGATGTGTCATTTTTGCCTCCTTAAACTATGAGAAACCCTTTCTTTCCTTCTTTTTATTTTCATCATGTGTTTTTCTTACTGGAAATTACTATTTATGAAAAAAAGAAAAGATCTATGAACGTCAACTAACGGTGAGAAGACACAATGTGAATGGTTCAGCTTTAGTCTCAAGGCTTGGAAACAATTAAAAACATAACTCTGACTAAGATAATACTCCAGGATTGACCATGACCGTACCCAACTGGAATTGGACTCAGATGCTTTAGGTTGCAAAGTGAGCTTGTTAACCATTCAGTTTTAATTGCCTATAAACTCATTAGACAGTGTATATGAACTGCACATTGTTTCCATTGTTATCATTACACTAACTCAATGGATAGCATTTCGCTTTGTTTTTCTTTACAGTTATCAGACATAGTTACTGAAAATAGAAATTGTGACAGGGTTTATCAAACGTACCCTGACTCATTCGCTCGATTTAAGTGAAAAAACATGGCAAATAATAGTACAGTTAGGCGTATATAATGTTAGATTAGAAGGGAAAGTCGAATGATGAGGCAAGAATTTTTATTGATTGAGGTAGCTAGGAAATGTGTGTATGTAAATATAAATACCCTTGCTGAGTTGGTTACATAGGCTGTACTCAAAAGAATTTGTCCTTATATATTGGTGAACGTGTGTCAGTTTGGCTAAGGAAAAGAGTCACCAGATGAATAAACAGTTCCATTCTAAGCAGTCTGATGTAAAGCAAAAGTCACTTCAAAAGAGAATAGGCACTGACTGTCATATATCGAGTGGCTAACAATCCATCTCAACGTAGGCTCTTACATCTCAGATCAATTTTTCGAAGATGTAGAAATCAATAAAAACATGGGAAGAAAAGTGTATTATTCTCTTTGTCTACCTCAGCCTACTATAGGGTCATCAGCTATTTGCTAATCTAAAGTCTTTGTGTTTTACTATGTCTCTTCATACTTCAACCATCTTCTCTCAGTCCTTACAACTGCTTTTCACCTGCTTTACATTATTATTATTATTATTAATGTCATCCTTTGAATTTAGCCTAGGCTTATCCTATTAGTTCATTCTGTTCGTATTGTGATGATGTGATACTGGCAATATGATCTAACAGAATATGATTCTCGCATATTCTTGGTATAAGTATAAAACTTGGGCACTGTCGTAGAGTATGACTGCATTATAGATAAGATTTTATTTTAATAAGTCACAGTGTTACACAGTAATATTAACTGATGACGTTTCGAGCATAAATCATTGCTCATAATCATATCAAGTTACTCACACAACTTTTTTCCTTTCATTTATATACATGTGTGGAATTGACTAGATATGTGAATAAAAATCAATATGCGATAATGTACATTCAGAAATAATAATATGAGTGTTATTGATCAATTACAATCAGATGGGAAATAAGACGAGTCTTTTTATAGTCATAATAAGTAACTTGTCACCATGTTGTGATGTGCTTGAATTGAAATAGAATTTTGAGATTATTCATTATCCTCTTTTGATATGGCTGGCAGTAATAATATCTTCTATATTTCTGCTATTTGCGTTGAAGCATTTCTGTTGCATGTGTTGGGTGTAGACTCAATGAACCAGGATTCAGTAATCAATCTCTCTCTCTCTCCACCTATACAGATTACTTCTAAGAATCTTAACCCTCTCCCACCCTGGTTGTGTGTTAATGCATGCAGTGCAATTGCTTTTGTCTACATTACTTATCTTCTCGGGGTCACAGTTCAATACTGCGTTAGCGACAGAATACGATATATCTGTTTGAACATTCTATTTCATGTCGTTTGATTTAAACCAAAATCACACGCTCAGTGATTGGTCAACGAATATAAACTGTATATTCATAAACAGTGGTTTGATTAGTGGAAAATATACCTTGGCTTCCGTGTCTAGCCTTCTATGGTATTACCTCTCATTCCACTGGTAATAATTCACCTAGTGAAATCTATTTAACAAATTTCAAAAACACACAATAAGAAACCCTTTGACTGACATCCATTAATGTCTGCATATTTTCCATGCATTTTAATCTCTCCATAGTTTCCTCTGGAAACTAATTATTCAGATCACAGTATATGATCTCATTGATATCATAAACTGTAATCAAGAAACTAAGCAAAAATGCATGATACTATATAATATTGATTGACAGATATGAATAGTTGAATGTCACTTATAATTCAGCAGTGCTTACTAGCCAGATTGAAGCTATCTAAACACGGCACAGAGGCATTCAGTTGGTTTGGAGTTGAGTTTATCTGCAGTGTGTCCGGTTTGACTCAGCTCAGAATGAGTTCAAACCACTCGATTTCTGACTAGATAACTAACTGAGTGAAGTCATAATACATTCAGTTAATGCCTCCATTTATCATCTATACACAGACCTTCACAACTTACAAAGATAATAAGTAGCACTTATTGACACCGTATAACAATAATAATAATAATCTGTTGACATATAATACCTATAATTATTTGTTTGCCACTTTGTGCTTGTCTAACAGTAACTAATATCTATAATTGTATATATTGATGGATTTACATATCCAAGTTGGCTCAAGTCAGTGAGTCTATAACTTTGGTATCATTTTGGTTAACTGTGCCTAACTGTGATACTATTATTGTTGTTGTCAGTTGTTGCCCTTCGTGTTGTGAATTATTTTCCTCTTGCTGGTGTTGTTCTGATTGTTTTATTCCTTGTTTTCCTGGTTTTAAGGGGAGCAACCCACAAGGTCGCTTCTCTCTAAACTTTATCTTAATGTAACAATCCCTCTCTCAGGCGTTAGGCTAGCAACCCCACTCTGTAAACAAAGTTGCTACAGAAACTTCAGCACGATGAATCTCCTTGCGCCAAAATAAAAAGTCTGTGTGGGGACATGGAACGTCTGCACCATGTACGAGATTGTCAAAGCTGCCCAGGTTCCAAACGAGATGGAAAGATATGGAATCCAAGTACTGGGAATATGTGAAAGTAGATGGAACGGGAATGGACTCACCAAGTTTTTAACGGATGAATCAGTGATCTACTCTGGTCCCTCAGAAGATAACCACACGAACACCGAGGGCGTGGCTATCATACTGTCACCAACGGCGACGAAGGCCTTGATGCAATGGGAGGTGATCTCGCCCAGGATAATGACCGCCAGATTCAACTCCAAAGGAAGGAAAGTGTCAATTATACAATGTTATGCACCCACAAACAACGCAGACCTCGAAAAGAAAGAATTCTACAGACAACTACAGGCAACAATGGAAAATACTCCAGCTGGTGACATTAAAATACATATGGAAGAGATGAATGCCAAAATGGGACCAGACAACACGAGAAGGGAACTCATCATGGGTAGAAAAGCTCTCGGAGAAATGAATGAAAATGGAGAACTCTTCGCCAACTTCTGCACTTTCAATGAACTAGTGGTTGGTGGCAGTGTATACAAGCACAAAGATATCCACAAAGCTACATGGGTGTCACAAGATGGGCGAACCAACAGACAAATTGACTTCATCTCAATGCTGCTCAAGGAAGTGGGGGCGCAGCCTACTGGACACAAAAGTAAGAAGAGGAGCAGACGTTGGCTCAGACCACTATCTCGTACAAGGGACAATCCAAATCAAATTAAAAGCTTTCAGAGAAAGAGGAGCTGCAGATAGACCACAAGACTGAATGACCAGGCTACAAAGGACATCTTCATTGCAAACATAAGGGGAAAAGCCGAGACACAAATCAACACTAGCAAAGAGGTCGGCGTCGAAAAGCATTGGGACAACTTGAAAACGGTGTGGAGTCAAACCTGCATGGGAGTTCTGGGCAGAAAGAAGAGACAGGACAAACAGTGGCTCACTATGGACACTTGGAAACTAATAGAAGAGAGAAGGGTGGTGAAACAAAAGATTATCCAGTGCACCGACGAGCAATAAAAAAAAAGATTTGAATGCAAGCTACAATACGCTGAACAAAAGAGTAAAGAAGAATGCCAGGGAAGACAAAAGAAAATATTATGAAGCCATGGCGAGTGAAGTGGAACAAGCTGCAGGCAAAGGAGACCTCGCCCTACTCTACCAAACAACGAGGCACCTATCGGGGAGAAGTTCGACACAAATTAAACCAGTGAAGGATGAAAATGGAAAGCCAATCACCAAAAGAGGTGGAGCAAAGGAGATACTGGGCTGAACACTTCAAAAGACTTCTAAATCGTCCGCAACCTACAATGCGCCCAATGAAACCAACAGTGAAAGCAGATCTACCAGTGAAAATTGACCCCTGATATGTGGTCACATGATGTGTGTTCTGTTTTTGACAGTCTGTTATATTTTGCTATAATAATACTTTGAGAAAGCTATTAGCATTAAATAGCGAAACGTCAGTAAAAACAACCTCGTTTTGTTTTTTCATTCATTGGGAAATACAAAAACCTCTATTATAGTGTATATGGATCGATATTCCAGTATAACGCACAAAATGCTGTCTGTCCATTAACAAAATAAACAATATATGACCTTTTTATCACATGACATTACAACCAATCAGAATACAATGATGCCAAGGTAAACTAATATCTGTCTTATTGGTTCATGTGTATTAGTCATTTTCACATATACTTTTGCCTTGTACACTTTTATATACACATGTTCACACATTTCGTACTCTACGTACCCTTTCACTCTCACACCTGTGTGACAGTCACACATTTTCTTGATTGGAAAATACAAGTATCATCGAGCACGAGGTGGTCTTCTAATTTTCCTCTTTCCGCGTCACGACTGTAAACCACTCGACGAGTACATAACACCCCCTGACGAAACCATAAGTCCAGAATGCAATCAAGAGGCTAAAACTTGGAAAAGAAGCAGGACCAGATAGAATCTCAGCAGAAGCATTCAAAATGAACCCAGAGACAACAGCGGAGTTGATGACACCACTACTGAAGAAGGTGTGGAAAGACGGCAAAGTACTCGAGGATTGGAAGAAACGATGCTTCTTCAAACTACCAAAGAAAGGAGACTTACGTCAATGCAAAAACTGACGTGGAATTATGCTCCTGTCCATCCCAAGCAAAATACTAAGCTGCATAATCCTGGAGAGAATCAAACAAGCCAACCTGGATGCGAAACTCTGACCGGAACAAGCTGGATTCAGGAGGAACAAATCAGGCATTGATCAAATCGTCACACTACGGATCATCATTGAGCAAAGCTTGGAATGGCAGTCACCTCTCTATCTCAACTTCATCGACTTCGAAAAGGCCTTCGACAGATGGCGTCGATCGAGAGGTGATTTGGCAACTACTTCGCTACTACGCGGTGCCACCAACAATTATACATCTCATCCAACAGTTGTACGACAATGCTGTATGCCAAGTAATCCACAACGGGAAACTTACGGAATCCTTCGAAGTGAAGACCGGAGTAAGACAAGCTGGCTGCCTACTATCTCCAATGATTTTCCTGATTGTGGGTGGTAGACTGGATAAGGCGACTGACAGTGGGCAGCGAGGAAACAGGCATAAAATGGACTCACATAAAAACTTGGAGGATCTGGACTTCGCCCGCGATGATATATGTCTGAATTCCCACAAACTGGAATTTATGCAAGTGAAAAGCAACAAACTGGCAGAAGAAGCATCAAAGACAGGACTTCAAGTGAACATAGAGAAAACAGAGGTGATGAAGATTCCTGGACAACAGCAACAACAACAACAACAGACAACAATCAGCCAGCATAAATGGGAGGAACCTGAAAGAAACAACCTCCTTCACTCACCTACTTGGGAAGCATCGTTTCAACTACAGGCGAACGGAACTGACGAGCATATCAAAGCCAGAATCGGAAAAGCAAAACAGGCTTTCATTTCCCTTAAGTCTGTGTGGAGGTCAACATCACTCAGCATCAAAAATAACATCTGGATTTTCAACTCCAATGTGAAGTCAGTGCTACTTAATGTACGGATCAGAGACTTGCACTGCGCGTCATAAAGAGCATCTCAAACAAACTTCAGACCTTCATTAACAGTTGTCTTCGCTCAACACCACTCAAGATCAGATGGCCGACCAGTAAGGATCACCAACAGGGATCTCTGGCAATGAGCGAACCAACCCAGCAGGAACCGATTGTGAAACAAATAGGCAGGAAGAAATGGAGATGGATTGGCCATACTCTGAGGAAACCAACAAGTGAAATCACACGACAGGCCATTACTCGAGTGGAACTCGAAAAGGAAGCGCAGAGTTGGTCGTTCAAGGGTGATTTGGAGGAGGTCATGTGAAGAGGAGATGAAAGCATGTGGGCAGACCTGGAGCTGAGTGAAAAAGTTGGCAGAATACAGAAGGCAATGGAGACGCGCAGCTGAAGCCCTATGTTCCTCGGGGAATTAAAGGAAATAATAATAATATACCGTATACAAGCTGGCATATACTCAGGGTTGACATTTGATAGCTTACGTTGATAATGTTACCAGGGCTTCTAACTATCATAGTTCATATTTTTAGGAAATCAGTAAGCAGATAGTCACTTCAAGTTGACGTATTCGGTGGAAAATGAAACCGTTTACCAGTGCCATGGGTTGGCACTCGGCTGATACAGCACACCAGATCAACATTTCGGCACTTCATGTTTCATTTGAATTTCTGAAGCTGTGGACACCCAAAGAATGACATTTGAGTTTGGTTGGCTTGAACTGATTCGGTCGTCTGATCTGAGTCAAATCTAGCAAATAGTTGATGAATTCAGCTTATAAATAGTTAAATCGCCATCCAATGTTGTTTAAATCACATTTATCTAGTTGACTGGCAAGCAGCACTGGTTGATATGAGTGGTATCAGTAGAATATAACATCGTTTAATTGTCTGTTAAAATTAACTGTCTATCATCTTACCAGTGAATTCAATCAGATGTGATTTTGTCCGACGCATCGCTCTTCTTAATATAAGCATAATTTTGTTTTTACTGGTTAGTGTGTTATAGTACTCATGGTTTAGTAACTGCAGACCACAGAAAGCGAGAAGACAGAAATACATTGGACCAACAAAGAAACATTATATGATCTGGGTTTCCCGGACGACTTATGTCTGTCACACAAACTCGAAGATTTCTAACGAATAGTATGTACCTCTTTTGATCAATGAGAGGAATCTAAAGAAAATCATTCGTTTCACTTACCCGGATGGGCAGCATCATTTCAGCTACACCTGGAACGGATAACCATGTCAAGAGCAGAATCGAGAGATCAAGGAAGATTTCCATTACTCTGAAATCAGTTTGGAAATCTACTGCACTTAGCACTGGCGAAATGATTTGTATTTTTAATACAAATGTCAAGTTAGTCAGTGCTTAAGAGACTCAGTGAACAACTAGAAGCATTTCCATAAGGTTACTGAAAATTTTTATCAATAGCTGCCTTCACTCCATACTACCTCATCGGAGAGGATTAGCAACAACGGACTGTGCCGAAGTATTAACCAAAAGCCTATTACCCAACAAATATAAGGGACAAAATGGAGATGGATCTGACACAATCTGATGAAACTGTTGAGGGATATCGTGTGCCAGTCCTTCGAGTGAAACCCGAATGGCAAACAATGAGTTTGGCGCAAGTATGAGAGTGATACGGAAAAGAACGTGTGGGAAGAACGATGAACACTTATGCATAGTCCTGCAGAGAGGTAAATAGGGTTACGGAGAAGAGGACGAAATGAAGATATGCTGTTGAAGCCTCTGTTCCACATGTAACCGAGTGAAATAATTATATCTGTAGAGCCTGAGACAGAAGTAAAGAAACTGTTCCTAGTTTAAATGATACGATTCAATTTTTAAGGAAGTTAACTCACATTATATCCATCCTCGGCTCTAATTAAACCAGCTTTATGTAAACGTTTTAATGTTAACCACAATTTTGATATATCTTCTTTAAGATTTTCAATGAATTTGATGATAAGATGATGACTGGTTTCTTCACCACTGACAGTCGTATTTCTTGTTAGCATGCGTCGTGTTATTTCTTTTCTTCTCTGTATTTTT
Organism: Trichobilharzia regenti; assembly: GCA_944472135.2. NCBI lineage: Eukaryota > Metazoa > Platyhelminthes > Trematoda > Strigeidida > Schistosomatidae > Trichobilharzia > Trichobilharzia regenti. The sequence goes on from OX235266.1 coordinate 32,194,850, forward strand.
TTATCCTTCTCATTAACATTGTCAACTTCTTCACCTCTTCTTAGTTGGTAATCTATCCCATTTGACAATGTCATATACTTCTTCTTAAACTGACTGTTACTCATAGTCGGTAGAGATAGATTAGAGGTTGATAGACGTGAAAATTGCTTCGTATTCTGATGTCCAGCTTCTTCCTTAGCCTCTTCATTTTTATTATTTAAAACATGAGAGGCGGCAAATAGGGCTGATTTTGTCGATTTCAAACCGATTCTATTAGTTTTTAAGGTATTTAATGTTGAACAAACCCATTTGTCTAATTGTTTTAACCATGTACACAAGCTGTCAGCATTGTTTATAAGAATAAGAATATTTTTATCACAGTTATACAATTCTATAAGAGAAAAGAGGATAAGAAACAATTCAAACAGAGCAACAAGATGCAATTAAGTTTAAAAAAGGAAAAAATATGTATTTTGTAAGAACTTTTAATATATATATATGTTAACCAATTAGTTTTCCTAATAATAGCAACATTTGAATGGTTATATGGATTAGTAAGTAAAATTAAGGCAATCAAATCTAATTTGTTTGTTTTTACAATTGAAGATTATACTTTGTTCTTTCGTCACTATTATTATTTCCATTATACACTTCCTGTTTTCTTTCTTTTGTATATTTTTTTATATTACCCTACTGTTATGTACTGCTGCTGAGTGAGTTATTAGGGTTTTCCCCGTCGCCAATTATGTTATGTACTCGTCGAGTAGTTAATAGTCCTGACGCGGAAAGAGGGGAATCAGAAGACCACCAGGTTTACGATGATACTTGTATTTTCCAGACAAGGAAACTAAATGTCACACAAGAGTGTGAGTGAAATGGTACGAAGTTTACGAAACGTGGGAACAAGTCTAAACAAGTATAGAAAGCAAGAGCATATATGAAAATGGCTAATACACATGATCCAATAAATAGACAGTCTCAACACGATTGGTTGTAATGTCATGTGATAAAAAGGTCATATATTGTTTATTTTGTTAATGGACAGACATAGCATTTTGTGCGTTATAATGGAATATCGATCCATATACACATAGCAAAACATAACAGACTGTCAAAAACAGAACACACATCATGTGGATACATATCACCTACTCTTGTTGTTATTATCCCCTTAGTTCCGTGTTGTCATATGAAGTGCTATATCAGTTGGTTTTGTCTTTTTCAAACAATAATCGCTAAGTAATATAGGACTCATGTTTAGTCTGTTGGCTGATTTCGCTTTTTAAATCTCTTTGCATATATATATAACCAATCCTGTAACTATTCCAGTAATTAATGTGATGCTCACTACCGACTGGTCCTATGCAGGAAGTTACCTGTGGTTCTAGTAGGAAGTCGTAGCCACCGGCTACACCAAGTCAGGTAAGAGGACAATTACTCGCTTGTGACATTGGCTAGCCACTGCTCCACACATATAACGAATTGGCAGGAGCTGGTATTCATAGACCATCGAATCTGATCCTAGTGGCTGAATGGTCGCCTCGTAACTAAACTGTCCTCAGTTCGACCACAAGTTGTGGGTGTATATTGCTTTTGAATCCCACACTAGGATGGAATAACTGTCAAATACTCCCTGGTTTCCTGATGGCTCTCCAACTCATGTCAGCTTGTGACCGATCCTGTAACCAATCAAATATATATTAGATGATGTATTTATTTACTAGTTTGAAGTGTTACCTGAGGCAGTAGAAAGCTCTCACCAGCAGTTCGTCTTTTGTCTTATTTCGTGCGCAGGGACCTTTTTTGTTCTGGCTAACGTTGTAATTGTGCTAGTAGTATTTTCAGTGATAACATAGTTTAATCGATGAAAAGATGAAGCCTGTATATGCATTAGTCAACCAACTGCTGGCATTTTTTCAAAGACGGTAGGTAAGACTGAATGTTTCATGCGTCTAGGAGTGTTAGTACTCTGAAATAATAATGGATGCTTTAAATGGCTGAGTTTTAGTGAAAACCTTTGCGCGGAAATGCATCAGTGCAAGCTGCCACATTCCATGTAGCATACAAGGGTGGAGAGAAAGGAGGAAAAAGGAATTCACAAAAACTATAGGGAGTAGAAATCTAGGGAGAAAGAGGATTTAGTGGATTTTAGAGATTACAAAGAGTGAGCGCGTCTGTGACATTGAAAAGAATTTCGATACATAGTTTGAAGCCACTGGTTCTCAGCATCCCGAGAATCTCAATCAGGCAGCCTAAACCTCCCTACTTGGCTGGCTTAAACCAGCACTCAACGATTTTTTAGGTTGATGCAAGGTTATGACCTGACTACCCTGAACCCCTTTCCAACCTAATCCTATCTCAGCTGACACTGCTCGTCAAGAAAGGCGATAACTTGGTATGAGTAACATGTGTCCCAGCCATCTCCATGGAGTGAAAGTAAACAGCATGTTGCTAATTCATTCAAAAGTCATAAGAATATAAGTGAAATACTATTTGGATGCATTTATTCTAATGTATTCCCATAGCCTAACAACATGTCGTTTACCTGCAGTCATCTCAATCGATGTTGTTCCACGACCACATTGACAAACTTTCCTTTCTTATTCAACAATCTACGCCTAACCTCACTATGTTACACCAGTTAACACTGGAGACGAGATACTTTTACTGTGAAACTCTCGTTGTTGTTGGTGCGACTAAAATGATGACAAATAACATGATGGTATGTTAATAAAACTGAGAAAGTAATTTGAGCACCTTAATATTGACTAACAGCAGGAAATTGCACTTGAACTGGAATCAGTGAATAAGTAATACTCAGTTACGTATTGTTCTATTATGAAACTAAATTCACATTTAATATCTGAATTATCAGAAGAGGAAATCAAGATTCATTATGAGTTGACCCGAGTTAGAGAAGCATTGGAAACCACCAGGTAGTAATGGATAGCTGTTTCTTTCTATTTTGGAACTCTTCATCAGTACTCACCTGCCACACCACGAGTAATGATCAAACCGAGGACCTTCAGGTTACAATTTTAAAGTCATTTAAATCCATGCAAACCAACACTTCAAAATTTACCTAGTGTCCTTTAATGGTTGACTACAGGATGCTGTTGCCTGAAGTTCTAGTAAGAAGTCACGACCAACAGGATTCATTATGTTGAATATGATGACAAATACTTGACTGTATCATTGGCTAGTGGTTGCGCAATATTTCGCAAATTGACAGAAGTTGGGATTCGTGGGCTAGTCACCGGATCCCACCCCAATGGCCAACAAGGTGCATGTAACCTGAAGGTCTTGGGTTCAATCCCCAGTGAGCGTAATGATGAATACATACTGTTGAGCAGTCCCAAAGAAGGACAAAATAGCTGTCCAGTACTCACTGCTGGTTTTCAGTAGTAGCTGAAATGATTTCATTAACAATCTTGAAATCAGTTAAATCTCTGCAAATTAACACTTGAAAATGGGGATGATTTCTTGGAAAGCATATTCTTTGTCCGTATCACATTATATGGGAATTATATAATATATATATATATATATATATATATATATATATATATATATATATTTGACCTCATATTTCTATACAAATCTCAATTAGATGAGTAGATGGGTAGATGGATGCATGGATGGATGGATGGATGGATAGAGAGATAGACAGGCAGACATGCTCGAAGTAAATTCAATATGAAACGTGTCATGAATGACTACAACTGATACAGATTTATACACAGTTAATACTACCAGTGCTGTAGATAACAATATTAAATTTCAATCATTTTTTTGTATCTCTTCACGTTTTCCTATTATTACCAACTTCTACACTTTCTTCTCTTACGTACTAGTTATGTTAAATTTATATCTGAGAGTAAGCATTAACTCCAGATGGACCATGTGGTCATGGGAATTCCTTTAGGGCAACTGACTTCGTCTCGTAACCTGAAAGTCTCGGGTTCAGATCATGGTGGCATCGTGGGTGAGCGCTTCTGAAGAGTTCCGAAACTGTAGCTAAACGAATGTCCAGTAAAACCTAGTTTTCACTTATCTCATACTGATGTTGGCTCGTGATAAAATCTACATTGAAACTAATCCAAATCCTTACAAAACTTATATATATATATAATTAACTGTTCGCCACTTTTAGATGTACTTATAACTAGACGAGAAAAGGGGTCTTTAAAATGGGACAGGATATTATCTAAATTACCATAGTTTCTGTCCACTCCAGTATAAATAGGCATCCGTTAAGCGCTTGTGCAGACGCATTCAACATATATAGAAGATACCATTGAAGATGAAATACAAAACCTCATTAAAATATTATTAGATAATAACTATCCCCCTGAAATACATTAAACATTAAAATAGTTTCAAACAAAGGGTTCCATCATTCCGATCATTTCTCAAAAAGGGCATTTATGTGTCTTTATCGTTCAACGGTGATCATCAAAGTCTGATCACGAAACAGAAACTGAAAGCGTCAATTAATAGAATTTATTATGTAACCAAATGCGTTTCCATAAAGAAGATGTAATTTATGTCATACTGTACACCTCCAAAACATCTGGAGGATAATGTCACATCTCAGTGTGTTTAACAATTTACATTGCAAAGCACATCATAGAGACGAGTCTCAAAGTTGATTTCAATGGTGCCTTTAAAACAGTATAGAAAACAGGCTTGAGTCATATATTTTTAACTTGGTTGAAGTTATAAAAAGGCTTAAACCTGTTTTATACACTCAAAAATTATTTGTCATTATATTGACCCTGCCTTGGTAATTTAATTTTAGAACCAGGGGGCATTTTACATTATTTCCATGTCCCTCTTTTTCTTACCTCTTTTCTATGCTCATGACCTGTACACATTTTCACCTATATCGTTACAAAAATATAATTCTCTATGTTGTGTCGCCTTCTATGTAGGTATGTATGATCAGATTGTTGGAAATGTGTGGTGAGAATGAGCTGATTATACATCTCAGATAAACAATGTCTTCTCGGTGTACTGTTTGCCTGGAATTCACATTTTCTTTTTGAGGATTCTGTTTATCTTCTATTTGTTCATTTTCTTTTTTTGTAATGTGATCTGTAATAACATTGAATGAATATTTTAAGGTGGAGACAGAGAATCTTGACAGTATTCACAAAATCAAATCTTTCCTACATTAATCTGAAATCTGAAGGTGATGAGGAGTGAGTGCATAAGTCGTCGCCAGAACAAACCTTGTCTCACTTTCGTTCCAGTCTACTTAAATAGATAGAAAGGAGGAGTTGAATTACTATTGGAATTTCCTCAGGTAGTTGATCTTATGTGATTTTGTACTAAGCATCTAAAGGAATGCTGTAATCATCATTGTCATATTAGGTGTTACATTCGTCTTTTGAAAGGTGCTATATTGACGTTTTTACGCAGTTAGAATGTCTATTGTGGTGATTGTTACACTGTGCTTGGAAACACCTTACAAGAGCTTTTATTCTCACCCCTGATTAGTAAAGAAGAATCTTTTGTTTCTGTGCTGGTAATTCAATGAGGACAAATTAGATAAAATCCTATCGGACAATCTAGATAGAGAAATATATAAAAAGTTCCATTCATAACTTTTATGTTGCCTCTTTCGTCCCTGTGTAACATAAAGTCTGTGACTTAACAAAACCTTACCCAATTCTAGTTCGTTTTCATACATTTATCAATTCAATTGTCCTTATGTAACAGGCTAAGTAAGGGGATAATAATTATGCAAGACTGACTCCTTATTAAACAATATTCATTTACTCGATTCAAAAGGGATGACAGTAGGTCAGCTACAAGCTGTCTACCAGTAAATTTAGCAGACAAAAGTCGACAAGTGCTAACACAGATCGTACCATGATATATATGGTTCTTAAAATCGGCGTGCCAAATGTTTATGCATACTCCGCATACCTGGAACTGTGCGGATATAAGGTCAACTTTGTATTCAGGTTGGACACATCCAAGAGTTATTCCACCCAGTTAGTCGAACTACCTATAATTATTCCCAACGTAAATATGCTTCCACTTGATAGGTGACTGAAGCATCTTTAGGGTATGACACTTGGTGACTCAGTGGCATCAGTTCCTTCTAGGCTGTGGATTAGGGTATCCTGCTGACTGCCTCCAACCATCTAATATAAAAATGAAAACTTCAGTGAAGAGAACTATCTTCTTAACTAGAATTTAAGAAGTATTAGGCGGCGTGCTTGAATCACTGGGCTACTGAAATTGCTTCCCACCAAAATGCGTAATTTCATCTGGATTCATCATTGTTTTAATCGTCCAGTCATATCAAATGACCTATACATAAACTTGATTTAACTTGCTTCCAAGTAAACACTGGGTAATTCTTCAAAAAAATGAAATCTTACTTCAGGTTATTACTTTGCATGTTAATCTTACAGTTTGTGGGAATTCAGACATATATCATCGCGGGCGAAGTCCAGATCCTCCAAGTTTTTGTGTGAGTCCATTTTATGCCTGTTTCCTCTCTGCCCACTGTCAGTCGCCTTATCCAGTCTACCACCCACAATCAGGAAAATCATTGGAGATAGTAGGCAGCCAGCTTGTCTTACTCCGGTCTTCACTTCGAAGGATTCCGTAAGTTTCCCGTTGTGGATTACTTGGCATACAGCATTGTCGTACAATTGTTGGATGAGATGTATAATTGTTGGTGGCACCGCGTAGTAGCGAAGTAGTTACCAAATCACCTCTCGATCGACGCCATCTGTCGAAGGCCTTTTCGAAGTCGATGAAGTTGAGATAGAGAGGTGACTGCCATTCCAAGCTTTGCTCAATGATGATCCGTAGTGTGACGATTTGATCAATGCCTGATTTGTTCCTCCTGAATCCAGCTTGTTCCGGTCAGAGTTTCGCATCCAGGTTGGCTTGTTTGATTCTCTCCAGGATTATGCAGCTTAGTATTTTGCTTGGGATGGACAGGAGCATAATTCCACGTCAGTTTTTGCATTGACGTAAGTCTCCTTTCTTTGGTAGTTTGAATAAGTATCGTTTCTTCCAATCCTCGAGTACTTTGCCGTCTTTCCACACCTTCTCCAGTAGTGGTGTCATCGACTCCGCTGTTGTCTCTGGGTTCATTTTGAATGCTTCTGCTGGGATTCTATCTGGTCCTGCTTCTTTTCTAGTTTTTGCTATCTTGACCGCCTTCAGAATTACTGCTGTCGTCAGGAGGTCGATGTCCACTGGCAGTTCTGCTTCCGCCGTTGGTATTATTGGGTGCATTTCAGGTGGCGGTCGATTTCGAAGTCTTTTGAAGTTTTCAGCCCAGTGTTTTCTTTGCTTCACCTCACTGGTGATTGGCTTTCAATTGTCATCCTTCACTGGCTTTATTATTTTTATTGTTATTCATTTTCTTAACTGTATAACCATATTTAAACATGAATTAAAATAAACATTAACAAGTAGTTCTGATTATGTTTGTGTGTATGTGTATTTAAATTTAACTCTGAGTGGAAATGCTGAAGTGTAATAATACTACTTAAAATGTAATCGAATCACAAATTAAGTGAGAAATATGAATGAATGATTCATCAAAAGCTGAGTGGTCATCGAGTACATATTGTAGTATGGGTGAACTAATGACTCTAGATTCTCTTTCTCTCAACCAAACTAAGAGATGCTGCCGAACGCGGGGGGATATGTGTCTCAATGAAAGTTCTGTGTACCTAGTTCTACAAGAGTGATGGACCTATTAAATACATAAAGACTTGCCCATATGACGTAACACTACCTTAGACCTAACATCAGTTCTAGGCGCACCGCGGTTGTGAGTTACCCAGCTTGATGGTGACCACATTACAAACTTGACTGATACAATTCAGTCTGTGCCAAGCGAAGGATTAGACGCATAAAATACTACATACATGATAAGCAATCTAGTGTCCAGTCAAAATCAATGATAAGTTATGCTAGTTGTGTTCAAAAAGTTTTCTAAATTTTAATTAGTATGTCTTCGCCTGTATCAATTATTTCCTACAAGGTAAATTCAAAACGGTTAAATAAATCTTGTTCATCAATTTTAACTCATCAGTTCAGGTTAAAAGTTTTTGTTTTTGTTTTTACTAAATCAAAACTAACCAATGAAAATGATTTTTCATATAAAGATTCTGTTTCATTTATTTTTATTATGATTATGATTTATTGATTGATTTAAAATTTGAGATGTATTGATTAATTTATTTGTAGACAAATTTGGTTAGTTAACACTTAGTAGTAGTAGTAATAGCAGTTGACAGTTCGAAATTACTATTACTCCTCCTACTCCCTAGTGCTATGGCTGAAAAAATTTCACTGTTGTATAGCAATTTGTTCCCATGAGAAATTTTTAATTAATTAATTGGAACATCTGGTGTAAACAGGACATAAAGGCAGCGTAGATGAATCCTTCTCTATATTATACCGGTTGCCAAATAAATTACCAAAAACATCGAAGCACCGCATGCTCCAAACAGCAGAGGCTATTGCGATTCGCCTCAAACAACCAGCACTCTGTGTCCAAAAGAAGCAAGTCCAACCCCTACTATTGCCCTGGCCTTCAGTAGAAGCTATAAACTCATGAATTTCTACTATTATCTTTCTTAATGTTTCTGACATTCAGCTTATTCTATGTTAATGCGTTTCAGCTGTAATCTATCAATATTATTGATTTGATGTTATTAAAACATTAATGTCGTTTATAACACTAACTCATTCGTTCACTATAATGTATGTATAAATGTAGAGCCTGATGATGAATTTATCGAAAAGAGTACTCTTTGTGCAGTATCCATTCTATTAAAATATTAGTTTTGTTGTTTTAGTTCATTATATCCACTGACATGCTTATAAATTAGTTTATTTCAAAAACAGAATGTTGTCTGATTAAATATGAATGGATTTTCCAGTCTTTGTATGCCAATCCAGATAAACTCCAAGATGCATTATAAATCAAAACGTTATTATTATTATTATCAAAGCACAACGTTTTTATATTATGGGCACCAAGAAATCCGCCACACAAAATCTCATACTTTGTGTGGAGGCTGGAGTTCTGCATGAACATCCACACAGATATTTGTCTTAAAGGATCATGTTCCTCCCTGAGTCTTTGACATGAACGTCTGAACCACAAGACAGCAGTATCATCAGCTTCTTCATCATGGCTTCCGGTGAAAAAGAAACTGGTTCATACACCATTCAATCTGTTCTGATCCTGGAGTCTGCACACATCACTGGTGTGAAATCAAGATTTTCCACGTCTACTAGGTAGACCATACGTGTTCACGAGTCCGGTTATAAGTGTTAGGCGTTCACATTTGTCCTTTACTTTTGTGAAGAAAACTATCGCTGCATGAAGCAGTGAATAGGACTTATCTGGTAGAGGCTATGCGTGTGTCTCCACATTAGTGCATTTCGAGAGAAAGACTGAAGTCTACTTACCTTCAGCAATGCCAGTTAGTTTATGGGGACAAGTCAGAAAATCGACTTGGGCGAAGTTGTATATGAACCAATTAGAGTAATACATCATCAGTACGTCACAGCTGATGATGCCGAGTAAGGAACTAGTAAATCTGAAACATCTGAGAATCTTGCTAAAATATTGTGCATTCAAGAAAGGGACTAAAAAGGTAAGTTTTCGATAGAAAGTTGTTCAATAATTCAGATAGTCAGAAAACCAAAAGTTTTCATGACTGCATACGACCTATCAAAGTCTATTAGTTTCATCAGATTGACAAATTATAATCAAGGAGTCTCAACTTCTTATTTATACGTTGACCAGACGTATCAATCAGTCATGCAGGCTAGATATGTTCTCTACATCGTCATCCTGTACCGTTAAACCAAGCGATAAAAGGTCTATTCTTAGCTCTATTTTACCTCACCTTATAGATGTTGAACGTAAAGTCGATGTTAACAGGACATTTGAAGTTATCTATCATAATAACATCTTTATTACAAATGGTACTATTGGTACAAATATGGAATCTTCAGCGCGTAGTAGTACAGTATTGCATCTAATTTTCTTATTAAAGAAGCAATAATTAAAATATGGTATTTACATTAATGTGCGTTGGTGGCATAGTGGTTAGGACGCTCGCCGACCATGCACATGGTCCGGGGATCGATTCCCGGCCGGCGCACTCCTTTACCTCGCTAAGCCAGAAATAATCCTGGTAAAGAGGAAAGGTTGGGCATGAGGCTAGCAACCTCATCCTGTAAAATAAACACTGCTACAGAAACTTCAAGCCACTAGCTTGAAGCCCTATGTTCCACAGGGGAACGTGAAGGAAAAATTATGTATTATTTACATTAATAATATAGTTCAATAACAAGTAAATATAAAATTAAATCAAGTGAAAATATTGACAGCAATGTAATATTGAGAACAAAAGACAATGCCATTTACTTAAAGTTCCTCAATAAGTTGGTAATTTCCTATCTTACACCTTTCTCCTTAGATAGAATGGCCGCTAAATATGGTATTGCAGAGTTTTCGTGTTTAGTCGTCCGAGCATACAGTTTTCCATAGTTGCTTCTATTTCTACCCGATGAGATGCAAGGAGAGAGTTGTGTATGGAGAGAATGTTCAAAGTCTGACAGAATGATATTTGCTAATTTCCTGCAGGAATCCAGAAGTCTATCTACAATAGTATTAACCAGTTGGTTTAGCAACATACCACATCGTATCCTGGCTAGTCTTAATTCCGCATTACGAGTTTGGCTTTTACATAGATGTAAAAAAGCACAAACTGAAGAAAATTTTCTTTTCGACGATTTATTTTCATGAGGTGTACATATATCTGAAACAGACGAAATCCACCTGAAAAAGCTGCAGTTATGGGTTTAGAAGTCCGCTCAGACTTTTTCCTTACATGGATGTAAAAATCGAACAATTTCCCATATACCATAAGCACAGTACAAATTATTATTATTGTCATTTTAACTGTCTTAAATTGTTACAGAAATTTTCTTAATTTTATCTGATATTCAATTTAGTATTATAGTTGTATGCCTCTCATCGCTTGTAGATACATTCCAACTGTAAGACAATGTAATACAATATTGTCAATAATGACTATCCTTTAAATATTGTGTGTACATATTTTTGTAGACCCAAATGAGCAAGTTACCTAAAAGAGCATTATTTACTCAATCTTTTGTAACATCTCAACAACTAAATGAGATTTTTCGCTAAATAGGTGAATCATGAGAAATTGAACTGGGTGAGGAAAATACTTCTGAATTTTAACAAGAGGATAAAAATAGGTCTCATATATAAATTTATTAGCCTTTAACTGTTATGATTTTACAATACAAAAATATAACCACCTTTGCATTTCAGCCCCTGAGGTTGTAGCTAGTCTATAGATATATCTTGTATTTAAGTATGTGTGTGTGTGCCTGTGTATATGTGTATATATGGATATCACACTGATTTATTCACCATGAATAATACAGATAAGTTGCTCCCACTTTTCCTTACAATGTTTATATCTACTCTACCTCAGAGAAAATATTGATTGAAACCTTCCTCAACATAACTTTCAGCCTTGTTCGGTACACGGAAGTAAGCGGTTTCATAAGAGCTTATGGAAAGTTCTATGAATGTGGACAACTGCATAATTGGATTATTGGTTATTGAAGAATGCAAATTGTATGCTTTTGATATAAGAAGTGTATTGAGTTCCCGTCATCTACTCCTACTTTTTCGATGTCTATGTGTGAAGGGTATACAGTTATATTTGACATAATAGGTGTTGAAAATGAGGCAAATTGTCATTGGCTAAGTGTGAAGTGGATGGTGACTAGCAATGAAGTCTAGGATGCTCATTTTATCCTATTCGGAACTCGCCAGCTAGATGTCCTTGCGTTCCCCAGTGATTGGTGGTGCTCCCCCTGAGGCTCAAACCAAGTATCCATCGTTGCAAACGCCAAAGAGTTATCCATTGGACTAATTAGGTAACATTGTAGTGAGAGCTGACTGTTAGTCAAAATCGGTGGACAGTAATTTACGTCAGTGTTTATGTCCCCAATATTGGTCTCGAGAAAAATGAGAACAAAGGCCTCGCGTAGGCGGATACAGTTCAAGAAACAGCCACAAAGAGATGAAAGATTAACATTCTGCGAGAAACAACCAATCAGAAGACTGTTTTTTTGCTAATAATAATCTATAATAATGTACATGAAGATTTATAAATATGTGTTGATTTCCTTAATAAACGATCTGTTGCCTGGCCCTTGTCTTCTGTTGTTACAACATGAGATACTTTTTTGTGCAATGGATGACAGTTATTATTTAATTGAATTTGAACTTTCCCGTTGGCTGATTGGACCGAAGTGCTCAGCCTCTGTTGACATTTTGGGTCCTTGTGGGGATGCTTCAATGATGTCTAAGGATTTCACTTGAAACAGTTAAATCCAAATGACAAGTCCCAGATAGAGGGAAACGCGAATCCTAGATTCCACTGCTAGTCATCATCGACTTCACACTTAATTAATGACGATAACCACAGTTCGCTTCATTTTCAACACTTAATATTTGAACGCCCACCAAATTACTTCAGATCCTCAGGCATCGTTGAAACATCCGCACAAGCAGCCGACATGTCTAGAGAGGTCCAGTCACTCAACAGGAAAATCCAAATTGAAATAAATAATGGTTAAGTCTGTGTGTATTCTTTGTCATTAACTGAGGGTTTAATAACACGAAGAATCTACGACTGGCTAATCCATTGTTTTTAATAATAATATGAACCAATCATAACTGCAGTGGAAAACATCAATTTTGACTAGGTTAGTTGTTGATGCCCTCAATTCCAATCAGACACCAGCAAAAGACTAGCTAATGTCAACCGGGCGATAAGAATTCATCCTGTTGTGTGTAGTTCCGCCGCTTAAAGTTAAAAAAAGGGGGAAACTGTTCGTGTGTAAAAAATATTATCTGCTTAGGAAATAGATCAAGGTGACACTACATAAAATTATAATCAGTCGATTATCACGTCCTTAAATTAAGTCAAACTAACTGATCACACACAAAATTAATTTTGAACACGAAATGAAAATATAATTTTCTATTCTTTTCCTTGGCACTGATATATTATAATACCTAAGTTAAGAAGTAACACCACCTCTATATTTAACATAAGTTTGTGATTACAAAGCTAACATTAGTCGATGATTCTACATTACTTATCGGTACAAAACAAATTTAAAAAGGAATAAACCAAGATCCACTACTTCCGAAAACCATTATTTTCTGTGCAGTGGACTACAACTTCCAATTTTTGTCATCATGAGAATTTCTCCTAAGGTCACTAGAAAATGGTCAGAATTATTAGAAGAATGGGAGGATTTATACAATATAAAGCAGTGTAGTTTATCTTGGCAACTCAATGGTTTTATGGATATCAAGAAAGGTATTCTGTCGTGAAGTGGCATTAATAATAATGTCTAGCGTAATGTTAGGAAGTTTGCTAAGGAGAATTCAAACGTATAAAGTGAATCAAAATTAAATTGGATAGTGTTTTGCTTGTTCAGGCAGGAGCTCGTCGGTGGCATGCCAGTCTTGAATCGACTCAGAAAGTCGAATTACTTCAAACCACCCGTATTCTAGTTAGCTACTCAGTTCACAAATTAACTCACAGTTTACACATTTCAAGGTGAAACTGCAAAACAGTTTCCTTTGCAAAAACTCAAATCATTCAGATCCCAATATGTGATCTACATGATGAGACAAACGGCAATCAAAAAAGCAGGTGAACTAGTTGTCCGGTGTTCAGATAGCTTTAGTCTGACCGGCTAATCAGCACTCTAGTGGAATAATTGTTTGAAAGATCTCTCCTGAACGATCTATTTACAATACTGAAAATTATTAGGCGATTTCAGCTAACTTTATGACTACTATCCTCTTTTCATCTAGTCTATATCTTCTAGTCTATATTCTTGTTGGCAGAATTTTCATTCTACCTTCTAGGGAATATTCTACGTGATGCTTACCGTTAATTTTGTTGCTCAGTACTTAGAAATTGTTGGTCTGTATAGTTACCTTACAACACTGTTGAGGGAATTTTGCGTCTTGTTATGTCATTATTAAGTGGTAACAAAGATTCCATAACTTCAAAGTGTTTTTTTTGATAGTGTTAGAATAACTTCAAAGTATGCATTACCCTCGGAGGTTCGGTGAGTTACATGATAGAAGGCAAAGACTGGTTTTCATGCACTCAGAACACAATACTTCGGTTTTGGTTAATATTCATATTATTCAGTCAGTAGTATGTATATAGTGCATTTATACTTGCTTTCTTGACTCTCACTTATGATATAAAGAAAAATTACATGGACCGTAATCTGAATAATTTCAGTTTCCAAACGAGACTGTGGTAAAGTTCCAATTCAGACTGTATGAACTGCAAGTTGCAAGTTCTATTCAACCAGAGTTTCTTATTATATTTACACCGAAACTCAAGAAACGATGAATCTGTCAATACTTTGCTTTGAAATTGGAATTTCGGTAAAGAAAGGAAGACGAAATTTGCAGTATAAAATGATATCATTCTATTTCACAGATTCTCACCAGCTACAGACTACCTGAAATTGCAATGGTATTATAGATGATAATGACATACTGTAATGTTTGAGTGGTAGTGGAGAAGAGATACTATGAAACTGATGCATCCAAAATGAAAGCATTACATTTTTTTAGTTTAAGTTTTCATCATCAATTTTACTAGATTGCACTCTAGTAATTGAAATTACCAGACATATTGTGTATACGGGATCTCTCGTAGAGATTTATAAATCCTTCAAAATATTAGAAAGATAAAGGACAGCAACTTTACTACGATTCGCCGAAGCGATCGCAATCAAACGACTTAAACCAGACTTATGCATACAGGAAAAGAGTGTGATTAACCTCTCATTCCCTTGGCAACAGAATTTTGACTTTGATTAGTCATCTAATTCAGTGATCTCAACTCACTGAACAAACTGTAACCGCTTTTGTTTCTTCAGTTGCTATGTTAACCTACAACGCTCTCAACAATACCAACAACCGAAGCAGAACTACCAGTGAACATTGACCCCCCAACAAAATCAGAAGTCCTGAATGGAATCAAGATGCTAAAACTTGGTAAAGAAGCAGGACCAGATAGAATCCCGGCAGAAGCATTCAAAATGAACCCAGAGACAACAGCGGAGTCGATGACACCACTACTGGAGAAGGTGTGGAAAGACGGCAAAGTACCCGAGGATTGGAAGAAACGATGCTTCTTCAAACTACCAAAGAAAGGAGACTTACGTCAATGCAAAAACTGACGTGGAATTATGCTCCTGTCCATCCCAAGCAAAATACTAAGCTGCATCATCCTCGAGAGAATCAAACAAGCCAACCTGGATGCAAAACTCTGACCGGAACAAGCTGGATTCAGGAGGAACAAATCAGGCATTGATCAAATCGTCACACTACGGATCATCATTGAGCAAAGCTTGGAATGGCAGTCACCTCTCTATCTCAACTTCATCGACTTCGAAAAGGCCTTCGACAGATGGCGTCGATCGAGAGGTGATTTGGTAACTACTTCGCTACTACGCGGTGCCACCAACAATTATACATCTCATCCAACAGTTGTACGACAATGCTGTATGCCAAGTAATCCACAACGGGAAACTTACGGAATCCTTCGAAGTGAAGACCGGAGTAAGACAAGCTGGCTGCCTACTATCTCCAATGATTTTCCTGATTGTGGGTGGTAGACTGGATAAGGCGACTGACAGTGGGCAGAGAGGAAACAGGCATAAAATGGACTCACACAAAAACTTGGAGGATCTGGACTTCGCCCGCGATGATATATGTCTGAATTCCCACAAACTGGAATTTATGCAAGTGAAAAGCAACAAACTGGCAGAAGAAGCATCAAAGACAGGACTTCAAGTGAACATAGAGAAAACAGAGGTGATGAAGATTCCTGGACAACAGCAACAACAACAACAACAGACAACAATCAGCCAGCATAAATGGGAGGAACCTGAAAGAAACAACCTCCTTCACTCACCTAACTGGGAAGCATCGTTTCATCTACAGGCGAACGGAACTGACGAGCATATCAAAGCCAGAATCGGAAAAGCAAAACAGGCTTTCATTTCCCTTAAGTCTGTGTGGAGGTCAACATCACTCAGCATCAAAAATAACATCTGGATTTTCAACTCCAATGTGAAGTCAGTGCTACTTAATGTACGGATCAGAGACTTGCACTGCGCGTCATAAAGAGCATCTCAAACAAACTTCAGACCTTCATTAACAGTTGTCTTCGCTCAACACCACTCAAGATCAGATGGCCGACCAGTAAGGATCACCAACAGGGATCTCTGGCAATGAGCGAACCAACCCAGCAGGAACCGATTGTGAAACAAATAGGCAGGAAGAAATGGAGATGGATTTGCCATACTCTGAGGAAACCAACAAGTGAAATCACACGACAGGCCATTACTCGAGTGGAACTCGAAAAGGAAGCGCAGAGTTGGTCGTTCAAGGGTGATTTGGAGGAGGTCATGTGAAGAGGAGATGAAAGCATGTGGGCAGACCTGGAGCTGAGTGAAAAAGTTGGCAGAATACAGAAGGCAATGGAGACGCGCAGCTGAAGCCCTATGTTCCTCGGGGAATTAAAGGATATAATAGTAATAATAATAATGTGAACCTGCAAGCTAACACTGTTCTGTTAATCAATTTTTTCTGTTTTCTGTCTTACCCCTCCCGCCTCTTTTCAACTTTAATAGCGTATAAATTGATGATGATAATTTAAACTAAAAAATGGTATCGCTTTCATTTTGGATGCATCAATTTCATAGTATCTCTTCTCCACTACCACTCAAACATTACAGTATGTCATTATCATCTATAATACCATTGCAATTTCAGGTAGTCTGTAGCTGGTGAGAATCTGTGAAATAGAATGATATCATTTTATACTGCAAATTTCGTCTTCTCTTCTTTATCGAAATTTTTCGATGGAACCAAATGTATGAAACTGGAATCTGACCAGAAATTCAAAATTTCGGTCAATCTGGAAATCCGCAAAGAGATACGGTAACCTTGGTAGTCAACGGTCATGTATTCATTCTTCAGGAAACAAGAATGCGTTTTTATTTTGTGGTGTCTGTAAAGAAGAATTTGAGCATTGTTCACCAGTTCAAATTCTTTAATATTTGGATAAATATTTCTCGTTCCTAACAAAAATAAACAGCCCAGAAAATACAGAGTATTACGATTGTCCCACTTACTTATGGACTGAACATGATCCATAATACGAATCAATAGCTTACGAGCTGCTAGCCAGTCATAATTAGGCTGCTGGTCCGTTGAATATGGTGATTTATTAAGACCTCCACGGTTCATAGATGAATCTGTTGGTATTGTCTCATTAGGATTTAGTCTAGTGTGCATTCTAGTTGATCTAATTGATATAGAACTTCTAATGTGATTAACTTGATGTTCACATTGATATTGCCTGAAAGCAGTTTGTAAAATACTACTGAATGCAAGACAGGCTGTTGCACAATGCGGCATTGATGTTACCTGATGTCTACATAATTCACAATTATGCTTTCTAATTGATTCTCTGGCTGATTTATGCTTTTTCTGATTTAATAATGCACCAGTTTTATTTGTCGTTGAATGACACGGTCGAAAAGTTGATGTGTTACAGTCAGTGATCTGAGTAATTGATGCACATGCACTGTATAAACTAGATGAAAGAATTTCAACTTCAGATACTGGAAATAAAGTGATCTCTAATTCTTCTGCACCCAAAATTAGTTTAAATTCATTATCAGCATCGAGATGGTGATGCGGTTGTTGTTGTTGTTGTTGTTGAGGTTGTTTGAGTTTGTCCACTTCTGTTGAATTCTTTGAGGAATATCTCAAAAGATAAGCGAATTGATTTTCATCTTTAAAACGTTTCAGACCTGAATTCACATCGAAATCTGTATAGTATTTAATACCTTGTTTATTTTGTTTCACCTTTCGGCCGAAATACTTAAGAAAAGGAAACAGAGAACAGAAAGAGAGAGAGACAGAGCAAGCTTTAGTCCTCTTGTGTAATGGAAATGAACTAGGCAAGTGTTATTGATTTACTGGAGCGTTGGTGGCACAGTGGTTAGGACTCTCGCCTGCCATGCACATGGTCCGGGGTTCGAGCCCGCACCGATGCACACCTGATATCTATGGTCGGCCTGCAAAATTTGGGCTACCGATATCCATGCTGAAAATTCCACACTTGTACCGAAAATACGGTGTGGAATCAAGCTGTAAATCAAAAAAAAAATACAAGAATTAAAGCTGTAAACATACAACACTGTATTTTACAATCAAATATGTCCGACAATTCGGAAATAAAATAACCAGTCAATTGTTAGTATTACTTGTTTCGTATTTTATGTGCTGTTTGCAAGGATTTGATTGATTTTAAGAATGACCACGAATTTAGAAAAGCATTGAAAGCAGATAGGGAATATTCGACAGTTGTTTCATCCCCATTTGGGACTCCTCAGTAGTACACAATTATCACATCACTACTAGGGTTCGGTCTAAGGACCACGTTCAACGTGAGCATTCTGCCAGTGGGACGGAATTCATTGACGGACTGATGAGTTCTAACTTCTATCAATTATCGATGTACAGTGCCACCGTCAGACAATGTCATTAGTGAGTATTTGTCATCCTCACCCAAACTGGTGGGGCAAGGTACTCCTGACTTCCCACTAGACTAACTTCCTGCAATTTCATCCTGTAGTCAGTTTCTAGTAAGCAGTAAATTAATTTTCATCTGTCTGCTACTCCCTAGTGCTTTTCAATAGTTGTAGTCACTTTGAAATCAATCAAACTTCCCTACAAACCAGAACTTGAAAATTAATCTAATGGTCACTGGTGGATAACTACAGGATGAAGTTGTCTGAAGTTCTAGTGGGAAATCGTGCCAGTAGGGTCCACCAATTTGAGTATGAAGATACATACTCGCCGATGATATTGGCTTGCTGTGATGCTATTTAGCGAAAATTGGCAGAAATTTGGAATTTTAGTTTGTTTCCACTAATAAAATAAACGTATTCACATGGTTACTTAGACTAATTTAGTCCAGACACGTGAACCCTATACGTATGTCTGCCATATTGACAATAACGCAGGTAACGTTATCCATGGTATTTCTGGAACATTCAAGTAAATAAGACCAGAAATCATCTAGAATTCGGCACTATGACTGCAATATGTTTTGAATACTCTAACAGTATGGCAGATACTGTTAGTACCACATGGATGAATTAATCAGGACAATATCAGAATAATATGTGATGACTTAGCGCCCATAGCAATCATATTAGGTATTCTTATGCATTCACATTTTATCCACTGAAGTAAAATAGTAAGTCACTAGCTATAATAGTGACACCTGACTGGTAATCACTTCTGCGTATATAAAGATATCGTCACGGATGAGGATATTGGAGCTAGTCAGGTTGGAAAAATCAAGACAGACCTTTATTACTTGGAAATTTGTGTGGAAATTTACTGCATGCAACATAAATAACGACATCTGGCTTTTCGACATTAATATCAAATCAGTCAGTTGTTCTATGTCGTTCAGAGAACAGGTACCTTACAAAAAGCATTTCCAACAGCCAGGTGTAAGCCTTCATCAACAGTTGTCTTGGCCAGAAAAAATAACCAAAAAGGAACTTTGGGAATGAATCAACCAAGAACTTATCCCCAAAGGAATTTACAAGATAAAATACAGATGGATTGCACATACACTGAAGAGACCACTGGCGACATCACATATCAAGCAATCCCTCGAGTGGAATCTGCATGGAAAACAGCGAGTTGGATATCCGAGGGTGACATGAAGGAGACCATGCAAGGGGAGAAAATGAAAGCCTGTGAGAAGTTGTGGATTCAGCTAGGAAAGCCAACAGAAAACAGCAAAACGGAGATACACTGGTGACGCACTATATTCCAGTCAGAATTCAAAGGAAAAATATATAAATATGTACGTAAATTTTATAGTTCGTAATTTTATTGCTGTATGAGAAAGATAAACAACTACTACAGACTTTGGTAATCAGGTATGTTAGCTGTTTTCAACCAACGTTATACAATTCCTTGTCGGTCTACCCAGCCGCTAAGTGAACAGAAAACACTGAGGCAAGAAGGCAAAGTACTCTGACATTGAGAATAGTACTGGTTGCAGTGCGCAGGTGTTTTAAAAAGGATAGAATCAATTAGTTATCTGTCAGTCAATTCATGGATAATCCCCATCCAGGCATTAATGAAAACAAAACACGTAGATCAGCGAAGAGTCTCTTTTCGGCGAATTCATTTTCTTAGCTGTACAATCGCAAATATATATGCATTGTTTTGTATGTATGCGTACATTAAGTTTGTCAAACAAAGTTACAATTGGTTAAGGTTACTTTTAACTAAGCAAGTGAAGGTTGGTAATACAGGTCAAGAAAATTAAGTGCTAATGAAACTAGGGTAGTAAAAAAAATGATGAGTTGTCACAAACAGTTGTAATAATAATAGTGAGTTTTACTCAGGATGCACATAGAAACAAAGTATATAATACGAAACTATGTAAGAGATTTAAGTGAATACAAGAATTATAAGCAATTAAGGAACAGGCAAAGAAACAAAATTAAGTCATCAAAATAAAAATAAAAGCTCAAAACAAATCAAAACATTGTTACCATGAGAGTAGAAGTGGTTGAGTAATCTTCTTTTGTATGCACAGCTCCGGTTTTTCCATGTGGATGGCCAGAGCTTCAGCGATGAAAAGGAGACGAAACCGTATTGCCTTTGATATGTTATTCTTGACTCTGTAGATTACTTTGAAGGAGGCGTTCGTTGAAATGCAATGATCAGTGTTGACCAGGTGTTCAATTATCGCACTCCTTATTGCACCAGTATTGCCTTTTCGCAACCATGCTGGATAATGTTCTTGAATTCTCTTGGACAGGATGCGCGTCGAACGACCGATGTACCTGGCTCCACAGCAGCAGGTGAACTGGTATATGCACATAGAAGTGGCCAGATGCGGGATCTTGTCCTTGAGGCTTCTGCAGATCAGTGGGCGACTGGAGAACACTATTCGTAGCGTTGCTGCAAAGAACGTTCTTCTCAGAGATGATGTGATCCTTCTCTTGAGAATATCGCTTGCTAAATCTCCCTTGAAATCCAAATTCATGTAGATTTTCTTTTTAGGCGCAGTTAAAGTTTCGTTTTTCCAGAATTATTGGTTTCATATTTTTGTCGATAAATCTTATTGGGTATCCATTTTGGATGAATATTTCTCTCAGTGCTTCTGAATCGAAGAGACTACATCGAGAAAATGAACGATATACTGTCGAATGAAGACAAATTTTCCCAACCTTCCAATGAAAGAAACAAGACGGAACAGATTGAGAAGCAGCTCACAGATGTCTTGAAGAGAATGAAGGCCAGTCAACTAATCAGTGGGGATATCTACGATCAGATCCGGCCAACAGGTTCAATAATACCAAGACTTTATGGTCTACCAAAGGTACACAAGGTTGGTCTCCCACTTCGTCCAATTCTGGATATGTCAGGTTCCCCTTACCACTCTATTGCACAATGGCTAGCAGATATTCTGGAACCTGTAAGGAAGCAATTATGTACGTACTCGCTCCGTGACACCTTCCAGTTCATCGAGTGCATACAAGACACGAATGTATCTAACAAAATTATGCTGTCCTTCGACATCGAGTCACTTTTCACCAATGTCCCACTCACAGAAACGGTCTGCTTCATATGCAGATATATAGATGACAACCACCTCGATATTGGAATACCGACAACATACTTGAAAGAACTATTATTGAGATGCACTCTGAACGTCCAGTTCACATTCAACGACACCATCTACAGACAAAAGGATGGTATTGCAATGGGATCTCCGTTGGGTCCACTACTATCAGATTGCTTCGTGGCAAGCCTCGAGAGAGGTTCACTAAAGCCAAGCATCGACAATTTGCGACTGTATAAAAGATACGTGGATGACATTTTCATTATTTGTGACAACAACAACGACCCCAATCTGCTGCTGAAGACATTTAACAATTGCCATCCAGCAATAAAATTCACTCTTGAAATGGAAAACGAGTCAAAAATTCCGTTTCTTGATGTGGAACTGACAAGAAGAGCTGATGGGAGCCTAAGAAGATCAATCCATAGAAAACCTACGTGGAATGGTCAACTAACAAGCTTCTATAGCTGGGTGCCCATTCAACAAAAGCGAAACTTAATTAAATCACTTGCTACCCGCATCCGACGCATCTGTAGTCCCGACGTTCTGGAAACAGAATTAGATATTCTGAGAGAAATATTCATCCAAAATGGATACCCAATAAGATTTATCGACAAAAATATGAAACCAATAATTCGGAAAAACGAAACTTTAACTGTGCCTAAAAAGAAAATCTACATGAATTTGGATTTCAAGGGAGATTTAGCAAGCGATATTCTCAAGAGAAGGATCACATCATCTCTGAGAAGAACGTTCTTTGCAGCAACGCTACGAATAGTGTTCTCCAGTCGCCCACTGATCTGCAGAAGCCTCAAGGACAAGATCCCGCATCTGGCCACTTCTATGTGCATATACCAGTTCACCTGCTGCTGTGGAGCCAGGTACATCGGTCGTTCGACGCGCATCCTGTCCAAGAGAATTCAAGAACATTATCCAGCATGGTTGCGAAAAGGCAATACTGGTGCAATAAGGAGTGCGATAATTGAACACCTGGTCAACACTGATCATTGCATTTCAACGAACGCCTCCTTCAAAGTAATCTACAGAGTCAAGAATAACATATCAAAGGCAATACGGTTTCGTCTCCTTTGCATCGCTGAAGCTCTGGCCATTCACATGGAAAAACCGGAGCTGTGCATACAAAAGAAGATTACTCAACCACTTCTACTCTCATGGTAACAATGTTTTGATTTGTTTTGAGCTTTTATTTTTATTTTGATGACTTAATTTTGTTTCTTTGCCTGTTCCTTAATTGCTTATAATTCTTGTATTCACTTAAATCTCTTACATAGTTTCGTATTATCTACTTTGTTTCTATGTGCATCCTGAGTAAAACTCACTCATCAAACTATTCATATTATTATTGCATAACTTCTTTTAACAACTGTTTGTGACAACTCATCACCTTTGTTACTACCCTAGCACTTAATGGTCTTGACTTATATTACCAACCTTTACCTGTTTAGTTAAAATAACCTTAAGCAATTATAATTCTTGTATCCACTTAGATCTCTTACATAGTTTCGTATTATCTACTTTGTTTCTATGTGCATCCTGAGTAAAACTCACTATTATTATTACAACTGTTTGTGACAACTCATCATTTTTTTACTACCCTAGTTTCATTAGCACTTAATTTTCTTGACCTGTATTACCAACCTTCACTTGTTTAGTTAAAAGTAACCTTAACCAATTGTAACTTTGTTTGACAAACTTAATGTACACATACATACAAAACAATGCATATATATTTGCGATTGTACAGCTAAGAAAATGAATTCGCCGAAAAGAGACTCTTCGCTGATCTACGTGTTTTGTTTTCGTCTTTCAGTCAAACTATTGGAGACAGCATTAGCACAGACTGAATTCTGATTGGTTCATTTTCTGACCCTAGGTATTTGATGCATTCATTGGTATAGCAATGAAAAATCTGACATCTTCAGTAAAATGAATTTAGGCAATTTTTTTCAAATAACATGTAGACTGATCATCTGAAAAGATACTTCCATTTTCTCCAGTCCGAATTTAAAAATTTATCAAATTAAAACTTGAACATCACATTAACTAAAAGAGGCTCGTAGGTTAACCGGTAGAACCTGAATGTCATTGGTTTCATTCCTTCATTCAGTACTCATTATCTAATAATAATAATAATAATAATAATAATAATAATAATAATAATAATATGCAGATATCAGTCTAACCGACTAAATTTGTCCTCGAAGGCCTCATCACGAATAGTATAAATCTCCTGACTTCATCATCTAATAACCGTCAGTTAGTTTTCAGTGTTAGATTAATTGTTTCACTGAGCTGTAGTTTGTTTAATACATGTCTAAATGCTGTTCCTCAGCAAATATGCAGAAGGAAATGGAAACAGATAGTCTGAGCATACTAAAGGAGACCACTGGCCGCCTGCAGCCATTGATCCTTAACGTCTCCAGTATTCTAACCTCAGAGTGCACACTTCCCTACACGGCTGGCTCAAACCAACTGTTAAAGACCACATTAATCGGTACAGGGTTTTAGTTCAAATTCACTTAACTTCCTTTTGATCTGTTGCTATGTTGGCTAGCTTTTTTCGTCGAGGAAAGCGGTGACTCGGAGTGGGTAACGTATGTCTTAGCCATCTCAGTAGATGTAACTTCAAAACCTCAGTGGTTGACCTTTCTTTCTTAACTGACAATCTACGTCTTACCTCAGTATCACTGCTCATATTTTGCCAACTGACACGGTAGATAGAATGCAAACATATGTAGTCAAAGACAGCTAGCCTTTTCCACTTCAAATCACCATGTTTCACAGTCATGATGGAGGACTGGGCGAACTGCTGCTTGGTGGACACAACCTTTGATCGACAACCGGATATCACAGAGATGATGTAAGTTGTCAAATATTACACGCTGCTTTCGTATCTGTGCTGAGATTCGATCAGCAGTCAGTCTATTGGGGTGACGTTTACATCTTTTACAACTTTGCCTATCTTTAAACTAGGTGCATTAATATCTTCACAATTTTTCACCTTCTCTTTTCTCATAAACCTGTTTATCCATCTCTTATCTCTTATATGTGACGACCTCGAGCAATATGCAAAGTTCTATATTCCTTTTTCGGTTATATTTCAAATAGCACTGAATTTGTTTTAATGAATCAAACTGTACTTTAAAAAAATGAACCACAGATGTTCAGAAATATACTATGTACCTTAAAGGTTTTCGTTTTCTGATTGTCATGAAACAAACTTATTGAAGACTGAAATGATCTTTCTAAGATGGAGCTTTAATACAGTTTTAGCTGAGGTTTTTTGATTACTAAACACACTTCCCAGGAGTTTTGGATGCTTTGACAGGGATATGTTTAAGGTATTCTCTCCAACTTATGCCAGACTTAATCTTGAACTATATACAGACTGGCCAATTTATGCTTGAAAAAGGAGTCATAAGTCTTGAAAAGGGTACAGAAAGTCAGCATTATGGTTCTTTATCAGAAGAGGATGGAAAGTGTAAGACCTCTCCTCATTATGATACCGTAGGAGGAGAGGTGTTAACCAATGGTCCAATGGTAGAATGTCCATTATTCACGAGGGTGGTTCAAATTCGATTCCTGGCTTATGTACTCCTATACTTTGCCAAGCCAGTAGTAAACCAGGAAACAGAAGGGAGGTTGGGCATGAGGCTGGCAACCCAACCACGTAAAAATACAACACTACAGCTGTGACGCGTGCTGTATATTTTCAGACTGATAGGAATCGGTCAAAACTTAAAGTCAACATCATAAGTCAATTTCTGAAGAAGTAGAAGTGTTTATTCCTCAAATATGGATTTCGTTTACATTGTGTTCTGGAAATAATCTCACTAGACAACTTTTCATTCCATTTGTATAACTTTGGGTCAAACAGAACAGTTTATTCTCCAGTGACCTAGCTGACTTTCAGTGTGGTTCTAAATGTACAAATATGATGCATGTTTTTCTTTATAAAAAGATTTTTTACCAAGTCTCTTATTTTCTGCCGTTACACAGCTACTGCAACTTCAATGCTTGAAGCCGTATTTTCTACTTGGAAGGGAAGCAGTGGAAAAAAGAGGTGAAGATTGTAGGTCATAATGATTCGGTTAATGAGTAACCTATCTAGCCCTTTCTCTCAATCCTGGATAATTCCGAGAAAGTGAATCTCTCCGGAGATATAAAGTGTAAGCTTGGATTAACACTGACTACTTCTAGCCTAGTATACCTAATCATGGAAGACAGTATACTGGAATTGTAAATGAAAGGTGATCACTATCTTCATAATTTATATGTCCCACATTTCTAATTCTCTATCACTATGTAATTATGTTTCTCTTTGTTTTCAAACACATTTTTAAGTGAATTAAAGTTGTTTACTTTTGAAACAAACATAGTTTTTAACTTGTCAGCCAGTGACTTTGTTTCTATCCTTTAAAAACAACCGTGTATACACGTAATACGAGTCAAAAGGATAAGTAAAGATAAATTAAGCGTCAATGGTCTCTTTATTTTAAGCCAACAACAATAAATAATGATTGAAAATTTTGCATTTATTACCCACAAAGTAACATTTTAAGAGAAGAATCATTGCGGAAAGATATTATAGCAATAAACGACTATTTCCTAACTACGAAGACTAAATGATATGAAAACTTTCCATGTCACATCACTTCTAGTCACACAACATCATCAGAGACTTCACTCAGAGTATATATATATATATATATATATATATATAACTCCTTAAAATTATGTCATACGAAATATAAAGACTTGGAACTTCAAGAAGAGTATTTCCAACAGGCAGGTGTTGACTTGCGTCTAAAGCTGCATTCATTCTACATTTAATTTCAGATATCTGACTGGAAAGTATGAAAAATAAGGATGTCTGCTATACAACGAAACAACTAAGAACCGATAGCTCAACAAGTATGCAAAATGAAATGGAAATAGATTGGACTTACTCTGTGAAGACCGATGAGTGACATTACACACCAAAGCAGGTTGTCAGCTGGAGCCCTAGTGGAAAAAGATGGGTCAGGCATCTTAGGAGGCACAGAGGAGATACTTTGAGGCGAGAATAGAAACTTATAGGCAATCATAGAGTCAACTAGAGGGGACTACACAGAATAGAGTGAAGTGGACTTGTACTGAAGAGGCCGTATGTTCTGCTTGAAATCCAAAGAAATTACACTGATAATAATAAACAAATAATAATTTTAGTAAATTTATTTAATCATTAGTCTAGTCAGTCAATTAATTTATAATGTGATCGGTCAAAAGGGAAGTAAATAAACTCAGGTAAAAGAAAAAAAACGAGTCCAGTATTTGTATAAAATTAAAATATCTTAAAGAGATTTGAAATTGACAAGTCAATCTCATTCAGGAAGTGTGGTAAAAAAAGGGTGACCAGATTAATCATGCGAAAACACTTTTCAGCAAAAATGAAGAATAATGACATCAAAGTGCGAAAGCACCAGTGACCTCGAAAGCATAACATTCGTTGGATAGCAGGACCTGTCGTGTTGTATGCTACATCAAAAAGCCGTTTATTTACAAGAAAAATTAATATAATTATAATAAAGCACATTAGAGGCGACATCTTACTATGACTTAACTGAGATCAGTTCCCAATCACAATGAAGAGTATCAGTTTTCAACTACCACAGTTACCAAAACGGTTACACCTATATGAACAAAGAAACCCTCTCCTCCCGTATATTTACTTACAAGCAAAATACAGGCGATAATAAAACGCCCTAACCCCAATACTCACCACAGCCCTAATCCTTAACCAAACGTGCTATCGACTTATTAATATAAGGTGGGACTTGCGCACTATGGTGGAATGTAATTCCGTATTAGATAAGTTTATTTTAAAGTTTATTTTAAGCAGGTTGAAGATGAGGCAGTAACTCATCGAAGAAGACATTACGAAGTGGTCGCGCTATGTCGTGAATTGGCAGAAGTTAGAATTCAAGGACCATTGGATCGGGTCCCAGTAGCTCAATGGTCTACGAGCTCGCCTTGTAACCAGAAGGTCCTGGGTTCGAATCCCCGTGGGTGCGTACTGCTGAAGAGTCCCAAACTAGGACAAAACAGTTGTCCAGTACTCCCAGGTTTTCCAGTGGTTCTCTAACTGATGTCAGCTCATGATTAAATCCTCCATGCAATCAAACAAAATCCCTACAAAACCAATACTTGAAATATTTTAAATATCACAGCAATGAAGTATTAACAACTGGATGACATTTCAAGCATAAATTACTGCTCATAATCACATCAATTTTAATCACACGACCTTACATTTTTTCTTATATACTTTTTCTCCCTTTCTGTTTCTCGTACTTCCCTTTGTTGTTTGTTGTCACTATCCATATCTCCGGTATAGGCGTTGCGTCATTTTGATTACATGTGTGCAGTGTTGAATCGATAAACCAAGACTCAGTCAGTGATTAACGTCTCTCTCCACCTAACTATATTACTTTTCAATACTCTCACCCTGTCCCATAAACATGCAAATTTAGCTACACCCGGAATAACTGACCATGCTAAGTTAAATAACCTCGAAAAAAGCTCAGCCATTGCACTGCATTCGCTCGCATGTAATCACAAAATAGGGTGGGTGGAACAGGGTGACAGTATTCAAAAGAGTAATATAGTTAGGTGGAGAGAGACGCTAATCACTGACTGAGTCTTGGTTTATCGATTCAACACTGCACACATGTAATCAAAATGACGCAACGCCTATACCGGAGATATGGATAGTGACAACAAACAACAAAGGGAAGTACGAGAAACAGAAAGGGAGAAAAAGTATATAAGAAAAAATGTAAGGTCGTGTGATTAAAATTGATGTGATTATGAGCAGTAATTTATGCTTGAAATGTCATCCAGTTGTTAATACTTCATTGCTGTGATATTTAAAATAAACTTATCTAATATTGAACTATCACCTGATTACCCTAACAGTACATAAACACGAGATCATCATGGAATTTTCACATCATTTCGTGTGTATAGTTCTTACTAGCTCTGTAATAACAGTAGCTTCTGTAATCCAACGAATGATACCCATTCAATGTCGCTGGTGAGTTTGCACTCCGTGGTCGCCACACATTCTTTTTTATTAAATTCTACTTTTATTGTCATTCCTTTTTTTCTCATTTCTAGCTGATGGGTCTAGTGACTCACTGCTTATTGGTGTGATCTGGAGATAGTTTGAATTTCTCTTTTTCTAAGTGGGCTGAGAGGTTAATTAGTCTGTTTGACAAGGTAATTTATTGAGCCATAGATGGTATTCTCATTCTAAAAATGATTGATTAAAACAAAGACTCTACATGAAGTTTTTCATCAGTGTATGCATAAAATCTAGCCTTGGCGACTTTATGTGTTTGCTGAATTCAACTTTTCCATGTGGTAAAAATCTTTAAAGGCAATAATAAGGACAGTAAAACGATAAAACAATGACTCATGACCTAGGATGAGCCATACTGTATTGGAAAAGTAAACAATAAATATCAGTTTGTATGGAGGATTTCATCATGAGCTGACATCAGTTAGAGAACCACTGGAAAACCTGGGAGTACTGGACAACTGTTTCGTCCTAGTTTGGGACTCTTCAGCAGTACGCACCCACGGGGATTCGAACCCAGGACCTTCTGGTTACAAGGCGAGCTCGTAGACCATTGAGCCACTGGGACCCGATCCAATGGTTCTTGAATTCTAACTTCTGCCAATTCACGACATAGCGCGACCACTTCGTAATGTCTTCTTCGATGAGTTACTGCCTCATCTTCGACTTGCTGTACCCTACTGGTCACGGTTTCTCACTAGAACCCCAGGTTAACTGCCTGAATAGGGCCATTCGCTAGTGAGCATCAGATTAATTTTCAAGTATTGGTTTTGTAGGGATTTTGTTTGATTGCATGGAGGATTTCATCATGAGCTGACATCAGTTAGAGAACCATTGGAAAACCTGGGAGTACTGGACAACTGTTTCGTCCTAGTTTGGGACTCTTCAGCAGTACGCACCCACCGGGGTTCGAACCCAGGACCTTCTGGTTACAAGGCGAGCTCGTAGACCATTGAGACCAGTGGTTCTCTAACTGATGTCAGCTCATGATTAAATCCTCCATACAATCAAACCAAATCCCTACAAAACCAACACGTGAAAATATCAGTTTGTTTGTGTAACCATAGTAACAAATGAATAAGTCATACAAATATGCCACCATCTGCACAACTGGCAGAGACTTAGAAAGGCAAAATCTTTCAAGAAGAAAAGTGATGAAGCATCTTGTAGATCATCGTTATTATTATCATTGTTATTACATCTATCGCAGAGACGTAAGTAATCAGAGTTCATAAGCCAAGTCTCATTGCACTAAATAAAAATAGGGATTGCTTTGAATCTATCCTGCTAAATTATTATTATTATCGTAACAAATGAAGATGAAAGATGTGGTGACGGACCTTTTTTATTCATTAAAAATGCATCACATTTAAACATTTTAACGACATTAGAAGTCAACTAGGTCAGAAGGCAATAGACTATTCTGATTGATTAATGATTGTCCCAAGACTAAGCAATGGGGCAAAAAGTTTTCCAATGAAATTATTTCCAGACTACAGCGTAAGATAAATCCATATTTGAAGAACAAATAATACTACCCGTACAACTATTATCTTATAATATTGACTTCAGCTTTTGACCGCTTCCTATTAATCTGCATCTTTGTAGCACACACCATACTATTCATTCTAAAAGTGATATCTGTAACAACTTTTCCCAAAAATAGGCTTGTCTACTTTGCAAGAAACTGACAGTTGTTTCTGTAACATTCCACAAAGGATATAAAATCCTTCATTCATGCTGGCTTTAGTGAATTAAAAAAAATTCCAATTGACGGACAGATTAGCGGTGGGATTTCGCATGAAAGTGAATTAGCTCCAGTCATTACGATTAAAAAGTATATATATAATATTATTATTTACCTCTTAGAGTCCTAGTGAGCATAAAGCCTCAATACCACATCTCCGTTTCAGCCTTTTCTCTGATATCTATCTAATCTCACTTCATGGTTGCCCATAATCTCTGACTTCCTGTTCGTAGGTTCTCCGCTATATCATCCTTGGAACCCCCCTCAACATTTCGTTTCTCATTAGGTTTCCACTGAACAGCTTGCTTGGTGTGTGATATCACTCAGACGTCTTCCAAGCGCTCCTCCGATACATCCATCTCTTCTTCTTCTGAATATTTGTTGGGCAATACGTCTTTGGTTGGTTTGTTGCATACCAGAGTTCCTTGTTACTTGTCCTTTCTCGTCAGCCATCTGATCTTCACTATTGGGATAGTGAAGGCATCTGTTGATGAAAGTCTACTATAGGCTTTTGGGAATACATTTTGTAATGTAGCATATCTACATATACTTAAGAAGGTATGTACACTATTCAGGTAAACAGTTCGATGAATTTATTCAATCCTACCTGCTTTTATTAACATAAGTTGTCTATATTAAATTCGTATTGGAAAATAAATATTTCCGATAGTGACAAATTAAGAGAATTTTAGTATATCATTTATGGATGTCATAATATTGAAAGAGAATAGAATGTCGGGGTTGAGCAAAGCAATTTGTACTGTTTAATGATAATTACTGTTTTTGTTTTTTTTAACGTCACAAACTATGACATTCAGAAACTGGTTTACGGTAGGTAGCTGTATTTGTGACGCCATAGTCCTGTGCTCAAAAATATTATTCCTAAACGTTTACATGTTTTGGTTTCATTTTTTATTGTTGAAAACGCTCAACACATAACGAGACACAGAAAACATGATCTTGTAGGTAATAAAAACTATAGTCGGAAGAAATGATTTAGGCTATTTGGTTAAGTTTTGGAGAATATAACAGAAATGTTAACATGATGTCTACTGGAATGTAAGGAATGTGTAAGTGAGTGCTTACAATTTTTCATAATTTATTAGTTAATTCAATTTTGAGGACTAATTTAAGGTCTTTTTTCTCTGCCCAAACTTCATTGACTTCGAAAAGAATTTCACTCAACCATAAAGTGATTTGGAAACTACTTCAAATCTTCACAATATGTTCTTCGTTCAACAGCTATATGGTGATGCTACATGTCAATTGATTCACAACAGAAAGCTTAAAAAACCTTTTGAAAGGAAAACAAAAGTAAAACAAGGTTGTAAACTGGATCTTTAAAGTTTTCATACACACAGTGAGGACTCCGAAACCGGCATAAATTATCGTGACGTGGAGATACGGAAAGATATGAACTTCCTGCATAATTTACGTCTAATACGGCTTCAACTGCATGTATCCATTTGCTTCTGTCTTCTACTGTACTTTTCACATGCATCCATGTTAGTCCATACTCTTTCAACTCCTCTTCACACGATCTCCTCCATGTCACTCTTGGACGTCCCACTCGCCGATTCCCTTTCGGGTTCCACTCGAGCAATGGCCATACGCGCGCGCGATGTCACCCAGCGGTCTCCTCAGCGAGTGTCCAATCCATCACCATCCACATTCTCCTGCATATTTGTTGGGCGATTGGTTCTTGCTTTGTTTGTTCCCATAATTCCTTGTTGGTGATTCTTTCCGGCCCGGCCATCTGATCTTCAGTATTGAGCGAAGACAGTTGTTAATAAAGGTCTGCAACAGGCTGTTGGAAATATTCTTTGTGACCCGCCCACCAAGTTTCTGATCCGTATAGAAGAACTGACTGACTTGACGTTTGTATTGAAAATCCGACCGAATTTTGTTGTTGATGCTGGCTGAGTGACGAAGATTTTTTAAGATTGGTTTCAGTCAGGTTGATGAATGTGTTTCTCGCCTTCCTGATTCTTGCTCGATTTGACATCCTCGTCCGTTCCATTCTAAAAATATCATAAAACGCGACACAGAAAATTTGTTTTGGTTGAAATCTTGGGAAATTTGGCATTACGATTGTGCTACTGGAAAGACATGCTAGTAGTATGTAGACGTTCATTGGCAAAATAATATAAAATAGCGAAGAGATAGATTTGACGTCAACGAAAGGAAACGAAGTATTATTGCGGCAAAACATGGGAGACACGAAAATAGGTAAAAGTAACACTATACTAAGGACAGAATTAGCACAACACGGAAGATCCATGTATACTGAGAATAGTTTGGCCGGTACAGGTAGTTGTAGCGTCGTTTGCTGATGATATAAAAGCTATTTAATGAGGTCGAATATCTTCTTAGATTCTTCTTTGAATTTAATTCTAACTTTAATCTGTGCAGTAATGTATCTCAGGATAATTACAATTCCTTCTCTCTCTCTCTGTATATATATATATATATATATATATATATATATGCCAGGCTAACATTCTCGAATGTACCTATGAACATACGTAGAGAAAATGTGAAAAGCTAAAATTAGCCAGTAAATTTTTCCTTCCCCTAAAAAATGTTCACTTTAAAATGCAGATAGCGGAGGAAATATACAACGACACCAATGATCGTAATAATCTTAATAACTGTATTTTTTAGCATGCGAGATTTCCAAACCACATTCTGCAAATTCAGACATGAAAATCAGATGTAGGATTGGTGAAATAATATGTTATTGGTTTTCTTCAGCATTGCCTTACAAAGTATAAGACCATTTGTGAATGACTCCTAGTGTTGTAAAAGAGACACAAAGTGACTTCATTTCAAGCGGAACGATCTACACTAAATTAGAAAGTATGGTGCGCGCACAAAGAAATTTCTGACTCGTACTAATTTCCACTAATGACAATGAGGAAGTCAATTGACTCTAAATGCAGTTGACTTTAAAGCCTAAATTGATCAGTTTGCAGGTATTTGTTTGATTTCAAACTAGACCACAAACCCAACTCATTTACAAGACCACTAAAACCTATGAATTACTGCAAAGTTGTTTCAACATATTTTGGGAATCTTCATCAATACGGACCTACGCTCTCACCTTCCAGGGGTCAAACGCAGGACATTCAGGATATGAGGTGAGCTCATCGACCATTCAGCCACTGGGACGGAATTCATTCGCCTATCTGTGAATGATAACTCATGTCAAATCTTGATTCATAGAATCATTGCTTTCCGTTGAAATTTGTGGGGCGCATTGGTCTTCATCAGTAAGATTTGCTAAGACAGCGGTTTGACCTCACTGTATGTTACTTTATGACTAAAAAGTGTAACACTGCTTTTGGCTATCTGAGATCTTATTTCGTTAACACGCAATCCAAACTCCTCAATGAGCCTTAAAACCGCTTCTACATGTTCCCAATGGTCACTTTCGATTTGACTGTATATGACGATATCATCACTGTACACCTCAAGTTCCTCAAGTTTTTAAGTAACAGCGTCATATATATATATATATAATTAGAGACGAAATACAACCGTCCGTAGACAGATTGCTGCATAGACTAGGTGTAAGTCAAGAGAGAAGTAAACTACCGAAAACAAAATAGTAGTGAAAAAATCAACTCCATAATAATCTCATGATGGACTTATTTGCCTTTAAGTGATTGTCTATACACATGAAAAAAAAATTGGAAGAGATCATTAAGTTTGAACAAAGCAAGAACTACAGTTTTAGCAGAATAAAATGGTACCATCTTCTATTTCGTTGCCTTCTCGTCAGCTGCTCACATGGCAAAGACATTATTAAATATATCTACAACAACAATTTTAACATACTTACACAGAGTTAAGTTTAAACAAAAATCAATCGATCAATATACTCATACACTAAAAATATATACATATATAAATATGCAATATTAACCACTATTCCGAACAATAATAATCAAACACAATGTTTAAACTTAACTCTGTGCAAGTATGTTAAAATTGTTGTAGTAGATATATTTAATAATGTCTTTGCCATGTAAGCAGCTGACGAGAAGGCAACGAAATAAAAGATGGTACCATTTTATTCTGCTAAAACTGTAGTTCTTGCTTTGTTCAAATTCATTAAGGGGAATAAATGCATGAAAGATCATTAAGTACAAATCCATAGTGCTATATATTACTGATTTATGTATATGAGTACTGTATACCACTCGAACCGATCAGTGGTGCTCACTAACCAGTTCAAAGTGATCTAAACACCGGACGGCCGTTTCACTCATTTGTAGACAATCTCATTAGCTATGTATCGAATTCTCGACCCAGTGCATATATCCGAATCAGCTCAGGCCAGTGGAATGCTCGTAAACTGAGAATATGCCTCACTGCACCATGTCAAACGCTCAGATGTGAACTCAGTCTAAATTACAGAAGGTTTATCAAATCAGTTGATACCGTACATGAGTAATTTTATAAATACTCTTATCATTCAGTAGAATATGTACGACACAATCGTGTCAATTTTCACACCATTTACGATATCCAGTGTATATCATCTCCAAACAACACCAGACGATCATGAAATTGCTTCTCATACCATGTACTTATTAAATATGCCCGTTGTGAATAAGTAACACAAGCTAGTGGATATCCCAATGAAATATCCGAAAATAAGGGAGACAATGTGTATAATTGATATATACCTACCAGTTGTCAACATCATAATCAATACTGTCATTACTATTATTATTGATTGATTGATTGATGCTAAATGGAATATTAATTTCCACAAGAACTAATGGCCATTTGTTGTTGTTGTTGTTTTGATAAATATCTCTTATCACATATTTTGTCTAATAATCAGGTCACACTGACGGTGGGTGGAGTGGGTCAAAATAAATAAAAAGTACTTCCATCTTTTGTTCTATAACGATTTCGATTGATCCCCACGTATATTTCATCATGAACCAACATGAGTTAGGGAGTCATTGAAAATTGAGGATCACTGGACAGATGTTCCCCTTAGTTTGGAAACTTTTAATAGTGTTTACCCGTAACTAAACCATGGTTCGAATTGAGGATATTCAGGCTACGAGATAAGCCCATCGCCCACTCAACAACATGGCTCGCTCTTCACTGACTAGTCAAAATCTGTCAAGCTCTGTCAATTTACACAATATGGTGCTACTACTAACCAGTGACATCGATGAGTGTCCGCTTCACTCTGACATGGTGGACCCCATCAGCAATCACTTCTTATGAAAACTTCCGGACATCTATCAAACAGCAAAATAAGAGATGGACAGTCGAGAACTAAGACAGAATAGCTACCCACTGCTCCTTGATTTTCAACCATTAGCTAACTGATGTAGGTTCATCGCGAAATCTGCACTGAGGTAATAGGTATACACACAATGGAGAGGTTCTCACTTTTTGTATAGCGCTCTGGTTACTGTCTTCTTTTCAGCTCCAATTATTTAATTACTGAACAAGAAGTTCAGATTGTAAATATTCATTTATGTATGCATATATGTACGTGTGTCTGTTGTACGTAGTTACGGTTATGAGAGGAGAATTTCAAAAACAGGAATAATAACCACACGAAAAAAAACAGACAAAAATAATAAATAGGGCTTAAAGCTAAGGCTATATATATGACGTCACAATTACAATAGCTTGAATCGACTTTCTGTTCAGGCATGCGAAACTAGTTTAATATAATATAATTAATATAACTGTACAACACTGTGTGATTTTTTCAAAATAAAATCTTATCCATAATGGAGTTATACTCTACCACAGTGCCCAAGTTTTATACTTATATCTAGTTCAACCTCCTTTTTCTCTCAATGTAATCTTGAATCACGTTTTTCTCCTAATGTTGAATCTAAACTTAGTTCCTCTCTCTCCTTTCTTTACTTACTTAAAATGTAACGAAATGACAGGAGAGAGATAGAGTTTGTTGAAAAATGAAGTGAAACAATCAATTTTGTTGTGGAATTGTTTTGAATTCCTGATATATATGCGTGCATATTTAGGTCTATTGTGAACATGTCCCCCTCACTCTCCTGTCTCTCTCTCCCCCTCTCATATAGTTTATGTATTTATGGATGAGAAACGAGTAAACCGAAATCATAACGTCATACTTCATTAACTACTAAGGTGTGAGTTCATTCTTTCTTCTTTGAAACTTAATTCCTCCTACACAGTATAGTTAGAATAGTAATACCACTGAATTACATGATTCATTGCAAACTGAATCCGTTCAAAGAACTATTGAAAGACACCAAGGAGCCCTAGACAGCTGTATTGTCCTTGATTGGGATTCTGCAGTTGTACGCACCCATGACCTCATGAAGAGGGATGGAACACAGGACATTGGGTTTACAAGGCGAGCTCGAAGACCATTCAGTCTTTAGGAGGGGATCCAGTGACTGACCTATGTGTTATATGCCACGAGACTGGTCGAGGGATATTAGTTTCAAATGAAAAAGGGTTTTACATTTAGTTGATGAGCTCCAAGACAGTGACACCTGAAATCATTTCTCAGAACTGCCAGCAATTAGTTTCTTTCCTTTTGGTACAAATCACCTCATTTTATCATATTGTGGTGAGAGCTGGCTGCTAGCCAAATTGGTAGACAGTAATTTACGTCAATGCTTACGTACTCAATATTGGTCGTGAGAAAATATGAACAAAGTCTGATTCAACAAACAACCACAGCAAACTTTGCGTGGGTGGATACAGTTAACATATAGATGATCTGACATTCACGAAACAGCCACAAAGAGATGAGAGATTAACTTTCCGTGAGAAACAACCAATCAGAAGACTGTGTTTTTCTGCTAACGATAATCTATGATAATGTACATGAAGATTCATAAATATGTGTTGATTTCCTGGCCTGTTACCTGGCCATTGTCTTCTGTTTTTAAAATATTACTCACCATTTTTATTGTTTAGAAGATAGAAGGAATGGTTGAAAAAAATTTTTACTTTACAATTAGATCCTCATCTGTAGCCCTACTTCGGTATCTCTGTAGCAATTTTATCACAATACAAATGTGTAACAATCTACCGTCAATGGTCTTCTTAATGAGTTCCTTTTCTACGTAGAGGTGAGGCCATCATAATCCACTTGAAGCAGCCAAGCCTTTGCGTTTAGAAGAAGTTCATGTAGCCATTTTCTATACTATTGGCAATCATTAAATGAGTGTCAAAAAACTGGCAATTTCCTCCTCCTCCGCCTCTTCCTATGTCCTTTACAAGTTATTATTGTTATAAATATTTTAATATTTTGCTTACTGCACCTTTAACTGTTTATAACATAATCAATTATGTGATCCACTTATTTGATTTTCATAAATATTCCTTCCCTTTAGTTGTTTTATTGATTTTCTAGGTTTTTCTTCCATTGGGAGGCTGAAGCCAGCAGGGGCGTGGGGTCCACCAAGTCAGGTAGGAAAATAGTTGTTCAACTAAGATATTGGCTGGCAACTGCATTAAGTATATCGCAAATTGGTAGAAGATGGAATTTGTCGACCCCTAGACATTATCCCAGCAACTGAATGGTCTGAGATAATAGGGCCTTGGGTTCGAATACCAGTGAGCGTGTACTGCCAAAGAGTTCCAAACTAGGAGAAAACAGGTGTGCATCACTCCTTGGTTTTCCAGTTGTTCTCTTATTGATGTCAGCTCATGATCGAATCTGTAACAAATCGAATCTCTGAAAACCAATACATGATACCTGTTGTTACTGGCAAACTTATCACCAATAGATTGAATCAATGTCTATCCGATGGTTAAATAAATTTACTAAAATTAATATTTTGCAACCATTAAGAATTTATACCACGCTGGAGTTTCAGCGGAATGATCTTGGCTAACCGATCAGATCACTGACTTTCCAAAGTAAAAGGCTGTATATTAACTGTTTAGACATGTTTATGACATGAACAACACCGATCAGAAGTTAAGATATACTTTTACAGTATATGAGAGACCCTTACTCTCTGAAAATCGTTTTCAATACACGTACATAAATTTGTCGTAGCTAAACTTTCCTAGGTAATGAATGATAGTTTTTCATGACAGGATTCTGGTTGGTCAAAGTCACTTCGTTGAAAATTCGGTGTGACATTTTAACATTAAATCGCTACTTTCATGACATCTACGTAATGTCACTGGTGGGAGTAATTGTGAGTCTCATCTTGTTTGACCATACTGCAAAATAACTTCGACTTAGGCCCCCGGGGAGTGAATTTTCAGAACCACTTAGTTATTCAACTAAGGAGTTTCTAGGGATGATGTATCGCGAGTTCATTGAAGTATAAA